>CM066033.1:1004353753-1004966442 GCA_033557465.1 Ichthyophis bannanicus
TTGTTTCTTCAAAAGGTGGGTGATGGTGACCACCAGATGCACTGTATATAGGATGTGTCCGGTATGTACTCAGCCCTGTGTCAGGAGAGGATACGTCTGTTCTTGTTGAGCCAACTATGAAAAACACCAACACAAATGCACACCGTTACAACGTTGCAAATGCACACGGAAAGGTATGTGAAACCACAACAGTACAGTTACGCAACAAAACATTGGTCATGACATCATTAATCCGAAACCCACACATGGAGTCGAAAACATTTTTTCCTCTCTTCCTTTGGGTATGGTCATTGTACATGCTCGTGTCACACAGGTGTGTCACAGCTACACACGACCTGCACGGATCTGTTTATGGGCACATAGAGGAAACATTATATGCATATAAGACAATTATGATTCCATCAAAAGGTAAACATAGATACAAATCTGCAATTAACAAATGTGCAACTTACCTTGTGTGTGCATAAGGTGGTATGTCAGCAATCCCCATGCACCAACTACACAGCAATAGAGAGGTGACAGTGAAGGCAGAGAATCTCAGCAGTCCGTGTACAAACAAAAGGTCAAGCCGCTGCTGATGCATGTACACATTGCTATGGTCATATCTGAAAATAAATAAACGTGAACCATCAGTGGTGACTCAGAACACCAGGACACATTTTGGCGCCACACCACACAACACATGTTGCAATACGGCATAAGGTTAAAACAGCACGTACGGAACACATACCACCAGTCACAACTGCCCCCCAGGTGCACAGTCCCCTCACAGTACAGGATAATGTACTATGCCCTGAAGAGTGTTACATCACACAGGCAACCTGTAATCACACAAACACAAAGTATGCATATTTCTGCAGTCCAGCTGCAAAACCATGGGCCGTATGTGTTCCCAATGGGGACCTGTAGACATATAAAGGCAACGTGAACCTGAAATAATACCCTGTTGTTGGATTATGGTACAATGTTGGGGTATGGAGCAAGTGCAGGCAAAACAAATACAAACATTAAATACACACACATGCAGATATGCTGTAAACTGTCACAATATACAGTGTGGCAAAGGACACTGCTGAACACAAACACATGGGGATATGTGTGACAACAGCACGGGATGGGTGATGGAGCAGCTGAAGTGAAACACAAAACAACACACCATCTGACCAATATGATGGAGCAATTGAAGCTAGGGTTTCCACATGGGACCCCAGGCACACCACAATCTCCCTGTACATCCACCTACCCCAACCGCAAAGCATATTGGGTGATGTTCAGTCACAGGCCAATCCAACCACATCAACAGCATCTGAAATAAACTATGTCCTGTGCATTGGGAAACACAACAGTAGACATACAATGGCATGTTCTCCAAGAGTACTACACACTTGCACTTACCTGTCCAAAACTCTCATACCCCACACCATAACCTAATGTCTGACTGCTCCCTATCACAATGTATAGATCTCTCACATTGTGAGAGGCAGCACAGAGTTGTAGGAGGCTATCCTCAGGTGTCCATAAATCAAATCCTGTCCCCATCGTACCTCTGTGTGGTTGTACAGAAAGAATCAACAGGAATTGTCAGAACACCACACTGTTTGCACCTCATCACCCCCACAGTACAGACGAGCCACAATAGGCACCACTTATATTGGCAACAATGCCCCCTATCTTTGTGTCGGGTGTGTCAATGTTGAATGCAAAGTCGCTTACAATTCTGGAAAACACATATGGACTATGCACGAGTGTCGCATGTATGCAGGGAAAAAAAAAATATCCTGGTGTGTAGATGTCATACCTGGGAAGCATAGTGACAGCTATGTGCTGATGATCTCCACAGTAAGACTGTCAATGTGTGCGTCATGTCATTAAAACACCCCAATGGCATGGATATTTTTTACGCAAACCATGATGGCTGCATGCCATCACACGGTGTGTCATTGAGGAAAATGTCAACGCGATGGATAGCCAATATGTGTACCTCAGAGAAACAACTCTCACATGATGTCTGGTTTTCCTTGCCAACATAATTCCTCCCCTTCCCTGTCAGACTATCTATGCAATCTAGGTAAGGTGGAATGTACTATCCTACACTGCTCACATACCCAGCCTGGAGCTGAGGCATGAATGCATATGTTGAGAATTTATCAGCAAGAGTATGCCATGTCCTCCCTGAGAATTCTGAAAAACCATTTAAGCCACCAACACATTATGGGCTCATCCTGCCCACTGTAACGCACCCCTCGATGATATGGGGTAGGTTATCCTCTGTATCTGGGTACATATGTAGCACTGTAACTAAGGTCAATTCGCCTACATTGTAAAATGTGGCAATCACTACCTCTCTGGCTGGACACTGCTCAGATCCCCATCCTATAAACATTGTCCATGTCATGGCTTTCTGGTTGGCAGTATACATTCCGACACACTGTAGGGTGACATTAAAAAAACACCCGACACATAGATACCCTAATATCCGCAGAAGAAGGAAGAAAATACTACTAAGCATCTGTCCTGTGAAATGTATGTCCTGATACGGCCATAATAACACAAGCAAACACATAGCCAGCTGTGTAGGAGTGGCAGATTTTTTTTTTTACCAAATGTACACCCCAAAGGTGAAACATATAAATTCAAACCAGGGACTAATGTCCCCAAACGTGGAATGGTCTCACACTGTTGAACATCTTTCACCATATGGCTAAACACTGTTATCCACCCATATCATCACAAAAACAATTCATTTGTGCTCAACAACAACAACAGGTGCTAACACAGCCAGCCACTAACTGTAATTTTAACCTTAAAAATCAAACACAGCCGTATGAGCAACCACCCACATCATCTGGCACCAAATGCTGTTGTTTACGGGCCACATTGTTTGTGCCTCACACATGCATATATGTGAGTTGGTGAATTAGCACTAAAATACTAATTGTGGTGTAAGCATACAAATCAAATGTGTGACAGAAACGCGCGCACACATGCTGTAAACATAACACAAACATAGGATTAAAAAGCTGTGTGGGTAGGTAATACGCACATGAGAAGATCTCTCCAAATCAACCTCCGTCTGACTTGCTGTGCCATCCTGTGTGTCACCACTGGCACGTTAAGGGGGGCACATTGGATCTTGAATCCAGATCACTCATTAATCTCTGCAGGGATATTGTGCATGAGAGCAATGTGGTGCAGGATGCAACAGGCTATGATTATGCTGCAACAGTCCTTGGCTTATACTGTAAGGCACCGCCTGACCTCTCCAGACACCTGAAGAGACTTTGAAACACGCCAAAGGTACGCGCTTGATGACTGAGCGGCTGGAGGCATGGGCCTCCATTAGACCTCCGCTCTGCACGTGTCCGTGGCTGACGTACAGGGGTCAGCAGCCAGGGGCGGAAACAAATATCCTGCATCACCTTGGAACTAAAAAGAAATGAGTTTGTCAATTAGTCAACATAAAACTGACATATGTTAAGATTGTAGATAACACTACACAAAACAAATCCTGACATCAACATATAAAGCCGAACAATTAATGAAGCCTGTAAAAAACACATATGCTGTCAGAAAAGGAACACAATAGCCATAGAAAGTAAGTACACTCATGGGAAATACCCCAACAGTGTCCATCTATAATGTAACATATTGTGTGTGGTTGTGTGCCGCGACATGGGTATTGTAATGCATTGACTGTCCACATTGGCACCCCGGCCAATGAGGGACGATAGTAACGATTCACGTGTCACATGTTCCTATTGTACTGTCTGAACAGTAAACCTAGGTAAAATATGCTGCCATGCGAGGGTGGGAAAAAAACAGAACATGTATGCCATGGAGGCTGGTGATAAGGTGAACCATATCACCTAGATGCATCATGTCCGGTACGGGCAACCATATCTAGATCTCATACTCTGTGTCATTAGGCTGTATATTGCTAAACATAAATTGTTTAAATACCCATCCTGGTGCACTGTGTCTATCCTGGGAACATCCCACTGAAGGTGGGGTCTGCAAACCTGCACACTGTACTACTCATGTCTTATTAACCTCATAGGGAGATACACATCGGTACATTAACGTCATGTGTAGCTGAAAACAATACAACTCTGTATGCACACACATAGCCCACAGCTTCAGGCATCCCCTTTCCCATATGTTAAACTACATGGAGGAATCAATGCCCAATATGTGGGCTAAATCATGATCATCTACAGTAGGCCAAGGTACTCGCACCAAATATACTTCGTTACACCCCTGCTGTGACATAGTCAAAATGCGTGACCATACATATCAACACGAGTGATGCTAGCTGGAAAGGGCAAAAGAATACATCAGATATTCCAAAAAAACCCCACATAGTATATACTGGCTCATGGGAAGCAACAACAGACCAGAGTGCGTGTGTGAACCCCACACACACATGGAGGAAGGGTTAACCTGTATGGATGAGCAATTATCACAAGGTTAAATGACCTACACGCATTATTTGGCAATGACCCATCATGATACGTGCATATTGAAGGGCCAAACCCCCCCCCCCACAGAAAGCGTGCAGTTGATAGTACCACACACTATGAGGGAGTGTGCACCAGCCTAGCCACATGCACAGGGTTGTTCGTCACCTGCCACACCATGTGAATGTCTGGATCATATAATGCTAGGAGTCTGATGCGTCTATGTTTGGTTGTAGCTGCTGTATGTGTACGTCTATACCCCTGTAATAATCTAAAGATACAACAGGTCCCCAAACAAACATTGATCATATGTTGATCTAAAGTTATGGTTTTTTAAAACGAGTTTGCTAGCTATGTGAGTAGACATAACACAGAAAGTTACAAACACATACGACATTAAGACAAATGACCTACTCAACCCCCCAAAAAGCAAAATACAAGTCCCCATAACGTCAGCCCTCAAATGTGTGGGGGAAGATTGACGAGTGATGCAGGATATAGGAGTCATGGGTGGACCCTGGAACACCTAGGGGACACCATTCAGAATATGCAGATTAGCAATCACATAAAACCTGAACTTCCAGGGATTATGGTAGTGTTTGCCGGTGCGAAACGCCACCTCCCTGTCTATAGGCGGGACCAGGGCAAAAATGTGTGCAGATCAATAGCTCACATCACGTTGTGGTCTCCCTGACTAATGTCTCAAAGGCCTGGGTTCAGGGTCCCCCATTGGTGACTAGTGTGGGGGAAATGGGCTATGTAATTCCCCACCCGGATCTGACCATGGCAACGCAGTAGTACGTGTGGTGGAGACATCGTGCAGAAGGATGGGCGGCTTTATGCCACCCACTGCAGCCACAGATGACTGGAAACCAGCCAGAGGCAAAAAAAAATGTAAAGCAGGCAAAAAAAACAAAAAACCCCAAAAAAACAAAAAACCACATGGAGCGTGACTAAACCTGGTATTGCATGGGTAGCATTTCTCCCGATCAGTCAGGGGCCTCGAGGTCAAGGATCTTAAATCCGCATAAAGCTTCCCTAATAGCCCTTGTGCTCAGTCGGTACAGGGAGATGACCATGGTCCTCACGCATGCCCTGGAGACTGTGCCCTGGGCCTGTAGAGGCGTGGGTGGCTGCAGCGCCTGCACCTCGGCACGCCGTTCTGTCGCCGAAGTGAAACGCACAGCACATGGCTGGACCAACTCCACCACGCTGCAGGTCTGAGTTGCTGCGGGACGACACCCATGCCCTGTGCTGCAGCCCCGTGGGACACCATCTCCCCTGTCGGCAAACGCAGCATCTGCCCACCACTCAGGACACAATGCATAAGGCATATATTGGTGCCATAAAATCCTCCCGTCCACTACCGAAACACACTCATAACAACCACACAAACTTAACAAACACACCAAAAAACCCCACACTATTAAAGTATCCAAAAGTAAAAACAACAACTGGACAATACATCAACAACAACACAATATAATAAGCAACTACAAACACCCAATACAATACGCTAGTACAACTGCATAGACGTTCGTTTCTTCTCCACACCAACCCACACTCCTCCTGCTCTTCCTCTACAACCCTCAACGTGGGTATAATGTTGTGATGGTAATATATGGTTATTCTGGGGTGTGTGGGTTTTTGCGCACACTGAGAATGCGCAGTTGATCGCATGCGTGCCCGTTGGTGGCGGTGCCACGCTGTGCGCCACTCTACGCATGGGCGTCGGTCAGTGCGTGCCCACACGTATGTGACGCCGGCTGTGGAAACATGCGCACAAAACACAGACACCCATGCGGTAGTCGTTGTAGTGCGCATGCGTACTGCGACACATGCGCAGTACAGTGTCTCAGGGCGCATGTGCGTTTGTCCGCGTACGGCCACCCATGCGTTGGCGAGCACGCGCCCAACGCACGAGCGTCACGCCCGCCCAATTGCGCATGTGCAATGGAAGACACATGGCAATACACTATAAATAGGCCTGCACACGTGCATCACGTTGTGGGTTGAGAAAGGAGTCACTGTTTGAGAGAGAGGGTGTGATAGATTATGTCTGAAACAGTGACTGTGGTGGGTCTACTGCACAGGAAAGTAGCTCAGTGAGGGATAACAATATCTATAGGTAGAGAGGCTGTGGTGGGTGTAGTCCAGTGGAAGGAGGGAGAGAGTCTGTCCAGGGAGTACGGCAGCGGAGAGAGGCAGTGTAAGATAGTAAGGAGCAGAGTAGATTCCTCACCTTGTGCTAAGATAATATTTCTGTTCCCTTTGTTAATGTGGTCCTTTACTGTGTCCTGTACTGTAACATTCTGTAAGTCTGTATTGCATGCTGTGTATTGTCTGTTTTGTTTAAGTGAGTGCTGTTCTGTTGAAAGGAACATTTAAAACATACAGAGATGGAGAGAGAGAGGGAGAGAGACGGTGAGGGTGAGGGTGAGGGTGTGGAGGATGTGTCCCAACCTGTGGTGGGTGATACACCGACGCTACAGACTGCACATCCTAGGGAGGGACATGCAGGACCATCTTTGGGCCACAGCCTGCACAATATGTCCAAACTGGGAAGAGAAAAAGGGTACCTGTGCCTGGTCCACAGCGAAAAAGAGCTCTACGCTTCAGTGATAGAGAGAACTATATCCTACTCTCGCATGTAATTGAAAACTATGACCTCTTATTTGGCAGGCTCAGCAGTCGCACAACAGTGGCCACCCGAATGGCAGTATGGGAGGAGGGGCGTGCTGCAAGTGCAGAGGCAGGGGGCCCCACAAGGGATGTTGAAAGCCTCAAAAGAGGTACTCGGATATAAAAGAGGGGTGCGCCAGCACATGGGTGGCTGAAAGACAACATGCGCATGGCACAGGTGGTGGGGGCCCTTTTATCCCATCACTCACACCATTGGAACAAGAGCTTGCAACACGTTTGGGCCACATCTATCTCCGTGGACTGCGGAGGCCCTTGACACGGCACATCCTGACGCAGGTATGTATAGTAATTGCCAGGTTCACAATGTCCCTTCAGTACACATCATTCAGCTGCACAGACACTCCCATACCTGTGACCCAATCCACACCATGTTTAAAAAAGTGGTGTCACATGTGTGTGTTATGGCCATGCACAAACTGTGTTGTTGCCATGCCCTGTCACAATATTACATATGTGTCCCTCGAAACAGCAACCTCCCCATCTGTTTCCAAAACTACACACAACAATTCCTATCCAACCTGCACATCTGTGATTGCAAAGCACCATATGATTTTGTGGCACACTAATCAGGTAACGTGTGTGTGACATACTATTTGCACAGTGCTACATGTGCTTCTCAGTGGGCCACAGGTGCTGGCTACATGGGATCCACGGCACAATGGGTCACAGCCAAACATATCCAACAATGAGCATATAGTATGTCTAGAGACAATATTTCAAATGCATAATTAAACATAAACAGGCAATGTATGGTCCAAACAAGTGTAAGGGTGATGTATTCTCACACATGTGTGGACATATGTTGTACAGATAGGGGGAGGGATGTGATGGGGGACACATGTGGCATGGCACTCCAAATATACACATGGAAAATATGCAACATGTGCATGGCCACACGACACACATGTGCCCCAGAAACAGCTGAATGACATAGACAAACATGTATGGGAGGGTGTCATGGGTCGGGTACGCAGCACACACGCACATACCCACCCCATCATCTCTGTGGTGTCTGTGCCACACATATATAGATATGATTATGTTGAAACATATGTGTTTTCCTTGTTATTGTTCAATATGCAGGTGACTACAGTAAAATGGGAGAGGAAGAGGAGGAGGCGGAGGAGGAGGAGGAGGAGGAGGTGGAGGAAGAGGGTGACTTTGACATCACAGTGCCAATGAGTGTGTTGGAGGATGAACCTGCTGTCTCAGGGGGCAGCACAAGTGCTGTTGATGAGCCCATAGAGCCACCTGTACCCAGTATATCACCACTAGGGCAGCATCAAGGGAGAACATCGACGGACCCAGGCTGCAAGTATACACCGAGAGCCCTGACCCTCAGGCGATGATGGCGGAGTTAAGGTCCCATGGCGTATCTGCACATCGCGATGCTGAAGGTGGGTGACATACGACAGTCATAATTCCAAAATAAACACCAATAGTCACTAGTTGGTGTTTGTGTGGTGAATGTTGCAACATAACCACCACATATATCACATGTATGGCTCATGTTGGTGGGATATTGTTTCTTGAAAGAATGGTGTGGGGTATAATATATGGTGTTACTATGACGCAAAACAGAATCACCGAAGGTCAGTTGACACCCACAGATGCAGGCCTAAAAGGAATGTTGTATAAGGGCCACCATGTTGTTGTCATGAGAAAGATCAACACTTGCCCTTGCAACAGTCTACCTCATTGCAGACACCCAGATGTCTGGTAAACCACAGCATGACATCTAAATAATAGTTGAAGAAACAAACATACCATATATATAGCAATGCAACCCTCCTCTGTGATGTAACAGCACAAAGAACGCATTCCCCACAGTCTGCATCTGCAGGTGTTCAAATTACATAGCATATGGAGAGAGGTGCGAAAATATGTCAGGTCAACCATAGATACGGATCTACAGAGGGGTCTCAAACGTACAGTATGAACCTGATGGCTTGTTTGGAGAGAACATTCCTCAATTTCCTCTGTACAGAAAGACATAACATAGACTGTAATCCAGACAGAAAAGGAAAACACCATGTCCCCTTACTGTAAGGCCAACAATCCCTCAACAGATTGCATAGGCTGTGAGCATGTGTGTCCCAGTTAAATTGTGGGCCTATGTCCCCATACCGTGTGATGGTCCCCAGTATCATACGTGTCATACCTGCAATATGTGTTGTATGCAACCATACAGTAATGAGTATGACGCATGTCTATTTCTCAACAAATGGTTAAACAAGGACCAAATCCGTGAACAATTACTGTGCTGCAAAATAAACCTAAACACATATGACTAACTACAACATAAGCTTGCCATGTTGAGACCATATCATACACCACGTATCCACACAACATTACCAGAATTGGCACATCACCCCACCCCTCCTTTCCGAATGCAAACATTAGAGCATTACACAAAGACCTCACATAACATACTGGTGTATGATAGCAATTGTCAAGCCCAATGAGAAATAACATAAACTGAAGACCTCATCTCCTTTACAAAATAACCAGATACATCATCATAGAGCAAGCAACCAAAGAAATACATTACCTAGTCGAAATGTGTTATTGGAGACACAAAAGGCAACTAGGGAATTTGACACAACACTGTATAGGTACTGGCCAGTGGGTAGATAGAGATATCTGACCAATCTGTACTGTCATACATACATTATCCCTTACAGCAGGGTACAAAATAAACATACTGAAGCTCAGCCTGTAAGGATCCATATGCTATGTCAAATGAGAAAGGGGAAAACATATGTTGTCTAGTTGTTATGACTGTTTTCCATGTCCTAATTGCTGCATCCACGTTCACAATGCCTGTGCAAGAGTTCTGCTCACTCACCATAGTCTGATGTTTATGTGTCCAGACAGCTCTATTGTACTGTTTTATCCACTCTACATTGTCACATTTGCTTTAACATAACCATTTATTCCGTGTAGTAGGTCTCTGACATCCCACACTATCAATGACGTAGTCAGCATGCCAATGTCTATCCTCAACTACACTCACATAAGCAGCTATGTTCATAAGGTATCACCCACTCCCACAAAACACGTAAATGCTTCACGGGATTAACGTCTGTCAGCACCATCACATTCTAGTCATTCCCCAACATCAGCTCACGTACATTTTGTACACCACCAAGCATACATATCAGTGTAGTCCTTGCACCAGGCAATTCCAAGGACCAGCACATGCGGATAATGTGTACATCCCCACATCCAGCCCTCATACTGACAATGTAACCCATCAGACCATACATTGTCATGTCATAAAACAATCATTAGGGCAGGCCAAACCTGATTTGCCGTCACACAGTCTTACACAAATATATGGCATCCCATGAGGCTACATCCAGTACAAACATCTCATGGAGAATAGCAAATTCCATAAACACATAACACACAGTTCCTGTCGTAACATGCCCCAACAGCTCATGTGCATCTCTATGCCACATATAGCAAAACCCTGGACCCATACATGACCTGTGCAGACATTCCCAAACACACCTCGGTACAACAATGCTTCTGGCCATCTGAGGTGTTTATGGCTGCTGCATGCTGCACCTGACCTAAATAATGGATATGAGATTACTGTCATTTACAAATACTGATGCCACGTCAGTAGTATGTGGGTGTGTATGCAGAAGCTATTGTATGACTGTTGTGTTGTCCTCCCACATCCTCTTCCTGTATAGTGTTCTCTGTGTTTCTATTAGTTGTAGTACACTGCGATATATGTGTTATACCCCTAACCATGTTCCCATATGACTCAGCACTATCACATTAGCATTAGTGTGGTATGTGTATGACATGTTGCTTTATGAAGGTGTTTTCGTGGAGAGGTAGTTCATTGACCACCCTGTGTCCCATTCACAGCCAATCGACGTGTTCTGGAGCGGATTCGCTGTGCTGTGGAGCGGAACACCAGGGATGTTTGTGCTGCGCTACGGACATTACATGAGGGGGTCGTAGCCATGCCACTAACTCGCATGTGTGAGGCCCTTGAGGGCATACGTGATGTTCTGATCCGAGCTGCACCTGCACCACCAATGTATCCGGAGGAGGATATAGCCTTGCCAGGGAGAGGGGCCCGACGTGGCAGGCGTGGCCGACCACGCCGTCAGTAACCTATGATAATATAGAAATGTACAGCACGAAACCAAAGGTTTCTCTCTGTTGCACTGTTCAGTTTTAGCAACTATGTACATAGTATATTCTGTTATTGCGGCTTGGTTTGGGTTATATGTGAAAGTAGACATATGTGATTAGTATGTTGTGTGTGTGTTATGTAATTGGCTTGGGGGGATCTTTGATATGTCTTACACACATGTTTGTAACAATAGTTTTATATGAGAGAATTGCTGTGATAATAAACAGCTGTCCAAAAATAGATACATTGTCTCTTTCCAAAGAGTGTCCATTTGGTCCCATGTGTATCTCTGAGAGGGGGGTGGGAGGACCATAGGATCTGCAACCATGTCCACTGCATAAGCTACTTTGCCACACACATATACTATTTCCATGATCCACACATATGTGATGTTTCACTAGCACAATGTGTCACCACAGCCTCTGCGCTGCAGCGGCACAGTGTGCACAGACATCCATGTACGACATGGGTGTGGAACCGTGATACTGTGGAGCCGCAGACCAGTCAGGTTCTGAGCATATCCCTAATGTATATGCTGGCGATATATATCTCACCATTACAATTATCATGACCACCTTACTGGTTTGTGTCCCTCCAAGACTGGATTTTGAGAGCGCTGCCTTACACCTCTGTCATGTACGATTTATTTTGGGCTGGGTGCAGATGTCACAGACATCGGATGGTTATTTGGAATGCGTAACATTGCTCCCTGTTTCTCACCAGCAGTAACGGGTGGTGGCAATGGCAATATGTTGGTGGTGGGGAGAGGTGAGGAGGAATATGACACACTCTAGGTAACATGTGTGATGTCGGGGACATCTGCGCCTTGCCCACTCACATTCCAAAATGGCAGAGGTGTAATCCAGGTCTCTCAAAAGCGAGCCCTGGAGGGCCGAAACTTCAGTCACGCTGACAGGATATCTCCAATTCATATATATCTCTGCCACACTCATTAGGAATATTTCCAACACCTGACTGCCCTGCGGCTCTACAGAACCACGGTCCACCACCCTTGATGTGGACACAGGGGTACTGTGTTATAAATGGCCTGTTTATGTTCCATACACATCACCATCTGCAACCCGTCATACAGGACACATTGGTGCCATATGTGTGACCTGTGCCCTCACCTATATAAGTGGTCACATGCACCCCAACCCACCATAGGGATGCATGTTACAGAGGCAGACATTTGTGAGCCGCATATTTTGCCGGCTCATATATGTGAGAACATGTGGGTCATGTATATGCATCCCTGTGGCAAGTACGTCTGTGGGGCAGCCACTACATGGTAACATGTAATGCAGCACCCTGCTATCACACACCTACACACATGAGTTTCCCGACACACTGCATGTGGTGCCAATTGAGGTATCACACGCATGTTTACCCGTCAGGAATGTATGTGGCTGCACACATATGACATGCTGGCATCTATAGGCATATGCTACGTGAGACACGTGACCATTACAGGGTTCAGAAAAAATACTTTAATATGTACACACAAAACTAAAACTATATACATATCTAGGGTAGGGGGAAAATGCCATCACCCACCCACCAAATCAAACCCTCCCCACCCCCGCACACACACACCCGCAATAACCACACTCCCACACACTAACCCCGAACCCCCACATGACCCCACCCTCCCTCAGCCTGCCCCGTGATGGCGGACAGGGCAGCACAGGGCACATGTGTGGACGTCACAGGCACCATCAATGATGCCTGTGACGCCCTTCAGGGGGTGGCTGCTGACATGGCAGATGCTCAATGTCAGCAAACCACCCTCTCCATGGCTCCCGCCATCCATTCCTGCAGGTGCACCAACCGGTGCACCGCTGCTCCAGTGCATCCAGAGCCTCACACAGATGTACAACACATCTGCCACCACACACACACATTGTTCCTGGTGTTTGTGTGGTGGCATCTGCATGCACTGTGTGTGGGGCCCTGGATGTTGGAGCCACCTGCCCTTGATGGCGGGAGCCAACAGTGCCCTGTGCTGCACTGTCCTCTATGTCACTCTCCCAGACACCCTGTGGCCACTCTTCCCCCCTGACTCCTCCCCAACACCCCCCACCACCTCCCCCCCACCCACATCACCTGCGCCCTCACCCCCCTTGTGACCCTGGCACCCACACCTTCCGTCCCAGCATCCCCCATGACCCCTCCGCTGTGTCGTCTGCAGGACCCTCTGCCTCCTCCCCACTGGTGTCCAGGACTACCACCTCCACGGCAGCGCGGGAGGTGGGGCCTTCGGAGGGCATAGGCAGAGGTACGGGGGTCTTCGTCACTGTCATCATGATCTGTGGAAGATGACAGTCATCAGCACACGTAGATGTGTGTGACACATCACATGTACCCATGCAGGTACCATGCACACTGATGGGCCACTGTGACCTCTGATGGTGGGCAGCCATGTCATCAATACGCACCATCACCATGTGATGATTCAGCATTCCTCACGCGCTCAAGGTATGCGCCATGGTGCAGGCGCAGCTCCCTCCCTTTCTTTCTCAGATCCTCGACCTGTGTGTGTGAGAAAATATGGGTGGGAGCATGAGTGAGCACTTACGTCTGGTGGGTGGGCAACAGAAACATAGAACAGTGTGTCCTGGGTCTGGACACTTCAGCTACACTGATGTGTGTTTCATGTATAGCATAGTTCAACACCTGTCACAGGGGATCATCATGGGCACATGGAATGTGTTATCACATGTGGACAACACCATTACCAACTGAGCCTACTCACCAATGTTGGTCATCGTCACATATGTCAGTCTCTGGAGCCATGCCATGGTGCTTGCGTGATGCTACTTGCTGTCCAATATTTGCATCTCTTGTTGTGTATGTTTTGCACACCAGGAGCGGGTGAAGGGATACATTGGAGCAGTTGTTGAATGCGACAGAACCCAAGGGGGACAGGGATGTTTGTTAATTTGTGCATCCTGCTGTGTCTGGCGACCACCTGTTACAGGCAATGAACTATGCTATCAGCAGCTAACAACATGGCTAAGTCACACATGTGGGAAACAGTGGGATGAGGAGGGCAGGAAAGGGTTACAAAACTGATCATGTGCTGTGGAGGGTCTGTACCTCCACCCATGTTGGCTGGCCATCCTGTGTGAGAGTCAGGTTGGGGTGTAGTATGTATGGGGTATGTTTGGTAGAGCAGCCTAAACAAACATACAACAACTGCAGGTGCCCTTATCTGAGCTTACCGTGCCCATGTCGGCTGGCCTATATCTTGTGGAAATGGCACTATGACCTATGACCTGTATGATGACAGCAGGTGTATTTTGATAAACCATGGACAGACACCAAACAAACACACTACGCAATTGCCACCTGTGCTCATGTGGCTGCTTGTGTCTGTGGTGTCCAACCACAAGAGGTGACTGTAGCTTTCCTACAACATCAGTTCTGTTCACCTGCTACAAGGTAATGGATTTGTAGGAGGTGTGAGGATGGGTAACCTAACTATGCATAAAGTGAGGGGACTATGGCTCTGTTACGGCCTTTGGGAATATCTTTGCCTAGGTCATGGGGATGTTGTACCTATACACACATCAACATGTGCACATAGCTTTTCATCGTGATACATCACAGACATGTGTGATGAGATAGTGACCTCACAGACTATGTGAGAGGTGCAACTTACCTGTCATAAACTACCCCAACATGTGACTGCTATACCCACCAATGCAATGTGGCGTACGGCCCCATGGGGGTTGCGTGTTGTGCCACACATCATCAGCTGCATATCCCATTGCAGTGGGATCATAGACAAGTGACCTTACACAGGTCATAGGACTCCTGGAGATAGGGAGAATGTATTGAACTGGTTAGGCACACACAACCATATCACCAGGGTGCGTGATAGACCACTGTGATGGCCTCACTTAACTCCTGGGGAAAGGGATGCTCTATTAAACTCTTTATTCACACACAACCATATCAACAGGGTACGTGATAGCCGACTGTGATGGCCTCACATAACTCCTGGGGATAGGGAGGATCTCTTACACTCTTTATGCACACACAACCATATCTCCAGGATGAGTGAAAGGCCACTGGGATGGCCTTTGAGGGCTCCTGGAAATAGGGTAGATGTAATGAACTTTTTCAGCACACAGAACCATAGCTCCAGGATACATGAAAGGCCACTGGGATGGCCTTTCAGGACTCCTGGAACTAGGGGAGATATTCTAAACTGTTTCAGCACACAGAACCATAGCTCCAGGATACATGAAAGGCCACTGGGATGGCCTTTCAGGACTCCTGGAACTAGGGGAGATATTTTAAACTGTTTGAGCACACAGAACCATAGCTCCAGGATACATGAAAGGCCACTGGGATGGCCTTTCAGGACTCCTGGAAATAGGGTTGATGTTTTAAACTGTTTCAGCACACAGAACCATATCTCCAGGATACATGAAAGGCCACTGGGATGGCCTTTCAGGACTCCTGGAACTAGGGGAGATATTTTAAACTGTTTGAGCACACACATCACCATAGCTCCAGGATACATGAAAGGCCACTGGGATGGCCTTTCAGGACTCCTGGAACTAGGGGTGATGTTTGTTTTAAACTGTTTCAGCACACAGAACCATAGCTCCAGGATACATGAAAGGCCACTGGGATGGCCTTTCAGGACTCCTGGAACTAGGGGAGATATTTTAAACTGTTTGAGCACACATCACCATAGCTCCAGGATACATGAAAGGCCACTGGGATGGCCTTTCAGGACTCCTGGAACTAGGGGAGATATTTTAAACTGTTTGAGCACACATCACCATAGCTCCAGGATACATGAAAGGCCACTGGGATGGCCTTTCAGGACTCCTGGAACTAGGGGAGATATTTTAAACTGTTTGAGCACACATCACCATAGCTCCAGGATACATGAAAGGCCACTGGGATGGCCTTTCAGGACTCCTGGAACTAGGGAAGATGTAATGAACTGTTTGAGCACACAGAACCATAGCTCCAGGATACATGAAAGGCCACTGGGATGGCCTTTCAGGACCCCTGGAAATAGGGTAGATGTAATGAACTGTTTCAGCACACTTAACCATATCGCCAGGATACATGACAGGCCACTGTGATGATCTTACAGCACCCCTGGGGATAGGGATATTGTTTTGTACTTTGACAGCACACAGACCAATATCACCATGATGACAGGTGAGCCAGTGTGATGGCCTCTCTAGTCCCCTGGTGATAGGGTGTATGTATTACAGTGCTTGAGCACACACAACCGTATCTCCAGGGTGACTGATAGACCACTGTGGTGAGCTCTCAGGACCACTGGGGATAGGGGGGCATATTGCACAACATTGGCAAAAACAACCAGATCACCTGGGTGATTGACATACCATTAATGCTTTGCTTCACATACCCTTTCTGTGGACGGAAAGGTTATTTTCTGCAGCTACACATTTCACCATATTCATATGATGTGATTTGGATATAATTAAGCTGATCTATTGGTTTGCTTTCTTACAGTATGTGTTGGCACGTCCACAGCAGCAAATGCCAGGTAATAGGGCTAGCATCATGACCTGTGTGACCATATCCATCACCACCTGGGTACAGGTCAAACCTGTCACATATTATACAAAGACAATATGGGATGTATGTTCAGCTGCAGCACATTACTGACACACAATACCTGACCCCAACAGCATGAGGATCTGCAATGCACACAGCCTCTAGATATATATGTCTATTTCTAATGACCTGTCCCCATCCACTTACCTCCCTTGGGAAGTCAGCTTCTCTATTGAAGCGTCTCTGTAGCCGTTCCCAGGCCCTGCGGACCTTTCTGCTGTCCCTGTACCTGTTTTGCCCGGGGAACAGCTTCTCCTGCCTTGTGGCAATCAGGCGAGACAGGGTGCGGAGCTCCCGAGGAGTGAATGCAGGCTTTCTTGTTCTGGACGCCATTTTGAGATATTATCACCTGATTGCACGCAGCGTCATTGACGCGCATGCGCCCCGCAAATGCCACACATTTCCAATGTTTTACGTGCAACTGTGCCCCGCAAGTGGCGCAGTTTAGCGACGTATGACGTCCAACTGCGCCCCAGAGATTGGCGCACCTTGGCGACGTAACACGTCTCATTGCGCTCCGCATCTGCTGCATGTTTTATAAATATTTCGTCCCACAGCGTCCCGCAACTGGCGCAATTTATACACATATGACGTTCAACTTCGCCCCGCACATTGTTTTGCGGAACGAGTTGCGCACATGCGCACAACAACTGCAATATACAGTGCTGTGTGTCTCTTATATAAAACACATAACTATTTCATGACCTCATGGTGTTGACACATTTGGGACTTGAACTTATCATCACTTGCACACTGGTTCTTAGGCATTTGTTTGATGTGATGTGCTACGCCTTTCACATTGCACTGACTGCCACTACAACTGCTACTTCAACAAGGTGTTTTGAGGGACCATCAGATTGGCCTATCAGGCACCCTGGTGATATGGGGATATGTGTCGCAATAGATGATATTCACTACTCCATCTCAATGTCAACCCATACATTATGTATGTGATGGCATGGGGGGGGGGGGGTTTCCATCTGCACATGCTACATCCACATTAGGTTGCATAGCACACATATTGAGCTTATTGAGATTGCCATGCGATGGACATGGATGTAGATGTTAGGTGGATGTGCTGACATACAGAGTGAGTGGCTGGGGTGTGCGACACATTCACTGTCATACCTACCTATGTTACAGACGTCGTGTTTGCCTTCACACCATCAGCCTAATCTATATAACTTGCTGGCACATTACTATCTACTATCAACAGTGGTTTTTGTGGCCTTTGCGTTTTGGATTTGTTTTTTGCAGAAACACACTGTGACATTGCAATAACCTAGTGTGGCACATCAGGTACCCTATGAGTCACTTCAGAGAGGACAATATGAGGTGCAGTGTCCACAACAGCACCTTCTAATGTTCAAATAAACGAACCTTGTAAGGTACTTTTGAGGGACCTTCATGCTACAGCATTGAGGGTGTTGTTGGTGGCACCACCAAATGACATTACAAAGGGAAGAGGCCTCAGAGAGCCATATTAGATTAGACCACTGTAGAATCAGGGGCATTACCTATGTCTGTACACGTTGTGACATCACAGGGGGCGAAACCTCCATAGCTCTGTGTATGAGAGACACTCCTCCTTGAACCCCTAGGCCAGTCTGCTGATCAGTATAGCCCTAATTAATATGCATGAGATCTATAGGCATCAGAGCTACCCTGGCAACCTCACAGATTTGTGGCCCTACAGGTCTGTATTTTTAGACCCCTGTCTTACACCTCTGTCATTTAGGTGTGTGACTGTACAAAGTGCAGATGTCAGTGACATGAAAAGCATATATACTCACTGTGACATACTTCCTCAATTCTCATGCCCACCATGCAGTTCTATAATCTATAAGATGTTGGTGGTGGTGAGAGGCAGAGAAGCATGTTACACAGTTTATGTGAACATTTTGATGTCTTGCACATCAGCACCTTGCCCACTTACAAACGTTAATGACAGAGATGTTTGTCAGGGTTGTTGATGGCCAGCCCTGGAGGGCCACACTCCACTCCGTTTGGCAAGACATCTGTAATGCATATATATCTCATGCATCTTCATTTGTACTAACATAAACACATGTCATGGCTAGACTTTCACGGAGGACTGCTTCAGAACCACTGCCATAGCTGCTAACACACCCCTGGCTGGCTACAGTTTGAGTATGGGCCAACACATGACCTGTTTGCTTTCTTTACCACGATAGACTTCAATCACACATACCCATGATGCACTGCACATGTAAATAAGCAGTCTACAAATATAAGCACTATGGTTTATGCAGCCACTGAAACACCTACGTATGTACATGATTAATGAGCGTGTAGGTTAATGACACAGAGTTAGTCTTGGACATCACATTGTGCGGCTCCTGTGCTCACCCTGAATGTGAGAGGGGAGACCCAGAACCATGACCACAGCACCTGGCTCAGCTAAGATAGCCTATGGTGTGAGTCCACATCAGTCGCAGTGTCTGATGAGTAGCACTTGTTGATGCACATACACTTACACTTCTGTGCATCTGTTATTTCCCTGTGATGTGTAGCCCTTTAAGCAATTTGCTGCAACCACATCAGTCATATCCTGTGTGGTGGCCATTGTCATCGCCACATTAGTTATGGGAGGGGGAGAAGTGTGTTAGACAGACGGATTATGTGACAACACCCAAACGTAACATTCAGACTCATCACTGCAATGGTGCTGCTGGTGGGAAGTGATAACCTCTGTCCAGCAGAGGAAAATACAACTTACAGCATGGGGCATGCATTTATGTGACCATCAATAAGGTGACAGCAGACAGATGGCATGCCTGGACATGCTCAGCAGCCCACCACCACTATCTGACATTGTCCAGCAGCAAACACAGATAAGCTGCAGCTGCTACACCCTTCAAAGTGTGGCACCCTTACACATACTAGGTGCAAGCAGTCTGATAGCTTATCCATACTGCATACTACTGGTGACAATGTGTGCAACCCAAACTGGGACGTCTGCACACTCACCGAGCAGTTACGTTCGTGATTGGGCTCCAAAAGGCAACCCATAGATATCACTTGCAAAAGATGTTGTTGCCACTACAGCTGACCTAGCCATGCTATGGTAACTACTCAGTCAGGGTGAGACTGACCTTCCAGGAGGACATGCTTGGGCTACCTTGTCCATGCTACTGATGACCACACACTGCAATTTCACTTACATTGCCCTACGTTCTGTCCTCATGCATCCTGCCGAGACCAGCCTGTCGGGGGTATGACCACAATACCTAGCACCTCATTATGCACAATGGCAAGCTAACACTGCACACAGTACAAACATTGTGCGCTGAGTAAGGTGTTGCATACATCACACACTGGATGTACAGCCACACAATCCCACAGCTATGCCATCACTGTGCTACTATAGATAGTTTTTCCAGTCTATGCCAAATCAGCAGTCGTGGACACAGTGCATGCATGGCTAGGCTATGAAATAGTGCTACTGTCACACCCCATGGTGGGGAACATCGTCAAACAACAGACCTGAGACACACTCCACATACATCAGACATATTGGTGTGATACCACTCAATAACCATATTGTGGTGTACGTAGACATTGATATCTGCCACTGATCAGATCAACATGTTGCTATATGTGTGGTGTATTTCAAGGTTTATGGTGACAGTGCTACAGTGCGCACATACTAGTTTTATGATATGGACGCAACGCACACTATCATGACTGTCCAATTGGCTTTGGGTCCTGAAGCCTGTGTGTCTGGTCATTTCGCCTCCTGTTGATCGGTAATCTCTGGCACAGGTCCCCAACTCCAGTCCTGTTGTAACAGACACTGCTACATTTTCACAAATGTGCGTCAGATATATGCATGAGATATATCTGCATACCATGGACCGGCACATGCAGATGAACAGAGACATCTTTATTTAAGACATCATAACATGTGAATAAATTGTGGCCCTCCAGGACTGCATTTGAGGAAATCTGATCTATGTGATGCACATTTCTCTCTTATATGTCCACCTTGAGAGACAATATACATGTACTGTCCCTGTTTTCACTTTTCCCACTACAGGTGGTTTGTTTTTTGAGAAAAATTAGGGGATGTGACAATTGCGGGGATTGGTTCGGCAGACCTGACACACGTGATTTGAACTTGTGACCTTCACCTCCTGCAGGCAGTGCCTGTGTGCTTTGCACCACCTTCTTGACACAGAGACAGTGCATTTCCAGGTACATCCATGTCTGTTTGTCAGACTAACCCTGTCTGTTGCACTACACAGCACCCACCTAAAAACAGATAGGCCATGGTGTGATGTGGACAGGTGTCACCAGTTCCCCTGCCGTCAACATGTTCACATGGCCTTATATTGGAGTCTGCATTACCCTTTAATGATGTGGGGCACTCCAGGACTGCTTTTGTTTGACTCTGCTGTAGGTGCTGCACATGTTTATGTGGTGGGTACTGTTGATGATAACATAAACATATGCCAAAATATCTTGGGTTCTCAGCAGAAAAGTATCAGTCTTTAATGCCTGGTTTTTTCAGGGTACACTTATGTGCACTAGTTGCAAGGAGCCACAGACAGGATTTGAACCTGTGACCTTCTGTTGTTGCACACACTGTCTGTGTACACTGCACCACTGTTTCTAAACATATATTCTGCATTCCGAGGGAAGTCCATGACTTTACATCTGACAGTGCCTGTCTGTTGTTGTGTACGGTGCCAGGCTACACACGCCTACGGCACTGTCTGCTGTGGCTTGCAGTCCTTATCTGGCAAACCCATATAACCTGATTGCGTTGTGGCACTCCAGGACGGAATTTGAGGGACTCGCCTGTACATAATGGCCATTGCTCTGGTTTGTGTGCGGTGTGGGGTAAAATGTAGGTGTTGAGCCCATGCTTATGTTCTCTGCAGTACAGCAGTGTGTGAACTCTCACTGTTTAGTGGTGGTTAAAAATATGGGTACTGGGTTGCCAGAACCTCAGCTGTGATTTGAACCTGTGAACCTCTCGTCATACAGTCACTGGCTGTGTCCGCTGCACCACACTGTGCCCACAGAGACTGTGCAGTATCTGGAGATAGGAAACCTGGCTGCACAAGCCTGACACCCTGCTCTGCATAGGTTTACTGTGGCCACGTTTTCTTTGTATGGGGACAGGGGTGCAGGACACACACAAATATGCCTTCCAAATAGGTGCAGTCACAGAAATAAACCGAACAGTGCATCAGTGATATCACTGGATGACCTGATATGCACTCCCAGGACAGTTCCATTACATTGCAGTGCTTTTGAATGTGTCCACGGACCATGGACCCTTCCAATATTCATTTCAATTCTTTGGAGCTTTCCTGGGAGTGTTTATTATTGTTGCCCATTAATAGCAGTGTTTCCCAGCAGACTTATGATTTTCGCATACTTGGTTGTGGTTATTTTCATGTTACATTTGCGAGTTTGTTCTGTGCACATGTTTCACACTGCTCACGTTTTTTGGGTTTCCACGATGTTGCTGTACATTGCTGACGGAAATGGTTTCTCTTCCCTTTAAATCACCTCTAACGCGTGTGTTTCACTGGCGGTATTTTTTCTTGTAAATTCGGGCACGCTCCTGTGCGGAGGGTCTCTCCCCTCCCACATTCCACCCATTGACCCCATCTCTCCGCCCCTCGGGGGCCTTCCTCCGCCCTCATTTCGCCTTTCCACGCCTCTATCGCACATGAGCGCCCCGCAAACGTGCGTGTTTGCGGCGCACGCGTGCGGGACCCGTTAATGTGCCGCGCACGCGTACGGGGTGCTTAAGAGCACTTAACTGCATCATTTTAGGGCGCTCAGGTGCGCCCCGCAAAAGTGCCCCGTTTAGTAAACATGCCCCTAAGTGGAAGTACAAATGTAACCATAACTAACATGAAAAACACATTTTGAACGAATGAATGACATATCCCTCGAAAAGAAGTACAACAGATGCCTTGGATTGTAAAATCTTTTACCAATGAGAAGTTTTGGAGAGATGACATTAATATGGATAAGAAGTTAATATTCAAGGATCTAACTGGAAATTAAGACTCTGTGTACATGTTTTCCTACAAATTATGAGAAAATTACTGAAAGATTTCAGGAGACAACATGTAGAGGTAATATCTGGTTGTTCTCTGTTGTTTTCAGTTCTCTATTCCCTTACTGCTTTTATATGCGTGAAAATTTTCTAACTTATTTAGTGTTTGGCTCATGCCTTACCAGTAGTAGTTTGAGGCAGGTTATATTCATATATGGTAGGTATTTCCCTGTCCTCAAAGGTCTTACAATCAAAGGGGCACATTTACTAAAGTAAGTAGTGCAAGGCAAATGCATGGTTAGCACACTCCTTTACTATGGCAGAGCCTAGTGGCTACGATAGACGCAAGAGATGCAGCCATGATAGGCTACTACCACCGTGCTAGTCATGTCACTAGTATGGTAGTAGGGAACACGCGGCCCTAGCACATGTTCACAGTGAATACATTTGTGATGCGTACCCAGCAAAGGCAAGCCACAAACGTGTTAGTAAGGGGGCAGTGGGCTATAGAACCACTGCCAACAATAAATGTGCTCCAACCACACTTCAGGGAAAGTAGCAACTGGCCAGTTCAGAATAGAGAGGGACGACCAGGAATAGGTACAACTGGCTCCACAGCTCAGAACATAGGTGTTAAGAACAAGTGGGCGGGGCATGTTAATCAGAAAAGCAAACACACGTCTTCAGTGTCCATCATAGACAGGTATTTGAACCCCCCTCACCTTGAGGGGCTCAGGGTGCCTGTTCACCTAGGCTGTAGGGAACACAGCACATAACCTTTGTGTGTGGGGAGAGAATCTTCCTCTAGGCCATTCCTCTGATATGACATGGACAGCACCATAGCCATTGTGGTGTGTGCCCCCTATATGGGGCTAAGGGGAGTGCCAGAGTCAGGAGATCTGGGGCCATGCACAATCAGCACCTCTACCAGATGGGGTCATAGGGTCAAGAAGCACCCCCATGGCCGACCATATAGAACACCCATTCCTATGGTGCAAAGCCTTCCACCCACAGAGAGCCCCCCCATGCTCTCTCTTACCAGGAGGAGTACTGGGAGAACCACCACATGGAAGTGGCAGATCCTAAACATTCCCCAGGCTGAGCACTCCAGCAGTCAAGGAACCAAAGGCTCACCAGGCTAGAGAAGACCACAAGAGCTCTCCTGATCCATAGAAAGCCTCTGCCACTGGGCAAGGGGGCCAAGGAGGGGACACTGATAAGTGAGCTCCACCACAGAAAGCGCATGTTCACTGCTAGAAGTAATAAGTAGCTGCTCAGAGCTCTCAGGCATCAGCCACATCCTTCCTTGGTCAGGGCGAGGGACCATCTGTCCACAGGAACATGGCCTAAGGCAGTGGCATGCCTGCCCCAGGTGCATGTATGCACTGCTACATCTCCCCCCTATGCAAGGGAGGCAGGAGTCGGGTGGCACCTTTTGATGCCATTCCATCATGTTGCCAGTATGTATAACTCCTAATTTGCATGCCCTCCCCCCACCCCCTAATCACTGCTGGCTCCAAATCTGGCTATGAGACCAGTACTGCTGAGACACACAGTACCTTTGTGTTGATACCTCCACAGCACACAACACCAGCAGCCCTCTGACAACTCTCCAGTCCATATGCAGACGTGTACAGCAGTCAGTTGGGACAGCTGGTGGTGATCCTGTGGATGTTTGCGAACTGTCCCAGCAAGGTCACTCCTGACCTGTGGGTCCTGGTTTTGCGACTGTCAGGCTGCTGTGGTGCACTGCCCTCCTCCCTGGCAGCCTAGGCAGGTGCCTAGATATTCTTCTGTCTTTCCTATTTGCCTTTCTTTATTCCAGTGTAGTTGCCCTGTTTCTGCCTTTCCTATTTCCTAATACTCGCGTGCGGAACACACATGCATTTCGCGCTGCAATATTGGTGCAACTACTGCCTGGTCAGAGGCAGGCGCTAGTTATGCCCATGCTAGTTGCATATTTGTGTAGCTAGCATGTGTCACTTGCCCACCCCAGCCACGTGCCAAGTCTCCACCCTCTCTCTGCCCACTTTCAGCCTTCACCCCGCCTATTAGCATGCTGCTCAGATAGTGTGGCATTCTCAGCACTGTTGCCTTTGGGCCACGTGCTCCTTGCTACCGCTAGGCCATAATGCATGTTATCCCCACACTAAATCCCATGCTACCAGCTACTAGGCTTTAGTAAACACGCCCCTCAGTTTGTAACCTGAGGTATTAGAGGGCTAAGTGACACCCAAACCCATTCCCTGGTTCTCAGCTTGGTGCTCTAACCACTAGAATATTCCTCTACTCCAGCACCTAAGGGGCTGGATTTCTACCTGGCAAGGTCAGCAGATTCATTTTATTTACTTATTTATTTCATTTCTTTTTAATACCACTTTATTTTAAAGTTAAAGTGGTTTACAGATAACTTTGCATATATGGTTTTACAGGGAAAATATTGACATATTAAAACACTAAACATCGATCTTGTGCTTGGAGATGGAACAGGGTTGTAACTGGGATAGGGGAAGCCTTTGTCAGGGAGGGACAGATATATAACATAATGTAAATATTGCAGTGTTCATTGTGTTCATATGTCTGACTGTGTTAGGTTTCAGATGAAGTTAAGTCAATGAATGTCAATATCTGGATAATTAATAGCACTTAATAGACATGCTGAGTGGTGACCATGCCAGCACGATCTGGATAGATTTAGGCCTGTTTTTCAGCAGGTCTAAATCTATCCAGGTATCTTATCCAGATTGTGACTGTCTATCATCGCTATCAAGCAAAGTCCTGGCACTACCTCTGCTCCTTCCGTCACCTAGCCCCTTTTTTTTGCAGATAATATCCAACCATTTAGTTATTTAAATGGCCAGATATTATTCGGAAAGCTGTTAAAATATCTGCGCAGTGGGGTTATGCACTGGCCGCCCAGCGATCAGTGGATACGTCCGTTTGATTATCAGGCAGAAGGGGCCATTTTAAAGCAGCTAGCCGTCGCTGCTGAACCTAAGAGCCAGATATTCAATGCTGGGCTCATATCCAGCCACCAGCATTGAATACCCAGGTCAGTGTTGCTGTTAATTCCTCTTCTTCCTCTTTTCTTTCGTATCCTTATTTAAAATGGTCTTCCTTTCCTGTCTTTTGCTATTTTTTTAAAATGGTAAACTGCCTTGGTGCCCACCTGCAGAAGGCGGTAAATCAAATACCGATTAAACATAAACATAAACAATTGGGCGGCAGCAATATACAGCCACTGCTGAGTTAGCGTCTGTGGTGAACGTTAAGGTGCCCAACATTTGCCGCTTAAGATAACTGGCCAGCGGCTGAATATCACCACTTGGTTGAACCAGGGATAGTATAAGATGCCAAAACCTTTATCTGCAACAATGCAGGGATACGTTTGGACATTGCAGTGACAGTTGTGGCCCAGGGACCATGCATTAGGACTCCTTTCAGAATCCTGCAATCATGGGCCCTGAATCCAGTCACTAGGGGTCTTCTTCCACAGCATCCCCAGCCCTGAGGAGCAAAGATCTGACTTAAGATCCAAATGGGGGCTTTCTGCAGTGAGACGTGCAGCACAGTCACTGGGCCTGCCCCTTGATTTCTCTTGTTCTGATGTAATACTGATTGTATATTCTCCAGGACCAAGCAGGAAGTCAGTCCTCACTTATGGGTGACGTCGGCGCCGACGGAGCCCTCGCGGAGCAATTTTCCCCAGCTTTCAAAGAAAGCCTTTGGGAATTGCAGCGCGCATGCGCGGTAGTCTTCCCGCCCGAAGGTGCCATCTTAGCCAGTCTTCTTTTTTCCGCGGAGCCCTACAGACGTCCCCGTCTTGTCCCCGCGAAAAAGTTGATTTTCCTCTGTATTTATCCTTTTTTCTTTCGGTTCGACGCCGGTCGTTTTCCCGCCCGGACTCGCGACGCCGGTCTCGAGTCCTCTAACGGTTTTTCGGTTTTTCTGACTTAGTCAGCTTTCGTTTTCGTTTTTTTCCCTGGCAGCCCGGTCCTTTGACCTCGCAGGGGGCCCTTTTTCCCCCGATGGCTGCCAGTGGCTTTAAGCGGTGTGGTCGGTGTGACCGAAATATGTCACTCACCGACTCACACGACCTTTGCCTCCGCTGCCTGGGCCCAGATCACGAGGAACTGATCTGTGGGCCCTGCAGCAAACTGTCCTCGAAGGCGTTGAGAAGTCGGCGGCATCAGCGCGAAAGAATCTTCGCTGACCCCAGCCGTACCCGGACCTCGTCGGAGGCCTCACTGTCGAAAGGCTCCAGTTCGGACCGTCGACGGAGCTCCTCCGACCGGGGTTCTCCCTCCGGGGACCATCGACGGAAGGAAAAAACCCGCGAGGGCGGCGTCGGTGGACGCTCCTGGCTCCGCGAGGGCCAGGTCGCATAGCCCCGACAGCCGCCCCGGGTCCTTGGAGAAGGAACACCTCCCGAAGCGACCTCGCCTGGAGTCGGAGATGCCTGCCCGGGTAAGTCCTGTTGTCCTTCTGGACTCGCCTCCGCGTCAGCCGACGTCGGGCCCGACGCCGTCGGGGCCCGAGTCGGGGGCTGCTGGGTTGCCTGAGCTCGGACTCAGGTTGACGGCCTTGGAGAGCAGATTGTCTGCCTTCATGGACCAGCAGCGGGCACTGCTCGCTGGCTTCGCTGGCGTCGCTGCCCCGACCGCCGGGACGTCGACGTCCAAGTCGACCCCGGAGACCGAGCCGATCCTCGAGTCGATGAGAACTCGAGTCGATCCTCGGTCGAGGTCGCCCTCGGCCTCCCGTTCGGGACCGAGGTCGCCGACGCCGACTCCCTCGGCGTCGGGGCGGCTGGCGCCGCACCCTGCCCGAGCCGACCCCACCGAGTCCTCGTCGGAGTCGGTCTGGGAGTCTGAGGAGGAAGAGTCACCTGATTCTTTCCGGACTCGGTGTGTCCCATCGGACTCTCCGGAGTCCGAGCCCCGGAAGCAGTCCCCCCCGGAGGATGCCCGGTTCTCGGACTTCGTTAGGGATATGGCCAAGGCTTTGGCCTTCCCTGCGGACCCCGAGGAGGAGCCTCGAGCCGAAGAGCTCGACGCCCTCCAGTATGACTCTCCCGCGAGGGAGCACTTTACTGTGCCGGTTCCTCCTATGCTGGAACGACTACTCTTCCGCATGTGGGAGAGTCCGGCCTCCTCGCCGGTCCTGAGCAAGCGGGTCGATTCTATCTATCGAGTCCGCAAGAGCCCTGGCTTTCAAAAGGCGCAGTTGCCACACCATTCCATGGTAGTGGAATCGGCCATGCATCGTCTTAAGAGCCAGAAGATGCACTCCTCGGTGCCTCCTGGAAGGGAGGCCCGTAACCTGGATGGCCTTGGCAAAAAGTGCTTCCAGGGCTCTATGCTCGCCTGTCGTGTCCAGACTTACCAGCTCTACATGGGCATGTATCTCAGGGATCTGGCTAAAGAGCTAGCCGGCTTCTCCGCTGGTTTGTCCGAGGAACCCTTGCGGAGGTTCCTAGCCTTGTCCACAGGTATTCGGGAATGCTCAAAGTTCATGTCCCGAGCAGCCTATGATGGCTTTGAAGCCTCGGCTCGAGTAGCCGCAGCCGGCATCGGTGCCCGCCGACAGGCTTGGCTTCAGTCGTCCGACCTTGAGCCCTGGGTACAGGACAAGTTGGTCGATGTCCCCTGCCGAGGCGAAAACCTCTTTGGCAAGCCCATGGCGGAAAAGGCTGCACAAATTGAGACTGAGACTCTCACCAGGACCAGGCTTTCTAGGAAGACCTCCGCCCCTTCCCAGAAAAAGAAGGGCTCGGGAAAAAAGACCTTTTACCCGAGGAAGGCGGCTGCCTACAAACAATACCCCCATTATCAGGCCCCTGCAGCTCCCCAACAGGGCCAGCAGGCCAAGGGACGGGGTAACGGGTCCCGTAGGCAGCAAGCCCCCAAGCCTGCGCCACCAGCCCCTGCTCAGCAGGGTGGGGGTTTTTGACTCGCTCAGCATAGCCTCTCCCCCCCCGCTGGTTCCCCCCAGCACCGGAGGCCGGCTGGTTCACTTCGCCGACAGGTGGTCCAGCATCACCGCAGATGCCTGGGTGCTTCAGGTCGTGCGAGAGGGCTACCTTCTCCACTTCCATCAGGTCCCTCCCTCCTATTTTCCGGGAGAGCCTCCGCGCCCCCCTCTGCACAGGGAGTTGCTCCTTCAGGAGTTAGCAGGTCTTCTGCAGGATCAGGCGGTGGAACCGGTGCCACACCACCTGAGAGGTCAGGGCTTCTATTCAAGGTATTTTCTGATACCAAAGAGAACAGGAGGCCTCCGACCCATCCTGGACTTGCGCAACCTCAACAAGTTCCTTGTGCGGGAGAAGTTCAAAATGCTTACCCTTGGAATCCTTCTGCCCTACCTCCAGCAGGGAGATTGGCTATGCTCCTTGGATCTAAAGGATGCTTACACGCACATCCTCATCCACCCAAGCCACCGCCAATACCTAAGGTTTGTGGTGGCAGGAAATCATTACCAGTACAGAGTACTGCCCTTCGGCCTGTCCTCCGCACCGCGAGTCTTCACAAAATGTCTCGCGGTCGTGGCGGCCCATCTCCGGCTTCACGGCCTCTATGTTTTTCCGTACCTCGACGACTGGCTCATCAGAGCAGCGTCCGCTCCGGAGGTCACCACCGCCACGTGCCGCACGGTGACTCTGCTGCAGCACTTGGGCTTTGTCATCAACTTCGCAAAGTCCACTTTGCTCCCCTCACAGGATCTCGAGTTCATCGGCGCAAGGCTGCACACCCCTCAGGCGCGAGCGTACCTACCGCTCGACAGGGCTCAGCGGCTCATGGACCTAGCCGACCGCTTTCGCAGCCAGCCCCTGGTCTCCGCCAGGCGCTTCCTGAGACTGCTCGGCCATATGGCTTCCACCGTCCATGTGACCCCCAATGCCCGCCTGAATATGCGGCCTGCTCAGTGGTGTCTCCGCCAGCAGTGGCGACAGGCCACGGGCGGCCTAGCAGACCTGGTGCGCGTCTCCGAGCCGCTGGTCTCGTCTATCCGGTGGTGGCTCCGGCAGCCGAACCTGGTATTGGGAATGCCTTTCCAGTCACCTCAGCCGACCCGGGTGCTGACCACCGATGCATCCCTCCTGGGCTGGGGAGCCCATTGCCAAGAGGCACGTACTCAGGGCCTCTGGACCACGTGGGAGTCTGCTCAGCAGATCAACTTCCTGGAGCTCAGGGCGATCCGCCTAGCTCTCAAGGCCTTCTCCCACCTGACCTCCCAACAGTCCGTCCTTGTCCAGACGGACAATCAAGTTGCCATGTTCTACGTGAACAAGCAGGGGGGCACGGGCTCCTTCCTCCTCTGCCGGGAGGCACAGAAGCTCTGCTCTTGGGCCGTCAGTCACGGCATTCTCCTCAAGGCAGTTTATCTCCCGGGCCAAGAAAATTGCCTGGCGGACAAACTCAGCAGGGTCCTCCAGCCGCACGAGTGGCGTCTGGACCCCTTGATCGTTCAGAAGCTCTTCCTCAGGTGGGGCCTCCCCACAGTGGATCTCTTTGCCAGTCCTCACAACCGGCAGCTTCCTCGCTTCTGCTCTCGTCAGCCTCACCCCCTTCGGGTGGCGGCGGACGCCTTTCTGATCTCATGGTCGGGGAGCCTTCTGTACGCTTTCCCTCCCATCCCGTTAGTCTCTCGGACCCTTTTCAAGGTTCTCCGGGACAAAGCTTTCCTGATCCTGGTGGCCCCTCGCTGGCCCAGGCAGCCGTGGTTTCCGCTCTTGCTGCAACTGGCGGTGGAGGATCCAATCCCTCTGGGGGTGCAACCGGATCTCCTCACCCAGGATCAGGGGTCCCTACTGCACCCCAACCTCAGGTCTCTCAACCTCATGGCCTGGCTGCTGAGAGGGTAGTCCTTGCTCCTCTCCTCTTGCCGGCAGAGGTGGAGGAGGTCGTCTTGGCTTCGCGACGGCCTTCTACCCGCAAATGCTACGCCCTTAAATGGCGTCGCTTTGCAGTCTGGTGTACCCAGCAGTCTCAGGATCCCTTCTCCTGCCCGGTGTCGGTGATCTTACAGTACTTGCTACACCTCTCTAATCTGGGACTTAAGTCCAACTCCGTCAGAGTTCACCTCAGTGCTCTTTCCGCACATCATGTGCCGGTGGACGGCAGACCTCTCTCCAACGACCCTCTCGTAGCGAGGTTTCTCCGAGGTCTCCTCCTACTTAAACCACCTCTGCGCCCGCCAGCGCCTGACTGGGACCTGAATGTGGTTTTACAGCGGATCACCTGTCCGCCTTTTGAACCTATGGCTACCTGCTCTCTCCGTTTTCTGTCTTGGAAAACGCTGTTCTTGATAGCCCTCACTTCCGCTAGGCGCGTAAGTGAATTACAGGCCCTCGTGTCTGATCCCCCCTACACTCGGTTCTACAAGAATAGGGTAGTCCTACGGACTCACCCAAAGTTTCTGCCTAAAGTGGTCTCCCCTTTTCACTTGAATCAGGAGGTGGTACTTCCAACCTTCTTTCCCAGACCACACTCCAGCCGAGCTGAGACGGTCCTCCATACCCTGGACTGTAGAAGGGCGTTGAACTTCTACCTTGACCGTACGCGGGAGCACCGTAAAGCTGCGCAGCTTTTTGTGTCCTTTGACCCCAATAAATTGGGGCTCCCGGTCTCCAAGCGTACTCTGTCCATCTGGGTTGCGGACTGTATCTCTTGGGCTTATGGGGCAGCCGGACTCGCCTTAGAAAGTCGAGTCACAGCTCATTGCGTTCGGGCAAAGGCCACGTCAGTGGCTTACCTCCGCTCTGTTCCGCTGGCAGACATCTGCCGGGCCGCTACTTGGTCTTCGAGCCAGACTTTTGCGGTCCATTACTGTCTCGAGAGGGAGTCCCGTAGGGACAGTGCTTTCGGACAGGCAGTCCTCCGTAATCTCTTTGAGGTCTGAGCAACTCCTACCCTCCATCCCGGATGTGGGCTACCGGTGGGTGATAATTCAGCGAAGATTCTATCCTTCTGTGCTGCTGAGCTAGAGGGAGCTCATTTTTGTGCTTAGGGTCTCCGGTAGCCTTGAGCTTGGGAGTCCCATAAGTGAGGACTGACTTCCTGCTTGGTCCTGGAGAAAGCGTAGTTACTCACCTGTAACAGGTGTTCTCCAGGAGCAGCAGGAATCAGTCCTCACTACCCTCCCTCCTCCCCTTGGAGTTGCAATCGTCTGCTTATGTTCTTTTTGCAAATTTTTATGCTGTCTTTTTAGCTATGTCATCTGACTGGCTAAGATGGCACCTTCGGGCGGGAAGACTACCGCGCATGCGCGCTGCAATTCCCAAAGGCTTTCTTTGAAAGCTGGGGAAAATTGCTCCGCGAGGGCTCCGTCGGCGCCGACGTCACCCATAAGTGAGGACTGATTCCTGCTGCTCCTGGAGAACACCTGTTACAGGTGAGTAACTACGCTTTTTCAAAAGCCGTAGACTTAAAAGCAACAGAGAACATCAGCGTTACCATTTCCAGTCAGCTAAACTGGTGTGCATAGTGCAAGTGTAATTTTAAAAGACATTTCAGAAATAGCTTTGCTAAAAATACCCAGAATGTGCACATGTACACTTTTATGCATACAACCTATATATATATAAGTTTAACTGACCTGGAAAGAGACTTCCCCAAATGCCAGGTCACGGAGCAGTCACTCATACCCTATAGAATACGCACATATGCTTGAAAAATAAACCAGAAAGTTTGTGCATACTAACGAGCAAGTGTAAATGTGTGTGTAAGTGTGTGCATGTACCCTCCATGGAGTAAGTTTCAAAGGAAAAGTATTTATTTTCCTTTGAAAACTGGTGTACAATTGTCCTCCCCATGTGCAGAAGCTGTGTGCAGGCTGGTTCTCATGCACTATATAGGAGAAATGCTAAATTAAAAATTGATCACGCTAAAGATACATTTTCTTTGCATTATATTTTGATCTTTATGACCTATGATGAAAACAAAACTATTTTCTGTGTATATTTCACAGGTAATGAAATGTGACAGCGATTAATCTCGCCCCATCCGCTGTAGTAAGAAACCATTTTCCCAGCATCTGCTACCAATAAAATATTTAATAAACTTATCTGTACAAAATATTAAGAAGATTAATATGGAGTACACAAGCATGTTTACTTAACAAATACATATGGCATAGAATATGTTCAAGAAAATATAGATTACTGTTTACAATACATTTACAACTCAGTATGTACACACTGTTTAAACATAGAAAACATACAAACAATTCATTTACACCATTGAATAGAAATCTGTCTTTGTGACTACATTTCATGATGTCAAGAGAACAAGAAGCTCCATGCAAAACTAATGGAGCCTATTTCCCGAATGTGCGTGCATGTAGACATGGAACCATAAAAGAAAGGCCCTGTCAGGATCCACTTGGACCTGTTGACATAAGCTAAACATTTGGTGTGAACTGGATACTAAACAAAAACAGCCCTATTTTTGCTTTGGACATCGGAAAATGAGCATGGAGACATCCAAAGAACAAAGACATCGCTGGAACCATTTTAGAAGCTGGATCTCTGGACATCCCCAGTGCAAGGTCGTCCAAGTCAGAACGGGGATATAGTGGAAGCATGGCCGGGATGTTCCCAAGAACTTTGACATTCTTGTCGTATTTCAGAAACAACCTGGTTATCCCGAGCCGTGTCAAAGGTTGTACCTGCTCCAGGAACAAATAGGCATCTGAAAAGTGCTCATGTTATCCGGCAAACACGGGAAGAGTGTGGAAAAGGAGGTACACGCATATCCCCTTTATTTTACAATTTGACAATGAACAGCGACAGGGATTTGGGGGTTCATGTTTTTATTTTGCCATGATGCTGGATGTCCCCATATGCAACTTTGCTATGGACAGTTTCATCGTGGGGCCGTCTATATGAACGCTGGCACAGGTGTACATGTCAGATGCATCTATGGGGCTTGTTTACAAAGCCGCGGTAGTGGTTTCCGATCATTATCGGAGCCGCGGTCCCATTGATTTCTAATATTGGGCCAAAACATAGACATCCCTGACATTTGTCTGCACATTTTGCTCTGGACGTCCCTGTTTGTACTTGGATGCCTTTTCTAAAATGGCATTTCATGGTCATTAAGGATATAAACAACTGCAACCTCATAAACCTTCTTCCTTTTGGAAAATAGGATTTTAAAAAAGTTAAACACTAGCATGCTTTGTGACTAGGAAGTGGTTTCAGGAAAATGCAGTCTTTGAAAAATAGATGAACTCATGTAGTGAAGAGGTTTCATAGACATCTATATATGTGTGTGCATGATACAAAATATATTGTCTTCATTAAACTAAAGTTCATCTCAAAGCAGTTTAAAACCAGTAAGAAAGTACATGTACATATGTCCCTTTGAAACATCTTTATTACATAAATTCAATTTTTTTTTCAAAGAATGCTTAGCCTGCATTGGTGTCATAGAAAATGCATTCTGTAAAGGAAACTCCTGCAGTTTTTTCTGTGCCATCATGTCTCACTCATCTATCTCTGCCACGCTTCTGTATGTAAAAGGAAAGAGCACAACTTTCAGAAATTAGAGACCCACTTTTATTTCACAGGTTGTGAGGGACAAAATCACTCACTGGAAAAGACTTTCCCATTCCTAGGTGAGGGCGTCTCTGAATTCACCTTTACAGCAATAATTAACAAATTGTTTTAAGCAGGCTTAAAAGAGAAGGGCCTAAAGTGGACCCTCTGTTTGGCTGGTAGAGTTCCTTAAGCATCTTTAAATCATCTTAAGCAGTCAGATTTTTACTGCTTAACAGATGTTTAAAACAAAACCCATAAAGAATTTTTTCAGTTGACAGCTAGAAGCATTATATTCCATAATTGCATATATACATGCACCATTAATTATTTGCAGTTCAGGAAATTACTCACAACCATGCTGTTGGAAACAGGATACTGGGCTTGATGGACCTTGGTCTGACCCAGTATGGCATATCTTATGTTCTTAATATGACCATTTTATTGATCTGGTCTTTATGATTTTACTGTGTTAGGTTTTGGTGGTTATATTTGTAAGGTGTTTTATTATATATGTCTGTATTTAATGATTTTTCATTGTAATACACAGTGATGCTTTCTGAAGAGTGGAATATAAAGTCAAAAAATTAAAGCCAATATAATTGGATCTATGTAATCATCATAACATTTCATGTAACTGTATTTTTTACTAACGTTAAACAACTAAATCTCACAGTAAACACATGGGGGGGGGGGGGGTCCATTTTTCAAAGCATATTGAAACAGCATACATTAACACATTCTCTTTTTCTATCAAAGGGAGTTTTGGGGGCCCTTTTATTAAAGCCTGCTAAATGGTTAATGCACATTTTAGCAGGCTGTAATTGCCCATGGTACCCAGCACCATACCTAATCCTGGATATGCGGTGCAGCTGCACGGGGAGTAATAACATAGGGGTGCATTTAGGGCCAACCCAAAGCCTCGGCTCCCCCCCCCCCCCCCACACACACACTGCCTGCTCTTGCTCCACTGCTACCTTTCCTGTTCCCTTGGCAATGGTAACAGCAGAGCGGACCTCCATTTAAAAAACCCCACACAGGTCTCTAGGAGTCCACACTTGCATGGCTGGCCTGGTCCCTCCCTCCTCTGACGTGAGCATAACCAAATGTAATATGTAGCTGCAAACCTGGTGTAAATGAGAAGGATTTAGAATAGATACATAGGCAACAACGACAATAAATGGAACAAGAGACTAGAAAGTGTTGATGGACTGTACCTCTCTGTGGCAGGAAAACGGATCCTAAGTAAAAAATTCAGGCAATATGTGGACAAACATTTCAACTAGGGAAAGAGGGTGACAAATGGAAAAAAAACAAGCTCAGGACATCACTCTCCCAGCAAAAACAACAACATTGATAACAGTCATCATATTAATCCACACATCAATGACAAGAGAGAATAAGAGTCTGGAATAAAGTCCATGCAAAATGCAAGCAGCCCAACCAACAATTGTTGAAAGGTCATGAGCACACATGCTCAAAGTCTAGCCAACAAGATTCCTGACCTGGAAGCCCTGATGGCGGAAATGGACTTGGATTTTGTGACCATTACAGAAACACGGTTTAAAGAATCACATGAATGGGATACAGCCATAGCTAGCTATAATTTATTTAGAAGAGAGAAGGTAGCAAAGTAGCAGGAGTAGCCCTATATGACAAAAGAAAAGAAGAAGCGCTGTGGATTGTGTTAGAAAGAGGAGCTGGCACTATCATTCACACTGTTGTAGTCTACAGCCCTCCAACTCAAACTGAGGAAATGGATAGAGACTTGTTCATTGATATTGCAAAGTAGCAATGAAAGGATATGTAAACATATTGGGTGACTTTAATCTAACTGACATGGATTGGAATATTCCTTCCGCAAGTCTGGAAAAAGGTTAAGAATGTGGATGCCTTTCAAGAAGCATTACTCAGATAAATGGTGACGGAACCAACCAGGGAAAGTTTGATGCTGGATTTAATACTGACCAATGGAGATATCGTGTTGAATGTCCGGGCGGGTGCCCATATGAGCAGCAGTGATCATCACATGGTGTGGTTTGAGGTAAAACCCAAGGCAGAGTCCAGTCACAGCAAACCTAAAATCGTAGACTTCAAAAATGCTGACTTCAGTAAAATGGGAAAGTACCTGAAGGAGAAGTTGGCAGGGTAGGAGGAGATAAGGGAAGTGGAATTGCAGTGGGCTAAACTAAAAGAGACAATAAAAGGGGCAACAGTTATACATGTAAGGAAAGTAAATAAAATTAAGAGGAAAAGGAAACCTATATGGTTCACCAAAGGAGTGGCTGCACAAATAAAGGCAAAAAAACACAGTTTTTATGAAATTCAGAAGATCACAAACAGAGGAACACAGAAAAGAATACAGGATAAAGCTTAAGAGAGAGAAATAAGGATAGAAAAAGTAAAGGCAGAAGAAAAGATGGCTAAACATGTGATGCGCGGCGACAATAGGAAAATCAGAGGTGGAATTGCAAGACTTAAAGTACCGAGAACAGATTTGTGGAAAGTGACATTGAAAAAGCTAAACAAAAACTCATATTCTGTATTCACTAAAGAAAGTCCTGGAGAAGGACCATGTATGATTGACAAATATACAAATGAGAATGGAGTAGATACCACACCATTCACAGAAGATGATGTTTTTGAATAGCTTGCAAAACTGAAACAAGGCAATGGGACCAGATGGGATATATCCCAGGATACTAAAAGAGCTCAGAGGGGTTCTGGCAGGACCTTTAATGGATGTTTCTAATAGATCCTTGGAGACAGGAGAGGTTCCGCAGGACTGGAAAAGGGCTGATGTGGTACCTCTTCACAAAAATGATAATAGGGAAGAGGTAACAAACTATAGGTTAGTAAGCCCTACCTCGGTAGTGGGAAAAGTAATGGAGGCACTCTTGAAAAAAAGAACAGTGGACTTTCTAGAAACCAATGGATTGCATGATCTGAGTCAACATGGTTTTACCAAAGGAAGATCATGCCAAACAAATTTGATTGGGTTCTTTGACTGGGTGACTAAAGAACTAGATCCAAGGATATGTGATGGATGTGATCTACCTAGATTTCAGCAAAGCCTTTAATACTGTTCCTCATAGGAGGTTTATCAATAAACTAAGCAGCCTGGGGATAGTTCCTAAGGTGGTGAACTGGATTAGAAATTGGTTGACTGACAGACAACAGAAGGCGATGGTAAATGGAATTCACTCAGAAGAAAGGAAGGTGCATAGTCCCCTGCCTCAGGGATCGGTCCTGGGACCGATATTGTTCAACATATTTGTAAGGAATATTGTGGAAGGATTGAAGGGAAAAGTCTGCCTTTTTGCAGATGACATGAAATTTTGCAAGAGTGGACATTTCTGAGGGAGTGAACAACATGAGGAAAGAGCTACAAAAACTGGAAGGATGGTCTAATGCTTGGCAGTTAAGATTAACATGAAGAAGTGCAGTCATGCACTTGAGATGCAGAAATCCAAAGGAATTATATGAGATAGGGGGTGCATGGAACAGGAGAGGGACCTCAGAGAGATAGTGTCTGAGGATCTCAAGGTGGCGAAACAATGTGACAAGTCGTTAGCCAAAGCCAGAAGGATACTGGACTGCATATTTACTCCACGTGATTCTGTGAATTGTGCAGAGGCAGAAGATCCTGAAGTACCAAGAAATGCAGTCAGAGAGGAAGAAAATGTGGCATAAAGATACAGACATCTTTCCCATTGTAATGGGAGTACCAGGCTTGATATTCCAAGCACATCTTGACAAAGTACCCATACCTGTTACATCTTATGAACTTTAGAAGGAAGCTCTCTTTAGCACAATGCAAGTATCACGCCGAGCATTAGCAGTAAATTTGAAAGACTAAGATCATACTCGACATACCCTGGCTTAGAAATGAGGTTCATGACTGCATTCGCAAAATTAACCCATTTGGAGAAAATACCCTGAGGAATAGCCAGCAGAAAGGAGGAGGTATTAATGCCCCTGTATAAGTTATTGGTGAGGCCTCGCTTGGAGTTTTGTGTTCAGTTTTGGAGACCATATTTCACAAAGGATATCAAAAGACTTGAAGCGGTTCAGAGGAAGGTGACCAAAATGATTTGGAGCCTGCACCACAAGACATATAAGAAGAGACTTGAAGATCTAAATATGTATATGCTACAGGAAAGGAGAAGATATAATATAAAGGAAATATAATACAGACTTTTAAATACTTAAAGGGTATTAATGAACAAACAAACCTTTTGCGAAGAAGGGGAAGCTATAAACCTAGAGGGCAAAGGATCAAGCTGCAAGGCGGTAAACTTAAAAGCAAATCAGGAAATACCTTTTCATTGAAAGGGTGGTGGATGATTGGGATGTCCTCCCGATGAAGGCGACGGGGGCAAATACAGTGACAGAAATCAAAATGGCATGGGTCAGACACAGTGGATCCCTTTAAATCAAGAGGATGAACTTGAAGCAAATTTAAATATCTTCTATACTTCAATAAACAGAGGGGGGGAGTGACCTGCATGGAGCGGTGGGTAAAACCCTAAATAAAGGCATAGAGGGGGGTGACTTGCACAGAGTGGTGGTTACAACCACTGGGCAAACTAGATGGACCATACTGGTCTTTGTCTGCCGTCATATAGGGTATGCATCCATGTGATAACAGCTTGGAACATGTTGCTCACACCTCCAACAATTACCACATAGGCTTTGTACTTAATGCATGTGAGTTTTCATGCTTTTTTGTTGTTGTTAAGTGCCATCGTGCAGATCCCTAGCACGCTTTAGTAAAGAGCCTCTTTATGTTCTTTATAAAAGAAGCCTGGGGAAAACGTTTTGCAAACCTCTTTCCTTCAGGTCATTGCAGTATTTTAAAGAAACCCATCTGATCTCTGCCAGGTCAGAAAGAGGACCAGAACTTCTCTTTCTGGAAATTCTGTGTAGCAAACCTGCTTTCAGTCAAGTTGAAACGGTCACTTACTCTGAAAGGGGATTCCTAAACGAATACATTTTGCTTTGTTTGTGTGAAAACATTTAAACGTCCTATTCAAAAAATCGTTGACACTTTATGAAGGTTGGCTGCATAAGTCCTCAGGTCAGCTGGATTCAGAACGTTATATCATATGGGGTATCTTTCTGTTCATATAGGTTGCTCTTTGCTGGTAATTTTATAGAGTTTTTTTCCATGTGCAAATTTGCTTTTACATACAGAAAAGGACTTTTGTAAAATTGCATGACAGCATATGCATGTAAAGGTAGGTGCATGGCAAGAGTGTCACTCACAGGGCATAGTTTGAGCGAAGTGGAGACAGAATTGGGATGTATGCATGTATTTTGTAATATATGGGTACACACATAGGGGTATGTTTACTAAGGTGCATTAGCTGTCTTTCTGGTGCTCCGTGAAGACAACTAATGCAGGAGAAATGCAGCTACCCACGGGCCTTTTTCCGCGGTAGCTGCATATCACACACTGCCTGCAAAAGTGGGAAAGAGTTGTGCAGAGAGTGGGCGTTCCAGTTTGAAGCAGTTACTACAGACATTCGCATAGCATGATAGTTGCTCTCTTTGAAGGCATCGTGGATGCTGCTATCGTTACCTCAGTGGATGGCAAAAGCTGCATCCGTGAAGCTGTCCTCCTGCAAAGCCTCCTTCTTGTCTGCACTATCTGCAGAGGAAATGCTAGGAGCGCCCCCTGCAGATACTGTGGGACTTTTGCAGCAAACGCCAGCCTTTTGCAGCTATTGCCCAACGTTCGCTGCAAAAGCCCATTGCTCTACCCCGTAGAGTTTATGCGCATATTTACACTTTCTTTTGGAGATGGTGTAAATTTGTGCGTGGACATTTGTGTGCTATTGGGCCTAGTTCTGCAAGCCTATTTATGAAACTACTGCAAAATAACCCCAATCTGATGTGTGCAAAGCAAATAGGAAAATGCCAGAAATGATGACAACATACTTGCACAATACCCAGTAATAGCATACAAAGCCACCAGGGAAAATGTGTATATGAGGACCTCATTAAAGTGGATAGACACAGCATCAAATCGCTGCTTTCATTTGCCTTATAATACATCCATCTTTTCTTATATTTTTTTTCAAAAATGCACTTTAAAAAGAGAGTACAGTATATCAGCGCTATAAGCATAAATAAAATGCATTTATCTGAATGTCTCGCATCGCATACACAGTAAGCGAACGCTCCCACTGTGTCTCAACCACATGCTGAGAGTGTTTGCTTACTGCGTATGTGAGCCTTCCAGATAAGTGCATTGTATTTATGCTTATAGTGCTGATTGCTCTTTTTAAATTGCATTATTGAAAAGTTTAGATAGATAGACAGATATAAAACAAGACAGATACTTGAGGGGACTTATGATTACATTATGAGAGGAAAATAAAAGCTGCAATTTGGTGCCGTGTCTCTGTCCTTTAATGAGGTCCTTGAATACACATTTTTCCTGGTGGGTTTGTATGCTATTACTGGGTATTGTGTGAGTGTACTGTTATCTTTTTTTGACCTATTTTCTGTATAAAGTACTTTTAAATACTTAAAGGGTATTAATGAACAAACAAACCTTTTGCAAAGAAGGGGAAGCTATAAACCTAGAGGGCAAAGGATCAAGCTGCAAGGCGGTAAACTTAAAAGCCACCTATGTTGCCTTTATGAAACAGGCACCTTTTTGGATTTCTCACATATTTGGCATGTTTTAATGGCCCCTTTGAAGAATAAAATCTTTGAGATGCATCAGGGCTGGCCCAACCATTAGGCAAACTAGGTGGTCACCTAGGGCGGCAGCTTCTAGGGGGCAGCAAAGAACAGGACATTTAAAGCTAAACAATAGATTGTGAAAACCAGGGTGACATAAAGCTTAAGGTCTGCCTAGGTTGCCAACACTTTGAACCAACTCTGAGGCCGGCCCTGAGTTGCATATGTAATTGGGCACTGTAACTTCCACATCAAATCAACCAAACTTACTAGTTTAAAGTTATACTTTGCACAAACAGTTACTGCAGGATGAAAATGGAATGTATATTTTTCTGCAGTTTGTCATCAGACAATGCAGTAGTTGTTGTTTAGTGGTATAAAGTAATTGTTTTATATTTACTTTACAGAGATCTTATCTAGGGTTCTGATTCTACTTTTTCTGTGCAATAACTGAGTGTGTAAAAAAAGATAATGAGCAGATCTAAAGCTTGGGCAGCCAGAGAAGATACTCAGGAGCTCCTCTAGCAGTCTGGTGTAATTGAATGCTATTGTTATTTAACACTGTATTGGGCTCAGTGTGTTTAGAGGGGTGGAGACATGTTGACCTGACATTTTTCTTCACTTCTGTGCTTTCAGCTCAGCCAAAACTCTATTGATTAATTAGTTCCTACAGCACCATAATCGTAGCTTTCACTTGCAACCACCTCAACATTTTTCTCCTAATTTTATGACCCACATCTAACTCAGCCCATCTATCACAATAGTGATTCCCTTCCAGGGACCACAAGCACCTTGGCTCTCTTCAAAGTTCAGTAACATCAGGGATGGCCCCAGAGTTGGTTCAAGGTGATGGCGTCCCGGCAAACCTTAAGCCTTATGCTCTCCTGGCTGTCAGAATCTATTCTTTAGCTTTGAATGGCCTGCTCTTTGCTGCCCCTCCCCCAGAAGCTTCCGCCCTAGGCAACTTGCCTAGTTTGCCAGATGGTTGGGCCAGCCCTGGCTAAGTCTGGCCTGCTCACCTTAAATGCTTTGAATGGAATGGTGCATGATAATTTCAAAGAAGGATAAAGAGAGAAAACAATATTTTGGGTACAAGCCATAAGTGACAGAAAGTATAACCAAATTTACAAATGTAGAATATTTGTGTGGGTTGAATCTACCTAGGACAGGGGTGCACAAGTTCATTTCTCAGGGGCCAGGAACAAGCCAGGTTTTCTGAACATCCCTAATGAATATGCATGAGAGAGCTGTATGCATACTACTACCATTGTATGAACATGTATCTCAAACATATTCATGAGCGATATCCTGAAAACCCGGCCTGCTTGTGGCCCCCAAGAACTGAACTTGTGCACCCCTGACTTAGGGCAGGAAACTTCTAGGGGGCTTATTTAGTGAGCATTAGCATTGGCACTATACTATTAACATGGATGCGGGGTTTTTTTCCAGTTTACCAACCAGGCTGAGATGACCCTAGTTTTAACCAAAGCTGCATGTTGTCTTGCACTAATTGGGGGTTGCTCCTCATCTTGATGTGACTGTAAAAATCAGTTTTTTTTAAAAAAAAAAAGAGAAGCAAAAAGGGGAAATAAGGTGATACCTTTTTATTGGACTAATTCAGTTCATTCTTGGATTAGTTCATTGTAAATGGGGCATACTCTGAGCCAATTCCACTTGCTAAGGGGTACCAGGCAAGGTTGTCCGCTTTTGCCATTATTATTTAATCTGGCTCTGCAGCACCTACTCATTGCCATTAAGGAGTCGCCGAAAATGTCAAGGATTGGTTTGGCTTTATGTAGTGGTTATAAAGTAGTTGGAAACTCACCGCATATGCAGATGGCATCCTTTTATTTCTCTCTAATCCAAAAGTCTCAATTCCTTGTTTGCTTGAGTTAATTAATAACTTTTCTGATTTCTCTGACTTTAAGGTAAATTGGGAGAAAACAGAGAATATACCTATGAATGACTTTACCACACAAAATGATCTAGGTAATTTCAATTTTAAATGGTGTCCATTGAAGATCAAATATTTGGGAGTCGTTTTTTGTAAGGATTTGGAGGTTACTCTATTGCTAAAAACCAAACGTACGCTGTCTGAGTTGACGGATTTGTTGAAACAATGGTCTCCACTGAACTTCTTATGGTAGGTTAGGATGGACACTATAAAAATGACGATACTGCCTCAGGAGTGTAGAAATAAAATATGCTTCCTGGTTTATGTCAGAAGCAATTTTACTTTCAGCTCCATGAATTGCTCTGGTTCAGCTCAAGCAACCTTGGTTGAAGGGTAGTGTTGGATTCCCTGATTTTTTCAAATACCACATTGTGGCCCTGCTATGTTACGGGGCAATGTGATTGATGGAGAACCTTGAGGCGATCAACATGCCCCCTTGGTTGGAGGCTGAAAAGTTAATGGTAAGCCCATTTCCGTTTGCATCATTGCCTACAATGAATATCCCTAAGTCTAAGCTTAACGTCCCTACCACTGTTCCCTCTAAGCTGTGCGCGTGTGCGCGCGCACACACCTCGCCGAGCGAGCGCACATACTTTACAACAGAGCGCACAAAAATTTTGGTTCTGATTCTGATAGAAAACACAGACGTCTTAAAATTTAAAAGTTGTTGTGTATTTACGGTTTTCACAAGTTCTACAATATTTTCGAGTGCAATCAATGTGGTGTACATACTGTATTCTGACGTGTAGTCAAATTTTAAAGTATATAACTCCCACTGTCATTATGTGGCGCACAAAAATTTAACCTTCCTTCAAAAGCTGCACAGCTGATATTTTATGCGCACACAGCCTACAGAAAATTAGAGGGAACATTGGTCCCTACCATTATAAGTTCAATTAAAGTTTTGAAATAAATAAATAGTGGTTGCTCTAATTCTCATTAGAACTCGTTGGGGGCTTTTCTTTGGTATAATCCTATGATACAGATTAATAAGTGTAAGATATCTTGGAAGGACTGGTAAGGTAAAGGAATTTGGTGCCTTGGACAGTCATTCAAAGACAAGATTATTTCCATTCCTCATCTTATTGATAAACCTAATTTGATGATGGCTCAAGCACTCAAATTTGGCCACCTGAGTCAAAGTTTAATGCAGGATTGTATCTTATTTAAATGTCACTTTTTGGTGGAATTAGATATGCCTGATTTGCCAGCTTGAGGATGCTGCTTCTGTTTAAACTAATACTACAGTATGTCTAAAGCTGAAAAGATATGGAGGCCGACAGATGATTACTTGCAATCAATATAATCACCACTGTGGGTTGGGGGGGGGGGGGTGTTGCTCTGTCCCTGTGGTATTGTTATTAACTGTTATTAAATTAATATGTGTTTTTGTATTATGAGACTATCTGTTTCCTTATTATGTTGTTGTATTGGAAAATGTAAAATAAAGTTTAAAAAAAATCATTATTAGATTAGCTTTCAAAGGCCAAGATCTTCTTCTGCAGGTCAGATGAGGAAGAATGTATTAATTTAGTACAATAGAAAGGTATCACTTTATACCCCTTTTTGTTTCTCTTTTTTTCTAACTACCATTAAAGTGGGCTTCCTTTCTAATCTAGCTTCGGTGTATTTCTTTGTTGGTTCGCCCCATATTGTGGGTTCTTTATGAAGTGCCTGATTCTCAAATTGCTTCTGTTTATTCTGTTACTTTTAGCACTTCAATTTCAAATTATATTTGTTAGATATCTTAGAGTATGTTACTTAAAAAATCAAGGTGGACAATCCCAAGTTTCATGGAAGTAAAGAACAGGTGAAACATTTGCAGAAGGTTGCTGCATGAAATGTATCATTTATGACAACAGCTTTACCATGAAAATCTTCTTCCTCCAACAACCAGAAGCAAAGCCTAATGTTTAGATTATCTATCAATATGGCAAATAACAAAACCACTGATAAGCAATGTCCGTCTGTGCAAGATGAAAGAATCTTCCGATAGCCTCCGCTGATTCAGAAAACGTATCCTGGCAGATGTAACAGTTAAATAGTTGCCAAACAAGGTGAAACCCCACTTTGAATTTGGAAAGCAGTTACCGATAGGGTCCAGAGAACTAGGCTTGGACGGTGCAGGAGACAGATGGGACAAGCACTTGTAAAGGATTAAGCATAGCCTTGAGTCCAGACATAATAGTTTTATACATATTTTGTAGAACCTGACAATGGATATTTATTCACTAGATCTCCCATCTCTGGATCACAGTTCTTTTCTCCCAATCTGAATATGACATTCTTGTTGACGAGGGATCGATGGGGCTTGGCAACACTGTGCCTGAAAGAAGCTGTGAATTCCTCTAGTGCAGAACGTTGAAGGGCTATTTAGGAAATTGGCTTTTTCACTTTAAGCTACATTTCATGGAAAAGTGCTTTGCTGAAAAGTTTGACAATCTTAGCAAATTAATGTCCTCTACATTAGTTTTGCAACAAATTAATTTCTGGACCTCTATTCTTGGAAAAAGGTCTGCCACAAGCTCAATTCAATGATTATATTCTTAACACTGTCTTTGATAAATTATAATAAATAAGAATGTGTCTTTTTCCTAATCCAATTTTGCTGTTATATATGTGCCAGAACATGTGTGTTCCTGGTACAGACCAGGCTTGACAACAAACTCTATACCATGCTATTATTGCATCAAAGCTGAAATCCATCCAGTGCTAAATGACTCTTGCAGACCCTAGGTCATGTTGTTTCTCTGTAAAATACCTTAAGCAGAGAGAATGGATAAAAAGATTGGCTCGCCCGGACACAAAGAAATGATAGACACTGTAGTTCTGAACATTCCTCTCCATTAAAAAAAAAAAGAAAAGAAGACGTCTATTCCAACTAAACCCACCCCAGGACCTAAGGCACCATAAAGGCATATAGAGGGTCAGCCTTGTAGTAAATCATTCTACCAATATAATATTAGGAAACATTTGATCTCGCCCAGTATGCCAATGCTTATGTTCTAAAAAGTGCCAATTCCACTCAGCAGACCATCATTACAGCAAATCCACTTTGATTTCTTAACATTTGTGGGTTTTAGAAGAGGGGATCTTCTTTTTGTTCCATTTTTTCCTTTGCAGGAGCATCAACCTTTGTACCAGTTCACTTCATCCACAAATTTTGAACAGCAGCAAAACTGAATTAGCACCTTTATACAGAAAAAAAAAAGTACATTGGACATTGTCTTCCTTAGCTCTGTAATCATTATTGGATGTTTTGCCTGCCTTTCTAAATAATGTTCAGGGTGGCTAAAAGCCATGTTGAGTCCCTGCTCCAAAGAGCTCACAATCTAAGTGGGTAGCTGGGTTCATGGGAAATGACATGACTTGGGCAAGGTCACCAAGAGCGGAAGTGCTCCTGTAGGACCTTTTAAGAGGGGAGGGGGGTGTATGATGGGGGGAGAGGGTTGCTTTGAAAGTTTTGTGAACTTGAGTTTAGAAACCATATTTTTAAGAAAAAAAAAACGTCCCGATTGTGTCTTCATTATGGTTTATGATACAATCTATGATAATTACCTATACTGTAGTTCAAAGAATAAATGTGCAGCCTAAGCAAAATTAGAGAAGATGAATACAAATTGTAAATATGACTTTATTTTCAAGGAAGCTTTGCTTTTAATTTAAAACTATAAACATTCTGGGAGAAAATACATATTACGTTTTGAAAACTTCTCTGACTGAAAACCCTGTTGCGACAGAAAAAATGACTTAAAAACACTGTGCATCTAATTTATCTTGGTTTAACATTTTAAAACCATACTATGCTATTTGTAATGCTAATCAATGCCCTGAAATTTAGGCATGAGGTAGCTGAAAAAAAAATATTTCTTCTATATGTGTTTTCCACGATTCCTTCACATGCTAAGGACCGCAAGCTTGAATCAGAATTAGGGCTCGGAAGAGTGCAGTGGAAACTGCTGGGAGTTTGGACATTAGATGCCATAATTCAGGGTGGGGGGATCGTGTAACATGGGATAGGCTGTCTAGCTTCGGGCAACATGATGTCTGCTTAAGTACAGCCTGTGCCTTTCTTTTTGCTTTTTAAGCAATTCCAATAAGGACAAGATGTTTCCAGAACAAAAGAGCTTCAGAAGAAGAACATTTTGGTAGTGGCGATCTCATGGTCAGTTTTAAAAATTTTAAGAATACTAATGCAAGCCAGTAATAACATCTGGCCTTTTCTAGAGGCAGCTGACCTGGCAATGTTTCTTAGCAAATCATGGCGTGCCAGGAGAATGAACATCTTTCCTCTTTCAGATTAAGGTTCCACCTCCAAAATTGCATCTCACCTGATGCTTTTGGCGTGGTAGGCCGCCTCCTGCTCTGCTGCCCGTTAGGGGGAGGCGCTGCGATATTGCGTTTTTAGTCGCGAGGAGCAGTGTCTGCTCCTCGTGACTAACAACGCGACATCGCGGCTCCTTGCAATATCCAGCACACTGCCAGTGTTTTGTCATACAGCATTACCATCTCGTTCCCTTTTAGACTGTAAAGAGGTTCCCCACGGGTTTATGGGTTCATGTTGCATTAATTTCTGGAATGAATGTAGGTTGTTTTTTTGAAGGGGCTGCACATTTTGACTAACTGCCTAGGAGTATTCTACTACTGCGTACCGTGTCAAAGCATCTGTAATTTGACAGAGAATAGCTAAGATGAAGATTTATTTTCCCAAAGAGTATGTGTCTTTTGCAAAGGGATGTGCAACTTTTTGTTTTATGGACAGCTGGTGTCCCAGTCTGGTGTGTGTGAAATTACTCCCAAAAAAGTTGATACCCACGTGTTTAATCTTTTTCCAAAAGCAGACACAAACCAGTCATCAAAAAAAAAAAAAAAATCAGGTACATTACCGGCACGGATGTTTGTTTCTGTCACAAACCGGGGCAATCATTCCATGGCAGCTATACACATTGCTATGTTTTGTTTTATTGTTTTATTTTTTTTATGCTCCGTCCATTTTTCTCTCTGCAGAACTAGGCGAAGCAAATGTGACTCACATATCCAAATATACAAATTACTCGTGAAAGTCAGTAGCAATGACAACTATTCCGGGTTTAAATACTTGGGCGTTTCCACGACCAGTCCTGACACAGGGTGTGTTCAAAGGCTGGAGAGAGCTGAAGCCCCACACTCAGGTACAGTCAGTGGAGCAAAAATCGCATCGGCTTTAGCTCTAGAGAAGAAAGGGCCTGCTACCTGCACCCGCAGGTCTCCACCACCATGTCCTCGTATTGTTTGTAAACCACGTTGTTCCCCGAGTCTATGTACAAAATGCTAATGGGGCTCAGTTTGGACGGAACGCAGCAGCTGGGAGGGGTGGATTCGGGATCCATGGAGTTCATCAGGGTCTGGATGATGGCGTGGTTGGTAGGCTCCAGGTGCGATCTCAGGGGAAAATCGCAGATGCCCTCGCAATGATACGCCTCGTAATCCAGAGGGGCGATGATCCAGTCGTCCCAGCCTAACTCTTTGAAATTGACGTGGAGGGGCTTCCTGCTGCATCGGGTCTTTGCCTTTTTGCCATGCCCTTTTGCAGCAGATCTCGCAGCGATGGGGGTCCTCCTCCTCCTCCGTCGTTTGAGCTTGGACTCCTGGCCTGAATCGAGCGCATCTAGAACCCGGGGATTGCCCATCGACTTGATTTTCTCTCTGATCTCCTTAAACAGGCTTTCCTTTTTCCTGGAGTAGGACGAAGCGACCAGCAACGCTTTCTCTTGAGGGTGCTGCTTGTACCGGCTGAACCCCAAGTGCACAGGGTGTAAAGGTCTCTTGGAGGAATCGGAAACGATCCTCAGGAGGAAGCAGAGTAACTTGTCCGCCTTAACTTTCTCTTTTTGTTTTCTTACAAACTCCAAAACATCAAACACTTCCCACTTGGAGAACTCCGTGTCTAAAATGTCCGCTGTTCTGGAGTCCAAGAGCCTGGATTTCTCGTCCTCGCTGGGACAAGTGTAGAGGAGAAGCTGGTGAAGGTTACCCTCTTGGGCTAAAATGAAACTTATATTCTCTGGATATTTGCGCAAAATCCGAAGTTCAGCACCTACGACCTCATCCATCCCAAGCAGACTGGAGACGTCGAACAAGTATCTCTGTGCAGCGCTCTCTCCTAGTGTCTCATCTGCAAAAGATAAATCAACTCCGAGTGAAATGGTTGCAACTACGAGCTCTTTCTGCAGCAAAAGACATCATCAGCATCATAGTTATGCAAATAATGGCACATAGGAAAAGAAACTGCTAGCTGTAACATCAACTTTCGGGGAGAAATGTCTTTTAGGAAGGTGACTGGGAAAACAAACCCTACTTCCAAAGCCGCCCAGAAGTGAGCTGCGAGGAAAGGGGTGGCAGAAGATTTTCTGACTGAATAATTCAAGGTGAAGGGCGTTCACAAGGGTCCCTCTTTGGATTCCCAAACTTTTTCCTTGAAGACCCACTTTCCAGTTGCAACAACCCATCACAAAGTAAAATGCTATCAAATGCCAAATTAAAAGGGTTTCTTGCTGTCAATTTGATATGTTTCAAACAATTTGTAAAGTGCTACGCTGCTTCTGATTTTTCTTTGCTGAGATTTTAGCTCACTACCACCTGCAAGTCTGTTGTGATTCGACTTTGAAATCATACCACATTAATACTAAATAGCATCAAAGCCCCTAAGCAGCAAGTTCGAGTATTAAAAAACAAAGAAAACCCACTGGATTTCAGAATATGTTTAAATAACCAGTTTTTAGGCATCGTCAAATCTGGTGTCCTTTGTCTTAATTAAGGTTAAACTTAAGCATGCTGCAAGATGCATCTGATTCATTTACGCTCCTTTACTAAAATATTTCAAAAGCTATCTGCATGTTTCTGAGAAACTGAAATGTTTATTTTAATGAAGTAATGTACAGATGGTAAAAATATATCCCGAACAACCAAGGGTGTTTCGATGAGTAACGAAATTTGTAGAAAAAATGTACCTAAGTAAACAAAAAAATTCCGAAAAGAAACGACGAATAAGTAGACAGTTCTTTCCCAGCTACACTAGTAGAAGTAGAAATCTTACAGGTTGCTGGTCCCTCGTCTTTAGATTATGAAGCAGTTCTGGAAAGCTACTATAGATCCCAGCATCTCCACTCTCTTTGAGAAGAAGGTCTTTGGCAGAGAAAGGAAAGGATGGTGATCCGCAGAGTTTCTGGGTTTCCGAACGGCTGGGACAGGGGGTTCCGAGAGCAGTATAGCGGGAAGAAAGCTTTTCGTTTCGGATGGCGGGGCGTGAGAGCAGAGCGCTTTGTTTCAGAAGGAATCTATGGGGCCGAACATTCCTGCAGGACCGAGATAAAGAGTTCCCTTTGAAGAGGTCATCTGGTTTCGTTTCATCTTCGGATTTCGAGTGACTGGGCAGACTTACTAAGGCAATATAGTCCAATTACTGCAACTGCTAATCATTTACCTTGAGTCGGATAAAATATAATGTCTTTCAAGAAAGGGTAGGGTCTCTTCGTTTATTCGCTGCTGCAGACGGTCAGCTGGCGTTCTGGCTCTGTCGTGGATGTTGGTGATTTTAATTGTTTTGTTTTTACAAAACCGGAGCTGGACGATGACATCGGAGTGTCAAAAATCAGCCACAACAAAAATGAGAGTTTCTTTCGTATTTTTCTGCACTCTGTGTTCAGCTGTATATCGCAATGTATTTTCGAGATTTATAATAATAGGCAAAGACATCTTATTGCATTGTTTAAACATCGAGTATTTTTTCCCATATATGTCGACTATTTTTGTTAGGGCTAGTACCTTCCCTTTCTTTTGCCCATGTGGCCCTCGGAGCCGCTGACAGTCACATCGGTATTTTTTGGACCTCTCCATAACTCATTTCCAGTCGAATGTTATCCTGTCAATTACATCACTTTTACTTAACCAGTACCGAGTGGCTTGTGTTCACTATTTGGTTTGCTTTTGTTTTCGGATTAAAATGTAAGTGCTTTGGCTTTTTCTCAGACCTCTAGTTTAAGGCAGCTGTTTGACCTCTCTTCCTATGTCTTTCAAGAACCAGAATCCTTAGTTGTGTCATTGTATAAAAAAACAAGATGCAGTGCAATAGATGGAAGTTATTTCCCTATTTTTAATAAAACTATTCTGTGATTCTGTCTTGGGGCCTCTTTCACTAATGCCCACTATGGATTTGCACTTAATACCAGTCTTCCCACGCAAAGGCCGCTGGCTAGCGATCCGAGAGAGGGTGTTCAGTATCATGTCCCCAGTAGCTAACCCGCCAAGGGGTTTCCTAGTGAGGCTCCACTAGGTCGGGTTCACTTAAGGACTCCCATAGAGAAGTCGTTAGGTGAACCCAGGTTCAGAGGCACATCGCTGCTGAATGCCTGGCGCTCTCCACGCCCACCCCACTCCATCCCACCACCGCCTATTAACATGCATTGTATCCTGTGAAGACAGGCACTATCGGATGGTAGTGATCCCGACTACTGCGCCCTTAACCAGCTAATGGGCTTTAGTAAAGAAGGTCTTTGAAGGCCACTGGACCTTCAGGTAAACCCTAATGAAAGCAGAATTTCTTCTTGAGAGAAGCAAACGTATATGGCCAGGAAGAGCCTATGAGCTTCAAGGATATACAGGGCTGGGGCTGGTGTGCCTATGGCAAATTACTGAACCAGCTTTGCTAGTGAGGATTTCTGCGGTGGGGAAAGAACCAGGTTAAAGGGTTGCAATTTCCCAAACTGCGCTGTGATTGCTAAAAAGTTCCTCTTGTCTAACCTGTAACACGTTTCCTCTTCTGGGCTCTAGCTGTGGAAGTGGCAATACGTCTGCAGCAATGATGTCGCGCTGTGATAAGGATCTCTGAACCCCGGCACATGCCTGAAGGCGGAACAGCGTTCTCTCACCTCTCTGCCCTATCGGCCAGTATTCAGCTGTTTGGGTTGGCAAGAACTTTACATTACGATTATTCCCACTTCCGTCCGAAATTAGCTGATTTTCTTTCTAGATCTGACTGTTATAATGACTTTAATAAAGATTAATAAAATCCAGATGGAAGACACGGAGCAAAACAACTGTAGGCTTTGAAAGACGGCACACAAATTTTGACTATCTGACAGAAGAATCAAGGTCAGCTCTCACATAGGGCCGGACAGCAGGACCAGAAAATTACTTTTAAACAGCTTTAATAGGCATTTTAAAAGACATCATTTAAACGCTTGGCACTATTTCTGGTTTGTTTCCCGGTGCTAAGGCGGGAAGAGTTTGGTGGAGTGTCCAGAATGATGGGAAGGGTCGCGGAACAAGAAGATCAAAACAAAGACAATGACTTGAACATATTCGTTATAAGGGACACGCATAAAATGTGGCTATAGGTGAGAGCCCAGCGTTTTTCGTAAATCCCAATATTTTCACCTAACAAATTTTCTTTTGTTTTCTTTTCATAAACATTAATTACTCAGGAGAGGGGTGAACGAATTCATTTACTCATGGGAACCCTCTGATAATCTCCAGTACGTTCATGTTTGATAATGAAAGTGAGTAAAACTGGAGATGTGGGCTCCTATCAGAACCCCCCCCCCCCCCCACCACCAAGGACGGCTTTGTTTTGCAACGACTGTCCCTTGCACACAAACGTTTCAGCTAACTGATTCCGTATCCCTTTCGTTTGGAATTCCTGAGTGCTGGTGGTCCGGGAGCGTCCCTCCTCTCTCTCGGCGGCATGGATGGACGGGGTAAGACTGAAGGCGCACAGCCTGCGATCCCTACATCTTCCAGTTGCAGAGCTGACAGATATTTTGGAGAGATCTATTGCTTTAATTTTTCCTTCTCTGAGATGGAAGCCTGGGGGTGGGGGTGGGGGTGTGGTCTTTTTCTGCGCGGAACTTTGTGCAGAGTTGGGTGAGGGCAGCCGTGGGAGATATGGGTGTCCCTCCCTCCCCCCCCCCCAAACCTATTGGAGAGGATGAACAGGAAGGAGATGAGTCCTGGCTGTCACGGAGGGACTTTCCTTGCGCCCTGTTTCTGTCAGAAGGAGAAGCCCGACCTCTGAGGAGCTCTCTAAGTCCATCGGCACCTACTCGCACCCTTCCATAAGGAACTAACGCGACCACCTTTAAGGCTGTTTGGTCTACCAGGCTCTTCGCCCTCACGGCCACCCCTTCGCCACTTGTATCTGGCAACAATCCATCGATCTTCTTTCATAAACGTCCACTGACACATACTGAACTGAGCCCCTGACTTACAGAACATTTCAAACATTCATTCTTGCCGGATAAACTGCGTATCATTAAAGTACTTGGGGAGGGGGGAGAGGAAAAATACCTGAGCCACAGCTAGAAAACTCTACTCTGATTCCCGAGCTTCGCCTAAAGGGAAGGACAGGAAAGTTTGTTTCAATCTCCTGCCCTTGCTTTGCTGTTGACATCGTGTCCCGAAGATCCTACTACTTAAGTTTTGGCAGACCAGCTCCGTGATCCCCTCCCTCGCCAGAAGCTGGGCCGTGGGCTCGTCTGCAAGAGGGTCAAACAGGGAACCCTGCCACTACTAGCTAGGACGGACATAATGTAGTCAAAATCCATTGACCGAAGAGAATCGACAGCCAATTTGCTTATACCTATGTCTACATACACAGCCGTTTCCCAAATCACCTGCATGGTATGGCAAGACGACCCTGAGCAGCCGCGTTTCGCCGGGATCTAAACGTGCAAGTGAAGAGCATCAGCGCGCGCAGGTGCCCGGGTCTTGCACTGCGCCACTCACCTTTCCCTTGATCCACAAAGCTGGTGACTGTATTCGTGCGGTTCCTGCCGCGGCTCAGGCTGCCGTTTAGTCCTATCTCAGACAAGGTCTTGTACAAGGAGAGCATGTACTCGTGGGGTACCACGGTCCTCCTTTTGAAAGCCTCCCTTCTTCTCGGGGAACTGGCTCGGGACTCCCTCTGCAGCCTGCCAAGCAGAAGAGACGCCTGCAGTGCCCTTCGCTGTGCCCAAGCGCCGGCGGGCTGCCGGGCTCCCAGCACAGCCGCAGCGTCCGGACTCTCCCCGAGCCAAAGGCAGACGCTCAGACCCCAGACACAAAGAGCCGCAGCCTGCCTCAGATCCATTTTATCAGTGCTCTCTGCTAGGGAATGAGAAAGTTGGAGGGGGTTTGATGGCTTTGGAAACTCCCCCATTGCTTTTTTAAGATTGGGTTAATAATGTGTGTGTGAGATTTTAGCGGACAGCCGGGGTACAGCGCCCCCTGGCAGGCCTCGCACTGGCAGCAAGCGAAAGAAACCTGCACGGTTTCAGTAAAGTATTTTATAAAGTTATCCTCCGCCCCCCCCCCCCCAACCCCTCCTGTTTCGGAGGCTGCCTTGCAGGTACCGAAGAGGGATGGCACCTGTTGCACATGCCATCATTTTAAAAAGTACATCCGGGGGGAGCAAAGCCCTCGGGTTAGCGCACCGTGGGGACAGTGGTTTTACACAAATTCCTTGCAAGCTCAGATAACATGAAAAAAGAGGTTCTCTTCGACTACACATTTTAAAACAATACAAATTACATACACAACTGAAGCTTGCCTGAAATTGCTTCAAATGCAAAAGCTGAGCTGTGTTAAAAACATTTCTCCTTTAAAGCCCTTCCTCTGAAACAGAGGAAAAGAGAAGCTGATAGCCCATACGGTTTTCCTATTTTCCATACCAGTTGCGATACGGCAGATCACAGACATCTCCGTCTTCACCGCTGTCGATCCTCTGTGCTTGTTTCATGGTTTGTTTGCTGCTTTTTTTTTATTTCCCCACTATTTTTCCTAGCAGCATCTCGCTGAAATGTTGTTCTATACACGAACCGCTTTTCTGTGAATAAATGCCTCCTTATCTTACTTTTGAGCCTATGTCTGTCCACATCTCATAAGAACATAAGAAATGCCATACTGGGTCAGACCAAGGTCCATCAAGCCCAGTATCCTGTTTCCAACAGTGGCCAATCTAGGTTCAAGTACCTGACAGGTTCCCAAAAAGGGACACAGGTTCCACAATGCTCCTCATGGGGTAAGCAGTGGATTTCCTAGGTCCTCTTTAATAATGGTTTATGGACCTTGCCTCCAGGAACTTGTTCAAACATTTTTTAAACCCAGATACACTAAGAGCTTTTACTACATCCTCCGGTAATGAATTCCAGAGTTTGATTACACCCCAAGTGAAAAAATAATTTCTCTTATTAGTCTTAAACAGGTTACATTGTAGCTTCATTGCATGTCCCCTAGTCTTTTTACTTTTTGATGGTGAAAACAGCTATCTACATTTGAGTGTTCCACTCCTTTCATTAATTTATAGACCTCTATCATATCTCCCCTCAGCCGCCTCTTTTAAGCCTTTCCTCATAGGGATATCCTTCTATTCCCTTTACCATTTTGGTAGCTCTTCTCTGTACCTTTTCTAATTTTGCTATATCCTTTTTAAGATATGGTGACTAGAATTGCACACAATATTCAAGGTGCAGTTGCACCATGGAACGATACAGAGGCATTATAATATCTTTTGTTTTATTTTCCATTCCTTTCCTTATGATACCTAGCATTCTGTTTGCTCTCTTGGCTGCCGCTGCACACTGGGCGGAGGGTTTCAACGTGTTATCCACAATGACTCCTAAATATTTTTCCTGTGTGGTGGTTCCTAACATGGAGCCTTGCATCATGTAACCAAAGTTTGGGTTGTTCTTTCCTAGGTGCATAACTTTGCACTTGTCTACATTAAATTTCATCTGCCATTTGGACGACTAGTCTTCCAATTTATCAAGGTCTTCTTGCAATTTTTCACAATCCTCTGGTGTTTTTACAACTTTGAGTAATTTTATGTCATCTGCAAATTTATTCTCTTGCATTTGCCCAGTATTTCCCGTCCAGCCTTCCACACATACCCCCATCCCACTGCCCACCACTGCTTTATCTATTTTTGCAGTGGCAGAGGTGGTCTGCCCTCTGATTTTTTTTTTAAAGAAGCGTGGGTCTAAGCACGTCCTTTCTAGGAAGGCTGGTCTAGTCCTTCCTCCCCTCCCCCCGACACAAAGCATAAGACGAGAGGCAGGACCAGACCCGCCTTCTCAGCTGTGTTCTTTTTAAATTAAAGATCAGACTGCTGCTGCAGGCATGGAAGAAGCAGTGGCATGAGGAGGGGGGGGGGGGGTAGGCTATCACCAAATCAGCAGAAAGCCAGGCATTGTCCTCCCTCCCCAAACTAGGCCCATGACTGGGATTACTGAAACACTGTCATTTCAAAACGGCTGGCACCCTGATTTGTTCTCATTAACAGCTGTATTGGAAGCCTCTTCTCTTTCTCTTGGAATATGGGCTGTCTGGCTGGGGGGGGGGGGGGGGGAAGGGCCCTGGACCACCAAGTAATTTTACCCCAAGGGTCACTTAACCCACTCAAGAGTCCTGGTGTTTAGGCAGTACTGTCTCTGTAAACCTACCATCTCCTTTCACATAGCCTCACACAAAGTGATACCCACTTTATGGAACGGCCTCCCAGAAGCTGCCAGCACCCTTGCAACCCATTAGGCCACTGGCCGTCACCTCCAGGCATTCTGGGAATTGGAGACTGAAGGATTTTTTTTTATTTTTTTTTGTTTAGGCCTAATTTCTAAGTTCTTTCAGTGGAGTCCACCATGAAAGCTCCTGCTCCAGTTGCTGGTAACTGAGCTACCGGATCCTGGAATGGAAGGGGGAGCTTTTCTCTGTGACATCAGAATTTTGCCATGCTCAGTCCCCAGCTGCTGTTGGAGGGAGATAACCACACATACTGGACTGGACTGGAGGGGTGATAAGGAAGTGTGTATTTCATGCCCTTAGTCAAATTCATCCTATTAAACCATATCTTTCCAGCTCATCACTTCACTCCCTACTTCATGCCTTGGTTATATCACCTCTTGACTACTGTAACATCATTTATTTATTTATTTTATTTATTTAATGTCTCTTCTATACCGCGCTATTTAGTATCAGTGTGGTTTACATACAACAGTAACTTATACAGAGCAGACAGAGCTGTTCTGTATGTACAGAGAACAGGTACTGTAACTTGGACAATGCTGGGGTAACTATTTACAAAGTATGTATAATCTTTACAGGGTATGCGGGCATATACATGCTGCTATTTACAAGGTATGCATAATCAAGGCTGGCACCACTTCTACCAGGGTAGGGGTATATACATGCTGCTATTTACAAGTAAGCATAGTCGATGCTGGCACCAATGGGTATGGATGCCTCATCACATGCTTTGTGTGTTGGTGTGGCGGGCCTGGTGGTGGGGGGTGGTTGTTTGTGCGCTTTTGTCTGAATCTACCATCTACTGTGGTCTTCAAACATTACACCTAAAAGAATTACATTTGGTTCAGAATATAGCAATCTGTCTCTTGACAAATGTAGCCAAATATGAGCATGTCATCTCCCTTTTCTTTCCAAATTATTGGCTACCTCTTATTTACCAATTTCATTTCAAAATCTTCATAATAGCATATGAAGCATACTATATGGGTCTCCCACTGTACTTCTCATCTCTTTTAGTCTCCCACTGCCTCACATAAACCTTATGATCTCAGGCCTCTAACCTCATAGTACTTCCCTCGATCTTGCGTGCACAACTGGAAACCACCCATCATTCAGCATTCTATTTTTTAGCCCTTCACCTCTGGTATTCTCTTCCAAATTACTTACATCATGAATCCAGCTTTAAGAAAATCAAAAAAGTCCTTAGGGCATATTATTTTTAAAATATTTTTTTTCTGGAATATCACTGGCCACCAGATACCTACAGTTGTATACCCTACCCTTAATCTGTTAATTTAGTATTATTTTTTAATTCCTATCTTCTTTAGCTTTCCCTGTCTTATTTGATTTGAGTTATTTTCCTTCTCTTATTTCAGTTTTATGTAAACCACTTTGCTGTGAACCACACAAAAGATGGTATATCAAGCCATCAATAAACAAACTTTGTGCAGATTGAAAAGGTGAAGAAAAAAAAGAGTGGCCTTCAAAAAAAGAGATAACAGAAAGAGGAAGATAAGTATCAATATTTGGAAAAGCTAAGAGAAGTTAGGAAAGTAGTCAGGAAAACAAAGATACAAATGGAATAAAAATAGTCAATGTAGTAAAATGGGGGTACAAAACATTTTTCAGATGTTAGTGAGAGGAGGAAGTACAAAAGTGGCTTTGTGAAGGGGTGAATATGTAGAAGCTAGGGATAAAGCAGAATTGCTTAACAAATATTTTTATTCTGTGTTCCCAGATGAAGGACTAGGAGCAGGACCTCCGAAGACACCCACAAATAGGAACAGAAGTGAGGGGGATCTTGAAAAATGGAGCTGGATAGGATATATCCAAGAGTATTAAAGGAACTTGGGGAAGTTCTAGCAGCTCCACTGTCTGAACTTTTCAATGCTTCTTGAAAGTCGAGCGTGGTTCCAGAGAAGAGTAAAAGTTGAGAGTGGTCCCTTTACACAAAAGTGGAAGCAAGGATGAGATTGGGAACCGCAGGCTCCTTAGAGTATCCTTTATAGAGTAACTTTCAAGAAGGAGCCCGATAAACTAGTTATGTATTTTTCAGCCTGAATAAACCAAACATTCAAACACAAAGTACCTGCATAGTTTATATTTGAAGACTGGGTTGTTTGTGTATATAGGAGGTACATAGCCAACAGATACCAATATGTAAGAGTTGATCAAGAATCCTCCATGACCTTCCCACAAGAACAGGGAATCCCACAAGGCTCAACATTATCAGCTCTCCTGTTTAACCTTAACCTCCAACCAGTAAGAACATAAGATATGCCATACTGGGTCAGACCAAGGTCCATCAAGCCCAGTATTCTGTTTCCAACAGTGGCCAATCTAGGTCATATGTACCTAGCAGTATGCTCAATCTTCAAAAAACATCAAATAGGGTACCTCATTTATGCCGACATTATGTTGTTCGCCCCAGTAGACACAAAAAAACAAACTACCACAACATCATCAAATGCATCCAAGAAGCACAGGTCTGGCTCAGCGAGAACAACCTACAGATCAACCCAACCCCCCCCCCCCCCCCCAAAAAAAAATAATGTTCACTACAAGGAACCAAAACTTCACTCCTCCTACTGAAATTAAGATACAAAATACCACCATCCAAGTAAAACTGGAGGTTAACTACTTGGGAATCATCTTGGACAAATCACTCAGTATGACATCCCAGGTAAACAGCCTGGGAACAGCCAGGACAATATTCTTTAAGCTAAGATCAATCAAGAACCTAAGACCACTCCTAGAACCCAGTGACTTTAGAAAGGTAGTTCAGGCACTCATAACCCCGCACTGGGACTACTGTAACAGCCTCCTGCAGGGGCTGCCCAAAAAAACAATCAATATCCTACAAATAACTCAAAACGTGACTGCTCGAATAATAACCAAAGCACGCCTGACAGACCACATTACACCAGTCCTTAAAGACCTCCACTGGCTCCCATTATCAAGTAGAATAAAATATAAAGTAATAATTACTACATTCAAGTTACTACAGAACATCTCGCCGTCATTCCTCACAACTAAGATCCATACACAAACATAAACCAGGAGCAGAAGAAACAGCCATCTAAACATGCTCGCAGTACCCTCTTCATTCCATAGTACAAAACAAGTAACCAGCAATAGAGCCTTCACCTACACTGCACCCAAGTTATGGAACCACCTACCAGACCACATGAGATCTATCAAAGATCTCCAAACATTTAGGAAACAACTAAAGACACTTCTGTTTGTTGAATGCTACAACAATGAAACATAAAAATCTACATGTTTACCACAACAGACACAACCAAGCCAAATGTATATAGTTAAAAGTATATAAATGTACATAGTCAAAGTCGATTAATCCATTAATCTACTCTGTATATAGTTTGCCTGTAATCTCTTGTGTTCTCTGTAACTGGTTATGTTCAGTGTATACCACCCCTGATCTCTGGAAGGGGCGGTATATAAAAGCTTTATACATAAATAAATAGCACACATGAAGTTACAGCCATGCCGCTGGAAGCATGTGTGCTGTGAGGGTATGCACACGCTTTCAGACAGCTGAAAACACACCAGCATTCAGTCCGCCCCATGCAACTCGCTTTGCTTTTTTAACCACATAGATCTAGGCATTGGAAAATGTACCTGTTGTATCCTGTCAGATCCCCCTCCTTCCCACCTCTATTATGGATGTGCATTAGTGTGCAATTGGTTCATTTAGGAACCTTAAAAAGTGTATGCAAAATTGATTTAGCATGCATTAACCTACCAATATTTTGCCTAACACAATTAGAGAGCTTGGGGGTGGCTTCTTGGCCCCTCCAAACAAAAAGATGTTTTGCTACCCCCGCTTCAGTCCCCTTTCATATACTGCTTCGCATGGTCATTGCCAAATACACGATCCTCCACTTACATCAAATCATATTTGTCACATTTGACCACTCCTTAAGCCTCCTTTAATCCTTTCTCTGTCTGGTATATATGTCGTCACAGGTCTTAATATCATCTAGATAGATTCTTTTCCAACTCTATGTTGAATTACATATGATCATTTTAATTTGCTTATTCTCACAGCATACCTCTGTACAAGAAACTGAAATCTAGATCTCACATTTCTGTAATAAACAAAGAAATCAAAAGCCCAAAAGTGTCTGGTGAAGGTTCCTGTCCTCATAGATCTCTGCAAGCAAATGATTTTGGAATCCTTTGTAAGGTACAGAGAGAGAAAGTGTAGAATGAATGCTCTATCCAAATTTGAAAATGCAGCCGGCAGTAATGGATCATATACCTGCCTTAAGCATACTTGCATGAGAAAAATCATAGGACCTTAGGTTTTTCTTTTTATAACTTTTGCAATATATCCAAGGAAAATATCTCACAATGACACATCATAGAGAACCCCAAGATACATCAGATAGACAAGGGCTTAGCAGTGCTGTTCAAACTTAGCCACTATGCTTTAATGACTGCTCATAATGTTAGTGGAAGTTCAGGAAAAAGGGGATATTTTGAAACCTAATTGTAGGAAATAAAAACAGTGCATGAAACACAAGTAACAGGGTATCCTCAAAATAATTACTGTAAACACTTTCAATATCTAGTGGAGGAATAACCTAATGATTAGAGCAGCGGGCTAGAGCCACATAAGCCAGGGTTCAAATCACACTCTGGCTCCTTGCGATCTTAGGCAAGTCACTTAACCCTCCATTGCCTCAGGTAAAAATGCAGATTGTAAAACCTCCGGGGATAGGAAAATACTTCTTGTACCTGATTGTAACTTGCACTGAACTCCAGAGAAAAGGCATGAGCTAAATGTGATCCCTTCTACCAAGCTAGGCAGATTACAACAGCCAGAAGAAAGACTCCACTTTTTCAGACTTATTTTTCAAAACACCCTCCAAACGCAAAAAAATCCCCCCTCCCCTCTATAAGATTCATCTTGATGCTTGCATAGGTGTCCAGGCAAAACTAAAGCTTCAAACTGAAGTACAGCCTTGAGGAAATTCTTTTTCACTTTTTTATCTGTACAGGATGAGCTAGATCTGGAAAAAAATAGGATTCCCCAAACCTCTCTCCTCCAAAACCTCAAGATGTTGGTTCAGATTAAAAGAAAAATCTGTTTCCTCTATTCCCAAGACTCCAGCTTGCTCCCTTTAGGTTGAGGGAGATTCATTTACTGCCGTGACCGACGGGAGAGCTGCCTTAAGTACTTTCTGCGCTTCTATCAAGTGTTTTTAGAATAAATTAACATGGCAACATTTTCAACTCTGAAAAACTGATCAAGCACCAAGGATTAACCCTTTGGTGGATCCTAAGAAAGCAATGCATTGAGCCCCCATCATAATATACTGTAAATACTTTGGGGCCTTATGCGGTTCTGACTTTAGAGGAATATCGGCAGAGGAGGAAGGAGCAGGTGAGAAGTAGGGGTGCACAGGCCAAAATTTTCATTTTGTTTAGTCTCCTGTGTCATTTATGGGATTTTTCCTTTTATTTGGGTTTGAAATGTGTTTTTGTTTTAGAGCAGTAAATCTTCAATAGTGCATGAAAAATGACATAGAAACAAACCCCAAATTTTTTTCTGATATTTTTTTCTATCATTTCAGGTTTAAAATGATATGAAATGACATGGGAAATGTCATTCACATTTCCTATGTTTCAAAGGAACACACATCCCTAATAAGAATTGCTGTTCATTGATTCCTCCTGATGACTAGAGGGCAATGTGCAAAGGATGGGGAGAATAGACAGATCTCTGCAGCCAGGGGTGGCTCTGTCTCCTTCTAGGCCCCTCCCGACTTAGCAGGGCAAAGATCCACCCTGGGAGCCATTGAATTAGCACATCTGAGAGGCATCGCTCTCTCAAAAACTGTGCCCTAAGCTTGTGCCTAGTTTGTCTCATCCTTAATTCTGCCCCTTCCTTGTGCCTCTATTGCAGCAGCAGGTAGAGTGTTACTTCGCTAAGTTAGTGTCAGAAGTAATAAGACTGGCAATTATGTCTAACTCTCTGTAGTATTATCATGAAAGTATACAATGTATCTTCTATTGACCCGAAACAAAGTTTCCATTAACAAATGTATACCCTTTAATCGGAGTGGCCGCAAGGTCTCAGCTTCAGCAGGCTGCCATCGACTATATTGTAACTGTCAAATGGATCAATGCCTATTCACATCAACGACCTTATTCACAAGCGGCCGCTCCCTCCAATATTTGAAACTATCTTGTAATGTAATATAGCGGTAAAAGGTTTTTTTAAAATGATGTTTAACCAGTGCTTAGCTTTCAGTAGAAGTTTCAGCTTTCAATACAGATCCCGACGCTGTCAGGCGCGCTGTTACTTTGTGTTTCACCCATACGGTTTCTTCAAGGGAAAATGTGAAAGCACTGCAATAAAAACAGGTTCATTAAGTACTTACTTTCTTTTTGCTAATTTATTGACGGATACTGTCGATATTCAGGAAACTACATACCTTCTGTTTAGCTGGTAGTAATTCTCATGAACTCTCTCCATTCATGACTTCCAACCTCTGTTGGACGCCACGCATGCGGTCTTACTTCTAGAGCTGCAAATTAACCAACACCTGCGGCAGTGACCCTGAAGATCACTATTACTAATAGTGATTAAGTACACAACTCCCATTCTATTCGTGCGTTGAGCCCTTCAGGAAACACCGATCTTAACCGATATATCCACCGTTGTTCACAATATAATAAGGTTTGTTCTTTTGATTTGCCTCGTTGCGCCTCGTTTATCTGGTTAACACAAAAACAGCGTAACTCATCATAGGTGTGCTGTAATTGTAGACAATGGTCCACTATAGGGGCTTCCTTCTGTTGACATTTCAGCTTACTCTTATGCTCGTTCATCCGAATTTTGAATGATCTGATAGTTTTCCCTACATATATTAGGCCGCATGGACAGCGTATACAATAAACTACATATGTAGACAAACAAGAAGTCTGGCACCTCAGCCGATATTTCTTATTATGATATTAGAATTCCACTAATTCCTGAGTAACTGGACATATATTGCAGGTTCCACATTTTGAATGTCCTGCTTCTCTCAGTGCAAGTCCAGAGGATAATGGCCGTAAAACCGCTGGGCTCAATATCTCTTTCAAGTTTTTCTGTCTTTGCCAAATGCACCTCACAGTTTGATTTTCAAGGCCAGGGATGCTATTCAATATATTAGCGTGACGTTTTAAAATACATTTTAGAGGAGTACTAAACGAAGAAAATTGTGTGATGAAATTAACCTCTGGACTTAGTCCCTCTGACGGAACCTTTTGTGGAGGGTGTATCAAAAAATCCCGATTCGTGTATAATGCTCTCTTATAAGCTTTACTAATAACTGGGTCAGGATAGCCCCTTTTAGAGAAGTTTTGTTTCAATTTCTTTGATTGATCTTTAAACAGTGCAATTGTGCCGATAACGAAGAAATTGGGACAATGGCAAACTATTGAGTAGTTGTACTGGGTGTGCACTATCGTAATGCAGGAAAGTATTCCTGTCAGTCGATTTTCTGTATACAGTGGTGTTCCATCCGGCCATGGTTTTTTTGATGCATACATCCAAAAAGGTAATCTGTTCAGTATGATAATTAAGTGTAAATTTAATGTTACTATCCCTACCATTGATCCAGTTGAAAAATTCATGCAGTTCTGCAATTGTTCCCTGCCACAAGATGAAAACGTCATCAATATATCTTCGCCAGAGTTTCAGGGAAGCCTGATACGGGGAAGTATCAACCCAGTTCTCAAACTGTTGCATATAAAGATTGGCAATGGAGGGAGCACAGGTGGCCCCCATGGCCACTCCTGACAACTGATGATAGATGACCTCCTCAAAAATAAAAAAATTATGAAACAATGTTAAAGTTGCTAGCTCAGATAGAAAACTTAGCTGATTATCGAATAGATCACCTCTGTTTTTAAGTGTGTCCATAACTCTGGCATGTGCTTGCGCTTGTGGAATGACTGTATACAAGTAATAAGAAGTAATAAGACTGACATGGAACATGGAGGCCATCATCAAAATATTTTACATGATTAAATCTGTGATTATCACAGAAAATCATGTTGTCCCAAGTCTCCATCCCGATTGCTCTCTGCATATTGTTCGTAGCACATGGTTTTATCTGCACAAAAAACTGGATGACGCCAGGACAGAGGGCGCAAAGGAGGGTCATTTTATATCAAGTTGCCTAGGTTGAGAAGGCAAGAAGGTGCCCATTTCTAGCCAACTTTATAAAGACCCATATGTGCCTATGAGTCTTTATAAAATACTAGGGTATAAACTAGTGGAAACTGGCTAGACTGAAGCCGACATCTAGTCTAGTTTGGGAACTGGCATAAATGTGCACACATGACCGCACAGATTTTATAAAGAACATGTTTACTTTGCAAATCTGTCCACATTCCACCCAGCTCAAAAAAGTAAAACAATTTGACTTTTTGTGTGCAGAATTCTAGCAGGAGTAAAGTATGTATGTGTTAATCCATGCATACCCCATGGGGTCATTTTATAAAAACATTTTTACACATAGGAAAAGTTTATGAAATTGCATTTTCACATCTCTGTGCATGCTCTCCAGCCCATACTTTGCACCCACATCCCGAGTGCAGTGGGAGTTTCAGAAGGGAAGAAGAGCTTGTAGTCCCACAACTAGATTCAGAGTTACCCTCTATATGATCACGTTTAGATGCAACTGTTCCACATTTCATAACTGCAATCCATGCCCATCAGGAGAGGAAAATAAAAGAACAGTGTGATCAGAGCTCATAGTACAGCAGCCAGTGCCACCCAGCAGCCCATGGAGAGGAGTCCTCCATCATGGTCCAGAGCTCAGGGGTTTCTTAATTCTGCCATTGCTGCAGATTCATGGCTAGAAGTTTCAGCATGGTCTGATGCCCCCAGAACAAGTGGAGCTCCTCCCTTAGCAGAATCCATGACTGCAGACAGCAACAGCAAGGCAGCACATCCAAAGATTCCCCAGTCAATGAAAAGGATAGTTATAGCGTCACTGCCAAAGTGGGTAACCTCTACCACCTGCTACACTAGAGTTGTTGTCACCAAGGACCAGAAAAGTGGCCATCAGCACTATATTCTGCCTCACCAAACTAGAAATGATCCCAATATTGACAAAATTCTAGCCCCGCAAAAAAGTGATATCAAAAAATTATTTGGCCGGCCAATAGAAATACTATTGACAACTCTTACAGCCGGCTTATTCAACTGTCCATTTTAATTTAACGATATCTCATTAAGAAAGTCCTTTTAATATTGTAGAACAAACTTCTCAAACTCTTCTTAGTTTTGCAATCTTAAAAACATTATTACCCAGTGTCACCAGAATAGAAAGCACAGGATAAGTGCAGGTTCTTCCCTTCCTTTTCCCCATGTCACAGACACCTACGTTGAAAGAGCAGAGAGCAGAATTTCAAAAGTTTGGATGAGGCATTCAGAGTTCAAGTGCTTTTTTGAATAAAAACACATTAAATTCTGGTACGTTAACTGTAAGAACTTTGCTATAATTGGCATGCTCATTTATAAAGAGACAGGCCATTATTTTTGCCCATCTGAGAAAGATTTTATTCCCTCTAATCATGAGAGAATGAAGAGTCTCATGCCTCTGTCTCACCACTTGCATAAATGCATTATCAAAACTTACGAATGTTGAAGTTTATGGTCTGGAAATCCCTTCCCTCACAAGTGAGCTGTGAGTAGCCCTATGTAATACGTAGATGAGAAGTGCATATTCTGTTTCTGCCTTATGTGAATGGCATGTAAAATGAAATGAACTCCAAATGTGTCTGCTTCGAGATTTCAGCTTGTACCTAACTGGCAGACTGCCTTTGTGAAGTTATTGGCCACCATGAAGCACATTTGCTGAGCTTTGTGTTTAGCACATTGTTCGCAACTCAGTGGACTAGCTGGAAAGGGGCTCTCACATCTCTGCGTGATAGTGCTGGAGAAATCCTTGGAATCTTGCAAAAGAAGAAAAAAGAAAAATGCAAACTGGTAGCTCAAAAGATAAAAGATTTACACTTCTATTAATTTAAAACTCAGAAGGAGAAGATTAGTTGTGGAAAGCCCTTTAGAATAAGCAAAATCAACAACGTTCTTCTACATTTCAGTCCGTGAAAATACATTTTAATTAAGTGCTGAGGCAGCTGTTTTAATTTGACTTTGCTGGTACTTCCTGAAATGCCACTGATCCTTGTGGACTGCTAATGAAGCATGCGATAATATGTGAATTATTTAAAACAGAAGCATGCATACTGAATGAAGCATAGGAATAAGAAGTATTTATTATTACTTTGATAGCAGCTGACCCTGCCATCAATGAGGAACGATTCTGATGGCTCATGGCACGCTGATTCCAGAGTGATGCAGAAAGTTCTGAAAATAAATAAGATAAGCTGATATATTTTTTAATTGATTGTTCATGAAGGACTTGATTCACTCAAATTCTTTATGGCCTCTGGAGTTCAAATAAAAGGCATACAGGATTTGCTTAACAGTAATTGTCATTAAAAGCAATGGGGGGTCATTCTGAACCACGTATAAGTCACCTGTATGTGGTTGTATCTCGTGAAAATGTATCAGACCTTATTCCGACCTTCCACCGCCCTGCATGTACATGGCACAAACGGGGATTGCAGAACATGGATGGGAAGGGTGTGGCCAGCAACAGAGATGTATGAAGTGTATTCCAGCCACACCATGTACGTCCGCAGTCGGCCCCACAGACATCCAGGTTATACCTGTAAAACCATGGAATAAAGGTAGGACAGAAATATTACTGCTCCTCACTCCAATGCAGCCCATAGTGGTGACTGGATGTCTAATCTATGACGGAACAGAAATCAGAGGAGAGGGAGGATGCATGTCAAAGCAGCAGAAATAAACACCCCCACAAATGTATGCAGTAGAGCACAGGTGCTCAATCCGGCTATGCTGGCATTTGCTGTGCTTGCTAAAGGGGCACAGGTAGGGCTCCCTAACAATGCCCACATCCTGGAAATGATACTGGTGACAGAGTCCTAGCACCCCATGTGAAAAAATAAGCCCGGCCATCGGTGCAATGTGCAGCACCCAGCCAGCTGGAATGTTTCGCTCCACATAGAGGATCCCTGCAATAAGCTCTATGCAATGTGTAAAGTCCCCTGGCGTAGATAAGGCCATATATAAAGCCTATCAGAACATGATATTGGGGATATCATACGTTGGTGGCTATATGGCACATATCTTGTGCACAGATTACTGTTGCCATTGTTTACATATGTGGGCCTATGATGTGCAATGTGCATACGAGGTTTGATCCTTGAGGCTGATTTACCAGAAGGGCTGTTTGGGCCTACCGCAGCTCTGTAGCTGTTAGAGGTCTACTATTGTAGTTATTGTGTATGTAAGTAGCCAAATGGCAATGCAGTGAGCAGGTAGGATGCTGTATTGAAAGTGCTGCTTGCTATGGTTTCCGTTCCATCAGCTACAACATTCGGTGCATGACAGTCTTTAGGCAGACAGCTGTTTCTGTGGGACTGCAAGTGAGAGTGCATGTGTGTGTGGTTGGAGGGTTGCACGGGGGGGGGGGGGGGGAGGGGGGTCTAGATTGCTCATTCACATATCTGGGGGGGACAGGTATGCTTAGAAGGTACCTGGCTCATAGGGCTGTCTGCAGCATCACCAGGTGCCAGTGCATGCAAGCAGTTGTGAGCAGGATGGTTCTGCAATCACGTCCCTGTCCAGACATTTCCCTGTCAGTACTTAGGGGACCTCAGAGGAAGGGCGTGCAACAATGCAAAGTTCAGTATGTCATTCTCAAGTGCACCAGCCTTGGTCTGTACAAATGTGCATAGTTGTAGGGGGCAACAATGGTGTCTCTGGGCATGTCTGTGTGGTGCTTGCACTGCTGACTGCTGTCATTAGTAATGTGGGAGAAATGATTGGGTAGTTCACTATGGGGGGCCTGTTCTGCTGGGATCATGTCCTTACTTAGCATTCTGCAGTCATGTTCCTGAGATTTTCACAACATGCATACATGGGGAGGTCGTCTACTGCCATGTATGTAGTGCTGCACTGCATCTTGTGTCAGTAGGATCAATCTCTACCTGATTTCCTGCTCCATTACTGTGCAATGCAATTCATTTGTTGTGGTCTGGGAATGCCACAGATTGGTTTCTATTGTCTAATTTGCCAACTATCATTGTCATTCAGCCTCATAACAGCACTGTCTGCCCACAGCTGCATGCTTTAAAGTGGCCATTCGCGGGTATATCGCAAAGACAGGCAGAGTCGCAGATGTACATCTTTTAAGAATATGGTGAGCACAGGGACATTCAAAGCCATTGTCAGGGTATACTGGTGTTCGTACAACATTGTGTTGTGTGCGTGCTGCACCTAGCACGTCTGTGTGTTGATTTTCTGCATGCAGCTGCATATATCCCTGCGTGTGTGGAATCGGATTCTGTTTCTACCCGTTTCCATTTGGACATGCCTGCTGCCCGGACGTGCATGATTTCAGAATTGGTCTCCACGTGTACACCTAGTAGCATTATAGCAATGATAAGCAGTAGTAGGAATAGTAGAAAAAAAGATATTCATCAATTGTTGTTAAGTGCCATTGAGTCAATGTTGACTTATGGCAATCCTATAGATAGTTTTCCTAAACTATCTTCAGTTATGCGGCTAATTGTTGTATTGATCCTCCACATTGTTGGTCTTCCTCTTTTGCACTGACCTTCAACCTTGCCAAGCATGATGTCTTTAAATATCTTTCTCTTCGGCATTAGCATAGATGGGCTGCTCGTTTGAAATTTTAGGGCAAAACTCGGGTCGACATAATCCAGCCTCAACGGAGCTTTTGCCTTATGTTTATGTTTATTAGCTTGATATACCACCATTCAAATAATAACATAGCGGTTTACCGAAATAAAGTATACAAGGAAGGCCAATCGGCCGGAAAAGGAAAGGAAATTACAATAAATGACAGGAAAGCACTCAAGACATTTAAACACACGTGACCAAGAAGAAAAGGAGTGAGAGAGAGGAGGAAAAAGGTAGTTTCACACAAGAGGGGAAGGGAGGTCAAAAGCGGAGGAGAAGAGGTGAGTTTTCAGATTTCTCTTGAAGGTGGGATATTGCTGTTTGAGTCTGAGGGAGGTGGGTAGGGAGTTCCAAAGTGCAGGACCGATAAAGAAGAAAGCGGAAGAACGGGTAGATTGTGAGTGAGCACAGGATGGAGAGGGGAGGTGGAGGCGGTTGATGTGCAGTGACCGAAGTGAGTGACTGTGAGTATGAAACTGAATAAGGTCTGCCAGGTACTGAGGTGTGTGACTGTGCAGGACATGATGGACCAATGTGAGGATCTTATAGTGAATACGAAATTCAATGGGAAGCCAGTGAAGGTGGAGACTGAGGGGTCTTTTCACACAGTTAAGAGCTTCAATTTCCTTTAAATGCATTTAAAAATTTGTTAAACACATTTTGAGGCCTATGAATGACACCGCAGGGGGTAAAAGTGGTTGCTGTTTAGTGGCGTTTATTCGTCATATTGCGTTGTCTCCCCCCCTCCCCCCCCCCTTGCCGGTCTGAGGCTTCTTTAGATATAACATGTACCCCTCGGTCCTCTTTTTTGCATATACTCCTGGGTAGTCTCCATGTTATAAAGGTATATTACATTATAATTTATTTGGTTGTGTTCCTCCTCCATTGTTTCAATTTTTATTTTTACTCTAAAATTCTTGTTTGGCTTAGCATATAGCGAGTGAGAGTCTGTGGGGATGTTGTTGATTACCATACACTCTAGGGCAGTCAGATTGGAACCAGTAAGCTACAATACCCAGAAACCAATTGGGTCAGTACTGGCAGAATGGTGGTGACTGGGTACTGTCCAGCAAAGCTCAGCATCCTAGGCAATTAGATGTTCATGTAGCAGCCTCATTAATTTTTGGGCAACAGCTTTTTAGTTTATAATGAAGTTTGATGGAGGGTATTTTATATATTCATTTACCCAGGACTAATGAGGAAAAGAACAAAAACTGACTTGGATAAGGAGTGATATCCTTCAAGGAGTCAAGTTGCTATGATTCATGCAGGGGATATATATTTAGCAGTGTGCATTAGAATAACTGGGCATACTAATGGGCCAACCAATCTTTACCTGTCATTATCTACTCTGTTACACTTGAACAAGAATAAAAAAAGACATTTCTAACAAGCATATAACATAACTATTGTAGTCAGTTTCAAAGATATTTAGCTGGGTAACTACCAAATTAACTCTTGTACCTCATGTAGCATCTAAACTTATTTGTGCATTCTCTCAATGCAGATACTTTGAATTAAAAATAGGTTTTCCTGGGTGGCATGTTTAGGTCAGTAGGTAAACTATACAGTATATGTAAAATTGCTTTTTCAAATGTATGTGCATTGGTTTGTCCCTTTCTGCTACCCATAAAATTGCAGGTGTAGAACACAAGGTCATATTTTAACCACAAATGTGTTAAGTAAATTGAGTTATTGGTTTTTCCTTCAAAACTCACTGAAATTATGGTAAGTACAAAGTTCTCACGTATTTTGTACCTAATCAGCTTATTGAAAATTGCCCCCAAAAGTTTCAAGCATTCCCTAAAAAACCAAATCCCATGTACCAACTTATTGACAGTTTTCTTATCAAAGTTAAACCTTGCTTTCCTTCCATTCAGATTTTTGCTCCTTCTCCGGTTACTTCAAGGTCAACATTCAGCTGTGTGGTCAATGGATAATTTCAATGCCTAATTTACAACTTTACCTCCTCCAATGACAAAAACACCAAAAAAATAGAAGGAACAAAATGTCAATATATTTTCCAAATGCAAATGCAAATATTTTTCAAATAAACTTATGAAAAGAACCTCAGGGAGACATCAAATTGTAAGTGGCCTTTTGAATACACAACACTTTTCCTGGTATTCTGCAGCCCTAAAAGTACAGAAGTGCAACTTGCAACATCTTGAATGATAGTGGAGAAAGTCTCAAAGCCATCAACTCAAATCTCATTACCTACATAAACTGAAGTTATACCACAACTCAACTATCATACCAAAAAAAAATACTACAACAGCCTCCTCTCATAATCTATAAACAATCCCAGAGAACTCTTTGACATTGTTAAATCACTCACCAAAGACCCATCACAAACGAACCTGAGCCACACTCTTAATCCACAAGACATAGCATCATACCTGTTGACCAAGCAAAATCCACCCCTTCCAGTAGCTCTACCATTCCAATCTCAAATGAAGATACCATAAATGCCCAGCACTGGACTTTATCACCTGATGAGCTCAACAACATAGTCAGCAACATCAACACTAGAACCTCTTCACTCAACCCATGTCCTGTTTCTTGGCTTAAAATCACAAAAAAACCCAATTCCTACCAATCATATCTGACATTGTACACTCCTCCCTTTCTCAAGGGCTTCTTCCTCCCTCCTTCAAACATGCATCAATCAGATAGCTCCTGAAGAAACCAAATCTTGATCCACACTCACAATCATCCTACAGACCCATAACCAGTATACAATTTATCTCCAAAATCATTGAAAAAGCTGTACAAATCCAACTCCAATATCACATAGACCTCTATGGACCTCTAGACACACATCAACATGGATTCCGACCTAACCACAACACAGAAACCCTTATGATCTCCCTCTTAAACCCACGCATAACAGGCATTGAATCAATCACCCAAGGTTTCATCCTGCTCTTACTGGACATCACTGCTGCCTTTGACACCATATCACACCAACTCCTCCTCAACCAACTCTACCACATTGGAGTCCGTGGCACCCCCCTCAAATGGTTCCATTCCCATCTCTCCAACTGAAACCAATGAATAAAGATTCAAACACAAACCTCAACTCCTTTCACCCTAAACCAGGTAGTGCCACAAGGATCATCCCTCTCCTCTCTGCTGTTCAACATATACATTCAACCACTGTGTGCCATTCTCCAACAGTTCTGAATAGTCTACTTGATATATGCCGATGACATAATGATCTTTGCAGCATTCTCCACTTCTGTTCCTGATTACTCCATGCTCTCAAGTTGCTTCACTGAAGTAATCAAATGGTTCCACCTCCACAACCTATCCATCAACTGTAATAAAACAGAGCTCCTCCATGTCACAAAGGACCCCAACTTCATTCCCCCTGCTTCTATCAGAATCAGCAACAATGATATCTGAGTCAACTCCCAGATAAAATACCTCAGAATCATACTCGACTAGCAACTGACCTTCATGGCCCAAATCCAAAGTATCACCAAGGCGGTATATTATAAGCTCAAAACTCTCTGAAACCTTCATCTCCTCCTATCCACTGATACAGTAGTTGAATAGAGGTGTGATGGTGGCTTGTCAGACTGTGCGGAATGTAACTCCATTTACAAAGATATACCCAAGTACGCACTCCTCCCACTACAACTCACCAAGAATACTGTTGCTCAAACCATCTTCCAAGCCTTAAGGCAAACCCACACCACTCCTATCCTCAGACACCTCCACTGGTTTCCCATCAGCTCAAGAATACAATACAAGGTTCCAACCATCATCCAGAAAACCCTCAACAAACAATCTTCAGAGCACCTCAAAATATTAATCCACACCTTGAACTCTGACAGACTAAGAAGAAAGAGCACCCAAAACCTCAGTCTCCCACCGCAGATTCACAATTGCAAGCAAACCAGAAGAATAAGAAAATTCTCTCTGTACACCCCCACCCTCTGGAACTCACTACCCCCCTCAATCCACAATACCAAATCAACCACAGACTTCCGCAAACAACTAAAGACTCATCTCTTCCTGGAGCACTTTGGCAATGGACACCCACCAAGTACAGTTCAGAATAACCACATGCAAACAAACTTATCACACCCCACCCCACCCCCATAAAGCTCCCACAACCCCACACCCATCACACTCCCAACCCCTTACTCCCCTCTGTACATAGTTTTTACATATGCCTCTGCGTGAATGTATTGAGCATTAAAAAATGTTCTTTGTTCTCTGTTTACAGTTGAAATGTTCTCATGTTTATTGTAAAATGTTCTTAATGTTCCTTATAATCTGTTCATTGTATTAACCCAGTTCCATGTAAACCATTTTGACTTGTAGAAAAATGGTATATCAAAATTTGTTAAATAAGTAAATAAATGAGAATGCAAAGCATATTCTTACTCAAAGCTACCATTCCTTTTTCATCATATGTATCCCAGGCAAACATAATCCTTTGTTATACTAATAATTTTTTGAATTTTTTTTCTGCTTCACATACACATAGATATTAAAAACAAAACAACTTTGGCTGAAGATTTGAGGAATGCCAATGTAACGCCAATTTTTAAAAAGGGTTCCAGGGGAGATTGGGGAAACTACAGACCAGTGAGCCTGACGTCAGTACTGGGGAAAATGGTAGAAACCATTATAAAGAATAGAGTTACTGAACATGTAGATAGTCATGGCTTAATGGGAGACAGCCAACATGGCTTTAGCCAAGGAGGATCTTGTCTTACTAATCTGTTCTTTTTTTTGAAGGTTTGAATTAACAGGTAGACAAAGGTGAGTCAGCTGATATAGTGTATCTGGATTTTCAGAAAGCCTTTGACAAGGTCCCTAATGAGAGATTCTTGACAAAATTAAAAAGTCATAGGATAGGAGGCAGTGTACTATTGTGGATCATGAACTGGATAAAAGATAGAAAGCAGAGGTTAGGGCTAAATGGCCAATTTTCCTAATGGAGAAAATTGAATAGTGGAGTACCCCAGGGATCTGTGCTGGGTCCTCTGCTTTTTAACATATTCATAAATGACCTGGAAATGGGAATAATTAGTGAGGTAATCAAATTTGCAGATGACACAAAATTATTCAAAGTTGTTAAAACCCAAGAGGATTGTGAAAAATTGCAAGAGGATCTTGATAAATTGGAAAATGGCAGATATAATTTCATGTGGACAAGTACAAAATTATGCACCTAGGAATTAACAACCCAAACTATGGATACATGATGCAAGGTTCCACATTGGGAATCACCACCCAGGAAAAAGATTTGAGCATAATGGATAACATGTTGAAACCCTCTGCCCAGTGTGCAGCGGCAACCAAGAAAGCAAATAGAATGCTAGAAACCATAAGAAAAGGAATGGAGAAAAAAACCCAAAGGATATTATATTGCCTTTGTATCGTTCCATGGTGCAACCACACCTTGAATATTGTGTGCAATTCCAGTTACCGTATCTTAAAAAGGATATAGCATTATTAGAAAAGGTACAGAGAAGAGCCACCAAAATGGTAATGGGGATGGACGGATACCCCTATGAAGAGAGGCTAAAAAGGTTAGGGCTCTTCAACCTGGAAAAGAAATGGCTGAAGGGAGATATGATAGAGGTCTATAAATTAATGAATGGAGTGGAACAGGTAAACATAAATCGATTGTTTATGCCATAAAAATATACAAAGACTAGGGGACATGCAATGAAGCTACAGTGTAACTTATTTAAGACTAATAAGAGAAAATATTTTTTCACTCAACGTGTAATCAAACTCTGGAATTCGTTGCCAGAGGATGTAGTAAAAGCGGTTAGTGTAGCTGGGTTTAAAAAAGGTTTGGACAAGTTCCTGGAGGAAAGGTCTATAAACCATTATTGAAGGGGACCCAGGAAATCCACTGCTTGCCCCAATTCAAGCATTGTGGAACCTGTGTCTTTTGGGGAAACTGCTAGGTACTTGTGAGCTAGATTGGCCACTGTTGGAAACAGGATACTGGGCTTGATGGACCTTGGTCTGACCCAGTATGGCATATCTTATGTTCTTATCTTATGTTCTTAAGACTCCTTAAAACAATACTTGTAGTGGGCAACACTGCAATAGACAAATGCAGTTCAAAGCACCAAACACAAAACCAGTGTTACTTATCTGAGCCCAAATCTGTTCTCTCCTCCAATAATTGTCAAAACCACGAGCATAGCTGCACATGATATTCCATCAACACCAGATTCGACATCGATGTTTCAGCATCACAGGCTTTCTTCAGGGATCCGCGCTGCTCCCTGCATACAGTTGAGGACAAGTCTCCAAATAATGAAGCAGGCTTACACAAGAAAACACAAACACTATGTAGAAGTCCGCTTCATTATTTGGAGACTTACCCTCAATTGTATATAGGGGAGCAGGGCGGATCCCTGAAGAAAGCCTGTGATGTCGGATCTGCTGTTGATGGAATATCAGGTGCAACTATGTTCGTGGTTTTGACATCTATTGGAGGAGAGAACAAATATGGGCTCAGATAATTAACATTGGTTTTGTCTTTGATGCTTTGAACTGCGTGTGTCTATCGCAGTGTTGTTCACTACAAGTATTATTTTAAAGAGTTCTGGATTCTTTGAACTATACTTCAGCCAAAGTTGTTTTGTTTTTAATATTTATGTGTGTGTGAAGCAGAAAAATGCATTAAAAAATTAATAGTATAACAAAGGACTATGCTTGTCCGGGAGATCGATGATGAAAAAGGCAACCTTGAGTGAGAATATGCTTTGCATTCAAAAGGCCATTCACAATTTGATGTCTCCTTGAGGATTTTTTCATAAGTTTATTTGGAAAATACATTTACATATTTTTCCCTTCTGTTTTTTTGGTGTTTTTTAATTTAGAAGTTTGACTTCATACATATATTAAGCAACACCATCCAGTTAGGTAGTGCCACGGAACATCCACACATAACTTCAAACATCTAAATTAGACATTTCAAGTTATAATTATGAAGTAGTTAATTTATTTAGCAAGATTTATCTACCACTTTTATGAAGATCTTCATAAAAGAGGTTAGTATTAATATAGATGAATACACGTGAATGGACGTATAGCTTCATGCTTTCACAGCTGTTATGTATCATTTGGGAAGTATAACAATTTATACATTCAAAATTATCCACTCAGCTCCTGGGATTTTTTTTAAAAAGCTCTTATGGCACCAGTGCCATTGCCAGCTGTGTAAATGCTTTGAATATTGACCTCTTCTTTCTTTTCCTCAAATTCATTCAGTCACACACCTGTGCCTACTCTATAAAATGTTTTGAATGCATTCAAACTCTTTTACATAGCTATGGGACTGTGGAGTCTCCATAACTGTACTGATATCAAAACACACATGCAGTACTGACATACTATTCAGTCATGTTAGCAAGCGTAACACACCCAGAGTGACTACTCATTACACTACAGGGCCCTTTTGGTAAAGTGCATTGTGGTTTTGTACTTACCGGTCCAATGGCCCGTAAAAACATGGTGCATTACGTGCATTACTAACTGTCGGGGGGTGTGGACAGCACGTTCCCATCAGATAACATGCTGCACTGTGCTTAATGCACACCAATATTAGCATGGATGCATTTAGCTATACCTATTGAGGTGGAGGTAATTGCACCCATGCTAACTGCAAGCCTTATAGTTTATAGTTTACTTAAAATTTGATATACTGCTCTTTGCAATAAGAATGGAGTGGCTTAGAAATGTATACTAGAATAATAATAAAAGTTCATAAAAGGAAAAAAATATAAAATAAACTATATAAAATGTGCATAAAAAGGCAGATTAAATCATATGTCAAGGTAATAGGAGGAGACAGTAAAGAGAATAAAGAACAAATTCCAGTAGATGGAAACTATGTTCAGCCTAGTCTACTACATATGCTAAATTATAAAAATAGATTTTAAGGCTTTTTTTTTTTTTTTTATTTATGAAAATTTTTTACAAATTAAATCAAGGCAGTTCAAACGAACACTCTTGAAGAAAAAGAGCAGACAAAACAGTAATTCTCTTTTACAAGAAAAACTAGGTAACAATTAACAAAGTAATAAATGATACAAGCATCATCCGCCCACCCTAGCCCACGAAAAGGGGGAGACACCACAAAATAAATCCACCACCTGAGAAGAATTAAGGGCAGCAGACCAACTCCAGCCATCTAAAAGTTAAGCAAGCCCGAGAGAAGAATCAACAAAAGACTCGAGGCAGCGAGCGTTAATGAAAGCCGACAGTTGGGAGGGATCATAAAAAATATAGGAAATAGAGTGATACTTCACCAAACATTTACAGGGATGTTTCAAGAAAAATAATCCCTTCAACTGAGGAATCCCAGGGTGAAGCAGGAGGAAATCCCTGTGATGTCTCTGACTTTCCTTTGCTAGGTCCAGATAGATAGGAACCAGTAACTCTCTAAACAGGAACATAAGAACATAAGAACATAAGATATGCCATACTGGGTTAGACCAAGGTCCATCAAGCCCAGTATTCTGTTTCCAACAGTGGCCAATCTAGGTCACATGCAATGTTCCCTCTAATTTTCTGTAAGCTGTGTGCGCATAAAGTATCAGCTTTGTGCAGCTTTTGAAGGAAGGTTAAATTTTTGTGCGCCACATAACGACACTCGGAGTTATATACTTTAAAATTTGACAACACGTCAGAATACAGTATGTACACCACATTGATTTTAATCAAATTAAATGAAAATAGACGATTACTAAATGAAGTGGGAAATTTCTAGTAATTACAATCATAACTTTTAAATTTTAAGATGTCTGTGTTGTTTTCTATCAGAATCAGAGCCGTAATTTTTGTGCGCTCTGTTGTAAAGTATGTGCGCTCGCTCGGCGAGGTATGCGCGCGCGCACACGCGCACAGCTTAGAGGGAACAGTGGTCACATGTACCTAGCAGTTTCCCCAAGAGACACAAGTTCCACAATGCTTGTACTGCGTCAAGCATTGATATCTTCGGTCACTTCTTAATAATGGTTTATGGACCTTTCCTCCAGGAACTTGTCCAAACCTTTTTTAAACCCAGCTACACTAACAGCCTTTACTACATCCTCCGGTAACAAATTCCAGAGTTTGATTACACGTTGAGTGAAAAAATACTTTCTTTTATTAGTCTTAAATAGTTTACCCTGTAGCTTCATTGCATGTCCCCTAGTCTTTCTATATTCTGATAAGGTAAACAATCGATCTACGTTTACCCGTTCCACTCCGTTCATTAATTTATAGACTTCTATCATATCTCCTCTCAGCCGTCTCTTTTCCAGGTTAAAGAGCCCTAACCTTTTTAGCCTTTCTTCATAGGAGTATCCTTCCATCCCCTTTACCATTTTGGTGGCTCTTCTCTGTACCTTTTCTAAAATCACTATAACCTTTTTAAGATACGGCGACCAGAATTGTACTCAATATTCAAGGTGCGGTCTCACCATGGAACGATATAGAGGCATTATAATATCTTTTGTTTTATTTTCCATTCCTTTCCTTATCATACCTAGCATTCTATTTGCTCTCTTGGCCGCCGCTGCACACTGGGCCGAGGGTTTTAACATGATATCCACAATGACGCCTAAATCTTTTTCCTGGGTGCTGGTTCCTAATGTGGAACCTTGCATCGTGTAACCATAGTTTGGGTTGTTCTTCCCTAGGTGCATAACCTTGCACTTGTCCACATTAAATTTCATCTGCCATTTTGATGCCCAGTCTTCCAATTTATCAAGATCCTCTTGCAATTTTTCACAATCCTCTTGGGTTTTAACAACTTTAAATAGTTTTGTGTCATCTGCAAATTTGATAACCTCACTCGTTATTCCACTTTCCAGGTCATTTATGAATATGTCAAAAAGCAGCGGACCCAGCACAGATCCCTGGGGTACACCACTATTCACCTTTCTCCATTGGGAAAATTGGCCATTTAGCCCTACCCTCTGCTTTCTATCTTTTAACCAGTTCCTGATCCACAATAGTACACTGCCTCCTATCCCATGACTCTTTAGTTTTGCCAAAAGTCTCTGATGAGGGACCTTGTCAAAGGCTTTCTGAAAGTCCAGATACACAATATCAATCGACTCACCTTTGTCCACCTGTTTATTCACTCCTTCAAAAAAACATAACAGATTAGTAAGACAAGATCTTCCTTGTCTAAATCCATGTTGGCTGTCTCCCATTAGGTTGTGACTATCTACATGCTGAGTAATTTTATTCTTTATGATGGTTTCTACCATTTTTCCCGGTACTGACGTCAGGCTCACTGGTCTGTAGTTTCCCGGATCACCCCTGGAACCCTTTTTAAAAATTGGTGTTACATTGGCGATCCTCCAATCTTCAGGTATTAGAGATGATTTTAACGATAGTTCACAGATTACTGATAGCAGTTCTGCAATCTCATATTTCAGTTCTTTCAACACCCTTGGATGTATACCATCCGGCCCAGGTGATTTGCTACTCTTCAGTTTATCTAATAGTTGTAAGACATCTTCCCGATGTATCGATATTTCCTTCAATTCTTCCGCACCTTTAAATACCATTTCAGTCATGGGTAACATCCCTACATCTTCCTCAGTAAAGACCGAAGCAAAGAATTCATTCAGTCTCTTCGCTATCGCCTTGTCGCCTCTTAGTGCTCCTTTAACCCCTTTATCATCTAATGGACCAACTGACTCTCTCACAGGTTTTTTGCTACGAATGTACTTGAAAAGGACTTTATTTCACATTTTTGCTTCCGCAGCAAGCTTCTTCTCAAATTCTCTCTTTGCCTGCCTTATCAATGCCTTGCATTTGACTTGCCAGTGCTTGTGCTGTTTCCAGGTTTCGTTGTTTGGCTCTTTTTTCCATTTCTTGAAAGATGCTTTTTTGGCAACAACAGCCTCTCTGACCTCACCTTTAAACCATGCTGGCAGTTTTTTGGACTTCCTTCCACTTTTCTTAAAGCGTGGAATACAGCTGGTCTGGGCTTCCAAGATAGTATTTTTCAACAACACCCAAGCTTGATGTACGTCTTTAACCTTTGCAACTGCTCCTTTTAGTTTTTTCTTAACTGTTTTCCTCATTTTATCATAGTCTCCCTTTCGAAAGTTAAAAGGTAGTACTGTGGATTTCCTTACTATCCCTCTTCCACTAATTAAATCAAAGGCAATCATGCTATGATCACTATTGCCAAGTGGCCCCAACACCCTTATCTCTTGCACTAGATCTGGTGTTCCACTAAGGACTAGGTCTAATATGGCTTCCCCTCTGGTCGTTTCATGAACCAGCTGCTCCAAGAAGCAATCATTTATTTCATCTAGGAACTTTATCTCCCTAGCATGTCCGGATGTGACACTGACCCAGTCGATACCGGGGTAATTGAAATCACCCATTATTATTACTGCACTGTAACTTTTGTTAGCTTCCTTGATTTCTTTGAGCATTTCATCATCCATTTGGTCATTCTGGCCAGGTGCTCGATAGTACACCCCCACTGCCATCGCCTTCCCCCTTTTATATGGAATTTCAATCCATATAGATTCTACAGCAGATTTTGTTTCCTGCAAAACTTTAATCCTTTCTGAGTCAATGCCCTCTCTAACATAGAGCGCAACCTCTCCACCAATTTGATCAGCTCTATCATTACGATATAGTTTGTACCCAGGTATCACAGTGTCCCACTGGTTGTCCTCCTTCCACCATGTCTCTGATATTCCAATCATATCTAACCTTTCATTTAGTGCTATATATTCTAACTCTCCCATCTTATTCTTTAGACTTCTAGCATTTGCATACAAGCATTTTAGAGAATGTATTTTATTCATGTTAATTTGGCTATTGTTAGACATGGGTAATTTGGGATCTTTAAGCTCTGTCTGCTCCATACTTGAGGGCATTTGGGCTACTTTACTCTTTTGTGGAACCTCTCTGCTTTTGGTAGTATTCTTCAAGGATACATTTTTCCGAACCATCCGCTCTTGGGCGACTGTCGGCTTTCCCCTAATATCTAGTTTAAAAGCTGCTCTATCTCCTTTTTAAAGGTTAATGCCAGCAGCCTGGTTCCATCCCGGTTAAGGTGAAGCCCATCCCTTCGGAAGAGCCCCTCCTTTCCCCAGAATTTTCCCCAGTTCCTAACAAATCCAAACCCCTCATCTCTGCACCATTGTCTCATCCACGCATTGAGACTCCGGAGCTTTGCCTGCCTTTTGGGTCCTGCGCGTGGAACAGGGATTCCATTTCCGAAAAAAAAGTTTCAATAACCATTCTTTATCAGAAAGAAGAGCAAAGGTGGTTAATAAAGTAGAAGGAACCTGGGATTCGAATCCTGAATTTTCCAATAGGTCTGTCACATTCAACACATTTCCTGTTGCCTGATCTTCCCCAGACTTAACCAAACCTGGAGTTACTTTCCCTATAGGTAAATAATAAATCCTAACAAATGGCGAAATCAAATCAGGGGAAACACCCAACACATCCACTAAATACTGCTTGAACATATCTCTGGGACAAACAGTAATCAACTTAGGAAAATTAATTAATCTTAAATTATGCTCCTTTGACTTATTGTCCAACAATTCTAACTTAGCTTGCACTAAAGAAAAATTCTTCTTAAACACTTCGAAATGTTCTTCAAGGACAGCAACTTTACTCCAAAGTTCCTCCACTACAGGTTTTAATACTTCCACCTTCTATTCTACTTCCTCCATGACGGCCTCTGTACTATTGACCTTCCGAGCCAACGACGAGACATGGGGCACCAAAGTTTCTCCCAAAGAAACCATAGCCTGCTAGATAGATTCCAATGTAAAGTTGTCCGGCTGCTGTAGGGAAAAGGCAAAACTCAGAACTGGGAATGACAAACTCAGATCTGGGGATGACATAATGGCTTCCACTTCCACTGGAGTCTCTCGGGTACACTGCACAGGGAAACCTTTCCCTGTGTGACCCTCCTCCTCCAGTGCCAATGATGTCAAAGGGCAGCATTGCTCAACAGCAGCACCCGCAAGCTCCAGTGGCACCTCCACTCCGGTCGCTCTCAAGCCAACAGCTTCCCACTCGAACGAGTGAGGGCTGAGCACCAGAAACCCCTCAGGAAGAGGTGATCCGCGGAGCACTTTTGGAGCAGGGCTCGCAGGGGAGAAAGATGGAGCCGAAACAGCCGCCGAGTCACCCGACTCCAGAGAACCTGCTAACCAGCATTCTTTCCCTGTAAAAGCCGGATCTCGAGGAGCACGGACAACAAAGGCATCCAAAGGATCCGAAGAAATCGGCGTAGAGGTATGAGGGGGCTGAAAGGGCAATGACCCTCCTCTCCCTTTCCGCTTCGCAGCCTGCTGACGCCATCTTGAATTAGACACTCCTGATTTTAAGGCTTTTTAAACTTTTTTTAAATTAAGATTTTGCCCTTATATATTTAGAGGGGGAATTCCAGAGGGTTGGGGATAAGAAGAAAAATGCTGATTGATGAGTTGCTTCGTGAATAGCTTAGTTATTGGGTGGAATAACAAACAAATTGTTGCCTTGAGAATAGAGAGACCTAGATGGCACATCAGAAATGAGTAAATCTGATATATAAACAGGCTAGCTGGGTCCTGAGTATAACCAATGGGCGAAGAACTTTAAATTTGATACGATTAGATATAGGAAGCCACGGGTTATCTTTCAGAAGTGTAGTGACATGGACAAATGTCTTTGAATGGGTGATGAGTCTGCCATATCTTAGATAAGTTGAAGTCATTTAGAAGCTGATAATGGAAGACCATGATATAGTGAGCCATAATATTCAAGGCGAGCAATTACTATGAGATCACCAAGGTCAATAGCACAGCTTTATCTAGAAAAGGTCTGAAGGTTTGAATTGATGTGAAAGATGAAAGGCATGAGGCAGAACCATCACAAGCTAGAAATGCACCCTGCCTGCCTCGTGAATCTGATACCCCTGCCTTTCCAAACACATACAGGAACTCACTCTTATTGTGCTTCCCGAAAGCTCAGTGATTGTATCAGCACCCAGGGCCGAATTTACCTTGAGTGAGGCCCTACGCCAACAAAAATTGTGGGCCCCCAGCAGGGGCGGCCCAAGGGGGGTGCGGGGCCTCATTTGCATAAGGGGCCTCATTTGCATAAATATTTGCATAATGTTACCATATACTAACTTTTAGTAAACGTGCCTCTTAATGAGTGTATGGATAAAGAAAGACTAAAAGATTTCTACATTACTATAATCCAGTGCCAACCGCCAGACACATTAGGAACTACTACAAACACTGCCCATTTAGAACCCATAGTAAACCCGCCGTATCCTAACAGCACTACCAGGACTCACAAAGCACCATACTCTACCTATCAAAAGGCAACACTGCAAATATTAAACCAATACATTTCAGAGAACAACAATACATGACCTACTGGGGAAAGAGAACAAGTGGCAATGTCAAATAGGAATTATATAAACAGAACACCTCAGCTCAGTTACACATGCAGAACATAGACCATCACCAAACAAGTAATCACAATTTAGAAACAGGAAGACAATAATTAAACTGGGAATCCCAAAAGCCAAACTTGGAATGTACAACACTGTAGAAATAAAACTATACATTAATTTGCTCTTGTACTAAACAAAGCGCAGACGTTAATGATGCACATTTACCAGAGCTGACATATTCCAATTAATAAATTCAAAATAAAGAGATATTTTTCTACCTTTTGTGCATTTTTTTCAGCTGCAATTGCTCCAGCCACTTTCTTCTGGTTTCTTCGTGTCTTCTGCTAACTCTCCATCGTCTGCTGTCCATTTGTCCTTTCTTCTCTCTTCTAGATTTTTTTCCATTCTCTCTCTACATCTGCTTTAACATACTAATCTTTCTCCTTTTGCTCTTTCCTCATTCCTATTTCATCCACTCAAATTTTACCCCTCCATCCTCAATCCCCACTTACTCTCCCAATACCCGGCCAATTGTAGATTTTTTATCCCTCCCACACAAAATATTTTTCCCTTCTCCATTTTACTCTTCCAGCCCCATCCCATTCTAATCCTCCCCCAACATCAGCTCCCTTCTAGTTCCAGCCTCACCCAGCATCCATTCCCTTCTAGTCCCTGCATCAGCCCATTTCCAGTCCTAGCCATCCATCAGCCCATTTCCAGTCCTAGCAACCCCCAACCCAATACCAGTCCTAGCCCCCCATCAACCCACTTACAGTCCTTAACCCATCACCCCATTTTCAGTTTAAGCCCCCCCTATAACCCATTACCAGTCCTAACCCCCCATCAGCCCACTTCCAGTCCTAACCCCATCAACCCATTTCCAGTCATCCCCCCATAGCCCATTGCCAGTCCTACCCCCCCCATCAGCCCACAGCCCATTACCAGTCGTAACCCCATCATCCCACCTCCAGTTTTAACCCCCCAGCCCATTTCCAGTCCTAGCCCCCCATAGCCCATTACCAGACAACCCCCATCAGCCCACAGCCCATTACCAGTCTTAACCCCCCCAAAGCCCATTACCATTTCTAACCACCAGCCAACAGTCCATTACCAGTCCTAACCCCATCAGCCCACCTCCAGTCTTAACCCCCCAGCCCATTTCCAGTCCTAGCCCCCCCCCATAGCCCATTACCAGACAGCCCCCATCAGCCCACAGCCCATTACCAGTCTTACCGCCCCCAAATCCAATTGCCAGTTCTAAGCCCCCCCAACAGCCCACAGTCCATTACCAGTCCTAACCCCATCAGCCCACCTCTAGCCTTAACCCCCCCAGCCCATTTCCAGCCCCAGCCCCCCCAATAGCCCATTACCAGTCCTACCCCCCCATAGCCCATTACCAGCCCTACCCCCCCAGCCCATTTCCAGCCCCAGCCCCCCCCAATAGCCCATTACCAGTCCTACCCCCCCATAGCCCATTACCAGCCCTACCCCCCCAGCCCATTTCCAGCCCCAGCCCCCCAATAGCCCATTACCAGTCCTCCCCCCCCCCCCAACGCCCCTTCCCCGGCCTCCCCCCCCCCCCCGTCGGCCTAAATTAAAATTTAATTTAAAAAAAAACCTGGTGGCTGCCGCCGCGGGGCCCCCTCTGCTGCCGCGGCAGCACGGACTGACCCGCGGGGGCCCCGTCTACAAGCTGAAGCCGTCGGTTCGGTTCGTTCCTCCCTCCCTCCCTCCCTCCGTGCAGGCTGCAGGCTGTGAGAGACGCGAAGAGAGAGCGTCTCCTCGCATCTCTGTTAAGCCCGCAGGGGCTGATGGGAAATTTCCCATCAGCCCCTGCGGGCTTAACAGAGACGCGAGGAGACACTCTCCTTTCGCGTCTCTCACAGCCTGCAGCCCGCACGGAGGGAGGGAGGGAGGAACTACCCGACCCGACCCGACCCGACGGCTTCAGCTTGTAGATGGGGCCCCCGCGGGTCAGTCGGTGCTGCCGCGGCAGCAGAGGGGGCCCCGCGGCGGCAGCCACCAGGATTTTTTTTTAAAAATTGTATTTAAAAAAAATTTACTTGTTCTTTTTTTGTGGGCCCCTGCCGGCTGTGGGCCCTACGCCATGGCGTACATGGCGTATAGGTAAATCCGGCCCTGTCAGCACCCCTTCCATACTTGTGCCCTGTGCATCCACAGTGCCCGCACAGCCCTTGGTACAGTCCTGGCATGAGGACACCATGAAGAAATGTGTGTGCTAAATGATAAATGAGACCCTATGTGAAATCCTACAGTTTTTAAAGAATAGGTGCTATCGTTGGTGGAGATGCATGATCTGTGATCCACATTGCTCTTGACTTAAGTGTGTTAAGGCACAAGATGATGTTTGAGAATCAGCATGAATTCACTTGTTGCAAGAGTGGAGGTTGGGAGAATAAGGATCTATATACGCTATCAGCTGGATTTTCTCCGCAAAGCAATGACTTGAAAAATCTAGGCTCTGAATAAGAAAAACTAATGGACTTAAAAACAAATGGAAACGCATTGGGGATAGGATAAGTCCATGAGGAACTCCACAATGTACATGTTGGGCAGATGAGGTTGAGAGGTTGAACATGACTGTAAATGTATGATGAGATGGAAAGGATTCAGACCAGTTATAGGCAGTTCCTGTAAACACAAGTCAAAAAGACCCTTCTCATGCACATTACATGCAGTTATAAAGCTACATTCAGATGTCCAGGGATATACACAAAACAATTCTAGTTGCAACTCTCACCACACATTTCAGAAGTATAACAAAAATTGAACTTTTATTGGCAATAGAGGAAATAGAAAGAAGTAAGGGTACACATCTTGCTTTGTGTCATGCTCCCCTATCCCTTAAAAAAACCCAGTCAGGGTCCCTCCCCTCCTGCCCTCTCTTCCCCTCTCTTAAACATTCAAACTCAGCTAGCCAGTCAGCTTGGGAGGCTCCATTGGGGCCCGCCACCTGATCCCTCCTGTCCCCCTTTGGACTTGGATGTCCTCATGCTGGGGATGTCCCAAGAACCAGCTTCTAAAATGGCTCCGGAGATGTTTCTGTGCTTTGAACATCTCTGTGTCCATTTTCAGATGTACAAAACACAAATAGGGTTTCCAAAATAACTGCTGGTGGTCTGGTGGTGAATAAATGGCAACAGAAATTAGGAAACTGAACATTTCTTTCCATACTGCTTGACCTTCCATCCTTGTTGTAAAACAACTACGTGTGGTCTTATTTTACTGAATGGCGTTAATGTCAACTAATTGGTAAATATCCACTCAAGTATCATTCAGAAAGTAAAAATAGACTCCTTAACTTTGTAAATATGCCACTTACAGTAATAGTTACCTCGCCTTTTACTACTAAAGGAGGTCTCAGACTCTATTGCACTGCTCTAGACAACAAATTCCTCGAGGCTTAAGAATGTACAAGGAACCAAGAATGCAAGACATGGACCTGGATTTTCTGGAGAAATGGAATCACATCTTGAACAAATGTTCGCTCGATTTGATGGTGCTGATCATTGACACCACAAAAACTAATTTAGTGAAGCTTAATAAAGAGGCCGAGTCAATGGCCACAACTTTAAAAGATGTAGAAACAGAAGAACATTTTCAAAAACAAATGTCAAACGTGCAAAAACAACTGGAAGTGCTTCCCAAGAAGTGAAACAGCTAAAATCAAAAAAATTGAAGAGGGACTTTGAAGATTACACCATAGGGTACATTTATCCATGGGATGGATATGAATCAGAAAAATAAGAAAGTAAAAAAACAAGTAATTTTGAGGAAATGTCAGATGATACTGGCTCCAGTAGAACATCTAGGGAGAGTGATTTTTTTGGAGGAGGAGGACGAAAAGAAAAAGAAGAAAAAAGAATCAAACAAAGTACGATACCAGGATCGAGGAACACATCGCTGAAAATAAAATCAATACAGCAGGCCATTAGTTCGGATCTGGTGGTTAATATCTCAGGAGTGGAGCTTCCTAGAGAACAACTGAGAATATTAGATAAGGGACTTTCATATGTCCCTAACATATATTTTGACTCCTTTCAGTTCCGAATAGACTTTGAAAGTCTCTTGAGAAAATTGAATCTACAGGTTTATTTTACAACGTCGAATGGTTCTTTGAATAATGCCATAGCTCTGCCTCAACGGAGGACTCCTCTGCCCATTAATTCCACCTGGTCACCTCCGGGCCCTTCTCATCCAGCTGTGTTAATTTTTAAAGATTTGGTGTTGAAAGATGTGAAAGCCTTAGAAGACACAGCGGGGAGGAGTTTCAACACATTGTCTAGAAAAGAAAATTTAGCTTTGCAAGAATTGCAGCATAGGACAGATATTGTTATTCGTAGAGCCGATAAAGGGTGTGGGGGGGGGGGGGGCAATAGTAGTGCAGAGTTGGGAATATTATTTGGAAGAAGCTGCTCGACAGTTGAAGGATCAAACAGTCTACCAAGAGTTAGGGGAAGATCCCACAGACAAGATCCAATCAGAAATTAAAGAAATCACTACAGAAGCCCTACAGAAGAAATTAATTTCTCGAAAAGAATGGACTTATCTAAATGCCATATCACCATCAATAGCAAAATTTTATTTAGTTCCAAAGATACATAAAAATTTGAATCGACCACCAGGGAGACCGATAGTCTCCACAAGGGGGACGATATTAGAACCATTCAACGTTTATTGATCTTATTTTTGCCCCCTGAGGATAGACATCCCTTCTTATGTAAAGGACACAACGCATTTTCTTAGGATCCTGACAGGGAGTTCACAATGGGTGGCTTGTGATGACATACTTTTGGTGACTATGGATGTCACATCCCTGTATACAAGCATCCCTCAACAAGCGGCATATGAAATAGTTGAAAGGTTCTTACAGATAAGAGGAGATCTTTCAGAGGAGCAGATAACATTTTTGTTAAGGCTAGCTTATTTGACGATTTTTCAAAATTACTTCATATTTGAGCAGGTGATCTATAAACAGATCTCAGGGGTGGCAATGGGGGCAACGTGTGCCCCATCCATAGCAAATTTATATATGGGTAAATTTGAGGAGCAGTGGCTAACAGAATCACCATATACTTGTAATGTGAAATTATCGTGTCATTTTATAGATTATGTGTTTTTGTTGTGGAAGGGCCCAGCAATGCTATTAGAACAGTTTTGTCAATGGATCAATAAATGTGATAAAAACATTCAAGTCACATACACATATAATGGGCTGGCAATTACATATCTAGATGTAAAGGTCACCAGAGGTAGAGATCAATGGGAGACATCAGTTTTTCGTAAGGAGATAGACCGTAACACCTTCCTACACTACAAGAGTGCGCATCCCCCCGCGCCTAAAAAAAGGGCTCCCTTTCTCACAGTTTTTGAGATACAGGAGGAACTGTTCTGATAATCAAGATTTTAAAAAAGTATCTAAACAATTATCGGTAAATTTTATAAAGCGAGGGTATCCCTCTACTGTGATAAAGCAAGCTTATCAAAGGACCCTTTACAACAATAGGAGGCTCTTGTTGGAACCTAGGCAACAGGAGATAGAAAGTAGTGTAGAACACATAAATCTAGTCACAAAGTATTCCCCTTTAAGTTTCAGGATACAACGTATCCTTAAAAAACACGCTAATGTGCTGAGCAATGTCCCCGGACTAGAGCATAGAAAGATACGTTGCGTTTGGCAACGAAATAAGAATCTAAAAGAACAGCTCAGCCCAGCAGTATTGAAAGCTTCAACAAATATAGGAAAACAATCATATATAGAAAAGGGACATAAAAATGTGGGGCGTGCAATATATGTGGAATCACTAAGGAAGTGGAAAGCTTCACTTATCAAGGGACACAATAGAGTTTAAAGACATCTATGTCATGTTGTTCCACGTATGTGGTATACGTGATCCAGTGCCCCTGTGACTTGTTTTATGTAGGTAAAACGATCCGGCCCTTTAAAACTAGAATGAGTGAGCATAAAAGCCGCCTTCAAAATAAAGTGAGAGAAGCATCAATAGTAGGTCACTGCCTGGACAGTGGGCATAGATTTGAGGATCTATGCTGTTTTTGTATAGATAAAATAGAATCAGGAACGGCGGGAAAATCTAAAGAACAGTCCTTGCTGATAAGGGAACAAAGATGGATTTATAATTTAAATTCGGCAACACCGGGGGGGGGGGGGGGTCTGAATATGTCCATCGATTGGAATTCGTGTGTGTAAGGCAGAGAAGCCGATACATGTCTAATTAAGCAGAGATTGCATTATTAATGGAGAAGTAAGAGAGAGGAGGGTTAGGTTAGCACAACAGGTTAGATCGAGCAGACACTGCGCATGCACCCGATAGGTTTAAGCAAGCTGAGGCTTTAAAATACGGGTGGGATCAACACATCGCATGCACGGCATTTTTTTAAGAGACATCAGTGGGAAGAAGACGACTGTCAGGAAACGTGTGCAGCATTTACATTTGCTCAGGTGGGCTAGAAACGATATAGTATAAGCAAGTCGTTGCAAGAGAGAGGAGATGACTTCAGAATATATTTTTTAAATATTTTTTAAGTATGAGCATTTTCCCATCTTTTTATAGTCTCAGCTTTCGATATGCCCCTGAGGAAACTCGGAGTGAAACGTGTAAAAGGTACCAAAGGACGACATTGGGACTAAAGCTGATTAAAGCTGAGAGATAAACAAAATATCTAAGTTAAGTTAACCTGCATGGGAGCATAATATGGTCTAGTTACCACCTACAGTCTTAAAGATCTATTCATATCATGATCAAGGGACAGAGTGAAATACTAGATATAATTTTGAGATATTAGAGAGATAAGTTGCATATTAAATTCAAGGAGGTCGTTGATGCGAACAGGCACATTGACTAGACGGACTTTTTTGTCTAGAGCAGTGCAATAGAGTCTGAGACCTCCTTTAGTAGTAAAAAAGTGAGGTAACTATTACTGTAAGTGGCATATTTACAAAGTTAAGGAGTCTATTTTTACTCTCTGAATGATACTTGAGTGGATATTTACTAATTAGTTAACAGAAATTAGGAAAGCAGAGAGCATTGACAGCAGAGTAATAAAAGATCATTTCAAATACCCCACTATTGACTGGTTCAATGTCACATCAGGATATGTTAGGAGATAGGCTTTTAGATGAAATAAATGACTGCTTCATGGAGCAGCTGGTTCAAGAATCGACACGAGGGGGACCTATATTGAACTTAATCCTTAGTAGAACACAGGATCTGGTACAAGACCTAATGGTGTTGGGTCCATTTGTAAACAGTAATCATAGCATGAACAAATTTGGTTTAATAAATGGAGGGAGGACAGCAAGGAGATCTACTGTGCTAGCATTTTATTTTCACAAGGGAAACTAGAAGGAGAAGCTGCAAAGGTTAGCCATTTACAACAGATTGGACATTGTTTAAAAATACCATCCCGCAAGAATGATCACATGTATTCCACACTTTAAAAAAGATAGAGGGCCAAACGACTGCTGGCATGGTTTAAAGGTGAAGTGAGAGAGGCTGTTATAGAGAAAAAAAATCTTTAAAAAAGGGAAAAGGATCTCAATGAAGAAAACAAGAAACTGTATAAGCATTGACAAATTAGGTACAAAGCATTGATAAAGCAGACAAAGAGAATTTGAAAACAAGCTTGCCATGGAAGCAAAACTCATAATAAAAACTTTCAGGAGTGAGCGAGCATACCTGCTGGAATTTAAATCTTTGTGCGCCTCCGCATTAAACTGGAGTGAGCGGGCATACCCGCGGGGAGCAACAAGTGTGCACTATCAGTGTTTTCATTGAGTTTGTGTGGCCGAAAGACCTCCTCAGCAGAGCCATTGCTGTGCATTGCCATGCCCCCAAATCAACATCATTAGAAAATAAGAACATAGGATATGCCATACTAGGTCAGACCAAGAGTCCATCAAGCCCAGTATCATCTTTCCAACAGTGGCCATTCCAGGTCTCAAGTATCTGATGGATTCCCAAAGGTTTACAAAGTCCATGCTGCTTGTCCCAGGGATAATCCGTGGATTTCCCCAGTCCCCTTTAATGATGGTTTATGGATTTTTCCTCCAAGAACTCATCGAAACCTGTTTTGAACCCAGTTACACTAACAGCTTTTACTACATCCTCCAGCAGTGAATTTCAGAGTTTGATTATGCACTGAGTGAAAAAATATTTTCTCCATTTAGTCTTAAATGTGCCACATTGTAGCTTCATTGCGTGTCCTCTAGTCTTTCTACTTTTTGAAGGAGTAAAAAAAACAATCTGTGTTTACCTGTTCCACTCCATTCATTATTTTATAGACTTCTATCATATCTCCTCTCAGATGAAGAACACTAACCTTTTAAGCTTTTCCTCATAGGAGTATCCTTCTATCCCCTTTACCATTTTGGTCACTCTTCTCTGTACCTTTTCAAATGCTGCTATATCCTTTTTAAGATATAGTGACCAGAACTGCACACAATATTCAAGGTGCCGTAACACCATGGATTGATACAAAAGCATTACAATATCCTTTGTTTTATGTTCTATTCCGATTCCTAGTATTCTATTTGTTTTCTTGGCTATGACTGCACACTGGGCAGAGGGTTTCAATGTATTATCCATGATGACGCTCAAATCCTTTTCCTGAGTGGTGATTCCTAATGTGGAACTTTGCATTGTGTAACAGTAATTTGAGTTGTTCTTCCTTACTAAGTAAGTCATTTTAAAAGGCTTAGGGGCTTGTTTACAAAGCCGCGGTAGTGGTTCGCGATCGCGATCGCAGCCGCGGCCCCATTGAAATCAATGGGGCCGCGGCCCCGATTACGATCGCAAACCGCTACCGCGGCTTTGTAAACAAGCCCCTTAGTCATGATTTAGGACATCTGAAGATGCGCACATGGACGGAAAAATCACAGAAGTCTCTGAAGCCATTCCACAAATGGCATTTACATCTCCAGTGCAGGGATGTCCAAGGAGACAAGGGGCAATGGACTTACATATCTCTGTTCAATTTCAGGAACAACAGGAACGTCTGCAGGTACGTCCATGAATAGGCATCAGGAAAGTGCTTGTTTTGGCCTTAAAATATCTAAAGAATGTAGAGTTTAGTGACTGGTCTAAAATCACAAAGACCCACACTGGGATTTGAAACTCTTGCCACCCTGATCCCAAATCACTAATTTAACTGTAATGTCATTAGATGTCATTTTACTGTCATGTCATTAGATGTCTATGTTCTGAGATGCTATTCTGGGGATGTCTATGTAGATGTTTCTATAAAATATTAGGCACGTCTACATTTCTGAAATCGTGCCTGAACTTGCCTGATTTTTTGCAGACGTTCTGGCTTTAACGCCCCAGATTGCACTTGGACACCCATTTTTAACTTTGCACTTATCCACAGTAAATTTCATCTGCATTTTGGGTGCCCAGTCTCCCAATTTTTCAAGGTCTTGCAATTTTTCACAATCCTCTTGTGTTTTGACAACTTTGAATAATTTTGTGTCATCTGGTATTCCCTGGGGTACTCCACTTTTCTCCACTGAGAAAATTGTCCATTTAGCCCTCCTCTATGTTTTCTGTCTTTTACCCAATTCCTAATCCACTATAGTACACTGCCTCCTATCGCATGACTTTTTAATTTCACCAAGAGTCTCTCATGAGAGACCTTGTCAAAGCCTATCTGAAAATCGAATTACACTATGGGCCCGATTCTGAAATGTGGGTTGCGGGGCTGCATGTCCCTGTGGGACGTGTAGCCCCGCAAGCCATCGGAGTCCGATTCCCCCTCCGTCTCTCCCTGTACGTCCTGTGCATCAGGGCAGGGAGAGCCGGCGTGGGGTGGGAGGGGGTGTGGGGGGGGGGCCAGCCCGGCATGATGTACAGGGCTGATTCAAGTCATCACCCTGTATGTCCTGCTGGATCCATGGGGACGCGTTGCTTATTCCACCTCAAAGGTGGAATAAGCAGTGAAAACCTGGCGATCGGGCCCGGGGATTCCTCCCTCGGGGTCGGGACCAGGACTGGGTGCGGATGAGTCCTTGCCACCCAATCCAAGCCATAGCCGGCCAGCCTTGGGTCAGGCGGTGGGGTGAACGGAGGCCGAGGACACCAGAGTCGGGGCTGCCTGTGAGGAGGACGTCCCCACAGGTGGCAGGGGCATGCCAGGCTATCCTCGGGCCCGATTCTGTTTTGTTCCTGTGGTCCAGAATCAGGTCCAAATGGGCTTGTCTTGCTTGGGGCCATCCAGATGGCCCAGACATGCCCCTATCAGAATCGGACTCCACATCAACTGGCTCACTCTTATCTACCTGTTTATTCATACCTTCAAAAAAATACAACAGATTAGCGAGACAGAACTTTCCTTGGCCTAATCCATGTTGGCTTTCTTCCATTAAGCCATGACTATCTACATATTCAGTAATTTTGTTCTTTATAATGGTTTCTACCATTTTGCCCAGTGCAGACGTTAAGCTCATTGGTCTGTAGTCTCCCCGATTACCCCTGCAGCCATTTTTAAAAATTGGCTTTACACTGGCCATTCTCCAATCCTCAGATACTACAGATGATTTTAAGGATAGTTCACTGATTACTAAAAGTAGGTCTGCAATCTCATATTTCAGTTCTTTCAGCACCCTAGGATGTAAGCCATCCAGTCCAAGTGAGTTGCTGCCCTTTAGTTTATCAAATAGCTGAATTACATTTTCCTAATTCATCAAAGAGTGGAGGAGTAGCCTAATGGTTAGAGCAGCTGCCTAGCACCCAGAAGATCAAGGGTTTAAGTCCCACTGGCACTCCTTGTGACCTTGCACAAGTTACTTTACCCTCCATTGCCTCAGAAGAAAAGGCTGGCAATCTACTTCCAGTGAAAACCCAAGAAACCCCAGAGGTAGCTGGGTTGCTAGGAGTCAACACTGACTTGATGGTACTAAAATAAAAAAATTATCAAGATTTGTTTCATTTCCTCTGATACATCACCTTTAAATATTATTTATGATATGGGTAAGTTTCCTACATCTTCTTCAGTAAAGACTGAAGCAAAGAATTTATTCAGTCTCCTACTACGGCCTTGTCCTCTCTTAGTGCCCCTTTTACCCCTCTATCATCTAATGGTCCAACTGACTCTCTTTTGCAGGTGCTTTGCTATGAACGTACTTGTAAAAGTTTTTATTATGTGATTTTGCTTCCAAGGCAAGTTTCTTTTCAAATTCTCTCTTTGCCTGTCTTAACAATGACTTGCATTTAACTTGCCAATATTTAAGCTGTTTCCTGTTTTTGCTATGTGGCTCTTTTTTCTATTTTCTGAAGGATTTTCTCTTAGCTATAACAGCCCCCTGGACTTTAAATTTCTGCATTCTGCCAAAGAGGCGTGACACTTTGGGGGGCTTCAAGAAGCCACCCTGGTTTGACCTGCTGCCATGTAACATGCCAAAGGGAAGTAGCAAAAGCAAGGGCGAAAGCTCTAGATATGGGACATTATCATTGATTCCCAAGATGCCGGTATGCAGCCTGATGCAATAAACATCTTGCAGTTACTGTGACAGCAGGTGAATCCAGAGAGATAAATCTCTCATATGCTTCTTTTTCTATTTCAGGAGCTAGTTTGAGCCTAATAGAGAGGGCTCCTCTGCCTTCACTGGGAGATTGATTGCAGATGGGTGTGGGGATGGTTCATCCTCCCACAGAAGATCCAGTGGGTAAGGTTAGTAGCAGTCCATTCTTCCAGTCTATCTGATGTGGAGATTGTCTTGTCTAAACTCTTGAGCTTTGCTGAAGTCTCCAGGGATCCCTTTCACCCCTGTCCTCCTCAAAAAGTGATCTTTGCAGTTTTCTAGGTCATGTCGCATCTTCATAACTAGAACCAATGTTTCAGCCACCATAATGTGGCTTTCTTCAGGGCAAGGTGGTTAAGCAGCGGATGCTTGTTCTTTTATGTAGCAGTCCTCAACCCAGATTGGTGGGATTGAGGTGGGAAACTTGAATTTGAATTTTGGTGGGAAAGTCCATTATGCGGAAGACCAAGAGAACCCTCCTCAAAAAGTGTCTGACATTTAGACTATGGTGAATTCTACCAATATTCCAATGAAAGGGGTAATGACTCATTTGGAGACTTTCTCTCAAGACACTTAACAAACTGGAACAGTTAGACGTTAAAATATGTGCAATGCAAAGTATGCGATAGTCATGATAAATGGCTGGTCTGCAAAATGCTAATCTAATAGTGATTAAAAATCTTATATTACAGGGGGGGAAGTGAAGAGGCGCCCATGCAAATGGTGAAAGTAGCAGTAGTCAGAAGCCTATTGCGGCTTCTCCTCAATCCACCCTGGAGCCCGGTGAGCTGCATGGATTTGGTGATTCCGGGGGCTCCAGTTCTACGCTTGGCAGTAGGATGAGATAGCCTGCTTTAATAACACTGGATATACTATGGGATCTCATCGCAAGCATGAATCATTCTCTGGGAGCGTTTATGGACAGTGTTAAACAAGAATTGATTTCGGCCAAGTCATCTGCTGAGGAGGTCTTGAGAGTGCAGGAATTGCAATCTACCCGAGTGGCTAAACTGGAAGAGCAAATGGGGGCCTTACAATCCCTTAGTGAGGCACAGAAAAAAGATAAGAACATTGTGGCTAAAAAACTTGAATATATGGAGAATCAAGTCAGGAAGAACAACCTGAGACTTTTGAATATTCCAAAGTCTACCCTGCTTTCCACACTTGAGATGGCATGGAAGTACTTCCATGAGATTCTTAAGATTGCCACCTTTAATTAGGGCGCAATACTTATCCTCGGAGGCACAGGCTAGCCCACCCAGGGAGCCTCCTGGAGAAGCTCAGGTTGAGGATTTAAACCTCACTGAGTTTCTACAATCCTCGCTTGAGGTTATCACCGAGGAGTCTCTATGGTTGTAGCATTTGCACTGGAAAGTGACTGTAATCTAGTATTACATTTATTTAATAAGAATCTTAATGAATTGTTTTTGGGATCTAAGGTCCATATTTTCCCTGATTTCTCTAGAGAAACCCAAAAATGGAGGAAGCAGTTCTTGGCTAATTTTTCCTAAAATTTCCATCTAGGTGTTGTATCATATTTCCCGACAAACTATGTTTTCTATGACCCCAAACAACTCATGGGGGTATGTTTACTAAAGTGCGTTAGTGTGATTCGCGTTAGGAGCCGCGTTAGTGGAAGAAATGCCAAAAAAGGACATGGGCGGTACATCGTTAGTGATAACGCGCGTTATAACGTGCCGCGCAGCAACGATCGTTACAGGGTGCGTTAAAGCGCGTTAAGCATAAGAAGGCGCGCAGACACCCAAATACAGAAACAGAGCTGTAGCACAATGGCTACTACACAGACAGATGGTATAAGGGTCAAAGGTTTAATTCCCCAGTGTGCCTAATGAATAAGGCTGGCTGAGGCATAATGTGTAACCCTTTGAAAGCCTACTATAATATTTTAATCCACATTCTGCAGGCGGGTTAATGTTTGCATATGTCAGGAAAATTGTACCCATCTTATTCAATATGTTCCAATAGTGACGTTCCCTCTGCCATGGTCATATATTATATACCATTTGATAGGAATATTTAGGCAGATGTTTGGATCCCGAAAGCTTTGGGCTTGGCCTGGAAGGGTTACGTATTGGGCTGTGAGGAAGTTTAGTTGCACTTTAATAGTGCTGCCAGCAAACACACCCTCACAGTGGCGTAACCTAAGGTGCCACATAAGGCACCCTAGAAGGCACTCCATAGGGCACATTATAAAGTACGCTGTCTGCCAAGGCACCCTATAATGTCCCCCATAGAACACCATATAAGGCACCTTATAGGGTGCCGTATGAGCCACCCTAAGGGGACAGTACCCTGAGGGTGGTTCTGCTGGCAGCACTAATATACAATGCCTAAGACAGGCCTATCAATAAACCTCACTGTGGGTTTTGAACCCATGACCTCTGGCTCCACAGGTAGTGAAGTAACCAGTGGGCTAGAGCTGCTAACAAGCACCTGGCTGGCTACAGGAGGATTGCACGGCACCACACCCACATTCTGCTGTGGTTACCAGGATAGGGTCAACCCATCCGTACCCATGATGCACAGCACATGTAAATCAGCAGTCTACAGATGATCACAAGATGGGGTATGCACCTCAGCCTGGTAGGGGGTGCCGACGGTGGCACAGAGTAGCTACAGACCATCACAGTGTGCAGGTCCTGTGCTCACCCTGAGGGAGAGGTATGGTGCCCAGCACCATTCTCACAGCACCTGGCTTTGCTGAGATAGGCTATGCTGCAGGTCCCCATCAGTGCCAATGTGTGATAGGTAGCCCTTGCAAACACCCCTAGGATATGCCTGTGTTCATCTGTATGTCACATCTAGCCCTTGTGGACTATGATGCACCCAGAAAAGTGCATACCCTGTGTGGGTGCCATGGTCACATGATGTAAGTGAATGGGGGTGCTGGGAACTACAGGGAGATTACATACCACCACCCAACACACCCTCTGGGGCTCAGGGTGGGGGACAGAATCTCCCACCAACAGATCCACTTCCTACCCCCCTGCAATGGTGGCAGTAGAGGGGACCATCACCCCAGTCCTGCTAGGGATCAAACACCCTACAGGGCAGGCAATGCAGAGCAGCACACATCCATAACACAAAAGCAGACAGACGGCAGGTCTGGAAATGCTCAGCTGCCCCTCACCATTATCTGACATTCTCCAGCAGCAGACCTCCAGCCGCTGCACCCTGCAAGGTGTTCCAGCAAGACACATACTAGCTGCAGATAGTCCGCCAGCTAGTCCATAGTGCCTGCATAGGTGTCCACGCTTCCCCCCAGCACCGCCTGCCAATGTTCCCTGCCCTTGGGGGTAGCTGCTGGGTACTATCCCCTGTGACACTGTGGGAAACACAGTCGTGCCCATGTTGGGCCTTCAGCAGTTGCTGTCTGGCTGCTCTGCTGCTTCAGCATTCGTATGGGCCACCTAGGCATCGCCCTAGTCCGCACTGTGGCCCAGCTACACCACAGCATGTGCCGCCTGCGGCCCTCTGTATCCCCTTCTCCAGCATCTGTCCAGTTGCCATTCCGTCATGCCCGCCCTGCTGTTGTGGGACATGTGCACGCCATAGGAACCCTGTCCGATGGTGGGGGAAACCCTGAGCAGCGCTATTTCACTGTGGGCTCATTCACCTTGTATGGGGACGGATTATAGACCCTTCCACAATTTATATCTGTTCTATGGAGCTTACTCGGGGGGGGGGGGGGGGTTGATGTTTCTCATTGATACCACTATTGGCCAGCTCGATTATGGTTTTTTTCCAGTTTGTTGGGGTCATTTTCAGTGTTTATGTGCCCTTTTGTTCTGTGCACATGTATCACACGTATCACTTTTTTTAGGTTTCCCTGCCTGAGCTGTACATTGCTGACATTGAAATGGTTTCTCTCCCCTGTAATGTGCATTTAACGGCAGTTTTTCATTCGCGTTGGAATTCAGCTCTGAAAATCAGCGCGTTAGCCTCTCCCCGCCCACTCTCCGCCCATTGACCCCTTCTCTCCGCCCTCTCTCCACCTTCTGCGGTGTTTTACCGCGCCGTGGGAGTTTACGATCGTTAACTACGATTAACGTGCGTTATATGACGATAACGATCGTAAGCGCATCATAACGCGCGTTATTCACGATTACCGCAGTTTAGTAAACATACCCCATGGTGTTTCTTTCCTCAGGAGAAGGTTGAAATGTAACTGTGACTTCCCATCCAGCTGATGATGTTCTCTTTTGCCCTCTGACTTGAAGGCACACATTGCATTTTTGTTAGTTGTTTTTCCTTAACCTTCTCAGGTGCCTGAGTGAGGTTTATGTTTATTCCTTTTCTTTCCTCCTTAATGTGGACTGATATGACAATGTTTGTATTTTTCCCTCTTTTTTTATTTTGGGCTCTATCATCTCCTTTTTTTCTGTTGGCCATTCCTCTGCCTATGCACCCAAACATCCTTCTGGCTTTCACTGTCACCTTTTCTACTTGTTTAGCCACTTTAAGATTATCAGAAACAATCATGCCTAGTCCTGCTTTTGTGGACAGAAGTACTTTACCCCTTATACTGCACCAATCCCTTGGATTTTTGCAGCTGAAATGTATGACCCTGCATTTTTTAGCATTAAATCTCAGCTGCCAAATTCTTGACTATTCTTCAAGCTTAGCTAGATCCCTCTTGATGTTATCTATTCCTTTCTGGGTGTCTACACTATTGCAGATTTTTGTATCATCTGCAAAGAGGAAAACCTTACCCAACAGCCCTTCTGCTTTATATCTAACAAAGATGTTAAAAAGAATTAAACCAAGGACAGATCCCTGTGGCACACTATTGATAACATCCTTCTTCTCAGAGTGAGCTCCATTTACATGTACACTTTGTCGCCTCCCACTCAACAAATTTCTAATCCAGTCAGTCACTTTAGGGTCCATCCCTAGGGTGCTCAGTTTGTTTATATGTCGCTTCTGCAGAATAGTGTCAAAGGCTTTACTGAAATCTAAGTACACAACATGTAGGGCTCTCCCTCGGTCCAACTCCCTGGTCACCCAATCAAAGAAATCAATCAGATTTGTCTGACCTGCCTCTGTTAAACCTATGCCTCCTCGGATCCTGCAATCCATTGGACTCCAAAACCTCACTGTTTTATTAGCGTTTTCAATAATTTACTCACGCACAGATTAGAATAACCAGTCTGTAATTTTCAATCTCATTCTTACTTCTGCTTTTGTGTTAAGGCACCACATGTGCTTTTCTCCAGTCCTCTGGGACCACTCCTGACTCTAAAGAAGCATTGAAAAGTTCACTCAGCGGAGCTGCTAGAATGTACCCACATTCCTTTAATATTCTTGGATGTATCCCATCTGGTCCCATGGCTTTGTTTACTTTTTAGGGGTATGTTTACTAAAACCCCGTTAGGGTGCGTGGTGCGCTAGTGTGCGGATGCCATATAAGGAGTGGGCGTTTCAGTCAGAAAAAAGCAAATCCGGGATTAATCATGCGCTAATGTGCGCTGCACTCATGTGCGCCCCGCACATTAGCGCATGCGAAAGTTGCGCAGGAAGCATAAGTGGCACGCTGATGTGCCACCACACAAGCAGAGCCACAGTACAATGGTTAAGACACTGACCAATGGTGCAGGGATCATAGGTTCAATCCCCCACTGTGCCCAATGAAGAAGGCAGGCTGAGGCGTTACCTTTTATGGGGAAGATTGCTTTAGGAGGCATTTTATTTTTATTTTAATTATCTCTACTAGCAAACGCATTCTCAAAGCGTGTTAACATAAGGCGCCCCATAAGGCACATTTTAAAGTGCACTGTCCGCCAAGGCACCCTAGAATGTTGCTTATAGGGCGCTTTATAGGGTGCCGTATGAGGTACCACAAGGTCACAGCACTGTTTTTGATGGCAGCACTGTGCATTTAAACGCATGAAAATCTGAAGTAGGTGCGCTGACATGCAAAGAGGCACAGCAGTGTAGCACAATGGTTAAGACACTGACCAATGATGCAGGAGTCATGGGTTCAATCCCCCACTGTGCCTAATGAAGAAGGCTGGCTGAGGCATTACCTGTTATAGGTAATATTGCTGTAGGGGGCATTTTATTTTTATTTTAAATAGTGCTGCCAGCAAACACACCCTCAAAGTATTGTAACATAAGGTGCTGCATAAGACGCCTCATAGGGTACCCCAGAGGGCACATTTTAAAGTGCACTGTCCGCCATGGCACCCTACAATGTTGCTGAAAGGGTGGCCTATAGGGCGCCATATAGGGTGCCCTATGAGGCACAGCAAGGTCATAGCACTGTGCTTGATGGCAGTATAGTACATTTAAACGCATGGAAATCTGAAGTAGGTGCGCTGAGATGCAAGGAGAAACAGCAGTATAGCACAATGGTTAAGGCACTGACTGCTGATACAGGGGTCATGAGTTTGCTCCCCAGTGTGCCTAATATGTAAGGCTGGCTGAGGCATCAGCTTTGCAATGTATGTATTGTTTCCTGCAGCACTTTATTTGTATTTTATTAATTGCTGCCAGCAAACACGCCCTCACGTGCCGCAATTGAAGGTGCCGCATAAAGCACCCTATAAGGCACTCCATAGGGCACATTATAAAGTGCACTGTCCGCCATGGCACCCTAAAATGTCCCCTATAGGGCACCCTATAAGTCGCTCCACAGGATAACGTATAGTGCACCTCATATGGACAGTAACCATAAGGTGCCCTATAGGGTGCCCTATAAAGCGCCCTCAGAGGCACCTTATGGGTACAGTACGCTGAGAGTGTTTTTGCTGGCAGCAATAATGTACATGAAAAAGAGATAATGCTTTAGCCAGCTCTATCAAATAACCCCACTGTGGGTTTGAACCAACAACCTCTGGCTCCACAGACAGTGAAGTAACCATTGGGTTACAGCTCTACAGCTGCTAGCAATCCCCTGGCTGGCTGCAGAAGGAGTGCACGTCACAACACAGACAGTCTGCGGTGGTCACCAGGATTGGGTTAGCACACCCGTACCCATGATGCACTGCTCATGCAAATCAGCTGTCCACAGATAAACACAAGATGGGGTATGCACCCCCACAGCACCTCGGCCTGGTAGGGGGAACTGACCATGTGCACCCCCACAGCACCTCGGCCTGGTACGGGGTACTGACCGTGTGTGTTACTGGCACAGAGTAGCTACACACCGTCACATTGTGCAGGTACTGTGCTCACCCTGAGTGTGCGGTGGGGCGCCCAGCACCAGGTCCACAGCACCTTCCATGACAGAAATAGGACATGCTGCAGGTCCCCAGCAGTGCTAATGCGTGAGGTATGGTAGTTGGTTTCTGCAGAAACACCTTGGATATATATATCTGTCTGTCTGTCTCAGTCAGGTGTATCCCCTATGGACCCCTAGGAGGATTATGTACCACCACCCTCCTCCTCCAGGGCTGAGAGTGGTTAACAGGTTCTCCCATCAACAGATCCACATTCTACCTCTCTGCAATGGTGGCAGTAGAGGGGACCATCAACCCCAGTCCTGCTGGGGAAAAGACACCCTACAGGGCAGTCAATGCAGCTCTGTACACATCCATAACACAATAGCAGACAGACATTAGGCCTGAATATGCTAAGCTGCACCCCACCACTATCTGATATTCTCCTGCAGCAAGCCTTCAGCCTCTGCACCCTGCAAGGCGCTCCATCAAGACACATATCAGCTGCAAACAGTCTGCTAGCTAATCCATAGTGCATGTTCCTGGTGGAAATGCATGCACCCAGAACTGGGATGTCAGCATACACAACAAGCAGATAAGTCAGTGACTGGGCCCCAAAAGGAAACCCATAAAAATCACATGAAAAAAATACTATATAGCACTATGGGGGTGCCTAGCCATGCTGTGGTCACTGCACAGTCAGGGTGAGAGTGATCTCCCAGCAGGACATGCTGAGGCCACCCTATCTGTGTAGGTGGTGGCCAGGCACTATAATGTCCCAGCCAGTGCCCTATGCCCTGTGCAGATGCATCCTGGCCAGGCCACCCTGTCCGGGCTATACCCATGGTACTTTGCTCCTCATTATGCACATTGGCAGGCCAATACTGGCAACAGTGCTGGCAGTGTGGGCTGTGGAGGGTGTTTGCAGCCACCACACACTGGATAGACAGACACACACACACTCACACCTATGCCAGCATTGTGCTACTATAGAGGAGTTTAGCAGCCCTGGCCACCACATCAGCCCTGGGCACAGTACAGGCATGGATATGGTACGCAATACTGTTGGAGGTCACTCCCCAGGGTGGTAAACACTGTCAGAGACCAGACCTGAAGCACACACCACAGACATCAGAAAGGTTGTTATGATGGAGCTCAATGAGCAAACTGTGCTTAACATAGGAATTGCTATCTGCCAGTAATCATAGCAAACGTTTGATAGCTGTGTACCGTATACCCAGGTGTAGGGTGGCATTGCTAAGGTATGCAAGTGCTAGTATTGGGAGATGCATGCAGGGCCCAATGTCCTGCCTCTCCAGGAGGCATTGGCCAATGGGGCCTGTGGGTGTGGGTGTGGGTGTGTCTGCCCCTGTTGGCTGCTGCTTTACGACAGAGGTTCCCAACTCCAGTCCTGGTGTGCCAAACACTGTTCGGGTTTTCATGCTGTCCCTCATGAATATGCATGAGCTACATCTGCATACCATGGGGATGGTGCATACATATGCAGCACAGGCATCTTTATTAGAGGCAGCATAGAACCTGAATGGTGTTTGGCCCTCCAGGACTGCAATTGGGAGACTCTGCTCTAGGTAATGCGGCTGTTTATGGTCTCTGTGCTCGGTGGGGTAAAATATAGGCGTATTAACCATGAGTATGCAATAAAGGTTTGTCCTTACTATCACGGTTTAGTTGTGGGAAAAAATATGTGGATTGGATTGGTAGTAGCCCCAGCTGGGCTTTGACCCTGTGACCTTCTGTTCTTGCACACACTGTCTGTGTGCACTGCACCACCGTGTTGCCACAGATATGCTGCATTCCCTGGGGAGTCCATGACTGTACATCCGTCAGGGCCTGTTTGTTGCAGTGCACGGCACCCACCTGGACAGGGCTAGGCCATGGTCTGCTGTTGCCACCAGCTGCTGCCACCTCCACCACCAGTACCGCTCCTTCCTTAGATTGGAGACAGCATAAACTCTGAAGGATTTGTGGCCCTCCAGGACTGCATTTGGGGGAATCTGCTCTAGGTAATGTGCACGTTTCTGGTGTCTGTGCTCTGTAGGGTAAAAGAGAGGTGTTTGAGCCATGCTTATGTTCCCTGCAATAAAGGTTCGTCTTTACTATCACGATATAGTTGTGGGTAAAATATGGGGACTGGATTGGCAGGAGCCCCAGCTGGGGCTTGAACCTGTGACCTTCTGTCTCCAAACACACTGGTTGTGTGCATTGCACTACCATGTTTCCACAGAGACAGTGCATTCCCTGATGATACCATGACTGTTTGTCTGGCAGGGCCTGTCTGTTGCAGTGCATTGTACCCACCTGGACAGGGCTAGGCCATGGTCTGCTCTGGGCAGCTGCCACTGCCCCCCTCCACCTCCAGTACCCCTGTGCCACCATGCTGACATGCCCTTCTGCTGGTGGTGCTGGTGGTACGCAGTCTCAGGCCATCCTGTGTGCGGGTAGGCGGCTGCCTATGGTGTGGGCTTTGGGGTAGGGGTGCCTGCATATCTGTCCGCACGTCCCCCAATCAACGTCTGCCACTGTTCTGTGCCCTTGGAGGTACCTGCTGGGTACTATCCCCTGTGACACTGTGATAGACACGCTCATGCCCATGTTGGGCCCTCATCAGTTGCTGTCTGGCTGCTGTACCATTTCAGCATTTCTAGGTGCCACCTAGGCATCTGCCTAGTCCGCACTGTGCCCCAGCTGCACCACAGCATGTGCCGCCTGCAGCCCTCTGTATCCCCTTTCCCAGCATCTGTCCAGTTGCCCATTCTGACATGCCCGCCCTGCTGCTGTGGAACATGGGCATGCCATAGGAAACCTGTCCAATGGAGGACGTAACCCTGATCAATGCTATTTCACTGTGGGATTATTCACCTTGTATGGGGACGGAGCGTAGACCCTTCTAAAATTCATATTTATTTTTTGGGGCTTTCTTGGGAGTGTTTTTTGATGTTTACCATTACTATCACTATTGCTCAGCTTGCTTATGATTTTTTTATATTTTGTTGGGGTCATTTTTAATGTTTATTTGCCCTTTTGTTCCGTGCACATGTATCACACTGCTCACTTTTTGTAGGTTTCCCTGGTTTTGCTGTACATTGCTGACATAAATGGTTTCTCTTCCCTTTAAATTGGCTCTACCGCAAGATTTTCACTCGCGGTATTTTTTTGCTTGAATTTCAGCCCCGCTCGTGTGCGGGGAGCCTCTCCCCTCCCACTCTCCACCCATTGACCCTGTCTCTCCGCCCCTGGGGAGCCTTCCTCCGCCCTCCGAGAGCCTTTCCACGCACATGAGCGGGCACTTTAGTGCGGCACGCACGTGTGCGGGGCACAAAAACGTATCATTAGCGTGCACTAAGGTACCTTAGCGCACGCTATTGTGCACCGCGCACTTGAGCTCAATTTAGTAAACATACCCCTTAGTTTAACCAGTTCCTCCCGAACACAGTCTTTTGAAAATCATTCAAGATCCCCATCGCTTCTATTCCTATTTGTGGGTGTTTTCTTAGGTCCTGCTCCTGGCCCTTCATCTGTGAGCACAGAACAGAAATATTTCTTAAGTAATTCAGCAATTTAGTTTTATCCTCATCAGCTTCTACATATTCCTCCCTTTCACCCTTGAGCCTGATGTTTTCCTTTCCTCCTCTCACTAACATATTTGAAAAATGTCTTATGCCCTCATTTTATTGCATTGGATACTTCTTCTTTTTGTATCTTTGTTTTCCTGACTACTTTTCTAGCTTCTCTAAGATTTTCCAAATATTGATGCTTGTCTTCCTCTCTCTGTAATCTCTTGTATTTCATGAAGGCCTCCCTCTTTTTTCACCTTTTCAGCTACTTCTTTTGAGAACCATAGTGGCCTCCTTTTCCTTTTATATTTATTAGTGTTTCAAACAAAAAGATTTGTTGCCCTTAAACTATTCCCTTTCAGTTTTGCCCATTGCTTTTCTACATCCTCCAGCTGTTCTCATCCTGCTAACGACTCCTTGAGATATTGTTCCATCTTGCCAAAGTTAGTTTTCCTAAAGTCTAAGGCCCTTGCTTTTGAATGGATTTTATCAGCCCTAGTCTTTACTGAACCGCACCATCTGGTGATCACTGGATATGAGATGATCTCCCACTATGACAACATAAACACTTTCCCCATTGGTGGCCCCTTCATGTGTGGGTTCTGTTACCAGTTGCCTGAGTAGTTCTCCCTGTAGAGAATCCAGGATCTCCTTACTTCTAGATGGCACCGCAGCAGGGATGTGCCAATCAACATACGACATTGAAATCACCTATCAGTAGCATTTCTCCTTTCATAGCAATGCTGTATATGTCTTCTATTAAATCCCTGTTCACTTCTCCCTGTGAGGGGGGTCTGTATACCACACCAATAGAAATGGATTTTCCTTTCCCTCTTTCTAGTTTAACCACAGTGCCTCCTCTCTCCCTATGAAGCCCTGTAATTCTATAGCTTTAATATTTTTTTTTACATATAGTGTCACTCCTCCTCCCCTTCTTCCTACCCTGTCTTTCCTGAATAAATAGCTCAGTATAATTACATCCCAGTCTTATGTTCTTATGTTCTTGGTTGTCCATGAAGCATGTCTCTGTAACTGCCACTAAATCCAAGTCATCTTCTTCCATTAAAGCCTAAACATCTGGGATCTTATTTCCCATACTACGGGCATTTATGCATACCACTTTCCAGATGTTGCTCCTTTTACCAGTTTCTGCAGAGGTATTTATTGTTTCACTTAAATCAGAGTGTTTGATATATTTTTTTACAGATCCATCTAAGTTGGAAAGCTTTTTGGTTGATAAGTGACTGCTATTGCTCATCTGCTTGGTTTAGAGTTCCCTTTCTTATTTGTTAATTGATTTAGGTTTTTGATATGTGTAAGTGGGGGATTCCCTCATAAGACTCCCCAAGGGTGGGAAATGTGACTTGCCTGTCTCCTTCCCTTAAAGTGGGCTAAGAAATTGTATTTATTTCCTTTTATCTTTTGCTTGTTAAAATTGTTTTAGTATTAGGTAGTTTCTTGATTTGATCCTTCTTTATTGAACAAATGTAAATGTTTTCCAGTAAAGATAAAATTATAAAAAAAAAGATAAAAGCTTTTTCATATGCGTTTTCATTCTGGACCGCGTTTAGTGGGGATGGATGTCAGATTCGGGCATCCAGCCCTACTAAACGCCTGAATCGTAATACAGAGATCAGAGCTCCCCGCACGTAGAGTTGTGCAGGGAGCTCTGTTCATGGATGGGATGGTGCAGGCTGGAGGTGGAGTGAGGGCAGACTGTGGGCAGCACCAGGACCTTGGATGTACAGGGCCGATTCTGAGGAGGGTGAGGGGGAGACAGATTGATGAGCCGGGCCTGATAAGGAGGGTGAGGGGGTACAGGGGGTTCCCCGTGGCCCGGCCCTGGCCACAGCAGGCCCAATCAGAGACCAGGCTGTGGGGAAAGAAGGTGTGATGGTCTGTCAGGGATCGCGGCTCCTACACAGAGCCACAGCAACATGATGACAAAGCATCACGGCTCAATGCAGGAGCCTGACTGAGCTAGCCAAGGATGTGATAGATGTCTGAGGTACCTGAATTGAGGCATGTCCCGGATGACCAGCCACTATGCCGTGATTCTGTTCCCATGGGGACATCTAGCTTCTGCGGGAGCAGAATCGGGTGCCTCTCCGGGACATCCGGATGTCTGGACGGCCCAGGGACACACAAACCAGAATTGGCCTCCAGGTGGAAATCAGTTGGAAGTATTAGATAATAGAGGGATAAACAGGGCACAGGAATCAGCATTGACTCAATGGCAGACACCTATATATACATCAAGGGAGGACAAAATCATAGTAGAGAGACTAAATGAATTCTTTGCTTCAGTCTTTACTGAAGAAGATGCAGAAGAGATACTCATGACAGAAATCATATTTAAAGGTGATGAATTGAAGGAATTGAAACAAATCTCAGTGAATGGAAAATATAATACAGCAAATTGACAAACTAAAGTATAGTAAATCATCTGGGCTGAATGGGAAAATCCCAGGGTGCTGAAGGAATTCAGAAACGAAATTGCAGATGAATTATTAATAATTTGTAAACTATAACTAAGATCCTATATAGTACACGAAGATCGGAGAGTGGCCAGCCTAACACTAATTTTTAAAAAGGATGCAAGGGGTGTAAAAGGAAACCATAGACTGCTAAGCCTGACATCAGAGCCGGGCACTATGATAGAAACCATTATAAAGAACAAAATTACTGAACATATAAATAGTCATGGTTTAATGGCACAAAGTCAATATGGATTTAGCCAAGGGAATCTTGCCTCACCAATCTGCTTCATTTTTTTGAAGATGTGAAAAACATGTAGATAAAGGTGAGCTGGTTGGTGTGAAGGCACATGTTAGAAATGAGATCCAGGTTAACTTGGTCATGATCATGTAAAAATGTGCCCGAATAGGCCAGTCACATCCAAGTTTAGGCACAATTTCAGAAATGTGGATGCATCTGATATGGACATCTAAGGGGATGTCGACATCGATGTACTTGTGGTAGTATTCTAGATGGGATGCATCCCAGATGTCCATTCTGCAAGTGGTATATGAAGAACTGCAACACAGATGTCCCCAATTCCTGTTAAAGGTCACTGTGGTTGTGGACAGTACTGGGAATACCAGAGTACTGTCTCCTCTACATGCTTCATGGAGTATATCAGCATAACAGGCACTTCTCTGATGCTTAATCATGTCCTGGAGCAGGTATAAATTTGGATATGGATCTAGACATACCAGCCATTTTTTAAATTGGACACCATGTTTAAATTTGGCAGAATGCTCTGGTCACACCCACTGCACCATGGATGTCTCTAAAACCGTCTTCTAAGATGGCTCCGGGTATGTCTCCCTGATTTTGACATCTGCATGCAAATTTTTGGTCGTCCGAATTGTGAATGCTTCTAAAATGAACCTCATAGTGTATGTGGATTTTCAAAGCCTTTCACAAAGTTCCTCATTAGAAACATTTGAGGTAATTAAAAAGCTATGGGATAGGACACAGTGTCCTATTGTGAAATGGGAACTGGTTAAAATATATAAAACAGAGAGTAGGGCTAAATTGTCAATATTTTCAATAGAGAAAAGTAAATAGTGGAGTGTTTCATGGATCTGTACTGTGCCAATACTTTTTAACATATTTATAAATGACTTGTAAATGGGAGCAACAAGTGAAGTAATCAGGATGACACAAAATTATTCAATCACAAGAGGATTTTGAAAAATTGCAAGACAACGTTGAGAAATTGGAAGACAGGGTATCCAAATGGCAGCTGAAATTTTATATGGACAAGTGCAAAATTATGCACATAGGGAAGAACAACCTAAACTATTGGAGTTAGGGGTTATTTTAAAAACCTTATTTGAAATTTGGGCGTCCAAAAGCATACATGCAGGAGTCCAAATCACGCAGACATGCCAGAATCAATTTTACAAATAGTACTTAAAGACATCTCTGGTTCGGGGATAGACACGTAGGCGGGGGGTCTAGGGCAGTGTAAATTGAGTCTCTTCTCAATTCCAGAAAAGTCGGGGATATCTGTGACCTTGTCCAAGTTTAGACCTGCTCTGGGCACAAATAGGCACTAGGAAAGTGCTTGTTTTGGCCATAAAACATCCAGACTGTGAAGAGAAGATGGCATTCCACCATCCCCAATACTCTTCACAATCACAATGAGAGCAGTAGTAGGAGTCAATGCCTGGGTTCCCTGGTCCTAGCCCACTACTCTAACCATTAGACCACTCCGAGACATCCCTGTTTTTGAACACTATTCCAGGGATATCTATGTACTGTAGATGCCCCACTGACATCCATATCAGGCAAGTCTACGTTTATGAAATTGTGCCTGAACTTGGATGTACCTGCTTTTTTTCAGATTTATTTATTTATCTATACCGCCTCTTCCAGAGATCAGTGGCGGTTTACACAGAACAATAATACTTAATAATAGGGAACTATTATTATTTTACATGGAACAGTTGTAGAACATTTTTTAACATTTAACCCATTAAACATCAGAACAATTAGAACTGGGGCAACAAGAGTGCCGTAAAATAGAACTATTTACATGTTCTGACTTAGATGTTCTGACTTGGATGTCCCAGGTGGTACTTGTTCATCATTTGTAAAATGTGCCTTCACAGCTATACAACACAAAGGGGTATGTTTACTAAAGTTTCCTAACGTGCGTGCCGCGTTAGTCTGCAGGATGCCATATAAGGAGTGGGCGGTCCGACCAAAAATAGAGCAAAACAGGATTAGCGTGCGCCGCGCACAGTAGCGCATGAGGAACGTGCGCAGGAAGCATAAGCAGGCGTGCTGATGTGCAAACAGAGGAACAGGGCTGCAGTACAATGGTAAAGACACTGACAGATGGTGCAGGGGACATGGGTTCAATCCCCCACTGTGCCCAATGAAGAAGGGTGGCTGAGGCACTACCATTTATGTGTAATATTGCATTATGAGGCTTTTTAATTTTATTTTAATTACTGCTGCTAGCAAAAGCACTCTCTCAAAGCGCTGTAACATAAGGTGCTGCATAAGGCACCCCATAAGGCACCCCAGAGGGCATATTTTAAAGTGCACTGTCTGCTAAGGCACCCTACAATGTTGCTTAAAGGGTGGAATATAGGGCGCCATATAGGGTGCCCTATGAGGCACAGCAAGGTCATAGCACGGTTTTGATGGCAGCACTGTGTATTTAAACGCATGAAAATCTTAAGTAGGTGCGCTGATATACAAAGAGGAACAGCAGTGTAGCACAATGGTTAAGGCACTGACTGATTATACAGGGGTCATGAGTTCAATCCCAAGTATGCCTAATATGTAAGGCTGGCTGAGGCACCAGCTTTGACATGTAAGTATTGTTTCCTGCGGCACTTTATTTGTATTTTATTAATTGCTGCCATCAAACATACCCTCTTGTGCCGTAACCTAAGGTGCCGCATAAGGTACCCTATAAGGCACTCCATAGGGCACATTATAAAGTGCACTATCCGCCACGGCACCCTATAATGTCCCCTATAGGGCACCCTATCAGTCGATACATAGGATACTGTATAGTGCACCTTATATGGACGGTAACCATAAGGTGCCCTATAGGGCGCCCTATAAAGCGCCCTCTGAGGCACCTTATGGGTACAGTACGCTGAGGTTGTTTTTGCTGGCAGCACTAATGTACATTAAAAATAGATAATGCATCAGACAGCCCTATCAAATAACCCCACTGTGGGTTTGAACCTATGACTTCTGGCTCTACTGGCAGTGAAGCAACCAGTAGGCTACAGCTGCTACCAAAGACCTGGCTGGCTGCAGAAGGACTGCAAGTCACCACACAAACAGTCTGCTGTGGTCACCAGGATAGGGTTAACCCACCCATACCCATGATGCACTGCACATGCAAATCAGCAGTCTACAGATGATCACAAGATGGGGTATGCACCCCCACAGCACCTCGGCCTGGTAGGGGGAACTGACCGTGTGTGGTACTGGCACAGAGTAGCTACACACCGTCACATTGTGCAGGTACTGCACTCACCCTCAGGGTGAGGTTGGGCGCCCTGCACCTGGTCCACAGCAGAGATAGGCCATGCTGCAGGTCCCCAGCAGTGCTAATGTGTGAGATAGGTAGTTCCTGCAGACACACCTTGGATATATTTGCATGTCTCAGTCAGGTATAGCCCCTATGGACCCCTAGGAGGATTATGTACCACCACTACCCTCCTCCTTCTCCAGGGCTGAGGGTGGTAAACAGGGTCTCCCACCAACAGATCCACATTCTACCTACCTGCAATGGTGGCAGTAGAGGGGACCATTAACCCCAGTCCTGCTGGGGAACAGACACCCTACAGGGCAGTCAATGCAGCTCTGTACACATCCATAACGCAAAAGCAGACAGACATTAAGCCTGGATATGCTAAGCTGCACCCCACCACTATCTGATATTCTTCTGCAGCAAGCATTCAGCCGCTGCACCCTGCAAGGTACCCCATCAAGACACATACCAGCTGCAGATGGTCTGCTAGCTAGTCCATAGTGCATGTTCCTGGTGGAAATGCGTGCACCCAGAACTGGGATGACAGCATAAACAACAAGCAGATACGTCAGTGACTGGGCCACAAAAAAACCCCATAAATACCACATGAGAAAAATACTATATAGCACTATGGGGGTGCCTAGCCATGCTGTGGTCACTGCACAGTCAGGGTGAGAGTGATCTCCCAGCAGGACATGCTGTGGCCACCCTGTCTGTGCAGGTGGTAGCTGGGCACTACAATGTCCCAGCCAGTGCCCTTTGCCCTGTGCAGATGCATCCTGGCCAGGCCACCCTGTCCGGGCTATACCCATGGTACCTTGCTCCTCATTATGCACATTGGCAGGCCAATACTGGCAACAGTGCTGGCAGTGTGGGCTGTGGAGGGTGTTTGCAGCCACCACACACTGGATAGACAGACACACACTCCCACACCTATGCCAGCATTGTGCTACTATAGAGGAGTTTAGCAGCCCTTGCCACCACACCAGTCCTGGGCACAGTGCAGGCATGGATATGGTACGCAATACTGTTGGGGGTCACTCCCCAGGGTGGTAAACACTGTCAGAGACCAGACCTGCAGCACACTCCACAGACATCAGAAAGGTTGCTATGATGGAGCTCAATCAGCAAACTGTGCTTAATGTAGGAATTGCTATCTGCCAGTAATCATAGCAAACGTTTGATAGCTGTGTACCGTATTCCCAGGTTTAGGGTGGCATTGCTAAGGTATGCAAGTGCTAGTATTGGGAGATGCACGCAGGGCCCAATGTCCTGCCTCTCCAGGAGGCATTGGCTAATGGAGCCTGTGGGTGTGGGTGTGGGTGTGTCTGCCCCTGTTGGCTGCTGCTTTACGGCAGAGGTTCCCAACTCCAGTCCTGGTGTGCCAAACACTGTTCGGGTTTTCATGCTGTCCCTCATGAATATGCATGAGATACATCTGCATACCATGGGGGTGTTGCATAGATATGCAGTACAGGCATCTTTATTAGAGGCAGCATGGAACCTGTCAGACGGCTGCCTAGGGTGAGAACTTACACAATCTTGACGATGCATATATTCATATGATTCTTGCAAGGTATTGTGGGTATTGTAGTTCATTCACTCCCAAACACAGCTGATGACAATAATTTGAGTTGTGAAACCAAGTGGTAAGATCAATAAAATACTTCTTTTATTGATGGGGTTTAATTCACCCAGCACATGTATGCTTGATAGCACTATAAATGAGGTTACTTGCTTGCAGTGTTTAAAATGGATAACAAAAAGTCACAAAGTAAACCAGAAAACAACCTTCAGCTTGTCAGGCAATTAGCTAATGTTTTCTTAGCAAGTAATTACCAAATACAAAGGCACAAAGTAAAGAATAAACTTTGCTGGTTAGGTTAACTTCTGCTTATTTTCCACGCCGATCTCAGCAGTGATTCTCCCTTGCTCACACACACAATCAGGTGCAGCCCTAATTACTATCAATGGACCAGCTGAAAGCCTTTAGCTGGCTGGCTGCTACTGTGTGAGCCCAAATCCTGCTTTAAGAGCTGTTTGCAGTGGAAATAAAGAACAAAGTTAGGTTTCTTTGTGATGGCTGATGTGTTTGCTCATAGAAAACTAGCAATAGCATTTAGATAAAGAACAGTCCATGTAAATAGTTTCATCTGCTGTATTTCCCCCTGCATCAACAATCATAGGGTCAATATCATACATTGGCACAGATGAGTCTTTCATTAAGGCACTATCATGAGAATGCTTATTCCCTTGCTGCCATTCTCTATTATAGATAGGGTCTGGATCAGTGTTCATACCTGAGCCTCTCCTGCTATCATTATTCCTCTCTGTATAGCCTGGCCAATATGTAATCCAATTCTGATGTCCAGCCTTCCAATCTTGATCCCTGGACACTGGATCTTCTCTCACATACCTTCTGGCCTTGGTCTGAAAGTCCCTTCCACATGCAGTCTTTTCTCTTCCAGGTAGACACTGGTGAATCCTATCTCTGCCACTCCATTCCTCTGGCTGAATCCAGTCCAATGGACTCTGCTGGCTTTTGGAATACCTCCCAGTATGAGTACTGCCTTGGAATCTCCCAGACCTTCCAATGGCCTTTCTTCTCTTCCTTCCAGAGAGTTTCCTTCTCTCTCTATCTTCTTGGCTTGGCTTCTGTTTCTCCAGGTGATACTGGTGCTTGAGCTTGTAGCCGTTGCTGTCTCTGTATCTCTTCCTCCCTCTGTAGCTGAAGCTCTCCCTGAAGCTGGGCTGGAGCTTGTAGTAACTGTTATCTGAAGAATAAGCTCTATTCTTATTCTTTCCTAATGTGTGCTGCTCCCTAACACAGCGCAGCTGTGTTGAATCAGGCCCTGCCCTTTGAGATGAGTGCTTAGGGATTACCTCATAGCTCTCTTGATTGCACACACATTTTCTTACTTCAGCCTCCCTCATGGCTGCTGGAAACCTGGTGCATTCTGGGACTGGTAGTCTTTTATGTGAAAACTCTGTTTTCTTGCTTCTACCAGAACTGACAGGTTGCTTGTTCAGAGTCACATCATCTTTTCTATAGCTCCTACCTGAGCTATGATAAGCTTCCTTATCACAAACCTGAATGGTGTTTGGCCCTCCAGGACTGCATTTGCGAGACTCTGCTCTAGGTAATGCGCCTGTGTATGGTGTCTTTGCTCTGTAGGGTAAAATGTAGGTGTTTTGGGCATGTTTACATCATCTGCAATAAACGTTCTCTCTGTAGTAGCACGTTTCAGTTGTGGGTAAAATATGGGGACTGGGTTGGCAGGCACCATAGCTGGGACTTGAACCTGTGACCTTCTGTCTCCAAACACACTGGTTGTGTGCACTGCACCACCGTGTTGCCACAGAGACAGTGCATCCCCTGGTGATACTATGACTGTTTGTCTGTCAGGGCCTGTCTGTTGCAGTGCATGGCACCCACCTACACAGGGCTAGGCCAAGGTCTGCTCTGGGCAGCTGCCATTGCCCCCTCCACCACCAGTACCCCTCCGCCACCATGCGGACATGGCCTTATATTGGAGACAGCATAAAACCTGAATGATTTGTGGCCTCCAGGACTGCATTTGGGGAACTCTGCTCTAGGTAATGCACATGTTTCTGGTGTCTGTGCTCAGTGGGGTAAAATATAGGCGTTTGAACCATGCGTGTGTTCTCTGCAATAAAGGTTTGTCCATACTATCACGGTTTAGTAGCGGGTAAAACATGGGGACTGGATTGACAGTAGCCCCAGCTGGGACTTGAACTAGTGACCTTCTGCTCCTGAACACACTGGCTGTGTTCACTGCACCACACTGTGCTCACAGAGACAGTGCAGTCCCTGGAGATACCATGGTTGTTTGTCAGACAGAGCCTGTCTGTTGCAGTGCATGGCACCCACCTACACAGGGCTAGGCCATGGCCGGCTCTGGGCAGCTGCCACTGCCCCCCTCCACCACCAGTACCCCTCTGACACCATGCTGACATGCCCTTCTGCTGGTGGTGCTGGTGGTGTGCAGTCGCAAGCCATCCAGTGTGCAGGTAGGCGGCTGCCTATGGTGCGTGTTCTGGGGTAGGGGTGCTACATAGGCGTCCACGCTTCCCCCCAACACCGCCTGCCAATGTTCTGTGCCCTTGGGGGTACCTGCTGGGTACTATCCCCGGTGACACTGTGATATACACTCTCGTGCCCATGTTGGGCCCTCATCAGTTGCTGTCTGGCTGCTGTTCAGTTTCAGCATTCCTAAGTACCACCTAGGCATCTGCCTAGTCCGCACTGTGGCCCAGCTGCACCACAGCATGTGCCGGGCTTTACCCATGGTATCTTGCTCCTCATTATGCACATTGGCAGGCCAATACTGACAACAGTGCTGGCAGTCTGGGCTGTGGATGGTGTTTGCAGCCACCACACACTGGATAGACAGACACACACTCCCACACCAATGCCAGCATTGGGCTACTATAGAGGTGTTTGGCAGCCCTGGCCACCACACCAGTCCTGGGCACAGTGCAGGCATGGATATGGTACGCAATACTGTTGGGGGTCACTCCCCAGGGTGGTAAACACTGTCAGACACCAGACCTGAAGCACACTCCACAGACATCAGAAAGGTTGCTATGATGGAGCTCAATCAGCAAACTGTGCTTAACTTAGGAATTGCTATCTGCCAGTAATCATAGCTACCTTTTGATAGCTGTGTACCGTATTCCCAGGTTTAGGGTGGCATTGCTAAGGTATGCAAGTGCTAGTATTGGGAGATGCATGCAGGGCCCAATGTCCTGCCTCTCCAGGAGGCATTGGCTAATGGAGCCTGTGGGTGTGGGTGTGTCTGCCCCTGTTGGCTGCTGCTTTACGGCAGAGGTTCCCAACTCCAGTCCTGGTGTGCCAAACACTGTTCGGGTTTTCATGCTGTCCCTCATGAATATGCATGAGATACATCTGCATACCATGGGGGCGGTGCATAGAAATGCAGCACAAGCATCTTTATTAGAGGCAGCATGGAACCTGAATGGTGTTTGGCCCTCCAGGACTGCATTTGGGTGACTCTGCTCTAGGTAATGCGCCTGTTTATGGTGTCTGTGCTCTGTAGGGTAAAATGTAGGTGTTTTGGGCATGTTTACATCATCTGCAATAAAGGTTCTGTCTGTATTAGCACGTTTTAGTAGTGGGTAAAAAATGGAGGCAAGAACCACAGCTGGGACTTGAACCTGTGACCTGCTGCTCCTGAATACACTGGCTGTGTGCACTGTACCACCATGTTGCCACAGAGACAGGACATTCCCTGGGGATACCATGACTGTTCATCAGACGGAGGCCTGTCTGTTGCAGTGCATGGCACCCACATACACAGGGCTAGGCCACGGTCTGCTCTGGGTAGCTGCCACTGCCCCCTCCACCACCAGTGCCCCTCTGCCACTCTGCTGACATGCCCTTCTGCTGGTGGTGCTGGTGGAGCGCAGTCTCAGGCCATCCAGTGTGCGGGTAGGCGGCTGCCTATGGTGCGGGTTCTGGGGTAGGGGTGCCTGCATAGGTGTCCACGCTTCCCCCCAGCACCGCCTGCCACTTTTCTGTGCCCTTGGGGGTCCCTACTGGGTACTATCCCCTGTGCCACTGTGGGAAGCACACTCATGCCCATGCTGGGCCCTCATCAGTTGCTGTCTGGCTGCTCTACTGTTTCAGCATTCCTATGGGCCACCTAGGCATCACCCTAGTCCGCACTGTGGCCCAGCTGCAGTACAGCATGTGCCGTCTGCAGCCCTCTGTGTCTCCTTTCCCAGCATCTGCCCAGTTGCCCATTCCGACATGCCCGCCCTGCTGTTGTAGAACATGTGCATCCCATAGGAAACCTGTCCAATGGAGAGGGAAACCCTGATGAGCGCAATTGCACTGTGGGATCATTCACCTTGTATGGGGACGGAGCGTAGACCCTTCCAAAATTCATATCTTTTTTTTGGAGCTTTCTCGGGAGTGCTTTTTGATGTTTCCCATTAATATAACCATTGCTCAGCTTGGTTATGTTTTTTTTATATTTTGTTGGGGTCATTTTCACTGTTTATTTGCCCTTTTGTTCTGTGCACATGTATCACACTTATCACTTTTTTGTAGGTTTCCCTGGTATTGCTGTACATTGCTGACAGAAATGGTTTCTCTGCCCTTTAAATCAGCTCTAACGCCAGGGTTTCACTGGTATTAGTTTTGAGCCTCGGATTTCACATTGTTAGTGTGTGGGGAGCATCTCCCCTCCCACTCTCTACCCATTGACCCCTTCTCTCCGCCCCTGGGGAGCCTTCCTCCACCCTCTGGGAGCCTTTCCCCACCTTCAGTGCTCATTTGCGCCGCTGCGCACGTTAACGCACGCTAAGGTACCTGAGCGCCTGATAAAGCGCCATTAACACGGGTTAAGGTACCTTAACACGTGGTAACGTCACAGAGCGCACATTAAGAAGGTTTAGTAAACATACCCCTAGGGATTACATGGTATGTGCTGCCTAGAAGGTACATATCTTCATGTGATCTGCATGTAGGTAAGTTCTGGGGGAGAGTGTGGGTGGAAAGAGTCACAAATTACACCTACTGTATTTGAAGCAATATTTAAACCTTCTGATTATCGTTTTGTTTTTTTAAACACTGATTACTGCATTTAAATAAAAGACAGATATTCCATGCTGGTATCCATTTAATGACTGGCGATGAATATCCTGTTCAGTTCTGGCTGCTGCTGCTGCTATCTGGATAGTGAAGATCTTCAGCCCACTATCTGGATAGCTTAAGACATTTTTTGCTGTCCTAAGCTATGCAGAGAGTTATCCGGGTGCAGCTAATGTAAAGACAATCATGATGATATTCAGAGGCACTGTCCAGATACTGCCTTTGATATCATGGTCAGCAGCATTTACCTGCCAACCAGATACCAGCTGCTGTTTATAAAATGCCTGTGCATACCTGAACATATACGCCTGGTCCCATGCAGGTACGAGTGTCCATGATTTCAAGCTAAGTGAAATTTCTCCTACTCTGTTCTCATATGCCATGTGTCTTTATAAAATAGGCTTAAATGGGCAGCCTGTTATAAAATTAGGAGGTAATTTTATCAAGTCTTTCCTGCATTTATGTAGCCAGATATGTGCATAAGATGACCTCATAAAATACCAGCCAGCATAAAAGTAAACATGCATGAAGGCACATATTTTGCTGGTAGGCGTAGCTGTGAGGCGGAGTTTGCATGCCTATGGGTAGATTATAAAATACCTTAATTTATAGGCATGCAGATGTAAAGTATGCACATTCATTTACACTTGCTTGCAGGCGTGTGCGATTGTGCCTGAGTTCAAGCATGTTCTCTGTCACAGAAGCTAGCGTTTTATAAAGACAAATAGGTGCCGAATAATGCCTTCATAGGCACCTACCCTTAGTGATCTATTTTAAAATTACCCTCCTAGGGGGTAATTCTATATGGAGCCACCATGATTTATGTCCAACACCACATGTAAATCTAGGTGTTTTAGTCATACAGGTGCTCTGGGATGAGGGGTCATAGGACGAAAGTGATAGGCTCAGGCGTAATCTAAGGAAACGTTTCTTTAGAGAAATGGTGGTGGACACACGGGAATGCCTCCCAGTGCAGGTGGCAGAGATGAGAACTGTGTCTGAATTCAAAATAGTATGGGACAAGCACAGAAGATCTCTGAGGGAAAAGCAAACTGGATAGGCCATATGGCCTTTATGTACTTTCATTTTCTGTGTGGGGATTTTCAGCAGTGGAGGCAAGAACTGTTAAAGTGCTGGCTGTCATCACTTTAACTTAAAACCAAATATTTAGTGCTGGGCCATCAGGGCTGGTACAAGGGTTTGTGCCACCCTAGGTAAAAGCCCCGGCCATGCCACCACCCCAGCTAAGCCGTGCCAACCCCCATGCACTGAGCCATGCCCCCCCCCCCCCCATGCTGAGCCACGCTAATGCCGATTCTGGTGGCAATGTCGAGACTCTGATCCCCCTCTGACATAATTTTGGGGATTCTGAAGCAGCACGGTGGGGGGGAGGACTGCACGGCTTGGCACACTGGGGGGTGGCATAACCATGTGTGTCAAAACACATGGCCTGCCACCCACAGAGATCTGCCACCATAGGCAGCCGCCTAGCCTGCCTAGTGGACGGGCCAGCCCTGTGGGCCACTCTGCCAATAGGCACAGTTTGCCGAGATACCGTTTTAGCTAGCTGGTCAACAGCGATATTTCAGCAGCTGGCCGGTTAGCTAAAATGCCTAAGGCTATGACAGCCTTTTACCTGTCTTAAGTTTTTGTGTTTTAGTTGGCTAGTTAGTGCTCAATATAGCCATTGACCAGCTAACTACAGGTTCCGCCCTATGGTGCTCCAGAACACTACAGCCCTCGCCAGTTAGCATCAGGGCATTTAATGGAGTTAGGCGGGGATATTCAGCGGCACTAATCATGTTAGTGTTAATTAATGTCCCGCTAACCATGTGTTGGCCAGTTGGCAGGTCTGCTAATGAGCTAAAAGCCTTTCAATATTCCATCATGTTTCTATGTTTTAAATGACGTGTCACAATTCTCTAAGTACGTACGTACATCCGGGTCCTGCGTGCTTTCACTGTGGACATTCACAGGGGCAGAGTTTGCACCAAGTGTGAGTGGAGTACAACATTAAGTGCGTAAATTAGAAACTACTATAATTTCCATGCATTCCTTACAAATCAAGGCACAGGCATTTACACCAGCACCTTAAATTATTGCGAGCTTTTGCCTATTACGCCTGCATTTTATAAAGTTAAGTCCGTGCATGCTTGATTTTATAAAATAGGTATAAAATACATGCATAAAAATGTTGGTTAATTACATGGGATGTTATAAAATTATCATCTTAACATACAACTGAGAAGTTTTGTTATTTGGTACAGTAAGAGCATAAGAATTGCCATACTGGGTCAGACCAAAGGTCCATCAGGCGCAGCATCCTCTTTCTAGCAGTGGCCTATCCAGGTCACAAATACCTAGCATGATCTAGAAAAGGAACTGGATTCCATGCTACTATAGTGGTTTATGGACTTTTCCTTCAGGAGCTTGTCCAAGCTTTTTAAACCTGCTTTTATGGCATCATCCAGCAACAAGTTCCAGAGCTTAATTATGCAGGGAGTGAAAAAATGTTTTCTCCTATTTGTTTTAAATGTACTTCTTAGTAACAAAAGTCACAGCACAGTAATAATAATGGGTGATTTCAATTACCCCAATATCGACTGGGTCAGTGTCATGGCAGGACATGCTAGGGAGATAAAGTTCCTAGATGAAATAAATGACTGCTTCTTGGAGCAGCTGGTTCAAGAACCGACCAGAGGGGAAGCCATATTGGACCTAATCCTTAGTGGAACACCAGATCTGGTGCAAGAAATAAGGGTGTTGGGGCCACTTGGCAATAGCGATTATAGCACCACAACTATGGAATTCTATTCCTAGTGATTTAAGAAATGAGTATATCAACGATTTTCGAAAGTCCCTTAAAACATACCTATTTATTGAAGCATATGGCAACTAATCTAATTCCCATAGAACAAAATGTTTTAACCCTTTGAATTTCAATTTTCCTATAATGTTTAAATTATTATAACATTTTGTAAGATTGCAGTTATTTGTTTAATATAATTGTTATGAATTATGAAATGTAATTTTGCATGTTTATGTTTAATTTAATGTAATGTACTGTAGTTTACTGTAATGTACTATCTTGTTGTCTCCCCCCCCCTCGATGTAGTCCCTCTGTTGTCTTGTTGACCACTTTGATTGAAGGATAAGGTGGTATATAAAATGTACTAAATAAATAAATAGGATGATCACGTTTGATTTAATTAGTGGAGGAGGGATAGTAAGGAAATCCACAGTACTACCTTTTAACTTTTGAAAGGGAGACTATGATAAAATGAGGAAAATAGTTAAGGAAAAACTAAAAGGAGCGGTTGCAAAGGTTAAAGACTTACATCAAGCTTGGGTGTTGTTTAAAAATACTATCCTGGAAGCCCAGACCAGCTGTATTCCACGCATTAAGAAAAGTGGAAGAAAGTCCAAAAAACTGCCAGCATGGTTTAAAGGTGAGGCCAGAGAGGCTGTTGCTGCCAAAAAGCATCTTTCAGGAAATGGAAAAAAGAGCCAAATGACAAAAACTGGAAATGGCACAAGCACTGGCAAGTTAAATGCAAAGCATTGATAAGGCAGGCAAAGTGAAAATTTGAGAAGAAACTTGCTAAGGAAGCAAAAATGCAAAATAAAGACTTTTTCAAGTACATTCATAGCAAAAAGCCTGTGAGAGAATCAATTGGACTGTTAGATGATAGAGGAGTAAAAGGGGCAGTAAGAGGAGACAAGACTATAGTGGAGAGACTTTTACTGAGGAAGAGGTAGGGATGTTACCCAAGACTGAAGTGGTATTTAAAGGTGATACTGCAGAGTAATTGAGAGAAATAGCGCTACACCGGGAAGATGTATTACAACTATTTGATAAACTGAATAGTAGCAAATCACCTGGACCAGATGGTATATATCCAAGAGTGTTGAAAGAACTGAAATATGAGATTGCAGACCTGCTATTAGTAATCTGTGAACTTTCATTAAATTCATCTGTAATACCTGAAGATTGGAGGATCGCCAACATAAGGCCAATTTTTAAAAAGGGTTCCAAGGGTGATCCAGGAAACTACAGACCGGTGAGCCTGATGTCAGTACCGGGAAAAAATGGTAGAAACCATCATAAAGAACAAAATTACTCAGCATGTAGATAGTCAGATGGCCTAATCTGTTATGCTTTTTTGAAGGTGTGAATAAACAGGTAGACAAAGGTGAGTCGGTTGATATAGTGTATCTGGACTTTCAGAAAGCCTTTGACAAGGTCCCACATCAGAGGCTTTTGTCAAAACTAAAAAGTCATGGGATAGGAGGCAGTGTACTATTGAAGATTGGGAACTGGTTAAAAGATAGAAAGCAGAGGGTAGGGCTAAATGGCCAATTTTCCCAATGGAAAAAGGTGAATAGTGGAGTACCCCAGGGATCTGTACTGGGTCCGCTGCTTTTTGACATATTCATAAATGACCTGGAAAAGGGAATAACTAGTGAGGTTATCAAATTTGCAGATGACACAAAATTATTTAAAGTTGTTAAAACCCAAGGGGATTGTGGAAAACTGCAGGAGGATCTGGATAAATTGGAAGATTGGGCATCCAAATGGCAGATGAAATTTAATGTTATGCACCTAGGAAAGAACAACCCAAACTATGGTTACACGATGCAAGGTTCCACATTGGGAACCACCACCCAGGAAAAAGATTTAGGCGTCATCGTGGATAACATGTTAAAACCCTCCGCCCAGTGTGCAGCGGCGGCCAAGAAAGCAAATAGAATGCTAGGTATCATAAGGAAAGGAATGGAAAATAAAATAAAGGATATCATAATGCCTCTGTATCGTTCCATGGTATGACTGCACCTTGAATATTGTGTGCAATTCTGGTCGCCGTATCTTAAAAAGGATATAGCGTTATTAGAAAAGGTACAGAGAAGAGCCACCAAAATGGTAAAGGGGATGGAAGGATACTCCTATGAAGAAAGGCTAAAAAGGTTAGGGCTCTTCAACCTGGAAAAGAGACGGCTGAGGGGAGATATGATAGAAGTCTATAAATTAATGAATGGAGTGGAACGGGTAAACGTAGATCAATTGTTTACGCTATCAGAATATAGAAAGACTAGGGGACATGTAATGAAGCTACAGGGTAAACTATTTAAGACAAATAAGAGAAAATCGTTTTTCACTCAATGTGTAATCAAACTCTGGAATTTGTTACTGGAGGATGTAGAAAGGGCTGTTAGTGTAGCTGGGTTTAAAAAAGGTTTGGACAAGTTCCTGGAGGAAAGGTCCATAAACCATTATTAAAAAGGGACCCAGGATATCAATGCTTGACCAAGTACAAGCATTGTGGAACCTGTGTCTCTTGGGGATACTGCTAGGTATGTATGACCTAGATTGGCCACTGTTGGAAACAGGATACTGGGCTTGATGGACCTTGGGCTGACCCAGTATGGCATATCTTATGTTCTTATGTTCTTAGTAACTTTGGGCCTGAAACTCAGTGGTGGTGACAAGCACAAGTACAGTACCTAGCCATCGCCGCTGAAGATTTAACTCGGATATTCAATGCGGGACCATATCCGGCCACCGGCACTGGATATCCAGGTCTGCTGCACAGCATGGAAGCTAACAGAGCAGTGGTGATGTTGAGAATTCCATGTGTTTGGAAGTGACGTTAGACGCCATGTTTTTAAAGACCTCATTGTTTTTCTGTTTCCTTATGCGCACATTTCATGGCTGAGGTGGACATTAACCTGAAGCAGGGTCTTGAATGTTTGGTGACCTGAAACGGAGGACTATGTCGTTTTTCCACCATTATTGATGAATTATGTTGCAGTTCTTGGGACTCAGCTAAGTACTTCTCACTTAAAAGTTTATTTGGCAGTTTAAAAGGTTTTTCTGCACTCTTGATTAAAAGGACGCGAACCGCCAGTTAAGGAGTCCTTGCCTGGGGTTCTTTGTCTGACAAAAACATTTCATTTTGAGAGGTCAGTTGATGAGTATTTATGAATTTGGGCTGGCAGTGTTTCTGTTGCCCTGGGGATTTTTTGGTATAGATTTTCAGTAAGCTTCAGCAGCAAAAGTTAGGACAGTTTTTGCTGCGCCTAACTTTCACTACTGAGGGATAACCGGGCAGCAGTTGAATATTGCCACTGAGCAGTTATCCCCAGGTACCTCCCCTGGAACGCCCCAGTGCTAACCGTATAGCATCAGGTTGTATAGCGGCAGTATCTGCGAATCTTCAGCAGTACTAACATGCTTAGAGGCAGTTCCGGGTCTGTAAACCCTATAACTGCTTTGGAATATTGGGCCAGTGATGTCTTATCTCCTAGTTTTTGTGCTTTTGAAAGACTAAACAATTGGTTTGTGTTTATCTGTTCTACTCCACTCAGGAGTTTATATTATACATTTGTTCTAACGAAAAGAAGATATTTAACAACAAATTAGTCTTGGCAAGTAATGGAGTCCCTCATTGCTTAAATATGGAATGGGTCAACAGAGCAGTCGCTACTAAGGACATACATTCATTCATTTCAGACTACTGAAGATTGCTTCTATTTTTATCACATGTTCAATTTCATCAAGCACATATGTAAATAAGCTTTATGCCACTCTGTATATGTAAATGTTTTAAATTATTGAGTTTAGTTACGTTTGCTTTACTGAATTGTTAATATCACCTTTGTTTCAATGTAAACCATTACAAGTTAGTTAATGTTATATGTAAACTGCCTTGATTTTGATGAGAAAGCGGTATATAACACTCACAAATAAATAAAGAAATGTGCAATAACAGGGAAACATGAATGCCATTTTCCATGTCTTTTAATGTTACAGTTATAGTTACAGTTTATTGATTTGATATACCGCTGATCATCTCAGTGGTGCATAATAAAATCAAAACGCAAAATGGAGACAAGGACGAAGACCCACAACAAGATAAGGAAAGGGCAGGGACCCTATGTTACAGGCTAGGACACACCACCAAAGACCACAATAGGCTGGAGAGACCAGTACCAACTGGAAATACAATCTCTCTGTCGCATGGTTTGACAATGGCCCAGGGGCCAACAAAGGAGCAGGTTTCCACAGATGGAAAAGCTTGCACAGAGAAATAGGCCTTCAGCTGGACCTTGAAACAACCATAGGAAAGCTGTATGCGTAAAGAAAGAGGTAAAGAATTCCAAAGCGCTGGCGCCACTGTCCTAAAAGCCGAGGAGCGAGCAGCAGCAGACCGAAATGCCCAGGACCACTAAAAGATGGAGGGAGGCAGAACGGAGAGACTGAGAGGGGACATAAAGACTAAAGAAGAGAGGACAGAAAAGGGGAACAAGCGTTGTGAATGGCGTGGAAGGTAAGTATTGCAAACTTGTAGGAAACACAGAAAGAGACAGGGAGCCAGTGCTCAGCCAAAAGGAGGGGAGTAACATGGTCCAATCGGCACGCACCATAATGCAGCTTCACAGCTGTATTTTGAATCAGCTGCAAGCGAGAAAGCTGATAACAGGGAGGTCAGAGAAAAGTGATTTAGCGTAATAAATACGGGAGATCACAAGAGAGAGCAACAGCAAACGAAAAGCAGGGATGTCCAGGTACTTATAAAAAAATAGAAATATGACAACAGAAAAAGACCACATGGCCTATCTAGTCTGTCCTTCCATATCAACAACTACAACAGTCCCCTTTTTACCTTTAGAGATCCTCTGTGCTTGTCCCATGCCTTTTTGAATTCAGACACTGTCCTCATCTCTACCACCTCCACTGGGAGCCTATTCCACGGATCCACCACTCTTTCCATAAAGAAATATTTCCGCATATCACTCCTGAATCTATCCCCCTTCACCCTCATCCCATGTCCCCTCATAGCAGAACTTGCTTTCAATCGAAAGAGGCTCTCCTCCTGTGCATTTATGCCATGGAGGTATTTAAACGTCTCAATCATATCACCTCTAGCCTGCCTTTCCTCTAAAGTACATAATATTAAGATCCTTAAGTCTGTCCTCATATGCTTTATAATGAAGACCACTAACCATTTTAGTAGCCACCCTCTGTAACGACTCCAGCCTGTTTATATCTTTTTGCAGGTGCGGAGTTGGTGGAGAGTAAAGAAGCAACGAAGGACTATAGAAGAAATATGGGACCCAAAAGAAAGCATTGAATTGAAAGAGATGTCAAGAATCGTAACAGAATCTTGCAGCGGGATTGTGAAATTATTGACAGAGAGAGGCACTGGGAGGGAGGGACAGTGGAAGAAAACAAAACAGAAACTGTTTTAGAAGGATTGAGCTTCAGTCCATGAGTGGACAGCCAGTCTGCTATCTGAGAAAGTTGCGCAGAAATAAAAGATGTTGCAGAGCTAGAACAAACAGGGAGACGAAACAGTAGCTGGATATTGTCAGCATAGCAGAAAAAGGTGATACTCAAGGAAGCAATAACAGAAGCCAAAGGAATCATGAAAACATTGAAAAGAACGGGTCCTAAAATACGTAGAGCCTGAGGAACACCACAGTGCAGAGGCAAAGGCATGGAACAGCAAGAGGACCAAGATAGGAGTGGAACCAGTGAAGGGCCAAACCAGAAACACCAAGGCAGTGCAGTTGAAAAAGTAGAAGGGAGTGACTGACAAGATCAAAAGGAGCAGTAAGAGCCAGAGAAACCAGAAGGACTTCGCAGTGACCATCCGAAGATGCCCGAAGAAAGTCGGCGATGGCAGCAAGAGAATGTTCCGTTGAGTGTTTGGGATGAAAGCCCATCTGGATCTAATGAAGGGCATCAATCCGAGAAACAAAATATTTCATTCTTCACCTGAAGCAACACGAAAAAAATGAAATTTGGGGTTTTATTTGTGCTAGCAATAGTGTGCACTTTGACAACATCGGCCCCCAAAACAAAATAAATGAGAAAAACATCTCCCAAAAACTGAAAAGTCCTATAAATGAAATGGGGAACTAAACAGAATGAAGGACCTGATTTTCAAAGGCATTTACACGGGTAACTGCCCTAGTTACCCGTGTAAATGCCTTAACAGGGAATTTTCAAAGGCACCTACATGGGTAGTGCCTTTGAAAATTCCCTGGTTTGGCCCTTACGTGCCCCAATGCTATGCGGTTAGCATGAGGGCGTGTCAGGGGTGTTCTGGGGCAGAGCTGCAGAGGAAAGGGCTAAGTGGGTAGCAGCAATTTTCGATGCTACCCGGTTAGCCGTCGGTGCCTTAAAGATAGGTGAGGGTTTTCCTTGCCTATCTTTGAGGCGCTGGGGCTAACCGGGTAGCATCAAAAATCACTGCTACACACTTAGCCTCGACGGCTGCTGGCACATCCGGCCAACCCGGATTTTCACGTCCGTCGCCACGGATGTGAAAATCCAGGTTAAGGGGGTCGGCAGGCAGGCTATGCACCGGCACAGCACATAGCTTGCCTAAATGAAAATCAGGCCTGAAATGTTTTGGCCTGCACACCCATAGTTCATCACCCTCCTTGGATTGATCTCATGTATTTTGATAGTGGGAACCCTAAAGTACAGTGTACTTTATATTAGTTCAGTATTTTGCATATATAGATGCCAAGCTGGAATAGGAGAGCCAGAGCCCTTGCAAAACATTTTTTTCAGCCACAGCAATTTTCTCTCATTTATCGCCTCTGTTTGAAAACATAAATAACAGCAACCAGGTCTGCAGTGACAGTGCTGATGTTTTTCACGCAATGAAAGCTTTCCTTGGGGAAACAGCTGTTTCCTTGGCTCTTGACTGAACTAGCTGCAGTGTTTGTAAGGATGTCACTGCAAGTTTGCTTAAACCCTTTTCTGGCAGGGCCATAGAGAAACAAGCTGTGAAGTGATTCACTCTAAATAATGCAGCTTTGAGCCTAAGCAAACATTCTTCTCAAAATGATCATATTTTTGCCAATATTTATCACTAAAATATTTGAAGGGGAGGGAAGGGTTAAATACTGAAGATGGCGGTCACCAGGGCCATACCAAGCCATAAATGCGCCCTGTGCGTCTTGCATATGTGGCACATCCCATCATTTGCCCCATGCCTGGCATCTCCCCATCTTATGTCCATATCCAGCTGGCTCTCTCCCGCACTGCCTGCTCTTGCCCAGCCGCCACTGCTTTCAGTGGCGGCGGCGACAGTGATGGCAGCAGCTTAGTGGACATCCAGTTTAAAACAAACAAACCAAACCAAACAATGGGTCTTTCTGACTGTGCTTGCATGCAAGTCTGATTGCCCCTCCTCTGACATATGGCGTGTCAGAGGAGGGAGGGACCAGACCAGTCATTCAAACGTGGGTCTTTGCAACATCAGAGGAGGGAGGGATCAGACCAGTATGCAAGCGCAGTCTGAAAGACCTGTTTCTTTTCCACAATTTTATGTCTGCTCTGCTGCTGGCATCGCTATCGCTACTACCAAGACAACAGGAAAAGCGGCGGCAGTGTGGCGAGTGCAGGCAGCATGGGGGAGCCGAGGACAGCAGCCCCAAATGCGCCTCTATTTCTTTGCGCCCTGTGCAGATGCACCGCTCGCACAGGGCTACATATGGTGCTGGGCTGTCACTCCAAGCTAAACAAACTGTAGTGGCCCAGGTGAAGAGCAAGAAAAGTTTCTACTTCACTTACACTAAACTCATTTTTCATTAAGAATAATCACTAGATCTTTTCACCAAAATCTGAAGGTGCAGAAAAACATACACAAGTAGTAACACTTCCATGGCAGAGGACTGAATATCTTATGAACCCAGCCACAAACTGTGTATATATATATATATATATATATATAATTGTTTTTATACTTCATTCTATGTGAGAACCATGACAAAAGCACAGTAAGATGAAATGTGCAAGAATCAGGTATTATGAGCAAGTTCAGAGGAAAGTGACCTAAATGATATGGGGCCTGCACAAGGAGATATATGAGAAGAGACTTGAAAACCTAAATATTTATACCTTGGAGGTGAAGAGGGATTGTGGAGATATGATATATATATATATTTTAAAATAATTTTTCTTGATCAAATAGAGAAGAATTACAACATCAAACATATAAGGAAATGGTTCATGATGACAAGCCCACTCAAATTACACATGAGTTACAAAAGAACACCAACAAACACCTTAGTTTTCAGAAAGTATGACCATATTCCGCCTGGTGGAGACAAAGGACAAGGGTGGCCATAAGTCCCCTAGAGGAAATCCTTCAACTAGAGAAATCATAAGAACACTTATCCCCTCTTTGTCCCGCCCCATACCCCTCACCTACCCTCCCATTAGTCATCTGAGGAAGAAAATTTTAATACAATCCAATATCCTAGTAGCATGCAGGAAATTAAGAGGATGACAAGGACTCTCCTTTAAGCTGTTCCAGGAAATATAAGCACTGAGCACCTAGCACACCATGCAATAGCGGACAACAACCAACAAGAAGTTATAATGCTCCTTGTGGTCTTGGGCAAGCCACTTAACCCTCCATAGCCCATGTTCCCTGTAAAATAGTTATCTCCAAGTTATATTGCCCTGTTCAATGTAATTTCAGTTTGTTCAATGTAAACCGCACTGATGCAGAATAGCGCGGTATATAAGAGAATGTAAATAAATAAATAAATAATAGCGCAGGTCAAGCCTGAGCACATTTTTAGGGCAGCCTGTATAGATCATATGTAGCTAAGTACAGTGGGTCTCATCCACAGCCAGAAGGACTGACATGCTGAAAGTACAGGAATCTAGACCAACATTCCGTCACCATCTCGGGCTTACCTCGGAGGTCTGCTGTAAGTTTCTCCATGCAATAAATATCCCAGACCTTGGCCAGTTATTCCTCATACATGGGAGTATAGGCCCACTTCCAGTAGTGCGCAATGATACTTCGAACTTCAAGGAGCAAGCAGTTGATGAGTCGACGCTGCACCTCAGGCAGAAGATCTGGGGAGAGATACCCCAGCACACAGGATTCAATCAAAAATGGGAAGGAAATGTCTAGGGTTTGACTAATAGCCGTATGTACTCGAGACCAAAATATCTGAAGTCTAGGACAGGTCCACTACATGTGTTCAAAATCCCCCTGTTTTCCAAAGTTCCTCCAACAGAGGGGATCATCTCCCACTCCTCAACAAAAGAGATTGGTAGGTGTTATGGAAACCACATCAGAATGCGGATCTGTGTATTCTCGAAAGCCAGGGAGATTGAGCAGGAATGCACGTACAGACACACCTCTTCCCAAAATTCCTCAAGTTTATCTTCCAGTATCCCAAACCAACCCTTCCTATGGGCAAGATCCCAAGGTTGGGTTGGGGAATCTAAGGCTAGGGCTTGTATAAGCAGGCCAGAAAGGTCTTTAAACATCTGGATTCAAAAAGAGTTCACTCCCATTGTCGTGGCAAGAGCAGCACAACAGTAGACTGTGAGGGTGCCCCTACACAGTGATTTAATTGGAAGTGTTGAAAGAGGGTCAACAGGGTCCCTCAGATCTCCTCCAGCCTTACCTCAGAGCACAGACAGAACATCTTTATTAGTGATATTGCAGAAGAGCTGTCTGGTAAGGTTTGCCACTTTGCAGATGATACCAAAATCTGCAATAGAGTAGACACCAAGGAAGGAATAGATTACATGAAGAGGGATCTACCTAAGCTTGAAGAATGGTCAAGAATTTGGCAGCTGAGATTTAATGCAAAAAAATGCAGGGTCATGCATTAGTGCTGCAAAAATCCAAGGGAGCGGTACAATGAGGACCGACTTAAGGATCTTAATACGTATACTTTAGAGGAAAGGCAGGGTAGAGGAGATATGATAGAGGCGTTTAAATACCTCTGTGGCATAAATGCACAGGAGGAGAGCCTCTTTCGATTGAAAGCAAGCTCTACTAGGAGAGGATATAGGATGAGGGTGAAAGGGGATAGACTCAGGAGTAATATGTGGAAATATTTCTTTATGGAAAGAGTGGCAGATGTGTGGAATAGTCTCCCAGTGGAGGTGGAAGAGATGAAGACTGTATCAGAATTCAAAAAAGTATGGGACAAACACAGAGGATATCTAAAGGAAAAAGGGGGACTATTGGAATAGTTGATATGGAAGGGCAGACTAGATAGGCCATGTGGTCTTTTTCTGCCATCATGTTTCTATGTTTCATCAAACAGAGCAAGTACACAAAGATTCTGTGCTGAGCTAAGGATCTGCCCTCCAAAATTCTTTACAAAGGCAAAAGCTGAAATTGGGGTGTAGGGGGAGACCCAGGGGGAAAGTTTATGCCTCTTACAAATCATGTGCTAAGCCTTCCAGATTGCCCTAGGAAGGGATGGGCATGCACCTGGTGGACTTCATCCATCTGATGCAAAAATAGAATCACCATAAGTGGCTAGGTAGCATCCAAGCCCTTTCTAAACTAACTCAATCAGAACACGAGGCAGTCAGTCAAAAGTGAACAGCATGTAAACATGAGTACCAATAGTATAATTCAGGATCAAGAATGCCTAGGTCCCCCTTACTTTTTGGCAAAACAAGAGTGGACCACCCAGCATGGAATTTTTTACTCTGCCATATAAACGGTGAGAAGCTCATTGGACACTCTTAAAGAAGCTACAGGAGACCTAGATAGGTAGTTGCGTGAAGAAGAAAAGAAGCTTTGGGGGAATGAGCATCTGCATTTATCTGGCCAAACCATGTAATCGAAGAGGAACCAAGTGATGCCAATTTCCTGTGGAGCTTGTCTTAGAGCACAAGATAATTCAAGGAAAAGAGCCAAGAGAGTACTCAACGGACATGTATACCTAGGTAATTAAACTGATCAACTCGAAGAAAGTTACCCGGAAGCTCTGGTGGAGGCTACAGCGCTGCAGTTACACAGAGAAGTAAAGCAGACTTCTGCCTGTTGATAGTAAAGCCCGAGACTCTGGAGAAGCACTCAAGGGTATCCACAATTACCGGAAGCATAGAGGCCAGGACATCATGAGCACACAGAGAAATGGCATACAGATGCCCCCTGAGACTGATGCTCATGTACCCATGTATACTTCCCTTTTTTGAATGTGACAAGCCAGCAGTTCTCTGGTGAGTGCGAAGAGTAAGGGTGTAGGGGGTAACACTGCCGCATTCCATGGCCGAGCAGAAAAGGGCTAGAGTGAAAACTATTAGCTAGAACTATGGCTGTGGGTCTGGCATACATGGCCTCTATCCAGCCAAAGAGATTTGGCCCAAATCCAAAACACCTCAGGACTTCCAACAAGTAGGGCCACTCAACTTTGTCGAAAGCCTTTTCGGCATCAAGAGAAAGGATCACGCAGTGTTCTGAACTCCTCCAAACACTGTGAAGAATATTAATTAATCTCCGTATGTTTTCAAATTGATATCTGTATTTTATAAACCCCATTTGATCCAGGTGGACCAGATCCTGAACCTTCAGTTCTAGATGGGCACAGAGAATTTTAGTAAAATATTTTATAATCCATGTTTAGGAGTGAGATAGACCTACAACTGCTACATACCAATTGGTCTTTGCCTTCTGTGGGGATTACAGTGATGGTGGTCTGGTAAAACGAAGGTGGTAGCATCCTCTTGCTAAAGATGTCATTGAAGACTCGCGTCAATATGGGGCAAAGAACTTGGGTAAAGTTGTATATATTTCAACCTCTGGCCCCGGGGCCTTGGCAGCATTCAGCTGCCGGATCATGAAATTCATCTCCTCTATCAAAAAAGGACACTCAAGTGCCTCTCATGCCTCAGAGGAAAGGCGGGAAAGTTTCTCTTCAGACAACCAATCTTTGATCTCTGTAACATTCATCCCAAGTTGGAAGGAGTAAAGATCCTTGTAAAAGTTGGCAAACTCGTCAGCAATCTCTTGAGACTTATACACTGTGAAGCCTCGAGCAGAGGAAAGCACATATATCCTATGCTACATCCTCTGCTGTTTTAACTGCCAAAGCAGCAGCCATTTGCCTTGTTCCTGTGTTCATAAAAATGGAGCTTAGTCTGGAGCATAATCAAGGCAATGGCCTCCATCTCTAAAGAAGACAGTTCCCCCTGCTCTCACACCAAGCACTGCCAGACCCAGGGAGCCCCATTCTTGCGATAGAGTTGTTCAAGCCTCTGAACAGTGCATCTAACCTCCTCCTGTCTAGTGAGCTCCTGCTTTTTGAACCCAATGGAAAGCAACATCAGCTGTTCTCGGAGGGCCACCTTACTGGCTTCCCAAAATGTGAAGGCTGAGATATCATTGGTATCGCTGAAGGAGAGATACTTTCACCTCCATTTTGCACAGCAAGCAGAAAGTCCTTATTTTTAAGAAGACCTCTGCAAAGGCCCATGTCTGAGGAGATAACTCCAACTCCTCCTCCGGCAATTCTAGGGAAATAATCACATGGTCAGAGACCCCCATAGTCCCAATATCTGTAGAGGCGAGTATGGGCAGCAAGCTGTGTAAAATCAGCCAGAAATCGATTCTAGAATGGCTTTAGTGGGCTGGGGAGTAAAAGGTATAGTCATACTCTGTACCACGCCTAGTTCTCAAGGCATTGCATAAATCCAGCCGAGTAATCAACTGTCTTAGCTTGTCCAGGTTCATAGAATCTTGGTCCCTTGCACTGTCCTATCCAGACCTGACAAGATGCAGTTACAGTCCCCTCCTATTAGCAGCTCACCTTGCTGGTGAGTTTGTATCACCACCAAAAGCTCATCCAATGTTTCCCCTATAAGGGAGGGTGGATTGTAAACATTAACGACCATAAACAACGTACTTTTTAGACAACCGATCACAATGAAGAAGCTTCCTCCGGGGTCGCTATATTGTGAGATCTCCTGGAAGGCACCCCCCTCCTATGGGAAGAGAAGTTGGCTGCGAAGACCTGTGGGAACGAGCGGGAGCTTAACCGAAGGTGGTCTCGCCCAGACAAGTGAGATTCCTATAGGAAAACAATGTCAGCTTTTTCCCTACTCAGTTGGTCGAGCACTAACCTGCACTTACAGGGCTATGGAGGCGTCTTACATTCCAAGAGATGAACCTAACCATAGTCTGTCAATGAGCCCCTTACTACTGCAACAGCCCAATAACCAGGATCCATAATCAATAAAGGGTAGGGCATGTGTCGTGCTCTCCCATGGTGCACCATGCTTTTGCATTCAACTACCCCCTTCTCCCTCAGCCTGGCTGAACCTCCCTCCCTCTTCTCCCTCCTTTCGTCAACCCCCCCCCCCCTCATCTCCCCCTTTAACTATGGTCCTTCTAAGTAAGGACAGATACTTCTTAAAAGAAAGAACAAAAATCACAATTGGCATAAGGAAAGCCAAAGAAGAGGGAGCTGGTGCCAAAGGAGGAGTGGCTCAGTGGTTGGGACAGGTTACCTCAGGCTGGAGGGACTGGGGTCTCTAGTTCCATGGCTACTCCTTGTGGCCTTGGGCAAGCCACTTAACCCTCCATTGCCTCAGGTACACTTAGACTGTAAGCCCTTTGGGGACAAGGGAATAAAGAGTGCCTGTTAGTGTATATATATATCTATATATATCTATATCTATATCTATATCTATATATATGTAAACTGCTCTGATATGGTTTATCAGGTGCCTACACCATAAACAGAAGCCTTCTCTCCAATCCAATCTGTCCTAACAGAGGTATTACCTCAGAACAAAGGCCTTTCCACAGCTCATGTCAATCCAACCCAAAGAAAGTGAGCCAGTCCTAAACCCCCTGCTGAGCAGCCAAGCAAGACAGGCAAACACAGGTGAGACTGTTGATGCTGCACTCAGAGCTGCTCAACATATTCATTCAATCCATGAGATCTAAACCTACTCAGGGTAACCTGCAGAGCTGCCTGCTCTAGTGAAGTATGTTTAATAGCAAACAATTAGAGAAAATACAAGACAGTAGAACAGTTGGACCAAGTCTCCTTGTACAAAGTGAGGAGAAATAAGTATTCAACAAACTTCTAAAGAGAGTACAAACTGAACTGGAAAAAGGAAGGAGACAGGTCAGACAGAACAGTCCCACATAGAATCAAGGAGGCTTAGTAATGTCCATATCAGAGTCATGAGAGACATCCGCAGCGTCTTCAAGAAGTCTCCGGGCCCCAAGTAACTTGCACTGCTTCGGGGGCAAAGCTTGCCAGTCTCATTGCTCTCTGGGTTGTCTTGAGGTGCACCTCTTTCCGGGTTGTAGTAAGTCCACCATATTGAGGCAGTCGGTCAGTTCAGCAATTTTGTGCTGGGTGTTATCCCATTCAAATACCAAGGCGAAGGGGAATCCCCAGTGATATTTGATGGATCTTGCTTGCAGCAACTGGGTCAGGGGCCTGAAGCTCTTTCTCTACTCTAGCATGTACTGAAAAAGATCTTGGAATACCAGAACCTCCTGGCCCTGTAATGTTATGGATCTTTTCTCTCGAAAACTACAAAGAAGGCAGAGTTTATCCTTGAATAATTGGGTGGGGGTGGAAGCCAGAGCTGGCTTTGGGCCCGAGGCTGCGATGCGCTCTTTCTAGTTTGATTGAACCAGAAGCTTCTGGCATGCAGAAACTGTATATGTGTTGAATAAGCTCTTCGGTGTTCTCCTTATCTCCGGCAGGCTCTGGTATATCCAGGACTCTGATGTTGTTTCTCCTCCTCTGGTTTTCAAGATCATCATAACATTCTTTAAGGTCCTTGGTAAGCAGTTTGAATTTATAAATTTTAGATTGAAAAAGAGCTGTTGCTTCTATCTTTTCACTGATGTTGATTTTGTTCTGGGTAACTTGATCATCTAAGAATCTGATTTTGGCTTTTATATCACTCACTGCTTTGGAGAAGTCTGGGTGAAAAAGTTTAAGTTCATGTAATACCTCCAAAAAATCTGCCTTCGTGGCTGGTGAAGACGATGCAGCAGAGTACTTGAGAGGAGGAGTATGACCCCCCAAGCAGGGTCCAGAGTAAGCACAGCTGTTGCTGCAGGTTCTAGAGAATCTAGAGAGAGCTGCAGCATACAATCCTTTTTCAGCCATGTTGTGCTGTGTGCAGGGCTGGCCCAAGGGTTTCTGCTGCCCTAGGCAGAAACCCTATCCTCGCCCCCCCTCCAGCTGCCGCCGGTTCTGTCTCAGGAGGGGGAGGCAGGCAGCAGCAGTGGCAGTATTTCCAAAAGTAGCACTTTTGTAAATCTTGCCACTGGCCGCCCCCCTCCAAATGGAATTGGCGGCAGCTAGGGGGTGGCATGGCCACCCATGTGTGCCACTGCCACCGCTGCCTAGCTCGCCTAGTGGATGGGCCAGTGTGACCACTCTTCTGCACTCCTATAGGCAATGGCGGGATGGCTTCTACTTCCAGATAAGTGGACAGATAATGCCCCAGTAGACAACCCCAAAAATCAACTCCCCAGAAGCAGCAGAAGGACTATTTGGTGTAGAAGGAGGTGCTTGAGAGCTGCAATCAAACTCACTTTTCCCTTACACTTATGGTTACTCTCCTGCCATGTTTCTTATCTCTTAGTCAGTCACCAAGTTGGTCTGTGGTGAAGATTATGGTCTCTCCTCTAGGTCTTAGATAAGGGCTGTGTTCCAATCAGTCTCCTTCTCCGTTCTTCCTTTCTTGCTCTGCTTATCTGTAATGTTGAATTAAGAGATCTGCGAGGCTATTCTGCCCAATGGAAATAAGCAGTGAGAGATAGTTTTAGGTTATTTAATAGTCTTTAGTAATTTAGTACCTTTTGATGAGGTTGTGGGAAATATAACAGCTGTTTAGTACCTTACACTATGGCTTCCGAAAATTCGGAATTATCTTCAAATACTGCTACTTTTGCCTTCACGGAGGACCGGTTCACTCAATTGATCAATCGTCCATTATTGTTTGATTTGCTGGATCCTTCAGAATCGGAGGAACCTATTTCTCCTATTACCTCCTCATGGCTTGACTTTAAGAATCTTCATAAGAAGCAAATACGAGTCAAATTATATGCTGCCACTATGGCTCAATATTTAAAGCAACGTATGATTCCACGTGGTTTACGTGTTTTGAAACCTCCACATATGTTTCAACAGGATAAGCAGTTTACTACTACATGGGATAGCATTCTGAATAAATGTGGATTGGATTTAATTGCTTTATTAGTGGAGCGACTAACAGAGGAAGAGAAAAATTTGAAAGAACAATTACAGCAGATAGAATTAGATCTTAAGAAGTCCCAATCTATGGAACAATTTCAGACTCAGTGGAAAGAGTTTGAGTCTCAATTAACTCAATTTCAAGAAACGGTGAAGCAAAAGAAAGTTGTTAAATTTAAACAGGATACTGGGGATTATGAACAGAACCAGGTTTATACCTGGCGGAAAAAATTATCAACGGGTAGGAATAAACCATGAAAGAGACAGGTTACTTTTGAGGACCCCACCGATGATACTACTGATTCCACTGATACTGGCTCTTCTGATAACCGATCAAGAGGAGGGACTTATAGACATCCTTTTTCTAGGGGCCGCCCTCAATCTTACCGGCCTTTTTATTCGGAGGAGAGTCGGAGGGGACCAACCACCAGATTTCACATGAGGCATCAGTTATAAATATCTCTGGATTGGATTTACCGTCAGATCAATTACAATTGCTGCAATTAGGTTTATCCTTTGTACCAACTACCCCCTATGATCCTTTTCGACTTCGAGTTGCTTTGTATCGTTTCTTTAGGAAACTTTGAGTTACTCATTTTTTCCAGGGTCGGAATGTTGGAAATTCCATGGGAGAACTTTCACTTGTTTCAAACCCTTCAAAATGGATTCTATCGGGTCCTTTGGATTCTACTATTGAGACTTACCAAAATTTGGTAATGCGTGATATCCAACGAATGGAGGAGCAGGTTTCAACCGTTCCTTTTTCCAATTTGTCAAAGAAACAATTCATGTCATTACGATCTTTAAGTCAGCGACGAGATATCATTGTTCAGAGGGCAGATAAGGGAGGGGCCATTGTAATTCAAGAATGGGGTCAATATCAGAAGGTTGTTTATGCTCACCTTTTGGATACCAAATATTATACGCTTTTACATGAGGATCCTACTATGGCTCTTCAACAGGAAATAAAGCTTTTGATTGATATGGCTTTAAATTCTGGTTGGATCACTTCAAAGGAATATCAGTTTTTGAATAAAAAATTTCCAAAAATGCCTGTTTTATATATGGTACCAAAAATACATAAAGATCTCTATAAACCACCTGGCCATCCAATTGTTTCTTGTTGGGACTCATTGTTAGAACCTTTGTCAAAATTTTGTGATCTCTTTTTTCGCCCGTTGTTGTCTACTATTCCCTCCTATGTGAGAGATTCTTTTCATTTTTTGCAAAAACTTCATGAAGAGAAGGCTGATAAAACAGATTGGTTTATGGTAACGATGGATGTCACAGCACTTTATACAAATATAAACCAACTTGAGGCGTTAGCTATGGCATCTCGGGTTCCTTTGGTGTTACCCTCCCGATTGCCAAAAGATTTTATTTTGGCATTATTGGAGATAGTACTGACAAAATTTTTTTTCCAATTTGAAGATAAATTTTATCATCAGATATATGGCATTGCTATGGGGGCAACGATAGCCCCTTCAATTGCAACATTTTTTATGGCTGAGTTTGAGGCTCTTTATGTTTATCCTTCAGAATGGTTTCAAAACATTCGTCTATGGACTAGGTTCCTGGACGATATTTTCTTTTTTTGGATTGCTACAGTACAGGAATTAAATGATTTTTTTCAATGGATAAATTCCCTTTCAGTGGATTTGCAATTTACACCGAAGTTTCATAAGGATACTATCGAGTTTCTTGATTTACAGTTGTTTAAAATACATTCACAAGTTTGTTCCACATTATATCGAAAATCTGTCCAACGAAATACTTTATTACATTATTCAAGTTATCATCCGGGTCCCTTAAAACGGGGATTACCAGTTGGACAATTTGTTCGATTACGACGTCTTTGTTCTTCATTAGAAGATTTTAAGTTGCAGGCAAAGGATTTAAAACAACGTTTATTGGAACGAGGGTATCCTATTTCAATTATTAATAAAGCATATCATCGAGCACATTTTAATTATCCTGAATGGTGGCTCTCCTCAGCCTCTGCTACTTCAGCTGAACAACTGGCTCCTGTGCCATATGTCGGTGTTTTGCCATATATGCCATATGCAACCTCGGTTTTAAAGATTTTGAAAACTCATTGGTCTATTTTGTCTTTGCATCCAATTTTTGCTAAGCCTTTAATGGTTGCCTTTCAATGTGGGAGAAATATAGCGGATTGGACTATTCATAATTCTGGGTTTTTTTATTTGCCCAGGTCTGTAGGTCATTTTCCTTGTACCACCTGTGAATTTTGCAATTCCACGATAGAAGGCCCTTTTTGGGAAGTTCATATTTGTAATTGACGGCTCTATAGTAAATATGCTACAACTTGTAAAACCTCTTTTGTAGTATATGCCCTGATTTGTCCATGCCCTAAGTTATATATTGGAAAAACCACGCGGATGATGAAGCGGCGCCTTCAAGAACATAAATCACGTATTCTCCATATAGTAGAGTCAGCTTCTGTGGTAATGCATTGTCAAAGCGCTAATCATCAGTTTAATGATTTGCGTTGGAGGATTTTGGACTGTGTTCCTTTAAAATCTCGGGGTGGTGACAGGGACTCTCTTTTGAGTTATCGCGAACAATTTTGGATTTATACTTTAAATACTGTCCAACCAAATGGTTTAAATCAGTCCTTAGATTGGTGGAGAATTCTATAGAGCTTGGTACTACAATTCCTATGAGCCTTTGGGTCCTCAATGGTTGATCTCGTGACCACTCTTGAGGGTTTAAATGGGTTCAATCTTCATGAGTATAGTGAGCGACATGGTTTGAGAAAGGGCCAGGAATACCTATGGCCAGAAACACAACGTTGGGTTACGAAATTGAGATGGATATTCTCGATACTGTTGCCACATTTGGATTACTATATTTGAACTGCTACAACTTGAACTGAAGAGAAACATTGAGTGAAGCTGAATTTCTGATGGTTTCTCGTCTTGGTTTGGGGCTTGTACCTAACAAAGGCCTTTAGAAATTGAATGGTGTATGAAGGAGTTTGGACACACAAGCTTGTTGCTTCAGCTAAGTAGTTTCTTATTTTAAAGTTAGCTATATTTTAAAGGTGTTGGGAGGTCACTCTCTCGGGGCCTAACTAGTGGAATTTCCACTTATAAAAGATAAAAAGGAACTTTACACTTCGAGAGGAATTGTTCCTCAAGGTGCATGTTCCGACAAAAATATATGTTGGTCTGTTTCCCTGTTTGTTTGGTATGTAATAGTGGGAGATAGTTTTAGGTTATTTAATAGCCAATGGAAATAAGCAGCACATAGTAGTGTTTGCTTGCAGGTACTCATGCAGTCCACAGTGGTTGTGGACGGCAACCCCATCATCCAGGAACTGTCACCCTCAAAGCGGCAGGCTTCTGGTAGGCCTCAGTGCGCTCAGAATGTGCCACCTGAGATGAGAAGTGAGGCTGCCGGTGCCTCAGAATAGTTCCAAGGAGCCAGCGTGAGAAGCATCCACAACGAGGTGGTGCAGGGCATACAGCAGTGGCGCGTTGGTCAGCAGGAGGCCATACAATCTGACAGTCCATGCGCTACCAGCATCAGCGGCAACGAGTCTTCACATTCAACGCCATAGCGAGGGAAGCTGGCAACGCTGGTAAGCTGAACGGGGGGACACTCAGCAAACCAGGGAACGCAGTGCCAGACGTAGAAATGAGGACAGACAACAGGCCTGAAATTGAGCGAGCTTAAGCATTGAGGGCTGGTAGGCATCATGAGGCCTGTTCAAAAGACCACAGGTCCTGAGAGGACGTTGGGTGAGCGGGTTGCCAGAAAAGTAACTGCTAAGCTGCATACTGGCAGAGTTGTGAGGATGTTTGTCTGAGATATCTGGGGAGTGTTGGATTGTATGTATGTATGTTTCTGGATATACAATAGGCATGTAGGCATTCTCACCCTCCCCGCACAGTTACCTTTTAAACCTCCCATCCCTCTTTTATTCTCTCTGTCATTGCACATTCATTTTCCAAACTAGATGTCAGGCAGAATGATAGAAAATATTATGAAGAACAAAATTGCTGAACTTAATGGGGTTTTTTTGTTTCTTTATTTATAGAATTTTAAAATGTTAGCACACTAGAAAACACTTGAATGATACAGAAGCCAAGAAAAAAAAACCAAGGAAATAATAGATCAGTAAATCGTTTCTAAATTTTAGACCACCAAATCAACCCATCACACTAGACCAAGAAAATAATATAATTAACAAAATATTATTTGTCCAAAATACATATAGTCAACATGGATTTAACCAAGGAAGTCTTGCCCCACCAATCTGCTACTTTTCTTGAAGGGGTAAATAAACATGTATTTATTTATTTACTTGTATTTAGCTTATGCCTTTACAGTAGTAGATCAGGGTGAGTTGCATTTTGGTACAGTAGATATTGCCCTATCCCTGGATGGTTTACAATCAATTTGTGCTGCTCAATCATGAGGTACATTGGCATGTTGTTGATCAAAGAATTAGGTTAATTTGCTTGTTCTGATTGCTCTGGAAAGCAGACCTATTTGGGGCCTGAAAAGACTGGATTTGAGAACTATTGTTCTAGACTACACCTCTTCTCCATAAGGATTCTTTCTGCACTACATACTTTCCCAATCTTTTCCTTGGGGCAGTAGTTGCCAAATCTGTCCTATTGACTCCACAGTCAATCAACCTTTCGGGATATTCATATTCATAATAAATACATGATATAGAGGAGGCTTCCCAGACCTATTCATCATGAAGCCAGTCCATTTTTTAGGATATCTACAATGAATGTACATGAGATAAACTTAAATACATTTGAGAAGCACTACAGTATATGCAATTTTATTTCAGGGCGGTTTCTACAAACAGGTTAGTTTTTCACATACCATGACAGTCATGATCCACACTTTTAAGCCAGGGTTTGTGGAGTACCATCTCAGTCTCTGAAATTTACTGCTAATGCTTTTGAGCCCTCTATCTCACTGGCAGAGCCACTATGGGAATCTTTTTTTAGATTGTCTGCACTTCCCTTAAAACAAAGTCCTGTTCCTTTAAATATTTGGGCTATCAAGCTTCCAGTGTCTCTCCTTAGCTCAGCTTTCCCTCTATGCCTTTTGCTGTGCTTGCTACCCTCCACATCAGGGGCAAACCCCAGCTGTGGGCTACCTTTCTTTAAGTGGGGCTGGCCCCTCTAAAATCAAATGTGGCTCTGTGTCACTGTTTCCTGTGCCCCTCTCAGCACTGCCTTGGTTGTGATCACAGTTTTCACCACTTCCCTGTCCCCATTTCAATTTAAACTTTAGAATGGAGCATGACTCCTTTAAAATATTACCATGGCCTACTGCCACTCTCAGCTCCCACTCCCAGAAGCAGCACACAAGTCCCTGATCTCAGATTTCCTCACCCAGGCCTGATCGCGGCAGTACGTGTGCTCCTAGCCCAAGGCCCTAATCCCGTGGACTCTTTAAAATTTCACAGCCTTAGCACAGGCAACAGTGAAGACACTGCTCCTTTCCTGTCAGTGCCGAGTTTGATCCCCAGCTCTCCAAATGCCTCCATCCGTGGTGGTCAGTGCTTCCTCTCAGCCTGCTTCAATTATCGGAACACACTACCGCCATCAGTGTCTTTCTCCCCCAGCTCTAAACCACATTCAACATGGGCTCCTCAGTACTGCTGTGCTAAACAGAGCTTCCTCAGAGGATTCACATTCCCCTGGGACTCCAGGTAACTATTTCTATGTGTTCAGTTTTGTTTTCCCAATATGCATGAGATATCTTTTCATGTGCACTGGTTCAATTATATACAAATCTCTCATGCATATTACAACATAAGAACAATTTATCACGGACTACCCACACCCACACCAACCCCCTACGAACTGCCTTAAACACCACAGCAAGAATCATCCAGAAAGAGAAAAAACATGATCACATCACTCCAGTCCTGAGAGAACTTCACATCTTACCACTCGAAGCAACGATTAAATACAAATCTATCCTGCTTATCCACAAAGCCCTCCATCAAACGCAGACTTCTCAACTCCGGACTCTACTACCCCAGCCTACCCGCAACAGACCAACCCGACAGACCACCAGCAACACTCTCACTATCCCCCACGAACGAACTAAGTTCAATCAACAGACCTGCAACAGAGCATTCGAACTGTACGCACCCTCCCTCTGGAACTCTCTTCCGAGCCAGATCCGAAGCAACAGAGACCTCTCCACATTCCGGAAACAACTAAAAACGATTCTGTTTCATGAATATCTTGGACTTGAAACAGACATCTCCCACTGACTGCTCATCCAGACCTTCTGACCTATCCCCTCTGCTACCAACTAAGAGACTTAAGTCAACTGTCTAATTCGTTACTTTCTGTTCAGATCATCAATGTTGGCCTTCATGGTGACGCCCCCCCTTCTTGTGGAATTGATTACTGTCCCACCCCTTCTTTGTTAAACCGCTTTGACCCAGTGAAAAGCAGGATATAAATGCAGTTAAATAAATAAATAAGAACATAAGAAATGCCATACTGGGTCAGACCAAGGTCCATCAAGCCCAGGATCCTGTTTCCAATAGTGGCCAATCCAGGTCACAAATACCTAGCAGGTTGCCAAAAAGGTACATAGGTTCCACAATGCTTGTCACGGAGCAAGTAGTGGATTTCCCGGGTCCTTTTAATAACGGTTTATGGACCTTTCCTCCAGGAACTTGTCCAAACCTTTTTTAAACCCAGCTTCACTATCAGCTTTTACTACATCCTCCGGTAACAAATTCCGGAGTTTGGTTACGCATTGAGTGAAAAAATATTTTCTCTTTAGTCTTAAATGGGTTACACTGTAGCTTCATTGCGTGCCCCCTAGTCATTCTACTTTTTGATGGCGTAAGTAATCAGTCTACATTTACCCGTTCCACTCTATTCATTCATTTATATCTCTCTATCATATCTCCCTCAGCCATCTCTTTTCCAGGTTGAAGAACTCTTACCTTTTAAGCCTTTCCTCATAAGGGTATCCTTCCATCCCCTTTACTATTTTGGTGGCTCTTGTCAGTACCTTTTCTAATTCCACTATAACTTTTTTAATATAAAGAGACCAGAATTGCACACAATATTCAAGGTGTGGTCACACCATGGAACGATACAGAGGCATTATAATATCCTTTGTTTTATTCTCCATTCCTTTCCTTATGATTCCTGGCATTCTAATTGCTTTCTTGGCTGCCACTGCACACTGGGCAAAGGGTTTCAACGTGTTATCGACGATGCCTAAATCCTTTTCCTGGGTGGTGGTCCTAATGTGGAACCTTGCATCTTGCAACCATAGTTTGGGTTGTTCTTTCCTAGGTGCATATCTTTGCACTTGTCCACACTAAATTTCATTTGCCATTCATTCAAACGCCAAGCGCCTCCGGGTGCAGCAGGACTCCACCACCAGCACCTGTGGCCCTGATTAACATTGGGGAGAGGAGCAAGAAGCAAAACTCCTCCTTGCACCTCATCACAAGACTGATCGGGCCAATCAGCACATGGACCAGGACATTCAAACGCCAAGCCCTCCAGGCGCAGCAGAACTTCCCCACCAGCACCAGCAGCCCTAATCGACATCGGGGAGAGAAGCGGGAAGCAAAACTCCTCCTCCCTGAAGGCCTTGCCAGATGGCCCTTTGGCACAGCCCTTATGTGGGGACCACTCCAAGACTGCAAGAACGAACAAATAGTAAAGGGACAAGCAGATATCATAAAAGAAACACCAGCACCAAACTACAACAATCGACAGTGCTCTGGGCCGATACCAGAACACAGCTGCATAAAAAAAAGACAGATTCATCCCAACCGCACTCAACTACAGAAAGAAACATCAAAGTAGCCCAAAAGCAACCCACAAAAATTGAAGACAGTGCTTACTGTTATCTTATACCTCTCCTCTTTACTAACACACACATTCTCAACCTCTCCACTCACTTCACTCACAGATATACCAGTATATATACCAATCATTCACACACATCCTCTCATAATGAACCCTCCCAGCTACCACAGAAACAAACCCACACGCAACACCTGATTCAAATCAAACTCATAACACCCAAAACCAAAGCCCCTACACTAAACCATGCAAGAAAAACCTTCAATAAAATGCACCCTACTAAATGCTCATTCTGCAAGACATAAAATACAGCTCCTATCAGATATATTACTTGACAGCTACACTGACATTCTAAACATAACAGAATCATGGTTCACTGAAACAGACACTGTCTTACTAAACCAATTAACCCCACAAGACTACCATCTCTTCAGCTCCCCAAGAACAAAGCGCCGTGTTGGTGGCATCTGCATCCTAACCAGAAAATGCCTCAATTTCCGCATTCTCTCAAAAACATCTGATAACAGTATGGAGACGCTAACAATCACAAATAACAAAATAATCATACTCTTTACCTACAAATCTTCAAATGCTGACCCCTACCAACTTGACACAATCCTGGAAACCATCTGTAACAACTCAAATAACAATTACCTTATCATACTAGGGGACCTTAACATTGCCTCAGCACCACCAAGCAAAGCAAAGGCTTTCCTAGACGCTCTAGGCTACACTCAAATCATCATCAAGCCACCCACATCAAAGGCAACACTCTTGACATGATTTTCCTACCATGTAACATACTTAACAAACACCAGCCCCCAACACCTACCACTATTGATGTCCCATGATCCGACCACAAGATGATTTCATTAAACATGTCAAGGGAATTGAGTGAATGCCCTTGATATGTTTAACCCTTTGAAGGCTTACTTTAAATTTTTAATCCACATTTTTGCATATTTTAGGAAAATTGTACCCGTCTTATTCAAATGTTATAACAGTGATTTTCTTTCTGCTATAGTCATGTATTATATACCATTTGATAGAAAAATGTGACAGCAATTTTGGATCCCGAGAGTTTTGGGACCGGCCTGGATAATTAATGAAATGCACCCCAGAAAATACCATACGCAGGTTCCAGAAGCTGGAAAAAGAAGAAGTCCTAGCAAACATCCTTCCAAAACTCCAAAACAGCCCTGAAGACATCAACACTGTAATTCAAAACTGGAACAAAGCCATTGCAAATGTTGCGTTGAAACCACCCACTTACAACCAACCATCCAAACAAAGGCAAGCAACTTGGTGCACACCCTTACTAAAAGAAATTAAGAGACACCTAAGGATTATGGAAAGAAAATGGAGAAGTACAAGATCCAGTGACACCCTAGACACCCATAAAACACAAACTCCAGGCTTACCAAGCAGCCACAACACAAGCGAGAAAAGACTACTACACCAAGATAATCCAAAGCTCTCTAAATCGCCCACAAAACTTTTTGACATAATGAAAACGCTATGCAAAGACACATCACACCAAACAGAGAAAAACAACCTCACACCACAAATGATGGCAAACTACTTCCAAACCCAGACTTTAGCCCACCCTAATCATAAACATCAGTATGCAACCTCAGGACACAAAACCACACACCTAAGCACCTGAAACTCAATCACCAAAATCATACCTGAATATCTAGACAAAATCATCACAAGCATCAACACGACTACCTCACCACACAAACCTTGTCCAGTCAGCTAGATAAAGATAGCCAAACAAGAGCTTATCCCTACAATTCTAAGAATCATCCAGCCATCATTAGAACAAGAATACATACCATAAGAGCTCAAGTCTGCTTCCATCCGTCAACCAACGAATCTCCTACTAGCCTTCCCTTCATAGCCAAAGTTTTAGAAAAAATTGTTCACCAACAACTCCAGGACTACATAGATATACATCACCCACTTGACAACCAACAATTTAGATTCAGATCACAACATGAAGTAGAATCCTTAATGACTGTCCTACTAAACAACCTAATTAAGAGCACCGACAAACCCAAATCTGACTTCATACTCATCTTTCTCAACATAAAATCAGCATTTGACTCAATACCACATGGCCTCATAATTCAGCGACTACAAGCTCTTGGATTATCAGACACACCACTCACATGGTTCAAGTTCTATCTCACAGACCGCAAGCTGCAAGTAAGATTAGGCCACACAAAATCCACCCCATACACTCAAACTCCAGGAGTTCCACAAAGATCAACCCTCTCATCATTATTATTCAACCTCTTTCTACAACCGTTATGCTCAATAATAAAGACCTGCAACATCCTATACTGTATATATGCAGATGATGTAATGATTTATGCACCCATCAACACATCAAATCCAGATTCTATACCTATCACAAACTGCTTCTCCAAAATCTGCAATTGGCTCAAAAGAGATACATGAGCAAGAAGACAGAGGCCATGTTCATCACCATAGACACTGCTTTCAAACCACCGACTTTCATAATTATTGATGGGACCCAAATCCAAGTGAAACAAGACATCAGATATCTCGGAGTTACACTGGATCAACACCTCATCTTTATAATACCATTCAGAGCATTTGTTTTAAGCTCAAAATGATCAAGCACCTCAAACCTTTGCTAACCGACCATGACTTTCGCTCAGTCCTCCAGGCAACCATCTTTCCCCACTTTGACTACTGTAATATCATCTTTCAAGGCTTGCCAAACACAAATATCCACCCTCTCCAACTTGCGCTCAACACAGCTGCTCACATCCTCTTCAATGCAAAAAAAAAAACATTACACCCTTCTCAAACAATTGCATTGGCTCCCGATAATCACATAAAATTCAAATCCATCCTCACAACCTTCTAGGTCATCAACAATTCTTCATTACCACACCTCCAAACCCTGCTCCAGATCATGTCTGACAACAAAAAACAAAGAACTAGCACAAGGAACATGCTACACATACCAAAGATGTTTACAAAAGCCAGCTCTACCACCTCCAAGAGAGCCTTCTCTCTCTATGTTCTCTCTATGTTCCACACCTGTGGAATTCTATTCCTGACAAACTAAGGACTACAATGGACATAGAATCCTTCAAAAAGGTCCTTAAGACTCACATCTTCAAAGACTGCTATCCGGAAAACATAACCTAACTCTCCACTACCCATCTTATCAGTCCCTCCTCATCCTTTGCCCCTAAGTTCCCCCCACCCTCCCATCCATGTCCACCACCCATCATACATGATACCCTAAGAAGTATTTTAACTGCTAATTCCAAGTTGATTTCCCTGTTTAATGTAAACCACTTTGACCGTAGGATAAAGCGGTATAGAAAAACTGTTAAATAAAAATAAATAAATAATAAAATAATTATGGTTATCCTACAAACCCGAGTGAATTGTCCATGAGCACAGTAGAATGCCTACCTCATGCGTGGGTTAGAGGCTAGACTTTAGCACTGTGGGCAACAAGGAAATTTTCCTCATGTTTTAAATGCAACATTTTCATTCATTAGAAAAAAAATCTATGAAGATGGTGCTGGCCTAAAGACCTAGTGGCCAGCACTGAAGGAAAAAGGTAGGCTCAGTTGTGGATCTGTCTCCTGATCCTGGAGCTGGCCAAGGCTGGGGATGCTGTTGAAGCATTGACTACAACCCTAGAAATATAGGGAGTCATGGCTGTTGCTCCACAGTGACAACTGCTGGTTGTTATGGAACACACTTGTATCTTGCAGTGGCCCATGTCCTTTAGCCAAGAATCATTCCTGAGATTGCCAAGCTTTAGGATGGGGAAGGAGAGTTGTGAATGAAGGCTCATGGAACTTGAGAGGGCTGCAACTCTTTCCAGACGTAAGACTAGATTTAATTAAGTGTGCTAAGGCCATTAATGCATGTTACTAGTAAGCAGGTCTCATTGCATAAAATAGGACTTGCCATAAATAACACACATTAATGCAATTAGCATTGCTTGCACACTTTAATAAATCTAGCCCCTTGTTTCTGCTTGGGAACTATTTAAGAGCTAAGATAAAATCATGAAACCGACAATAAAACTGCCAACGTAGTGTCAGCCTCAAGATATACAGTACTGCTCTGGAGACACATGCATCATTCAATCAGTCACACATGGCTTCAGTCATTTTCAGTTCTGATCCTGGCCTAGAATTCTTGATCTCATGCGCTCTAGCTCTGCTGGATTCATAGGTATGAAATGATAAAGGCAGCAGCAGGGAGCATGATATTTGTGGCACAAAGCTTCAGACTTGAATACCCAGATCCCATTCCCCTGCTCACTACTCACCTTGATTTGGTGAAACTTGATTAATCTCTCAATGCTCAAGGATTTTGTGGTAGGGGCATTGCATATCCATAGAAAATGTTGTTTAGACTGATATTGCTAGAATATCACCCAGAAAAGAAATGTATTACAATTCAGTCCTGAGCTACCAGAATCCTTTTCTGGAACCAAACTGAATTGCAATATTCTTGCGGAGTGGGGAGCCTTCTATAAGGCCAGCTCCATTAAAACATTTTATGAACCCCCAAATACCCTAAAACCAGTATAATTTTACCTACCATCGTCTTTATGCTGTATCTTATTTTATTTTTGCAGCACAGAACAATTCCTTAAGTCATGGGCTTAAGAACATAAGAAATGCCATACTGAATCAGACCAAGGTATCCTGTTTCCAACAGTGGCCAACCATAGTCACAGCCTCCACAATGCTCGTCCCAGGGCAAGCGATGGATTTCCCGGGTCCTCTTTAATAATGGTTTATGGACCAGGAACTTGTCCAAACCTTTTTTTATAAGCCCAGCTACACTAACAGCTTTTACTCCATCCTCCGGGTGAATTCTAGAGTTTGACTATGCGTTGAAATGACTTGCCAAGGTCACAAAGAGTGCCCATGAGAACTGAAGCCTGATCTCACACTATTGGAATTATAATTTATATTGAAAAAAATGCTTGTCATAGACACAGAGTGGAAGAAATCCTTTCAAAACTAGGGTCAGTTGCAAAAATCACGAACATTAACAGGAAAGACTATGTGGTGGCATCCCCTGTTTAAGTATAGCTCTGCTCACAGTATTTGTTATTATGTTGGGTATATTTGTTGGAAAACAGCACCATCTGCTGTTTGAATTACATATACCAGATATATATCTAGACTGCCAACTTTAATCAGAGGTCAAGGACCTTCTGTAAGGCCTCGAGCTTTGGCTTTTTTCCAGCACAGATTTAAAACAATATGAAATAGCATAGAATTAGAAGCTTTATTTATTTAAAAAGTAAGGGGTAATTGCATAGCGATGCTTAGTTGTGAAGAAGTGAAGGGAAAGAGAGAGATCAACTCTTGTAAAGAAAGGAAATTGTGCAGGCTAGATTGGCGTTATGGTTCTTATTTGGCATTACATTATATGACTCTATCCTGGGCCTTCAGACAATAAAGGTCCAATTCCAGAAAATGTACGCCTAGCCCGTGGGCATGGCCAAATTGAAAATGGGGCCGATCAAAACCCGATTCCGCAGCCACGGTTATGGACGTGCCTGTGATTCCGGAATCGGGGACTATAAGACGTTGCATGCACAAACCAGTATGGAGAAACACGGGCCCTCGTTGTCAGTTTGGCACCCTGGTATACACAACTAATGGCTTGGACGTCCACATGCTCAGCATATGCTGCTCGATGCACGTTTCGGATCCTAGCCATGCATCTCCTCAGCTCCTCCCCTCATTGACAGCGGTGCGCCGATGCCAACTGCACATGAGCACAGCTGACACAGACATGCTGATACAAACCAAACTATATATTCAGGTCTGTTACATTGCCAACACACTGCCAAGTAATCTCAGTGATCGCAAAGACATTGCAAAGTTAAACCAAAAGTTATATCTTTGTTCTGACGCTTTTAGCAGTGGAATGGAATTTTCAGGTACAGCACACAGACATACCCTGGCTTAGAAGTGAGGTTCACAGCTGTCATGGTATCTGAAAAACTAATTCATTTGTAGAAATTGCCCCAGTAAACTTAGACTCTAGTGGATACAATGTGCAGTGCAGAACAGACAAATCTCTAAAGTCCTGCCCTTATTCCACCGTTCCGCTGATATAACGGGGACATCTAGGGGAAGCACTAGCACGTAAATGGCTCTCCCTGAATACACTGTATGCATCTTGCTGACTGACCACGCCCCCGCTCCACCCCCTCCCTCCCACATTCTATGTTCCTTGTGCTAGTGGCATGAGCCGTGGGGGTTCCAGAATACAGTATTGGACATTTTCACTTGCAGAACATCTACCACACACATTTATCTGTCTTATTCATGTTCTGGAATGACCCCCTAAGAGAATAATTTTATCACAGAGCACCTAGGTTAAGTGAGCAGGACGGTGTCTCTTTTGGAGCTGTTTTATGAAGACTCCTATGGGTCTTTATAGCATAAATCCAGCAGCAGCAGCAGCAGCGCCTTCATTGAAGGTATGGACATTCCCCCTATTCAGGGGCAGATGTAAACACCCACTCTTGGAGCGTGCAAGCACGGACATAGACTAAGGTATTTTATAGTCACTACACACACTTCATGTACTCCACCCAGACCAGGTCCTTGGCAATGTGTGTTCATGCCAATGTGAATACTTTCAAGCCCGACCTAATTTTTATAAAGCCATTTTTCCATGCATCTCAAAGAGTGTCTCCCTTGTAGTGACATACAATCCAGAGCTGGAAAACCTGGGAAAAATCAAAGGCTGACAGCCACTGCTCCAAGAGGGTGAATTAATACAAGAGAGATTCTTTGTTCCATCAATGTTTGCCTTACGAAAACCATCCAATCTGAAGCAAAAATGAATGAAAAGTAAGCTTCCAACAGAAGCCCAAAAAGACGAGAATGGCACAAAGCCCTGCAATATACCAAGCTGCAAATTATACCAACACATATTATAGGACCTCACAGTTACCCACATGGGAAAAACATTTAACACTCTTCCTTTAATGTATCATAATTCAAAGCAGAACATATGAAAAAGGAATGTTGGCACCTGAATATGATGCTTATTTTAGAATTCCTTTCATTTTAGAATTCCAATTCTTTTTTTATTATTTATAAATTTTGCAGTACAAACAAGCAAAAACATTTGTACAGAAAAAAGATGCAAGCATGATCTTTTCATAAGGAAGAAAAGAAAACAAATCAGGAAAATAAAAAATGCTGAATCTGATAAGTCCACAATCAGAAAAGAAAAGGAAAATGCAATACAACTTTTACCAGATACAATTCGGCTGTTTAAATAGCAATTACAGCATAAAAACTTTACCGGAAGCCAAAGAGGTATTGGCTAGGATTGTAACATTATTAAAGGAAGCCAAATCAGTAAGCTGACAACAAATATACTTAACGGATCTATGCTTGATCAAACGTTTACAAAGACATGAACAAGGCATCCAACTGCAAAGCACCAGGTTTAAGTAGCAGAAATTCACACTGCCTTATTTGTGTTTCTCAGTCCATCTGGGAAGATACTACTAAGACAACTTAAAGAGGGAACTTTTCATTTTTTGAAATACATCTTCAAAATCCAATCTCTATCTGCGTTCATAGCACAAGTTACCAACAAATTTACAGGCATCACAGTGTCATTCTCTGAAGTCTCCAACAAGGCAGTGACATTTAACACATCCATTTCTTGAGCTTGTTCTGCAGTGGACTTTTCCCCACAGGGAGTTAATAAACTTTCGATACAGAAGGAATTGATGCTTCTGGAACTGCAACACCTCCAACAAATATTTTAGGTCATAAAGACAAGAAACAATTCACAAAGGTGCAATATCAGATACCACAAGGCAGACCAAGGTGACACTCACTATGGTGAGAATCCTAAGAGGAAATTTCAAAACAATCCAGGAGTTTAATTAAAATGATAAGACGCTTTCAGGTTGACCAGAAAGAACTTAACCAAAATCTGTGTTTCCTATCACATCATAAAACATAAATTTTTACTGCTTTGTCACCTTCTGATCGCCCATCCATTTCCCCTCCCCTCCCCCCAACACACACATACCTTTCCCCATGATATTATCACTAGAATGCTTTTGTGATTCACATATATTCTGGTATTGTTATTTTTGCTCATACACTCCAGACCTGAGGAAGAAAGTTTTAATCCTTTGAAAGCTAGTCCAAAAATGTAGTAAGTTAGTCCAATAAAAAGGTAACACTCTTTTCACTAATGTGACTTTATAATATGATATTGACGTCCCTACCAGTGAGGAGAGTACACTATAAATTACATGCCAAAACATCAGTTTTGGTCTCTGACAAATGAGTTAAGATCAGTTGTTGATAGGAGGGGATAAGGTAGTTTTGATACAGTATGATCATTCCTCTACCTTTGATATAGTAAATCATGATCTGTTACTGGCAAGTAGGGTTCTAAATTGGTTTTTAGGATTTTTATCCCAGAAGTGGTTCATGCAAGATGGAAGGCAAAGGTCTCTGAGTCCTGGCAAATGATGTTTGGAGTCCTTCAAAGAACTCCTCTATCTTCTTATTTAATATTTTCCTGAGTACACTAGAGGAATGGTGAAAGACCTAGGCTTCTCATTATTCTGACATACAGATGATGTTTTATTTATTGTACTAATTAAGATATCGGAGTCACAATCTTTTTCAGGTTTAATCGAATGCTTTAATACAATATCCTTCTGAATGGTTTCCCACAAAATGAAAATTAATCAGGAGAAAACAAAACTGTTATGGGTAGAATCAAGAGAGGGAAGGCCTCTACCTGAGTGTTTGGTTCTGACAGGCACAAGTGATTAAAGTATTGGGAGTTTATTTGGAGTCTAGCCTGTTCATGAAGTATCAAATAACATCGCTGGTGAAAACTGTTGCGATTCTTAGGATGTTTTGTCCAATTAGAGACTAGTTTGAGCTAGAGCAATTAAAATAAAAAGGCCCACTTTTCAAAAAAATTGAGATTCAAATATTGTGGCACTTAAATATTATATGGGATTTTCAGTGGCTATATCCCTGTTATCCGAGTTATATTCTCCTGTTTTCTGTAAACACAAAGTACTGTTGAATTGTGTATCTCACTGTTTTTTGTGAACCGCGCTGATGCCTAATAGTGCGGTATATAAGAGTCTATAAATAAATAAATAAATAAATATATCCAGATGTTCAGGCTGAATGCTGCTATCTGTAGAAGTGCCAACACTTATCCGGTTAGTGATATTTTCAACTTGGACTTATCTGGATTTGCAACTTAGGCCCACTTTTCATGTAGCCTATGCTGTCTGGATAACCAGTCTTTACTGTGCTAATGATACCATATTATTGGCTGAAAGGGAAGACAATCTGAAACATTTGCTTCTCAAGATCAAGGAACATAGTCTTAAAATGGACCTGCACCTTAATGTAAAGAAGACAAAAATCCTGACAACTGGCAAAATCAATAAGTTCATTGTTGATAGAGAAGAAATCAAATAGTGGACAACTTTAACTTATTTGGATCAACTATCAATAAAGAAATATCAAACTAAAGGATATCAAACCCAAGCTTTCTTTAGAAGCTCAGATAACAAGACTTCAGCTTTCATACTTTGGACACATCATGCGAAGAGAGAGATCATTAGAGAAAGACATCATGCTTGGCAAGTTAGAAGGACAATGCAAAAGGAGAAGGCCAGCAATGAGATACATCGATACAGTAACAGCAGCTATGGGTGCCACTCTGTCAACAATGAGCCACCTGATTGAAGACCCTCTAGATAGTTGTCCAACTATCCAGAGAGTCGCCATGAGTCGACACCAACTTGACGGCCCTTAACAACAACAACATACCACCTTTACCATTGGAATAAAATGGTTGACAATAAAACAGTTATTGAAATGAAAAAGAACTCAATTAAAAATATAAAAGATAAAGGATAAAAGACGCAACAGGAAAAAGGGTGTGAATTGGAAGCAGGGGAAATGGCATGGCATGTGGCATAGAGGCATTACCCCGAGACACCAAAATCCTGCTCAAAGAGGTAAGCCTTGAGGGCTGCTTTAAAGTGCTTAAGGGTTGGCTCGCGTCGTGAATGCAGTGGCAGGCAATTCCAAGAAATAGGGGCAACAAAGAAAAATGCAGATTGACACGTGGCCTCGAGGCTGGCCCTTGAAGGGGAAGGAATATACAGGGAGTTGCCATGTAATGAACAGAGTGAACGAGCTGGGGTATGTAAGGTAATAAGTGATGAAAGGTAGTTGGGGTTGCTTCGTGGAGAGCCTTATGTGTAAGGGTAAGACGTTTATGACCGATACTATGTTGCATTGGGAGCTAATGGTGCTGAATCAATAGAGGTATGATATGGACATATTTTCAGACCCGAGACAGGATATGCACTGCTATATTTTTGGTTGATCTGAAGATGTTTAATTTCATAGGCTTGCAATCCAGAGGAAATGACGTTACAATAAACAAGGCAAGAATTCACAGTACTGAGGAGAACAGTAGTCTGGTCCTGTGGATTTAGGAACTGTTGAATGGCTAAGATCCCTGCAGCTTATATATAGTTATCGATCACTATGATTCATTTATTTGGTTAATGTATTCAGTTATTGCATTAACTCATGTTTACTTGTTCATTATACCTGTTCAATGTATTTTAACCTGTTCCTTGTAATGAGTTGTTCTTATGTAAACCGCGCTGATTATAAAAAGTGCGGTATATAAAACCAAATAAATAAAATAAATAAATTTAAGGTGCTACTATTTGCTTTTAAAATTAACTGGAGTGGAGGAGTGGCCTAGTGCTTGGGGCAAGGTTCTTCAGGCCGGAAGGTGGGGGGTTCAAATCCCACTAGAGGACAGCAACCTCAGGCCGGAAGGACTGGGGTTTCTAGTCCCACAGGTGCTCCTTGTGGTCTTGGGCAAGCCACTTAACCCTCCATAGCCCATGTTCCCTGTAAAATAGTTATTTCCAAGTTATAATGCCCTGTTCAATGTAAACCACACTGATGCAGAATAGCATGGTATATAAGAGAATGTAAATAAATAAAAATAAAATAAATACATGGGTTGGCACCTGAATATGATGCTTATTTTAGAATTCCTATTTGCAATTTGGATGTCTGGAAACGGACATGAAGACGTCCAAATTACAGCGACATCCCTGGAGCCATTTTACAAAATGGATATGGTAATGTCCCTGGTGTGGGCACGTCTACGTAGGATGGGGGAACGGTGGAGGCGTGTCTGGAGTGTTCCAGAAATGGCGTACATATCGCTACTCTCGTCCAAATCTAGACTTGCTCCAGGACAAGAATAGGCATCATAAAAGTGCTTGCTCTGCCAGGAAAACATCTAGAAAGTGTATAGGAAATCGAACTCTAACATCTTCAGTACTGTCCATAACCGAAAGGTGAACTGGTAGGGAATGAGGAACTTGTGGTTTGATTTTCACACTGCTGAATATCCCTGCCTGCAGAATGGTAGACATGGATGAATCTCTTCTCTATAATACCGTCTATGCAGATACCCCCAATGATGTCCCAATCGGGTATGTCCATATTTCTGAATAGTACCCAAACTTGTATGTGATTGGCTTTTTGGGCATGTTTTCACCTGGACATATCCAATTGCACCTGGATGTCCTTTCCAAAATGTGCCTTTGCATGACTAAGTTGATTCCATATTATGTACTCTCTCAGCATTTAAATCTGTTGATACCTTTAGTCTAGTTTTACCATGGAGCAGGCAGTTTTGATTGAAGGATACATTTAAGAAATCCATTGTGGGCACTGTTCCAACTTTATGGAATATGTTACCCCTAATGATTCATACACTAGGCAATCATGTACATTTTAAGAAGACCTTAAAAACATGGCTAATTCAGAAATTTTGATATCGTTCCCCTCAGTTAATTTACATTATTAATATATTTATTAAGATTTATTTTACTGTCTTTTTGATGAAATTCACCAAGGACAGTCTACAATAGCAGTAACTGGAAGCAGGTGATTTACAAATTGAAGCAAGAGTATGACCAGAATAAAATGCTCTAATAACAGAATAATATGCAATCGCATCACTTTTCAATGGTGAAGCGATCAAGTGTTTTTCTAAATGCCAGTTGTGCTGTTTAAAGTGGGGCATATTCAAAGCAATTTAGCAGAGCTGCCAACTAGTTAAATTGTGCTCAGAGGGATATTTTCAGCAGCACTAAAGTGTTTCATGACACTGAATATTCCTCCCTACCTGGTTTAAACGTCCTGAAGCTAATCATTTAGCGTTGGGGCATCCGGGGGGAAAGTAGAGGCGGCAACATAGGTCAGCTAGTCAGTAGAGATATTCAACCACTAACCAGCTAACCTAAACTAGCTAAAGTTAGGAAGAAAAAAGGCTGTCCTAACATTAGCCAGTTTAGCTATCTGGCCAATGGCTGAATATCACAGCTGACTGGTTGGCTAAAACGCTAACCAAACAACCTGGCTATTCAATGCTGTTGGTGGATGTGGCCCCGGCATTGAATATCTGGCATTATTATTTAAAGCAGCCATGGTCAGACACTTTAAGAGTGGTGGCTGCCTCCATTGAATATGCAAAAAGAAAACATAGCCCACTCACCGAAAAAGCAAGACCTCAAACAATAATAACAGGCATAAAGGAAGAGGAAAAAGACCTCAATCTTGCTGCCCCAGAGCTAAAACAAAGTTGTCACGGGAGAGCCTGACAACCGTTCCTCAAACAGCAAACAGGAATGAGTCAGCAGCATCAATGGTCAGAAAAAACCTCTTGCTGTGCCCTTTAAGGTATAACACAGTTTCAATTTTAGTTTCCAAAAGCATACAACATTCAATCATCCAAAAACCAAGAGCTAAAAGCCACAAAAGTCAAAAAACAAAAAACATGGTACTTAGCTTAGGCCAGTCACCACTCCGACACCAGGTGTTTGGCTCGGTACTTCATCGAGGAGTAGGACTAAATACCCCCATCAAAATGGAAAAGAAAATAAGGGAATACTGTAGTGAAAACCCAGCGATGATATGGTGCAAGAACTGCTGATACAAACTACTGTGAACACTCCAAAAAGGTCACAAATGATAGAAAATATACTTGCACTAAAGCACAAACACTGTGTAACAGAGTGAAGACAGCTGCCGTGGAATCCCCACAAGAATTTCAAATGGACGCCAGGCCTGCGCTCATAAAGAGCCAAGTGTGACATCACAAAGGGAGTTTCCCAGAAAACCCACAAGACTGGCCAACAGAAAAACCAAACAGGAAAAGACAACAAAACCTTTCCCTCCCACCGCAGACCCAAATGTGCCCATTAGAAATATGCCTTCCAGTCTATCATCTCATTTAGACTGGCAGGTTCCAACATGTTAAGCCGTAAAATCCAACGTTGTTCCATGCAGATGAGTCATCGATTCCCCCAGTCAAGTAGAACTTAACTGATCAATGGCCAAGCAACGCAAATCAGAAAAAACATGACCAATGGTTTTACAATGTTTAATCAGGGGTGCTCCTTCAGTTGCATGCCGTAATTTGCTCTAGCATTCAATTAATCTGACCTTAAGAGAACGATGAGTCTTCCCCAGGTATACCAGACCACAGGGACACAAAATCAAATAGACCACAAAAGAACTTAAACAAGTGGTAGCATATCAGAGAAAATAAGTTCTTTAATGATAACAAAAATGTGGTTGCTCCAGCATGACTCAAAGGACCAAGCAATACCCACAACCCCTGCGGCCAGGATCAGTAAGAAACAGCACCGGGGTGCTCAAAAAACTAGAAGGGCACAAAAGATTCTTTAAATTTTGACTCCTGGGGTAGACCATCCATACTGTCAAGCCTGTAAGCCTGGTATCAATTGTATGATATGAAAATGTCGCCTTAAAATCTTGGCAAAGCGATAGCACAATGGCATATACCGAGCGACAAAATATAAAAAAGAGAAGTCAACTGTGTGACAACAATTGGCAGATGAATCTAACAATCAGGATTGATCACTGAAATATGCCCATTGCAGGGCCTTTTGAATAGTACGGGCAGGATAATCATGATTATAAAAAGCTGTGGCCAAAGCACCAGATTGTAATTTATACTCACAGAGTGAAGAACAACTCCTGGTGTCGGAGTGGTGACTGGTTTAAGCTAAGTACCGTGCTTTCGTTTTTTGACTTTTAGCTCTTGATTTTTGGATGACTGAATGTTGTATGTGTTCCCCAGCTTTTGGAAACTAAAATTGGAACTGTGTTATACCTTAAGGGGCACAGCAAGAGGTTTTTTCTGACCATTGATGCTGCTGACCCATTCCTGTTTGCTGTTTGAGGAACGGTTGTCGGGCTCTCCCGTGGCAGCTTTGTTTTAGCTCCGGGGCAGCAAGACTGAGGTCTTTTTCCTCTTGCTTTATGCCTGTTATCGTTTGAGGTCTTGCTTTTTTGGTGAGTGGACTGTGTTTTCTTTTTTAATGTCTGTACCTGCTCATGAAGGAGTATTTATATTCTAGTTGTCCACTGAATATGCACCATTTTACAGCAGTACTGGTAAATATAGGTATGGTGGTAATTTTGTAAGAAGCCATCTCATTTTAGGTACTAACAATGCACCTAAATGTCAGTACTTTAGTCATTAATGCATGGAAGTATCTACTGATGCATGTAAATGACCTCTTAGAAAATACCGACTAGCGTAATAGTAGGCCCGTTATTTGCATCAGTTGTACTTTCACTGTGGGTGTCCATATGGGCAGAGTTTGAGCAGAGTTATTCCACCAGCTCTAGGGCTGGTGTAAGTCATCCCACCTTGAGGTGCATTCTCTGCAACATAAGCTAGTATAATATCAAATGTGCATGTGCTTTATTTTGTAAAACAGGCATAAAATTCACAGGTGAAAATGGGTGCTAACTAGACATGACTTTCCAATCCTCTGCCAGCACTGCAAATAGCCCTTTCCCCACCACCCGACCACCGAATGGGCTGGACAGGGCTGGGATCGGGTGGCAGGGATCCTCCTTACACCTCTCACCTGCTCGATGCTGGCTCCGCCACGCTGTCCTCTCATGGACCGGAATTGGCCCTGTACATCCAGGGTCAGGGTTACACCTCTGGCCTGCCTACACTCTTCCTCCGGCTCGTACCCTCCCACCCTCATAAAGAGCTCCCCGCACATCTCTGCTGTACATGCGGGGAGTTCTTTGGTGGGAATCGGACTCAGACATTTGGCAGTGCATATACTTCTGACCCGAATGTATATCCCTCTAAGCAAAGTTCAGAATAGACCCCATATTGTTAGTCATCCTCACTCTGCCCTCGCACTATCTTGATAGTGGCACCAAAAATCCAGATGGCATGGAATGGCATCCCCTAAACATATAGGTCCTTTTGAATAATGACCTGAATTAGAAAGGCAAAAAACTTGGAAATAGGCAAATTAAGGGGTATGTTTACTAAACTGCGCTCAAGTGCACGGCGCACAATAGCGTGCGCTAAGGTACCTTAGCGCACGCTAATGATGCGTTTTTGTGCCCCGCACATGTGCGTGCCGCACTAAAGTGCCCGCTCATGTGTGCCGCGCGCTGATGTGCGATAAAGGCGTGGAAAGGCTCTCAGAGGGCAGAGGAAGGCTCCCCAGGGGCGGAGAGACGGGGTCAATGGGTGGAGAGTGGGAGGGGAGAGGCTCCCCGCACACGAGCGGGGCTGAAATTCAAGCAAAAAAATACCGCGAGTGAAAACCTCGTGGTAGAGCCGATTTAAAGGGAAGAGAAACCATTTCTGTCAGCAATGTACAGCAAAAAGTGAGCAATGTGATCCATGTGCACGGAACAAAAGGGCAAATAAACATTAAAAATGACCCCAACAAAATATAAAAAAATCATAAGCAAGCTGGGCAATACTGAGAGTAATGGGAAACATCAAAAAGCACTCCCAACAAAGCCCCAAAAAATAAATATGAATTTTAGAAGGGTCTACGCTCCGTCCCCATACAAGGTGAATGATCCCGCAGTGAAATAACACTGATCAGGGTTTCCCTCTCCATTGGACAGGTTACCTATGGCATGCACATGTTCCACAACAGCAGGGCGGGCAGGTTGGAATGGGCAACTGGACAGATGCTGGGAAAGGGGATTCAGAGGGCTGCAGGCGGCACATGCTGTGGTGCAGCTGGGGCACAGAGCGGACTAGGCAGATGCCTAGATGGCACTTAGGAATGCTGAAACTGAACAGCAGCCAGACAGCAACTGATGAGGGTCCAACATGGGCACGAGAGTGTTTAGCACAGTGTCACAGGGGACAGTACCCAGCAGGTTCCCCCAAGGGCACAGAACATTGGCAGGCAGTGATTGGGGGACGTGCGGACAGATATGCAGGCACCCCTACCCCAGAACCCGCACCATAGGCAGCCGCCTACCCGCACACAGGATGGCCTGAGACTGCGTACCACCAGCACCACCAGCAGAAGGACATGTCAGCATGGTGGCACAGGGGTACTGGAGGTGAAGGGGGGCAGTGGCAGCTGCCCAGAACAGACCATGGCCTAGCCCTGTGTAGGTGGGTGCAATGTACTGCAACAGACAGGCCCTGCCGGACAAACAGTCATGGTATCATCAGGGAATGCATTGTTTCTCTGGCAACATGGTGGTGCAGTGCACACAACCAGCGTGTTTGGAGACAAAAGGTCACAGGTTCAAGCCCCAGCTGGGGCTTCTGCCAATCCATTCCCCATATTTTACCCACGACTATATCATGATAGTAAAGACGAACCTTTATTGCAGAGAACATAAGCATGGCTCAAACACCTCTATTTTACCCTACAGAGCACAGACACCAGAAACATGCACATTACCTAGAGCAGATTCCCCCAAATGCAGTCCTGGAGGGCCACAAATCTTTCAGGGTTTATGCTGTCTCCAATCTAAGGCTGGAGCGGTACTGGTGGTGGAGGTGGCAGCAGCTGGTGGCAACAGCAGACCATGGCCTAACCCTGTCCAGGTGGGTGCCGTGCACTGCAACAAACAGGCCCTGTCGGATGTACAGTCATGGATTCCTCAGGGAACACAGCATATCTGTGGCAACACGGTGGTGCAGTGCACACAGACAGTGTGTGCAAGAACAGAAGATCACAGGTTCAAAGCCCAGCTGGGGCTACTGCCAAACCAGTCCACATATTTTTCCCACAACTAAACCATGATAGTAAGGACAAACCTTTATTGCGGAGAACATACGCATGGTTAATACGCCTATATTTTACCCCACCGAGCACAGACACCATAAACAGGCGCATTACCTAGAGCAGAGTCTCCCAAATGCAGTCCTGGAGGGCCAAACACCATTCAGGTTCCATGCTGCCTCTAATAAAGATGCCTTTGCTGCATATCTATGCACCACCCCCATGGTATGCAGATGTAGCTCATGCATATTCATGAGGGACAGCATGAAAACCCGAACAGTGTTTGGCACACCAGGACTGGAGTTGGGAACCTCTGCCGTAAAGCAGCAGCCAACAGGAGCAGACACACCCACACCCACACCCACAGGCCCCATTGGCCAATGTCGCCTGGAGAGGCAGGACATTGGGCCCTGCGTGCATCTCCCAATACTAGCACTTGCATACCTTAGCAATACCACCCTACACCTGGGTATACGGTACACAGCTATCAGACGTTTGCTATGATTACTGGCAGATAGCAATTCCTATGTTAAGCACAGTTTGCTGATTGAGCTCCATCATAACAACCTTTCTGATGTCTATGGTGTGTGCTTCAGGTCTGGTCTCTGACAGTGTTTACCACCCTGGGGAGGGACCCCCAACAGTATTGGGTACCATATCCATGCCTGTATTGTGCCCATGACTGGTGTGGTGGCCAGGGCTGCTAAACTCCTCTATAGTAGCACAATGCTGGCATAGGTGTGGGGGTGTCTGTCTGTCTATCCAGTGTGTGGTGGCTGCAAACACCCTCCACAGCCCACACTGTCAGCACTGTTGCCAGTATTGGCCTGCCAATGTGCATAATGAGGAGCAAGGTACCATGGGTATAGCCCGGACAGGGTGGCCTGGCCAGGATGCATCTGCACAGGGCATAGGGCACTGGCTGGGGCATTTTAGTGCCCGGCCACCACCTACACAGACAGGGTGGCCTCAGCATGTCCTGCTGGGAGATCACTCTCACCCTGACTATGCAGTGACCACAGCATGGCTAGGCACCCCCATAGTGCTATATAGTATTTCTTTCATGTGATATTTATGGTTTTCCTTTTGGAGCCTAGTCACTGACCTATCTGCTTGTTGTGTATGCTGACATCCCAGTTCTGGGTGCATGCATTTCCACCAGGAACATGCACTATGGACTAGCTAGCAGACTGTTTGCAGCTGGTATGTGTCTTGATGGATTGCCTTGCAGGGTGCAGTGGCTAAAGGCTTGCTGCAGGAGAATATCAGATAGTGGTGGGGTGCAGCTTAGCATATCCAGGCCTAATGTCTGTCTGCTATTGTGTTATGGATGTGTACAGAGCTACATTGACTGCCCTATAAGGTGTCTGTTCCCCAGCAGGACCGGGGTTGATGGTCCCTTCTACTGCCACCATTGCAGGGAGGTAGAATGTGCATCTGTTGATGGGAGACCCTGTTTACTACCCTCAGCCCTGGAGGAGGAGGGTGGTGGTGGTGGTACATAATCCTCCATAGGGGCTACACCTGACTGAGACAGACAGATATATCCAAGGTGTTTCTGCAGAAACTAACTATCTCACACATTAGCACTGCTGGGGACCTGCAGCATGGCCTATTTCTGTCATGGAAAGTGCTGTGGACCTGGTGCTGGGCGCCCCACTGCACACTCAGGGTGAGCACAGTACCCGCACAATGTGATGGTGTGTAGCTACTCTGTGCCAGTAACACACACGGTCAGTACCCCCTACCAGGCCGAGGTGCTGGGGGGTGCATACCCCATCTTGTGTTCATCTGTGGACAGCTGATTTGCATGTGCAGTGCATCATGGGTATGGGTGGCCTAACCCTATCCTGGTGACCACAGCAGACTGTCTGTGTGGTGACATGCAGTCCCTCTACAGCCAGCCAGGGGCTTGCTAGCAACTATAGAGCTGTAGCCCACTGGTTACGTCACTGCCTATGGAGCCAGAGATCATGGGTTCAAACCCACAGTGGGGTTATTTGAAAGGGCTGCCCAAAGCATTATTTCTTTTTAATGTACATTATTGCTGCCAGCAAAAACACTCTCTGCGTACTGTACCCATAAGGTGCCTCAGAGGGCACTTTATAGGGCGCACTATAGGGCACCTTATGGTTACCATACATATAAGGTGCACTATACGTTATCCTGTGGAGCGACTTATAGGGTTCCCTATAGGGGACATTTTAGGGTGCCATGGCAGACAGTGCACTTTATAATGTGCCCTTTGGAGTGCCTTATAGGGTGCCTTATGCGACACCTTCAGTTACGGCACGTGAGGGCGTGTTTGCTGGCAGCAATTAATAAAATACAAATGAAGTGCTGCAGGAAACAATACATACATTGCAAAGCTGATGCCTCAGCCAGCCTTACGTATTAGGCACACTGGGGAGCAAACTCATGACCCCTGTATCAGCAGTCAGTGCCTTAACCATTGTGCTACACTGCTGTTCCTCCTTGCATATCAGCGCACCTACTTCAGATTTCCATGCGTTTAAATGCACAGTGCTGCCATCAAACACAGTGCTATGACCTTGCTGTGCCTATATGGTGCCCTATAGACCACCCTTTCAGCAACATTGTAAGGTGCCGTGGCAGACAGTGCACTTTAAAATGTGCCCTCTGGGGTACCCTATGAGGCGCCTTATGCAGCACCTTATGTTACAATACTTTGAGGGTGTGTTTGCTGGCAGCACTAATTAAAATAAAAATAAAATGCCCCCTACAGCAATATTACCTATAACAGGTAATGCCTCAGCCAGCCTTCTTCATTAGTCACAGTGGGGGATTGAACCCATGACTCCTGCATCATTGGTCAGTGTCTTAACCATTGTGCTACACTGCTACTCCTCCTTGTATGTCAGTGCACCTACTTATGATTTTCATTCCTTAAACTGCACAGTGCTGCCATCAAAAACAGTGCTGTGACCTCATACGGCACCCTATAAAGCGCCCTATAAGCAACATTCTAGGGTGCCTTGGCGGACAGTGCACTTTAAAATGTGCCTTATGAGGCGCCTTATGTTAACACACTTTGAGAGTGCATTTGCTAGTAGAGATAATTAAAATAAAGATAAAATGCCTCCTCAAGCAATCTTCCCCATAATAGGTAATGCCTCAGCCAGCCTTCTTCATTGGGCACAGTGGGGGATTAAACCCATAATCCCTGCACCATTGGTCAGTGTCTTAACCATTGTACTGTGGCTCTGTTACTGTGCTTGCACATCAGCGCGCCACTTCTGCTTCCCGCGCAACTTTCTCATGCGCTAATGTACAGGGCGCACATGAGCGCAGTGCACATTAGCGCATGATTAATCCCGGTTTTGCTTTTTTCTGACTGAAACGCCCACTCCTTATATGGCATCCGCACACTAGCGCGACGCGCACCCTAACGGGGTTTTAGTAAACATACCCCTAAATCATTGTAGTAATAATAGGATACAATAGTAGCACAGTTCACATTCAAATGACAAATTCAAATAACAATACACTAAAATGTTCATATAATTAGAGGCATGATACTAACGACATTAACAAATACAGACACATTAATAGATGGAAACAAATGGAGGTGGACTTTATAGGCAATTAAGATAGGGTTTAACAAAGGAATTGAGATAATACATGCAATGGACACTTCTTCCTCGAGATGAATCTTTAACCTGGGTGACAGGGTGCCCTAGTAGCTGTAGGAGGCTTCATGAGAGTACAGTGTGCCTGGATTGCAATGCCAGTAAATTATGTCCTTCTGAGCAGTGTGTACAACATTTTTACTTTTTTGAATGATAAAAGGATGCACAGTCTATAGGATTTCATGTACTCTTTGTAATATATGCACTTGCAACAGCAGAGCTGTTTTGTCCATTTCCAGCAAATGAAGCAGGCTGGATTTTCTCGGTGCCATCAGTGTGCCACACATTACACGCGCGGATAGTGATTACCTGTCCTAGAGTTTCAAAGGCTCCAACTGGAAAGCTCAGAACAATGTAGTATCTTGCTTGGCAAATTCAATAGCAGAAGGAGGTCAGTGTAAATCTGAAATGAATCAAGTCAGCATGAGCACAGGAATTTACCCAGAAGTGATCTGCAGAGGGGGCACAGAAACTTTTAGAGGTGAGCCAAGGAGAGGAGAAAGAGTATCCAAAGCAGAGAATATAGTGTTATAGGAAGAGATTGCCTCATCTCAGAATCTAATATCATAGTGGATGAGAGGAGAGACAAGACAGTGATGGAAAGGGTGCAAAATTAAAGAGTCTAGAGATTCCTAAATTGTTGGTGGTGATTGGCCTTAGAGAAAGGAAGCCTGTCTCCCATCCTGCACTCTGCTTCCTGTCGCAGTGAAAATAGATGATCGTGGTAACGCTGTGGTGACGTTTCACTTGTTGAAGCTTTTTCTGAATGTTCCCAACCATGAGAGTCAAAGGGAGAAAAGGAAAAAGCTACCCAACCAAGCTTGGTCCAGGAGTTTGTAGGCCTGCAGAAGGTGGGGAGGAGAAATGGATTTGTGAGGAGACATTCAAGTATCGGGTGTATCAAGTACCATCATGGGAGCAAAGAACCTAGTAAAGTTAGAGTGATCCCAAAGTGCAACAGAAGGGCAGGGGGTGCTCAAAAAATGTGAGTAAGAAAAGCTTTGAATCCTATTCTGCCTTGATGTACCTGTAAGCTGTGAAGCTGCATTGAAACCAGTGACTTTCGTGCTGAAGAAATGTTATTCAGTAAGGGCTTTTAGTACGGAACAACACAACCTTGTCTGAACCATTTCCTTAAATTTGAAATAGAATGCTTTGGGCCCTGAGTTGGAGAATCCACGCCATATCTTGGAGATAATTTGTGGGATTAGGACCTAGAACTAAGTGAGTCTGTAGTTAAATATGAGTACCCAGAAAAAGGCCTTCATATAGAAAAACATCTCCATTTGTTGGCAAGTCACATAGCTGCCCATTTGTCAATATTAATCACTCTTGCAACCAGGCTGGGGTTTCTGCATCTTATCCATCACTGCAAATATTTTCAAATCATCATGGAATTTCCAGCAGCGAAGAACAGTCAAACACACCGAACGCTGCAGTCCATTAATTAAGCTTACATTATAGGCAGAGGTCAAGAAAAATGCTCTGTATTTCTTATGTAAGCCAAAAGTAACAGAAAATAAGAAAATGCAAGCCATCACTAAGATTGGAGGTGATAAGAGGTTCAAAGGCTCCAGCAGGAAGGCTCTGAACTGTGCAGTGTTTTTAAGCAAAAGAAACATGATTATAAATGATGAATTTCTGGAATGTTGAGTCATATACTGTTCCCAAATGGGAGGAATGCAACCTCTTTCCCACCCTGATAGCACCATTCACAAGAAATAGCCTTGCCTTATCAACTTAATCTATAGCATACTTATGATTCTAACATTGCAGCAACCTGCAGGGTGCATCTAGCCCATGTGGCAAGTAGTGGGTGCTTAGAAGATGTGTTGGAGTATGGCATGTTTAGAGTGGTCAACACCCTCTTGTGTTCTCTCTTTCTTGCGGTTATGGTATGGGATCCATCACCTCAAAGTGGTGGTTGGAAAACATGGTAACTTCCACTAAGGGACGGGAGAAATATTTTGAGTGTCAACAAAAACAATTCCTCTCTGCTATCACAGCACCATCAGGCAAAATTATTAGATGCTGTCCTATTGTATAATTAATTGACAAGATATACACCTATTATTACTACTACTACTACTACTACTACTACTTCTTAAAGTCCCTACTCCACAGAGCTTATGATCTATTGAAGAAAGATAAAAAGCACAAATAAGAGATGAGGGAGTTTAATTTATTATGGGAAATTATTATAAACAATGTGGGTATAAACAGAAGAATAAAAGTGGCCTCAATAACATTGGACCTTTAGCCTGGATTTGCATAGGACCAGAGATGGAGCATGGTGTACTGACTCAGAAATCTATTCCAGGCATATAGCACAGCAAGGTGGAAGGAACAGAGTCTGGAATTAGCGCTGGAGGAGGGCACAGATAAAAGTGATTTATCTAATGAATGGAGATTTCAAAGAGGGGTGTAGGGAGAAATAAGAGAGGAGAGGTAACGAGGAGCTGCAGAATAAATGCACTTGTAGGTCAGTAAGAGAAGTTGAAATTGTATGTGGAAATGGATAGGAAGCCAAAGAAGTGACTTGAGAAGAGGGGTTATGTGAGTATAGCAATAGTGGTTGAAGATTAGTCATGTAGCTACATTTTTAACAGTCTTGGGATCTAAATTTAACCAGAAAGCTCTCTTCTGTGTTTTAAATTTAAACTGAAAGCTCTTTGCTGCTACTAGGCCCTGACTGATTTAACAAATACACTGGGTTCACAGATTAAACAGCTTTAATCTAAAGAATTCCTTTTCCCCAAGATTTAGAAAAATTCCCTGAAGTAAATACTTACAATTGCAGATCTCTCTCCAGAAGTAGCAGTCCCCTTTTGTAGTCCTTCAAGACTCTGGGAGAGAAGAGCTCTGAACATAGGAAGGGGCTACAACAGTTTGCACGACTTTTAAATTTAGTTGATGTTGGGCACTTGCAACACCCATGGAAACGTGAATACGTCTTTTATACACATGTTCATAATTGTTATAGTAGAATTGATTATACATTTGGCAATAGGGACCTTTTTCCTAAGTGGGCAATTCAGAAATTGGCAATGTGAAGCGCCATTTTAGAAGGGACGTCGAGGAAAAATCTGGGACATCCATAAAAATGGGAGAGTGACAGCAGTGCTTTCTGAAATCTCAATGTCTCCACCTCCAAAAATGAATGTCCCAGTAACTGGGATCCACACAGATAGCAAGGCCAGGTACGTGCATGGGTGTAGGCCATTTATAAATGTGGATGTCCCTGAAGTGCACGCCTGCAGAGCCAGGTAGGTCCAGCCTGGGTAGGTCAGAAAGGCGGCATCTGTGTTATAAGATTTGCACATCCTATCCTGCCATTTCAGATACTCAGATGTGCGGCTGCAGGCCAGTAATATGTTTGGAGTATGTATTTACGGGCAGGTTTCTTTGGCCAGGAAATATTAACTGTGTCAATGTAAGTGCATTTTGCTCTTCCTCCTTATTTGTGATCAGGAGCAGGTATAGGCATGGGCACCTCAACAACCGTGGTCTGATGTGCTTGTGGCATTTTGAAATCACACCACAGCTGCAACTCCCTTGATCCCCCCAGGGCACGCCTCCACCATGCCGCTGTGCTACCTGGACATTCTCACACCAGGGATGTCTGTATACCCGGCTTTATAAAATGGGCCTGGGGACATCTCCATGATTTGCAGGTCTGTGTTCCCATTTTCAGACATCCAGCACATGAACAGAGCTTCTAAAATACCTCACATAGTCTTCTCGGATCATGTTCTAATATGGGTAGAAGTAAAAAGGATAGGGAAGGGGTATAAAAAGGGATTTTGGTGATTGAATGAATTGTTATTATGGGATGGGAAGGTAGCATGTTTAGGTTTATGTTTATTAAGCTTGATATAACCGCCCTTCACATTCGCAGCAGGGCGGTTTACAATAAAATCAGGTAAAGAAGAAGGGAGGAGAAAGGAACATCATAAGTGATAGGAAAGAGCGTATCACTCATACTTAGGAGAGGGATAGAAACAGAAATCGAAGGAGTGGAAGATTAGAGTCAAATAATAGGTAGGTCAAAAGATTTCTGGAAGAGATGGGTTTTGAGTTGTGATTTGAATTTGACAGAGGATATCTCTAATCTGAGGTTGGGAGGTAGAATATTCTAAAGAGTTGGACCGAAAAAGTAAAAGGCCGTATAACAAGTGGTTTCTAGTCTGGCTTGAGTAGCAAATGGGAGGCAAAGGCGGTTAGCATGGATGGAATGGAGAACCCAGTGTGGTGAATGTGGAATAATCAGGCTTGAGAGATAAAGAGGAGTACCAGTGTGAAGTGCTTTGTGTACCAGGGTGAGGGGTTTGCACTGGATACGATAGGATATTGGGAGTCAGTGGAAGTGAACTAGAAGTGGGGTTATGTAGTAGAGGTGAGCATGGGGTTGGAGGAATTTTAGGAATTGAATGACACTGGAGAAGGGCTGTTAGGGAATACCATGAAGGTGATAGAGGCATTTTTTGTGAAATGTGGAACTAGAAAGAAGCAGGATAGAGAGAAGAAGAGGACACAATGAGGGGTATTTTAGAAAAGATGTCCAAGTGCAATCTGGGAGGTTTAAGCCAGAACATCTAAATAAAAAAGCAAGCACATCCAAGTGCAGACATGATTTCACGACTGTGGATATGCCCGATATGGACGTCTGTGGGGGCATCTACATAGACATCCCCAGAATAGTATTTCAGAACCTGGATGTCTAGGAAGAGCCTAACAGTAAGAGTAGTAGGTAAGGACCAGGGAATCCAGGGTTCAAATCCCACTGCTGCTATCATTTTGATTTTGCAGAATACTGGGGGTGACGGAGTGCTATAGTATCTTCTCTACACCCTCTGGATGTTTTTCAGCCAAAATGAGCACTTTCCCCGAAGCTTATTTGTGCTTGGAGCAGGTCTAAACTTAGATGCGACTCCAGCCACACCTCCACCACGCTCCCGTTCAGACTTGGAGATCCTCATGCTAGGGGTGGCTGTAGAGATTATTAGTAGCAAACAAAAATAAGTTATACTCAGTTATGTCCAGGGGAAATTAGCTACCAATACCCGGTCCAAAGTTCTGTGAGAATGTTGGCAATGAGCCATGAAAAGAGCCTTGTCTGTATGTACGTATTACGTTAATTTTTTTATTTTTTGCTTTTTTGCAAATATTTTTTAGTGGCCACAAAGCATGATGCATACAACTCATTTCCACTTATCATGACCTATATCATAATTTCAGCTAACACATCTCCTCTCTGCTAGATGATTCTAAGACTGTCATGTATCACTTCTTCTTCCAGTATCCATACTTAGATTTTGCCAACAACTAGTGTTATTTTGTACTATCTTAACATTTCCAATACCTAGCTATCATAGCCCATTTTTCTTATTTTCACCTCTCCCCCCTTTATATCCCCTTCCCTCCCCTTCACCCTTCCCTCCCTCTCCCCCCTCCCCCCCCAAAGTCGGTGGGTTTATAGGCATTCAAGACATTCTTCCCATGCTTTACAAAACTCTCCGTGCTCGATAGATCCACTCTGTTTTACCTCGCAGCATCCATTCTGCCATAGTTCGCATTCTCATCTTCCACTCCACTGTGGTCGGAGGCCTTTCCTCTATCCAATGTGCCACTATTGTTTTCCTAGCGAGCAGAAGCACTACTTGTGCCATCCGCTTTTTTGCCATTCCCTGTACCTTTCCACTCATAATTTTCCCATCTCCCAGCAAGAGGGCTTTTTAATCCCATTCCACCGTGGTGCATAACAGCACCTGCAGTTTCTGTAGCACTCCCTCCCAGTATAGCTGTAATTTCGGGCATTCCATGAAAAAGTGTGTCCAAGTATCCGTCATGCTCTTACATCTCTGACAATTAGGGTTATCCCATAGTCGCATTTAAGCCTCCCTATTCCTTGTTAAGAAAGCTCTATGTAGTATTTTATACTGCATTTCCCGTAGGTTCGCATCCACCATGTGTAGGGGTAGCTCCGTATACAGTCTCCTTATAAGTTGTTCACCAACTTCTTCCCCCAATTCCCTTGTCCAGGCTTGCCCCAACGCCTGGTGCCATTCCCTTTTCCACACCTCCCCAGCTACTCTATACCAATTGGCTATGCTGTTGCATTTACTGGGTGTCATCATGTATGTTTTGTCGAGCTTTGTGCCTGTCCTCTGTCGTTCTGAACTTGCTGGTAATGTAGTGGCATCATTGCAAATACACCATTAATTGCTTATTCAGGGCCCTCCACTCCACCTTTTATTGGCTAAAAGTTGGCACACTCCCCTGCTCCTTTTCCAGGATTTGGCCCACATATCGATAGCCCTTCTCTGCCTACCTTTTAAAGGCGGGGTTATCATTTCCTGGGGGGAACTGCGGATTCCCAAGCAGGGAAAAGAATGGCGATTTCTCTCCAAACCCTCCCCCCATTCTCACTCTCCACCATTGCCAGGCCTTTCGCATAGACTCAGTGAAGCATCTAACCCACGTGGTCTCGGCCCTCGATTACGCTTGTATTGGAGTAAACAAAAAGCTTTATAGGGCGTGCATCCCTGATCAAAAAACTCTTGAGGGGCATATCTATCTTCCCCTGTGTGAAATTCATGCACCCATCTGAGTAGTGCAGCCATATTGTAAAGACTTAAATCTGAAAGACTTAAACCTCCTCCCTCCCTACTCATTGTCAGTTTTGCATAGCTAATCCACTCCATCTTTCCCCTCCACAGAAAGGTGCTCACCACCCTCCTATACGCACGCTCTTCCACTCCCTTAACCCAGAGTGGGAGCACCTACAGTGGATATAATGGCCGTGGTAACAATATCGTTTTGATTATTGCTACTCTCCCAAACAGAGTGAGTGGCAGGTTTCTCCACTTATCACACCACTCTCTCATTTGTTTAATTTTCCCCTATATTCTTCTTATAGACAATATTTTGGTCAGCATTGAGATGCAGCCCCAAGTATTTCATGGTCTCCCCAGTCCATGCTAGTGTGTTCAGAAAGAAATGGGCAGATTTTGTTGATGTTATAGAGAAAGAAATGGCAGGTCTTAGCTATCAGATGGATGTGTGTGGAGAAGGAGAGAGAGGAGTCAAAGATGACCCCAAAGTTGCACGCTGAGGAAACAGGGATGGGTAGAGAGTTCACCACAGAGACTGAGAAAGGAGAAAGAGGAGAGGAGGTTTTAGGGGGAAAATAAGCAGCTCAGTTTTGGCCATGTTCAATTTCAAGCAGCAGTGAGACATCAAAGCAGCAATGTCAGAAAGACAGGTAGAGATCCGGGTCTGGATTTCTGGAGAGATTTCAGGTATGGAGAGGTAGATCTGGGATTCAACAAGATAAAGATGGTACTGAAAGTCATGAGAAGAGATGAGTGCACCAAGGTAGTGGATATAGAGAGAGAGAAAAGAAGTGGACCCAAGACAGATCCTTGGGGTACACCAACAGAGAATGGGATAGCAGCAGAGGAGGATCCACCAGAACAAACACTGAAAGAGCGATGGGAGAGATAAGAGGAGAACCAGGATAGTACAGAGCCCTTAAAATCAAGCAAGGAAAGGGTATCAATGAGAAGGTTGTGGTCAACAGTGCCAAAAGCAGCAGAGAGATCAAGAAGGATGAGGACTGAGTAAATGTCCTTGGATTTTGCCAGGAATAAGTCACTGGAGACCTTGGCAAGAGCCATTTAAGTAGAATGTAAAGGACAAAAGCCAGAATGTAAAGGATCCAGGAGGACTTGACAGGAGAGAATGTCAAGGCAATGGCGGTGAACCGCACATTCAAGTAGTTTAGAAATGAAGGAGAGGAGGGAGATGGGTTGAAAGTTAGAAGGACAGGTAGGATCAAGTGAGGGTTTCTTGAGGAGAGGTGTAACTACAGCATGCTTTAAGGCTGCAGGGACAATTACAGTGGAGAGCGATAGGTTGAGAATATGACAGATGGAAGGGACAACAGGGAGGAGATGGGGCTTAGGAGATGGGTGGGAATAGGATCAGAGGAGCAGGTAGTGAGTTTGGAGGAAGAGAGAAGGTGTGCGGTTTCCTCCTCAGAGATCATAGAAAAGGAAGAAAGGGTAGCAGAGGTAGAGGGGGAAAGCTGGGAGTGAAGAGGGGAAGGAGGGGAAGTAGCTGACTTTGTGGGGAATTGGAGGGTGATCTTGTGGCTTTTGTCATGGAAATAGCCAGGGTTTGGGCAGAAAGGGAGGGAGGGTTTGGAGGTGGAGGCACCTTGAGGAGAAAATTGAGAGTAGTAAAGAGACGGCGAGGGTCAAAAGCAAGAGAGTTAGTCAGATGGGCATAATAGCCTTGTTTGGTGAGTGCTATGGCTGACTGGAAAGAGACAAGCATGAATTTGAAGTATAGAAAGTCTGCAAGAGAGCGGGATTTGTGCCAAGCATGCTCAGCTGAACAGGCACAGGAACACAGATAGTGGGTAGTCAATGAAAGCCAGGGCTGGGGCATAGTACACCTCACAGGACATGGCATGGGTGAAGTGAGAACATCCAGAGCAGAGGAAAGTGCAACATTATAGGAAGCTACGTACAAATCATTCACTCAGATCCACTCAGCATTACACCTCCTACCTTTCAAAGACACAAACCTAGACCCACACATCACATCATCCATATCAAAACACAAGTACCACTGGCCATATCACCTCTACAGAAACACACAAACACCACCTCACACCTAAAATGCACCCCAATCAACGCTCAATCAGCAAGAAATAAAATCCAACTCACAATAGATCTCCTACATAACAATAACATAGACATCCTTTGCGCCACAGAATCATGGTTCACTGAAATAGACTATGTCCTACTGAGCCAACTAACATTCCATGACTATCACCTTTTCAGCTCCCCAAGGACACATTGACGAGGTGGGGGTGTATTCATCCTAACTAAGAAGTACCTCAACTTCCGCATCCTCCTCAAAACCTCAGACAAAGAAATAGACACATTTACAATAACAAATTGTTACATTACCATCCTTCTCCTTACAGATCCCCAAGTGCTAACCCCAAAATGCTAGACACACTACTGGAAATGCTATGCAACCACAGATCACAAAACAACTACCTTATGCTTCTTGGATACCTAAATCTCGCATCCACAGCTTCTAACCACTCAAAGGCCTTTCTTGAAGCAACAGAAGCCATGGACTATCCACAACTTGTCAATCAGCCTATACACCACAAAGGAAACTCCCTGGACATGATCATTCTGCCACAAAACATCCTTTAAGCCCACCTAATCAAACCTCCTATTATTATTGATGTTCCCTGGTTGGATCAGAAAATGAGCTCCATCAACACACCACACAACACACGTGATCAGAAACAACACACCACTGAACCCTACTCTCACAAGTTCCACAATTTAGACAAGAAAGACTTCCTTGCAAAAATCCTTCCAAAACTACAAGACACTCCAGAAGACATTAATTCTCTCATACAAAGTTGGAATAAAACCTTATCAGAAGTAGCAACAAAACCATACACATCCAACCAACACAAAAGACATAACGCAGCAACATGGTACACACCTCAATTAAAGGATATAAAGTGCAAACTCAGAATCACTGAAAGGAAGTGGAGAAGCACCAGATCAACTGACAGCTTAAACACCTATAGAACCAAGCCACGGGAATACCAAACAGCCATATATCAAGCAAAAAAGGAGTACTACACAAAACTGAGCCAAGACTCACTCATTCGCCCCAGAGAGCTCTTCGAAGTAGTCAAATCATTAACCAAAGACATAACCCAACAAGTAGAAAAAACTAGCCTAACTTCACAAATGATGGCAGACTACTTCCAGACCCTAACATCTCCCCACAGCAATAGCAAGAGCAGCCTTGCCGACACAACAGACCCGCAATGGACAAAGCCTCAAAACACTTGGAAGACATTCACAACAGTCACTTCAGACCACCTAGAAAAAATTATCTCCAGCATCAACCACCTCCCCACTTGACCCAATGCCCAGTCAGCCGGATCAAGGCTGCCAGACACAAACTTACACAAACAATACTTAAACTCACCCAACTTTCACTACAACAAGAATGCATATCCCCAGAACTCAAAATGGCCTTCATCCACCCAGTAAGAAAAGGAACAACCAACGACATCTACCAACCAACCTCCTACAGGTCTATAACCAGCCTCCCATTCATGGCCAAGATACTAGAAAAAAATCACCCTAGAGCAGCTCCAGGATCACATAGAATCATATTCCCCCCTTGAATCCTAGCAATATGGATTTAGATCTTATCATGGAGTAGAATACCTCATGTCCACACTACTGGACAATCTAATGAAAGGCACTAACAACCCTGGCACAGGATTCACACTCATCTTCCTGGATATAAAATCAGCATTTGATTCAATAATACACAACCTCATCATTCAGAGTCTACAAGCAATTGGACTAACCGATACACCTCTGAAATGGTTCAAGTCTTACCTATCAAACCAACAAATTTAAATTAAGATAGGCCCCACTAAATCATCCCCACACACCCAGACCCAAGGAGTTCCTCGAGGCTCTGCCCTCTCTTCACTAATTTTCAACATCTTCCTTCAATTGATCTGCACAGTTATACAAGCATACAACATTCTATATCACATATACGCTGACGACGTCATGATTTACGCTCCCATCAACACAGCCAACCCAGATATAACACACATAGTAAAATGCTTTTCCTCCACCACGGAATGGCTTGCAAATCACAATATGACTATAAATCTTAAGAAAACAGAGGCACTTTATATCACCAGAGACCACACCTGAGACAACAACTGTAAATTTCAATGGTACCCAGCTACAAGTAAAGCAAGAAGTCTGTTATTTGGGAGTCACCCTCGATCAATGCCTATCCTTCTCAAATCATATCAAGAGCATCACCAGGAGCATCTACCACAAATTCAAAACAGTCCAACACCTTAAACCCCTCCTAATCCACCATGATCACATCGCTCTGCAAGCTCTGGTCTTTCCACATCTCGACTACTGCAATATCATCTTCCAAGGCCTACCAAAAGCAACAACCCACCTGCTCCAACTTGCTCTCAACACAGCAGCCCTCATCCTCTGCAATGCTCACAAAACAGAATATATAACTCCTTTGCTCAAACAGCGACACTGGCTCCCCATAACTGAACACATAAAATACAAAGCCACCTTCACAACTTTCAAAGTCATCAGTGGCCTATCATCGACCTACCTTTAATCTCTCCTACAAGAGACACCAGACAACAGAAAAAGACGAATCTGCTCACAAAATACTCTATATACACCAGTCCTATACACCAGAACCAGCACCACGACCTCTAAGAGAGCCTTCTCCCTGTTCACACCATCCCTCTGTAACTCTATCCCCGACAAGCTATGGGCCACAAAGGACATAATAACTTTCAGAAAGGCCTTCACTTATTCATAGACTGCTTCCCAGAGGACAAAACATATTTAGCCAACATACATCCCCTCTGTCCCCTCTCCTCCCCTCCTCTCCCACCCTTTATCCCTCCAAATTGACCTCCCCTTGATTCACCCTTTTCCTCCCCCTACCCACTTGTTACTTAAACCCTTATGTTATAATACCTCTCCAAGTTAACCACCCTGTTAAATGTATACTGTTCTGATCTGATGTAAACTGCTTTGATCACAGGATAAAGTGGTATAGAAAAGCTGTTAAATAAATTCCCCCCATAGCCAGCAGCGGTGACCACATTCTACGTATTTTCAGCACTATTGAATATTCATATAGTGGCACCAAATATCTATTTTTTTAAGCACTGCAGCTGGTGTTAAAGAAACGCAGTCGCCTCCAGCTTTAAATATTGACACAATGAAGAATATTCCCTTTCGCTAGAAATCAGTATGAAATTCCTGCTCAGCATCCTTCCTGTCTACTCCAAGAACTCATTCTCTGTCCTGCAGCTCCAAGGCTCCCAACCCTGGGTCCTGGACTGCTTTTAAGGAGGTAAAACAGCTCCAGAAACTATTGGGCTCCTTCGCTATATGTTATTCACTGAACGTTATGCAGTTCCCAAATGGAGAATGACAGAAAAAACTATACCCCTTTTACTAATATCTCATACCCAGCTAGCACAGGGACATTCAGAGGCTGTTTTACTAAAGGCTGATAAGGTTGCGCACTTAATGTGCATTTGAAATACATCTAAAGTGCAAAGCCTCCATGTTAGCTGTTAGGGGCAAGATCAGCATTCTCCCATCAGCTAACGTGCAACTGAGTACATTAATCTGTGCACAATTAATGTGGGTGCATCAAATGATACCCATAGAGATATCATTGGGTGCACCCGCACTAATTGCCATGTTAATGGTGCTCGCACACTAATGTGCTCTCCACGCACACAGTTCGCCTCTATCCTGCCCACTCTCCACATTAGCATGTTTTGGCGGCCGGTAGCTGGCATGCTCGCATATTAGTGTTCACTATGGCTAGTTTCCGTACACTATAATGTACAGCAACTGGTTAGCAGTTAATGGATCCCTTAAATTGACACCTTATACTCACCCCTCCTCCAAAAAATATTGTTATGGGAAATATTCACAATTTTTTATCACTGTATCACAATTCAATATATATCAAAATACAGAATGCAAGACAAGCTAAATAGCTAAAGGCTACTATCTTGTGTAAACCAGAGGGCCCAATAATCAAAAACATTTATGCAGTTTGCAGATGGTTAGTTAGTGCCACTGAGTATCCAAGGGTATCACCATTGCACGCCCTGATGCTAACTGGTTAGCACTGGGGCATTCCAGGGGTGGCACCCGGCCATAACTGTGCAGTAATGAGCCACTGCCTGGTTATGGCTACACTGCGAAAGTCAAGAGCAGTAAAGGCTAGCCCAACGTCGCCATGGAAACTAACCAGGCAACAGCTGAATATTGCTGCTGTCCAGTTTGCTTCCTGAAAATCCTATCAAGCTGGATATTCAATGTTGGGGCAAGATATGACCCCCAGCATGAATATCCAAGGGTAAAATTCGGTGGCAGTGGCTAGCCACATTAGATTGGCTAGCCGACACCATTGAATATCAGGCCCAGACTCTATAAGTTTCTCCACTGAAGACTGTGTTCTCCATGGGAGTATGTGATCTGCACAGAACAGGAGCTGGGAGACTGAAATTCCAAAGAAAAGCCGAGCTTCCAAATTTAGGCACCTATTTCAGCCAAATTTAGTTTTCAGTTGAAAATTTATCAAAACTTAGGAGCCATGAAGGCACATTTTACAAAGTGATGTCCAAGTGCAATCTGGGACGTCAAAACCAGAATATCTGAAAAAAACAGAGGCACATGCAAGTTCAGACATGATATCAGAAACATGATGTTCCTGATATGGACGTCCATAGAGATGTCTACATAGATGCCCCCGGAATAGCTTCTCAGAATGTGGACATCTAACAGCATAATGGTAATAGTCAGTTAGGAGTGAGGTGACCAGGGCTCAAATCCTAGTGTGGGTCTTTGTGATCTTAGACTAGTCACTTACAGGGGCGGTCCAAGGGGGGTGCGGAGACACGGTGTGGGCCTCAATTGCATAAGGGCCACATTTGCATAATGTTACCATACACTAACTTTTAGTAAACATGCCTCTTAATGAGTTTATGGATAAAGAAAGACTAAAAGATTTCTTCATTACTATAATTTTATTTATTTATTTTATTTATTTATTTAACATTTCTTATATACCGCGCTATTTGTCATCAGCGCGGTTTACATCAAAACAATAGAACACTTGACCAGATACATTGGCCGTCGTTTACATAAAACGGGGAGTTAACATGGAGGAGAACTTGGGGAACTATTTACATTCAAGTTTATAGCAAACTTAGGAAACTATGTACAAATCGATTGTATTACATATTAGGTATGATTACAGTGTTTTACATCATGTAGCGGCTGTATGATATAGTGGGGGTGTGTGGGAGGTAATGGGGTATCGGGATGGCTATAATGTAAGAGAAAAAGGTGGTGTTTGAGGGCTTTTCTAAATTGAATAAGGTCTCTAATAGCTCTAATGTGTGGGGGGAGTTTGTTCCAGCATACGGGGGCATAGTTCCTGAAAGCCCTATTGGTGGTGATCTGGTTGAGTTTTGTGGATTCAATTGGTATAAGTAGCATGTTGGCAGCCTGGGATCTCCTGGATCTGTTGTCTGGAGAACGCGTTATGAGGTCGGAAATGGATGGGGGAGCTATCATGTTGAAGGCCTTGAAGGTAATGAGGAGGGTTTTGTACAGGATTCTACTGCTTATGGGAAGCCAGTGTAGTTCCTTTAGAATGGGGGAGATGTGGTCGACCCTTGAGGTTCCGTAGAGCACACGGGCTGCCGCATTCATGGCTAGCTGTAATGGTTTGAGGGAGCTCTTTGGAAGGCCATGTAGAACTATGTTGGCATAGTCGAAGTGCGGTGTGACTAGTGCCTGGAAGATGGTGCGGAAATCCGCGGATTCCATCATGGGCCTAAGATGCCGTAGGGTTTTTATCTTGAAATAGATGGTCTTGACAGTGCGTTTGATATGTTCCTTGAAGTTGAGTTGTTGATCAAGAATTACCCCGAGATATCGTATGTTGGATTTGATTGGAAGTTCCGCGTCTCTGACTTTGAGTGTTGGTGGCGGAGAGAAGGCTTTATTCCTTGTGATCATTAGTACTTCCGTTTTTTTGAAGTTTATCCGGAGGTTCTGAGTGAGTAGCCAGTCAGTTATTGTGTTGAAGCAGTCAACTAGCACTGTATAGTCGGGACAATTGATGACAATGGGTGTGAATAGCAGGACATCATCGGCATACATAAGACACGATATGCCAAATGAACGGGCAATGTCACAGATTGGTTGCATATAGATGTTAAAGAGCAACGCGGAGAGGGAGGATCCTTGGGGTACACCTTGGTGCTGTTGGAAAGGTTCGGAGGTGGTGCTTTGAATCCGGACTTGTTGACATCTGCCTTCGAGGTAGGATTTACACCAGTCCCACGCTTGATCTCGGATTCCTTTCTCATGTAGCCGGGTGAGAAGCTGCAGGTGGTCTACGGAGTCAAACGCTGCTGATATATCAAGGAAGATTAGTGCGAAGCCATTCTTTATACTGTCAATTCCATTGATCAGTGAACTGGTTAATGTTGTCAGTAGGGTTTCGATACCGTGTGCTTCTCTGAATCCATGTTGAGAGGGATCCAGTGGTGAGGAGGAGTCAACATGCTGCTGGATCTGTCTAAGGGTTATTCTCTCTAGGATCTTAGCCAGGAAAGGGATACTGGAGATTGGTCTGTAAGATTCCTCTTTCTTTGGGTCAAGTTGATTGTTTTTTAGTAGTGGGCGGATGGATGTGTGCTTGAGCGCATCTGGGAAAACTCCTGTTTCAAATGACAGCTTGGTGATGTTGGCTATGATAGGGCTGAACTCCGTGCGCATTGTCTTGATCCAGTGCGCTGGGCAGGGGTCGGTTGGTGCGGTCGTGGCGTTGATTGATGCAATTACTTCTTCAATGGTCTTTGTTGATGGCGGTGAGAGTTTGGTGAGTGTGGACTGGGAAAGAGTGGTTTTGGGATTTGTGGTATGGTTAAGATGAGGTGATGATGCCATTGTAGTTACCTTTATTGATTTTGATTGGATGTAATTCGCATATGCTTGTGGCTGAATACCTTCTTGTTGAGGAGGGGAGGGTTGGTTGGTAAGGGATTTCACCAGCTGGAAAAGGTCTCTTGGCTTATTTAGTGAGCGGCTGAGAATTTCTGCATGGAATTGTTTCCTTTTGGCCCACGTTGATTCGCGATGGGTCTTCAGATATTGTTGATAGATGGCCTGGTCTGAGGTATTTCTAGTCGCTCTCCATTTCCTTTCGAGTTTTCTGAGTCGGAGTAGGGACGCTCGTAGTTCCGGGGAAAACCATGGGGCGGCGTGTTTCTTGGTGTCTCCTCTGTCCGATGCGGTTTTTTTGTTGTTGGCAGGTTGTTGAGCGTAATGGGAGAGGGTCTCGTTCCAGTTGGACATCATGTCATTCAGGTTGGTTGCTGGTTGATCAAGCTTTGGGAGAACGTCACTAACGATTGTTTCCCTGTTGAGTTGCTTGAATCGTGTGGTTCCTGATGTTTCCGTTGCACTTGGGCGGTGGCTCGTAGAGTGTTGCATTGGTAAATGGAATGTTATTAGATTGTGGTCTGACCAGGGGACTGGTGAGATAGTAAGGTCAAATTGGTTTGATGTACTCATGACGGTATGTGGGATGAATATTAGGTCAAGGGGGTTTCCTCCTTGGTGGGTGGGATCAGTTATAATCCAGTGCCAATCACCAGGCACATTAGGAACTACTACAAACACTGCCCATTTAGAACCCATAGCAAACCCACCATATCGTAACAGCACTACCAGGACTCACAAAGCACCATACCCTACCAATCAAAAGGCAACACTGCAAATATTAAACCAATACATTTCAGAGAATAACAATACATGACCTACTGGGGAAAGAAAACAAGTGGCAATGTCAAATAGGAATTACATAAACAGAATACCTCAGCTCAGTTACACATGCAGAACATAGACCATCACTAAACAAGGAATCACAATTTAGAAACAGGAAGACAATAATTAAACTGGGAACCCCAAAAGCCAAACTTGGAATGTACAACAACACTATAGAAATATAACTATAAATTAATTTCCTCTTGTACTAAACAAAGCGCAGACGTTAATGATGCACATTTCCCAGAGCTGACATATTCCAGTTAATAAATTCAAAATAAAGAGATATCTTTCTACCTTTTGTGCATTTTTTTCCAGTTGCAATTGCTCCAGCCACTTTCTTCTGGTTTCCTCATGTCTTCTGCTAATTCTCTGTCGTCTGCTATCCATTTGTCCTTTCTTCTCTCTTCTAGTTTTTTTTTCCATTCTCTCTCTACATCTGCTTTAACATACTAATCTTTCTCCTTTTGCTCTTTCCTCATTCCTATTTCACCCACTCAAATTTACCCCTCCATCCTCAATCCCCACTTACTCTCCCAATACCCGGCCAATTGTAGATTTTTCTTCCCTCCCACACAAAATATTTTTCCCCTCTCCATTCCACTCTCCCAGCCCCATCCCATTCTAATCCTCCCCCAACATCAGCTCCCTTCTAGTTCCAGCCCCACCCAGCATCCGCTCCCTTCTAGTCCCCGCATCAGCCCATTTCCAGTCCTAGCCCCCAATCAGCCCATTTCCAGTCCTATCCTAGCCCCACCATCAGCCCATTTCCAGTCTTAGCTCCCCCATCCATTTCCAGTCCTATCCGAGTCCCTCTATCAGCTCATTTCCAATCCCAGCCCCCTATCAGCCCATTTCTAGTCCTTTCCTAGCCCCACCATCAGCCCATGTCAAATCCTAGTTCCCCTCCACTCAGCCCATTTCCAATCCAAGCCCCCCATGAGCCTACTTCCAGTTCTAGCTCCTCCATGAGTCCATTTCAATCCAAGTCCCCACCACAGCCCATTTCCAATCTTAGCTCCCCCAACACCCAATTTCCAGTCCTATCCTAGCCCATCCATCAGCCCATTTCCTGTCCTAGCTCCCTCCCCTCACAGCCCATTTCCATTCCAAGCCCCCCTCCCCATCAGCTATTTGCAGTTCAAGCCCCCCTTCCCCTCAGCCCATTTCCATTCCAAGCCCCTGTCCCCATCAGCTATTTGCAGTTCAAGCCTCCCCTTCTACTCAGCCCATTTCCAGTCCTAGAAACCCCCCCCAAACCATTACCAGTCCTAGCCCCCCCATAGCCCATTACCAGTCCTAACCCCATCACCCCATTTCCAGACTTAGCCCCCCCATAGCCCATTACCAGTCCTAACCCCCCATCAGCCCACAGCCCATTACGAGTCCTAACCCCATCAGCCCACCTCAAATCCTAACCCCCTCCCCCCCATCAGCCCATTTCCAGTCCTAACCTCCTTCCCCCCCAACAGCCCAGGGAAATTTTAAAATAAAAAAAAAGCTGGCTGCTGCTGCTGCTGCTGCCGCGGCATCAGCAGAATCTAGTGTCCTGCGGGCCCCCCCCCCCCCTGCCTGGCAGAGCCCTCCCTCCCTGCTTCCTTTCTTCCTCGCGGCTCTGTTAAGCCTGCCGGGGCTGATGGGAAAGTTCCCATCAGCCCCAGTGGGCTCAACAGAGCCGCAAAAGGGAAACTCTCCCTTCGCGGCTCTGAAAGCCGACGCGTAGAGGGACTGAGGTGGGGAAGGAGGGCTGTGCTGGGCAGGGGGGCCCCACAGGACACTAGATTCTGTTGCTGCTGCGGCGGCGGCAGCAGCAGCCAGATTTTTTTTTTATTTTAAAATTTACTTTTAAAGAAGAATGTTCTTTGCGCAGGGCCCCCTGAAACGCAGGGCCCTGTGAAAAAAACATTCTTGCTCAATGGACGGGGTGGCCCTGGTCACTTAACTCTTCATTCTCTGTATGTTTTAAGGCCAAAACAAGCACTTTCCTGAGGCCTATTCATGTCTGCAGCAAGTGTAAATGTGGACATGGCAGCAAACGTCCATGTTGTTCCTGAATTTAAAGGAAGATGTGAAAGTCCATAGCCCCTCTCTGAACACGCCCCCATCATGCCCCCTCACCTATTTGGATGTCCCTGCACCATAGACATCTGTAAATGTCATTTGTGGAATGACTGCAGAGACATCTCTGTTATTTTGACGTGCACATCTTCAGACATCCTACATTGTGACTAAGCCTTATAAAATGACCTCCTACTGTAAATGTAAAACTGGTATTCATTTGCTGAAGTTTAAGTTCCAGTTTGATGCCTGGGGCTGAATCAGTGCTAAACATCTAAGAGGTCAACGAGCAATTTTTGGCCAGTAACTTAATATCTGGCCAAAATGAATTCAGCTGAAAGTGGGAAGGGAAATACATGTTAACTGGGTAACAGCCACATTCAGCCATTATCCACTACGTTAGCCAATTAATTTGACTGCAGATACAGCAGGCCTATGATAATTGGATAAATGGTTATCTTATATCTTTAAGTCACTTTATTCAGAGGTGCTAAAATAACTAGATATCTGACTAACTCTCTGGCTAAAGCCAGATAATGTAACTGGTTATCTTTAACTGGATGTACTGCCACTGCATATCAACCCCTAACTTTTTTCCCTGCCCTAAATCCACCCAGTAGACACCCCTTTTCTTGGCCTCTAAATTTAGGAGCCTAGTGAAACTTATTCATCAGCTTGACCTCTAGTGACTACTCCTAGAGGGCTGTAGGAGTCATTTGTAAACCCAGGTGCCTACTAGTCATCATAGAAATTCTAGGTAGGTGCTGCAGGATGGGGTTGTGACTAGGGTGTCAGCTGGAATGGGGGGGAGGGGGCTTATTTGATATCTATTTATTTATTTAAGAGTATGGACAGGTCTCAGCTGAGGTGTCAAACCTAGATATGGAACAGGCCCTTTAAAAGATAGCAGTGCCTGGTTTAGTCTCCACTATTTTTGAGTTGCTATGGTCAGGAATGCGCGATGTTCCTGACCACAGCAAAGCAAAATAAAATTTACCATGCAAGTCACTAACCTGAGGTACTGAGGTAACCCTAGTGACTTGTGTGGTAACTTTTGCTTTAGTTTAATATCGTGTTTTACCACATATTCACTTCCCCTGCAAATATTCATCTATTGGCATCTCCTAGGAAATTATAAAAAATAAATCTGAATTAAAAAGCAGAAAATTCATATTTTTGATGGTTTTCACCAAGAAGAGCAGTATTAAAGGTTTAGTCCCTAGTATTACTAATGAAACTGGAATTCGAAAATTACAAATAACCTGCTGACTTCAGACTGCCTATAATTTGAGGCCACCTACTTATGACCTAGATTGGCCACTGTTGGAAACAGGATACTGGGTTTGATGGACCATCGGTCTGACCCACTACAGCAATTCTTATGTTCTTATGTTTTTATTCATTGTGATTCTTGTATTAAAATGGAAGTTGAAGTATCCTCTAGTGGATAATGCTGGTATTTTCCTTTACAAGATGAGGATAACGTAGCACTGGGACAGCAGTTATTATTTTAAAGTTAACATTTTATTTTAGATTTTTTTTTTAAGTAGGTAGAGGTATATTAAATGTATTAGGTGAACAAGCATAGTAAATGTTCTAATTCTGATCATTCATAACAGTGAATGAGAAAAACATGCAATGCAGGAGGGGCTTGTGTTTATTTATGTAAATACTTTTGATTTCATGCATGCTTTTTAGTAGTAACTCAATGCAAGCTACAGTAAAGCACAGTAGATATTTCCTTTGCCCCAAAGGGCTTACAATCTAAAAGGTGATACTGTAGGTCTCATTTTATGAGAAAGGACAGAGCGTTTTACTAATAACATGTTAGTACACTTTTGTACCCTCACTTGGTTTGCAGCTTGTCGTGCTGTGAGGGTTTGTCGTGCATCAGTGATGCTGAGAGCTAAGCTATCAGCAACGTAGCTACTGGCAGGGTCTCCCAAGATGGACAGGTCTCAGCTGAGGTGTCAGACCTGTGTTTCCTTCCCCTTCCCCTAGATATATCCTTGCCCTCAGCTATTGTGTTGTCTCTCTTGACTAGACTGTAAGCTCTGATGAGCAGGGACCATATTAAACAAATGTCTGCACAGCGCTGCATTCACCTTGTAGCGCTATACAAATGAGAAGTAATAGTAGTAGTAGTAGTACTAAGCAAAAAAAATTGCACTGTAATGCTGGAAGATGAGACCCCCAGGTCAACAACACTCACAGGATGAGCACAGCTACAGGGGATGAGCTGAAGACTTTTCAAAGTAAAGACAGCATTTTACAAGTGATGTGGTTGAATCAAAGCCCTCGGGACGTCTGACTGTTGATGTAGCTGTGCATGAAACGAGTCAGAAGCTGCAAAGATGAATTGCATAATGGGACATGGAACGTACGAAGCATGAACCAAGGGAAGATGGAGGTAATCAAGAATGAAATGGAATGACTACAATTTGATCTGTTGTGTGTCAGTGAACTGAAATGGACTGGCATCGGGCACTTTGCATCCGATGATCAGATGGTCTACTATGCTGGAAAGGAAAGACAAAAAAGAAATGATGTTGCATTTATAATTAAGAAGAAACTTGCAACAAATGTAATGAAATACAATGCAGTCAGTGAACGCTTAATTAGTATTCGTCTACAAGGAATGCCGATCAACACAATTATAATTCAAGTATATGTGCCAACAACAGCTGCAGAAGAGGAAGAAGTTGATCACTTCATCCCCTCGGTTTTTGTTCTCTTTTGTCACATTGCAACCTGGAATGAAAATGGAGGTTCATTTGGATGTTAGGTAATGGACCTAACAATATAGTCCAAATTGGTGAAGTGGAATGACAACAAAATACCTTGTATATATATAAAAAAACAAGTAAAAACTGAAATGTTGTGAGTGCATATTGTCATGAAGAAGACCCTTCTGAGCCTATGGAGTTGGTGAGAGAAGAGGATTCCGTTGCAGAAACTGACAGGCAGTCTGAGCACATGGCTCAGTGTTTTCAGAGAGAATGTAAACAAAGAGAGTCACGAGCTGGAAAGACACTCCCACGCTGTGACATAGTCCCTAGTTCAGGAGATAATGAGATACACCTGTTTAAGGGAGGGGCACAGTTTAGCCCGGAGAAACAGGATGATAAAAAGTGGACATTAGCCTGGATTAGGGGGGAGCAGAAAGAAGGAAGACGTCAAGAGGTGAGAACCAAGGGAGCCATAGTCCTAACGCCAGAAAGAAGCAGCACAGGCCAGGTGATGTCTGGTAAAGGCAAGAAGGATAAGATATTTCCTGGAAGGCAGGCTTGGGAAAACTCACAAGCTCCAGAGAGAGAAACCTGCTGGCATGACAATACTGGTACCTCTAAGGCTGAAGCTACGAGGCTGAGAGACAAACAAACACAAGCTGTGTTTGAGAATCAGTCTGACTTTGCAGAGCTGAGAATTCCTTTCCCTCCAAAGCCGAAAGGTAGGCTTCACAACTTACATAGATTTGAACCTAGTTATAAAGTATTTCCCTGCAGTTGCCAGAATGTAGCAGACTCTCTAAAAAGAAACTTCAGTATATACGGTAATTCACAGTCCTATCCTTTAGAGTGCTACCGAGAGAAGCCATGTGAGGATAGTGAAGACGTCTGTTTTAAAGTTCAGGATAGCAGCTCACTGACACACCCTGCTATTGCTGACGCTGAAGAAATGCAGATTGACTCTGATAGCAGTGAAATAGTGGATAACTAGATGGACTGCACGTTATGTTTTGCTGAACACGTGGAGTCTCTGTGCTGAACACTAATTTGAGAAAGCTGGTAGAGCAACAGAAAGAATGGGGAACATTTTCTTTTGCTGAAGGAAGCTGTTATTGTTTGTTTGTACCGAGCACTGCACGTTGTGAGCCTGAAGCTGATAAGGCTAATTTACCTGAGTTCTTGTACATATCCCTCAAGCCAATTGTATGGCAGTTTGTCCTAAGTTATTTACCTGCACAGAAATCCGTTGGGAAGGGGAAAAATAAATTCTTGTCACTGCCTGAAACACTCGACTACAACTCTTCTGTTCTCAAGAGTAAAAGGGACTACCATTCCCAGAGGGCCTTGCAGGACCAATGCAGGGTCATACTCTCTGAGTCAGGAATACAAAGGCAGACCAACTCTCAGCGCCCTAGGCGCTGGGCTGGCCCCCGAGAGGGTGACAAGTGGCGTAGTCTGTACGGATTTTTGCTTGGAATACAAAAGGACATCCCAACTGAGGGAAAAGAAAGGAAAAAAACATCAGGATACACCAGAGGTTTTGCCACATCTGGAAAGTATAGAGAGAAAATCTGCTAAGCTGCTGGTGGAGAGTGGTTGGAGATTTCGCTGGCAAAATCGTGCCAGGAGGATCAGGACACTGAGGATAAGACTCCTTTCTCAAGGCCTGAGTCTACACCGTGCAAAGGTAACGGGTAACTGGGCACGGATGAAGTATAGATCAGGGTTGTGTTATAAAAAAATATCCCAAATTCTGAATATCCCATACAGCACCATTAAATCCATTATAATAAAATAGAAAGAATATGGCACCACTACAAACCCGACAAGAGAAGGCTGCCAACCAAAACTCACAGACCGGGCAAGGAGGGCATTAATCAGAGATGCTACAAAGACACCAAGGATAACACTGAAGGAGCTGCAAAGACCCACAGAGGAGATGGGAGTATCTGTCCATAGGACCACTTTAAGCCATACACTCCACAGAGCAGGGCTTTATGGAAGAGTGGCCAGAAAAAAGCCATTGCTTAAAGAAAGAAAGAAGAAAACGCATTTGGGGTTTGCACAACAGCATGTGGCAGACCCCCCCAAATACATGGAAGAAGGTTCTCTGGTCAGATGAGACGAAAATATTGAACTTTTTGTCCATCATTGGAAACACCGTGTGTGGCACAAACCCAACACTTCCTATCACCCCGAGAACACCATACCCACAGTGAAACATGGTGGTGGCAGCATCATGCTATGGGGATGTTTTTCTTTGGCAGGGACTGGAAAACTGGTCACGATTGAAGGAACAATGGATGGCACTAAATACAGGGAAATTCTTGAGGAAAACCTGTTTCAATCAGCCAGAGATTTGAGACTGGGATGAAGGTTCACCTTCCAGCAGGACAATGACCCTAAACATACTGCTAAAGCTGGTTTTAAGGGAAACATTTAAATGTCTTGGAATGGCCTAGTCAAAGCCCAGACCTCAATCCAATTGAGAATCTGTGGCATTACTTGAAGATTGCTGTACATCAATGCAACCCATCTAACTTGAAGGAGCAGTTTTGCCTTAGCGAATGGGTGAAAATCCCAGTGGCTAGATGTGCTAAGCTAATGGAGACATACCCCAAGAGACTTGCAGCTGTAATTACAGCAAAAGGTGGCTCTACAATGTATTAACTTTGGGGGGTGAATAGATATACACATTCTTGCTTTCAGATTTTTTTTTGTCTTAATTATTGTTTGTGTCTCAAAAAAAAAGGATATTTTCCACCTTCAAAGTCGTAGGCATGTTGTGTATATCACATGGTGCTAACCCCCAAAACTCCATTTTAAGTCCAGGTTGTAATGCGACAAAACAGGACAAACACAGAGGGGATGAATACTTTTGCAATGCACTGTACAAACTAAAATTGACCGAATATGCAAACAGCATAACCTGACAGTATTGGGTGACTGGAACGCAAAAGTTGGCAACAAAGGCAAAAGAGTTGGAAAATATGGACTTGGCAGCAGAAATGACTGGAAAATGACTGGAAAAGACTAATAAAATTCTGCAAGATTAATGATCTATTCATCTAATACACCTTCCAACAACACAAGCAGCTACTGTACACCTTGACTTCACCCAATGGATTGAACAAAATCAAATTGACTGCATCTGTGAAAATCAACAATGGAAAAGCTCAATAACACCACCAAAGACAAAACCTGGAGCTGACTGTGGTACAGATCACCAACTACTAATATGAAAACGCAGGCTAAAGCTGAAAAAGAGCAAGCCACTCATTAATGTAGCAAACTATGACCTTGAAAATATACCACCGGAATTTAATGACTGCCTGTGAAATCAATTTTCTGCTCTGGATACAAATGACAAAGCACCAGAAGAGTTATGGGATGGCATCAAGTGGTAAGAAAGTAAGGAGTCTCTACAAAAGATGAAAAAGCAAAAACAATCAAAATGGATGACTGAATAAACTCTAAAAATTGCCCCAAAAAGTAGAGAAGTTAAAGCCAAAGGAGAAAGAAAGGCAATCACAGAACAGGATTTCCAACGTGCAGCAAGACAAGACAAGGAGAAGTACTATAATGATGCATGCAAGGAAATACTGTAGAATCAGAAACTATTCGAGGAAGAAGATCAGCTTTCCTAAAGCTGTAAGAGTTAAAGAGAAAATTGGAGTCTCGAATTAGAATGTTACAAGATGCTAATGGATCCATGTTGAATGATGCTGAGAAAATCAAGAAAAAGTGGAAAGAATAAAGAGTCATTATACCATAAAGATCAAGTAGACCAAAAGCTGTTTCAACCTGTACCTTATGATTAGGAACCATTGCTGATGAAAGAAGAAGTCGAAGCAGCATTGAAAGCCTTATCAAAGAATAAAGCACCAGACACTGATGACATTCCCATTGAAGTGTTACTGCAATTGGATGTGGCTGTTACCATACTTATAAGGCTCTGCCAGGAAATTTGGAAGACAACATCATGGCCAACTGAATGGAAAAGAACTGTGTTTATACCAATACAGAAGAAAGGTGATCTGACTGACTGTGGAAATTATCGCATAATCGCTCTGAAACCACATACCAGCAGGATTCTACTCAAGATCACTCAGCAGAACTACAACTATACCTGGAACGAGAACTGCCTGACGTGCAAGCAGAGTTCAGGAAAGTGCGAGGAACGAGAGACATCTTCGTGGACGTGAGATGGATCCCTGAAAAGACAAAAAGAATACCAAAAGGATATCATGGTATTTTCAATAATGTCATATGGATGCAAGAGTTGGACAGTGAAAAAGATAGACAGAAAGAAAATGGCTGCCTTTGAATTACGGTGCTGGTGAAGAATACTGTGTATACTAGTTGGTACTAGAGGAGATCAAACCTAAGCTTTCTTTAGAAGCTCAGATGGCAAGACTTTGACTTTCATACATTGGACACATCATGCAAAGAGAGAAATCATTAGAGAAAGACATCGCGCTTGGCAAGGTTGAAGGTCAACGCAAAAGAGGAAAGCCAGCAATGAGATAGAAACATAGAAACATGATGGCAGAAAAAGACCATATGGCCTACCTAGTCTGCCCTCCATATTGACTACTATAGTCCCTTTTTTCCTTTTGAGATCTTCTGTGTTTGTCTCATGCTATCTTGAATTCAGATACTGTCCGCATCTCTATCCCCACTGGGAGACTATTCCATGCATCTACAACTCTTTCCATACTACTACTACAACTAATCACATGCAGAGTGCTACAAGGCATACGCAGCGCTGCACACACAGATGTAAGACACAGTCCCTACCCATCAGAGTCCACAATCCAATCAAGATGAAAAAATATTGCAAAACTGGGGATTACAGCCCAGCATGAAGCACACAAGCAGTGGGCAAGAGAATGAGGAGTACCAGAATCCAAAAGCAGCCCCTAAGAGTCCCCAGCCCAAACCTGAACAGGGCCAGACAAGTAGCCTGATGCACCGACCCAGGTAGTCTGAACCAGGTGCATGGAGCAGCAAGGTGGAATGAACGGTTAGGAGTCGGCAGTGGAAGAGACAGGCTCAGACAAAATGGATCTGCCAGAGTGGAGCTCCTGAGGAGGGCAAAGCAAGAGAAGAGATGAAAGGCAGTGAGGAGCTGCAGAACGAATGCACCTGCAGGCAAGCTGGAGAATTGCAAACTGGATGCGGAAATGGACAGGGAGCCAGCGAAGTGACTTAAGAAGAGGACTACATGAGCACAGCGACACTGGTGGAAGATCAGTAAAGAAATATTTCTGCATATTACTCCTGAGTCTATCCCCTTTCACCCTCATCCTTTGTCCCCTCGTTGCAGAGCTTACTTTCAATTGAAAGAGGCTCTCCTTCTGTGCATTTATGCCACAGAGGTATTTGAAAATCTCTATCATATCTCTTCTATCCTGCCTTTAAAGTATACATATTCAGATCTTTAAGTCTGTCCCCATATGGTTTATAACGAAGACCACTGACCATTTTGGTAGCAACCCTCTGCACCGAATCCATCCTCACCTCTTTTTTTCTGCTGGCCATTCCTTTCTCTATGCGCCCAAGGCATCCTTCTTGCTTTCACAGTTGCTCTTTCTACCTGTTTAGCCACTTTAAGATCATCAGAAACAATACGCCCAGATGACAGAAGTACTTCGCCCCTTATACTGTACCGCTCCCTTGGATTTTTGCAGTCCAAATGCATGACTCTGCATTTTTTAGCATTAAATCTCAGCTTCCAAATTCTCGATCTTTCTTCAAGTTTAACTAGATCCCTCCTCATCTTATCTTCTTGGGTGTCTACTCTATTGCAGATTTTGGTATCATCCACAAAGATGTAAACCTTAACCGATAGCCCTTCCACAATATCAGTAACAAAAATGTTAAAAGAATTGGACCAAGGACAGATCCCTGCAGCACATCTCTGGTAACATCCTTCTCCTCAGAGTGGGCTCCGTTTACCTGTACCCCTTGCCACCTCCCACTCAACCAATTTCTAACCCAGTCAGTCACTTTAGAGTCCATCCCTACGGTGCTCAATTTATTTATAAGTTGTCTGTGTGAAATGGTGTCAAAGGCTTTACTGAAATCTAAGTACACTACATCTAGGGCTCTCCCTCAGTTGAACTCTCTGGTCACCCAGTCAATAAAATCAATCAGATTTGTCTGACAAGACCTGCCTCTAGTAAACTCATTCTGCCTCAAATCCTGCAATCCATTGGACTGCCCTCACTATCTTCTCTTTTAGCAGCATTTCCATTAATTTACTGACCACAGAGGGTGGGTGTCTGCCTTATCTTTTGTAGGATTTCTTTGTCTGGGTTTTTTGTGTGTGTTCTGCCATGTTTCTTGGAGGGGGGGGGGGTATATATTTGTGGTAGTGGTGGTAGCCACACGGTGTTTGCGGGTATATAGTGGGTGGGTGTGTGATAGGGAAAGAGTTGGGTGAGGAGGGGGGGCATATGGGCAGGTAGTGCGTTGCAGTCATGGTTGTGCTTGGGGTGATTACCTTGATAGTTGTTCAGATTACGTCTTTTGATCTTTGTGATGTTCTTGCTGCTGGCGTTTCGATCTCGTGGTGTCGATGCCTGGAGAGTTGGATGTTTCAGTTGCGGAGGCTTTGGTCTGCTTGCTATTGTCTGTTTGAGGGTGACGGTGAGACCGCCTCCGTGCCCCGCCGGAGGCTCTCCAGCGCGGGTGTGCCTGACAGTGGCTCGCCTCTTAAAAGCTGGTTCCCTGGTCTCCCACAGCCCCGATTGGGCCGGAGCTTCTGAGCGGGAGGAATTAGCATTCCCGCTCAGGCACTCAACCGTGATTGGGGAGCTTCGATGGTGGCAGCATGTGGGGAAGGTCTGCTCCTGCTTCCTGATGACGGCTTGCCTCTTAAAGCTGGTTCCCTGGTCTCCCACAGCCCTGATTGGGCTGGAGCTTCTGAGCGGGAGGGATTAGCGTTCCCGCTCAGGCGCTCAACCTTGATCAGGGAGCTTCGATGGTGGCAGCATACAGAAAGACTGGAGAATGGTCAATATAACGCTAACTTTTAAAAAGGGTTCCTGGGGTGATTCGGGGAAAGTACAGATCAGAGGGACTGACATCAGTACCGGGTAAAATGGTAGAAACCATTATAAAAAACAGAATTGCTGAACGTGTAGATAATCATGGTGTAATGGGAGAAAGCCAACATGGATTTAACCAAGGAAAGTCTTGTTTCTCCAGTCTCTTTTTTTTTTTTTTTGAAGATGTGAATAAACAGGTAGATAATGGTGAGCTGGTTGATATAATGTATCTGGATTTTCAGAAAGCCTTTGACAAAGTCCACCATGAGAGACTCTTGGGGAAATTAAAAAGCCATGGGATAGGAGGCAATGTACTATTGTGGATTAGAAACTGGTTGAAAGATAGAAAACAGAGAATAGGGCTAAATGGTCATTTTTCTCAATAAAAATAGGGAAATAGGGAAAGGTGACAAGTGGAGTAGCCCAGAGATCTGTGCTAGGTCCGCTGCTTTTTAACATATTTATAAATGATCTGGAAATGGGAACAACAAGTGAGGTGATCAAATTTGCAGATGACACAAAATTATTCAGAGTTGTTAAAACACAAGAGGATTGTAAAAAATTGCAAGAGGACCTTGATAAATTGGGAAACTGGACGTCCAAATGGCAAATGACATTTAATATGAATAAGTGCAAAGTAATGCACTTAGGGAAGAACAACACAAACTCAAACTACTTACACAAAGCGAGGTTCCACATTAGGAACCACCACCCAGGAAAAGGATTTTGGTGTCATTGTGGATAATACATTGAAACCCTGTGCTCAGTGTGCAGAGGAAGCCATGAAAGCAAATAGAATGCTAGGAATCATAAAGAAAGGAATAGAGAATAAAGTGAAGGATATTATAATGTCTCTGTATTGCTCCATGGTGTGACTGCACCTTGAATATTGTGTGCAATTCTGCTCACCATATCTTAAAAAGGATATAGCAGAATTAGAAAAGGTACAGAGAAGAGCAACAAAATTAGTAAAGGGGATGGAAAGATATACCTACAAGGAAAGGCTTAAAAGGCTAAGGTTCTTCAACTTGGTAAAGAGTCGGCTGAGGGGAAATATGATAGATGTCTATAAAATAATGAATGGAGTAGAACGGGTAAATGTAGATTGGTTGTTTATTCCTTGAAAAAGTAGAAAGACTAGGGGACATACAATGAAGCTACAATGTAGCACATTTATGACTAATCATAAAAAATACTTTTTCATTCAATGCATAACCAAGTCTGGAATTCATTACTAGAGAATGTAGTAAAATCAGGGCCGGCAAAAGAGTTTCTACCACTTTAGGCCATCCTGCCCCCTACCGCCATGCTGAGCTGTATCACTGTCCCCACTGCCACCGATTCTGTCAGCAGTGTTGGGTGTGGCGGTGGCAGTGGCAGTGGCAGCAACGGCCAGCAGCAGGCCATGTGCTTCAGAACACTTGGTCTGCCGCTTCTGACCCCCTCTGACACAACAAGCTGTTGGAGGGGGGGGGGGGGTCAGGAACAGCAGGCCATGTATGCAAAAACACATGGCCTGCTGAGGACACCATGCCGTGCTGTGCTGTGCCATGCTGTGCTGTGCTGCCCACAGAGGTCTGCCGCTGCCTAGTCCACCCAGCAGACGGGACAGACCTGAGTAAAAGCTATTAGTGTAGCTGGATTTAAAAGAGGTTTGGAATGGTTCCTGGAGGAAAAGTCCATAAACCACTATTAAAGAGGACCAAGGAAATCCACTGCTTATCCATTGGACAAGCAGCATAGAATCTGTATACCTTTTGGGAACCTGATAGATACTCGTTACCTGAATTGGCCACTGTTGGAAACAGGATACTGGGCTTGATGGACCCTTGATCTCACCCACTATTGCATATCTTATGTTCTTATGTTTCCTAGCCCCTTCTATATCTGTGCCATTTTACATTTTCTGTATTCTACTGTCAGGAGCCCTAGCTTGGTTGTTGGGAGCTGAGGAATTAGAGCCCTAGTCTAGGGTCTGCCAGCTGTGCCGCAGGCAGCTGACACAGCCAGGATGCCAGTCAAGGTCAGAAAGTGGTTGCAAATACTTTTTAATGAAAACTTGCTTTCACAGAATGTTTAGCTTGCTTTCACAGAATGTTTAGCAACCCAATTAGTCCATAATGTGCCCTTTGCATGCAGATAACAACTTATACGCACAAGTTCCGGCATGCCAAATGCAGAAAAGAGATTGAAGTGCTTGTTAAAAGCAAAGAAAAAGCAAGTGCACTCAGAAACACCAAATGTATTTAAATTATAAGCAAATGAGCTGTGCGTATTAAAATGGCATGCTAATCCTGTCTGCGCCCAATGCAGAGAAATATGTAGAGGATTATGCAGGGTCGTACCGAGACTGAAATGCGCCCTGTGCGAGTTGCACATCGGGCGTGCGCCCCCTCCCGCACCTCCATTTAGACACTTTATGGGGGTGCGGGGGGGGGGGGGGCGCGCTGCTGCTGCCTGCTGCCGAAAAAGTGGCAGCGGCAGGCAACGGCAGAGAGCCGAAATGTGCCCTTTAAGTCTTTGCGCCCTGTGCAGCTGCACCGCTCGCACAGGGCTCGGTACGGTCCTGGGATTATGTAACCAGCCAAAGCACCAGTATCTCTATGCCTGCTATGAGATGGCGTAAATGTCTTGCACATGCCCCTTACAATATGTTGATGGCATCAGGGGTTTTCCCCAATGCCTGGATCATCTGAGGTGAAGCATCAAACTTCCCCTCAAATAATCCAGGCATCGGGGAAAGCTCCTTATACCATCAAAATACTGTTGGGGGGCTGGTACTCTCGACACTGACCCCTCCATAGAAACCAAATCCCTGGTGGCCTAGTGGCTCTGATCCCACCACCCAACCAATAAAAAAAATCCCTGGTAGAGCAGTGGCCCTGATCCCCCCACTAAATAAAATCCCTGGTGGCCCAGTGGTCCCAATCTCCCCACCCACCCAATAAAAAAAACCCTGGTGGCCCAGCGACCCCGATCCCCCAACCTACGCAATTAAAAAACCCTCAGTGATCCAGCAGCCCTGATCCCATCCACCCACTCAAAAATAAAAGGCCCAGTGGCCCCTGAACCCCCCACCCTCTCCTGGTACCTTTAAGATGGAGTGGGAGCATTGTCCACACACTCTCGCGCCTGCACCACCATCTTGAAAAATGGTGGCACCTGGCCCTGCTTGGTGCCTCCTGGAATGCACAGGGCGGGGTCAGACTGCCATATAAGGTAGAAAATGCCTTATATGGCAATCTGACCACAGCCCCCCGACCGTATTTTGATGGTTTTGGGGACTTTCCCTGATGTCTGGATCATCTGAGGTGAAGTGTGAAACTTCCCCTCAGATGATCCTGTTTCTCTGGGAGAGCATGTCAAACTTGTGCTGACTTCTGTGCGCATATGTTTGGCTTGTTCTCCCAGTTTAATGCTGACATTTGCACCACAATTTAACATGTGGTGAATTTGCATGTTGCCTCTTTCTGCATGCTGGCGTTGAAGTAGCACATTATCGGCATGTTACATAGACGCATACATAGCTAATAGCACACGACTTCAGCACTAACTTTCTGCTTTGGCCCCAAAATCCGTTTATTTGCAAATACAATCTGCCTTTTGGGTTAACTGCTGCAAACACATATTAAGAAGAGACTTGTGACGTCTTGAAAGCTGAAATCCTCTAGCATCTGTGCATGCTTCTTTTTTGGGTGGCTGAATAAAATATAGTTCAGCCTTCAAAGGGTCCCTTTTATTAAAGGCCATTAGCCAGTTAACGTACATTTTAATGCGCGGCAACTGACAGTTGGGAACACGCTAAACTGCATGTTAATCAGCAATCACAGGATTGGGTGAAGAATTGGCGAACAGAGGGCATGGAGAGCACATTACCACTGGCGCCAGGGCAATTGCTGTGCTCTTAGCAGCAACATGGCTCTTAATGTGGGTTCAGCTAACAACTCCTCTGCCTTAGCAGAGCATACACTTGAATGGCCCATCATGCATTAGCTGTCAGGGAACATACTGGTTATGCCCCAAACAGCTAACTTGAAAGCCTTGCGATTTAGATGTTTTTAATGCATTAATTGCAAATTCTTGTAGGCTTTCGTAAAAGGGGCCCAAAGTGTCTTAGAAAAAGTTTTGAAACTTTTGGATGCACAAAAGTGATTTCCCCATTTTATATTCATAAAAAAATGCATACATCGTCAGATTCCTAATATACATTGACACATATTGCTATACCTGTCTGAAGTATTTTCTGTTGCTTAAAATGCACAGTTATCATGCAACTGCTCACTGTTAGAGGAAGCTGCATTAGGATGAAAAGGTGTACCTACATTTTAACAGCTGTGTTTTTAATGTGCTCGGAAAGAAGTGCAAATTAGTCAGTCAGCTTATAAATATATATATATATACACAGATAGAAAGAGATGTGTGTTTCACTAAAGATTGCTTCCTTCCTGTAACCATTTACATTACATCTTTCTAGGCTTGACAAATCAAGCAATGCTTTGCAGCTTGCATGCAATGAAGAGTGAAAATATATAAAATATAAACTTCAAAACCATAGTAAAAAAAAAAAAAATGCTTGTCAAACTTATTTCAAAATGAAAACGGTACATTATAGCATCTGTAGTCGTGGCCGAGTGGTTAAGGCGATGGACTAGAAATCCATTGGGGTCTCCCCGCGCAGGTTCGAATCCTGCCGACTACGCTCAGAATTTTTTTTTTCTTTATAACACTTCAGGTTTTTTCCTTCCCTGTATTTTTAATTACTGCAACACCAGACATGCATTTTCACTCCTTTTTAAAATATTCTTCTTTCCCAGCTAGCTTTACTATAGTCGTGCTCTTCCCTCCTCCTTTGCTAGCTTCTACTGAGTGAGAGCCTACACCCGATAGCACGAGCGGCCGGAACCTTCCCGACACGGTCTCGTGACCGGCAGCCGGAGGCCGGAGCCACCTTCGGGAGAGCAGCAGGAGCAGCTGGGTCGGCGGCTCTCCTCAGCTTCAGCTATGTCCGCCGTCCTGGTCACCACGAGGTCAGTGCCATTGGCCCGCTCCGTCCACAGCAAACACAGCCCCATGACCCTGCAGCCCACCTCCCGAAAAACTGCCCCGGCATTTCTATTTGGTTTGGGAGGGTTCTAGGAAACTCCTGCCTGCGAACCGTGCGCGGGAGCGTTGCCGCTTGCACGGCCGGAGCTGGACGCGAAGAACCTTTGCAGGCCGAATCGGCTGGATTTCCGGGGCGCGCGCGCTCCCTTAGACCGCAGCTGGACTGGAAATCGCAGACACGCTAGGCGTTATCTTTCTTGCTGCGAATATGGAGGATACGCTCTGGACTAGGCGTTCAACATGCATACGTTTAGTGAGATTTTTTTTGTTGTTGCTTACGGCTTAAGATAGAAGATAGTCTGCTCAGAGAAGTAAAGGAACGTAAACAATCAACAATCTTTATACAGTGTAGGTCTCTCATGAACTTTACTTTCGGTACGAGACATGCTGGATGAGTTGCATTCACTTTGGTTCTTGCCGTATTTTCTTTCACACACACAGTTATAACTACTTGGGAAAAGTCTGGATGTTTTCCGAATATTTTTCAGTGGTGGGTGCAGTGGGACAATAGCTCCTTGTGGTCTTGGGCAAGCCACTTAACCCTCCATAGCTCATGTTCCCTGTAAAATAGTTATCTCCAAGTTATAATGCCCTGTTCAATGTAATTTCAGTTTGTTCAATGTAAACCGCACTGATGCAGAATAGCGCGGTATATAGGAGAATGTAAATAAATAAATAAATTTGTTATTCATACTTTAATAGTAATGTTGGTTTATATGTATATCTTTTATTGAAGTACTACTTGGGGCCAGCATAACCATTAGGCAAGCTAGGTAGTTGCACAGAGATATGGGGAGGGTCAGCAAATGGCCACAGGCATCTCCTTCTCCCAAGCAGTAATGAGCAGAACAGCTGGAACTAGCAGGCATGCTGGCAGCTAAACAAGAAAGTGCAGAGCCTCACCATATGCACACTGAAGGCCTGCTGCATCCCTGCCCTCTTCTGACTTCCAGGGCAGTTTCTCCAAATGAGTGAATTTTGTGCATACCATGAGAGCCATGAACCTCACTTCTAAACCAGGGTGTGTGCAGTATAATCTCAGTCTCTCAAATTTACTGCTAATGCACAGCGTAGTACGTGCATTTTGCCAAAGAGAGCCTCCCTCGGAGTTCGCCAGATATTATGTGTATGGGTAATTAATAAAGGTGTGCTTGGAAATTCTTCTTAATTAAGCCTGTGGTACCGAACACGATGGGAAATAACTGTATCTTTCTGCCACATTTTCATGGTCTCCAACTGCATTTCTCACTCTCAATGCAATTTGGCTTTAGGGCCAAAAATTTTCCTTAACATAAAAAAACCTGCCTCAGGTTTTAAAAAGTGCACAAAATGTGGTGGTACCATTTCCGTCACCGACACCCATGAATGGTGTTTGAAATGTTTAGGTCCTGACCACTCCATCACAGATTGTGTTTCCTGTGCTATGATGTCTAAAAGAGGTCAACAGAACCGAGCTGCTAAGCTCAGTACCCTGTTTCCCTCTGATGCGGCTTTGGTGGCATCGATGTCTTCCAGGGCTTCCTCTTCTTCCCGTGGATCTCAGGTAACTAAACATAAATCCAGCCGGTCCTCGAAGGGTAGATCTCCTTCTAAGCATCGAGATGCCTCTGGCGTTGCCCTCGAGGATTCTGCACCGGCAAAATTACCCCGGCGGGAGGCTTCGGCTTCTAAAGCACCATCATCGAGGTTCCAGGATGTTCTCGATGGCTCGGCCTTGACAGATCTCCTGGTGCCATGATCTGGGGTACCGGCGGTTTCCACCGGTACCGACTTCCAGGCATTGGCAGCGTCTATGGACCAGCGAATTCTGTCCATAGAACGCAGTCTAGCAGCTTTCCTTGTGGCATCGACGCCCTTGGTACCGCGACAGACAACTCCACCTGCACTGGCACCGGTACCGGTACCGATAGCATCGACATCGGCATTGGTGTCTGCTATGCCGGTACCCTGTCCTCCGATGCCCGCTGGTACCGATTCCCTGGTACAGGTTATTCCCGATACCGATTTTGCTTGGTACAGGTATCGGGCTCTGCAGGAGCATCCGGACAGACGATACTTCGATTCCTCAGAAGAATCTGAGGACTCTGAAAGTTCTGTCGATGCAGAGATGCTTCTTCCACAGGAGTCCTCCTCCCCTAAACGCAGGATGTCTCCTCCAGAGAACATGTCTTTCCAAGACTTCATTCGAGAGATGGCTCGGGGCCTGTCCATTACTGTGGCCCTTGAGACAGAGCCAAGGGCCAAGGAGTTGGATATTTTACAATATCCCAAAACTCCTAAGGAGGCAGCTACCCTACCCATTCATGAGATTCTATATGATCTCATGTTGAGGATGTGGGAAACACCTCTTACCACCTCTCCTCATTCTCGTAGGTTAGATACTATGTATCGTGTGCCTCCTTGTCCTGGCTTCCATAAAACTCAGCTTCCTCACCACTCTATTGTGGTGGAATCTACTATGAGAAGGATTAGAAGTGCAAAAAGACATGCCTCTAATCCTCCAGGACGTGAATGCAGAACTCTGGATGCTTTTGGATGTAGAGTCTTTCAAGCTTCCATGCTTGCTGCAAGAATCATTTCCTATAGTCTCTACATGGGAATGTTCCTAAAGGAAGTTACTGATCATCTACAGACTTTAAGTCCTTTCATCTCTGAGGATAAAAGGCAGGAATTTCTCACTTGGCTCAAACATGCCCAAGATGTCTCTAAATTCTCCAACTGTGCAGCCTTCGACTGCTTTGAATGTATAAGCAGAACATCGGCTATTGCCATAGGTGCACGTAGAATTGCTTGGCTCCAAGCATCTGATTTAGAGCTCCGGGTACAAGATAAATTGGGAAATATCCCTTGTACTGGTGAGAACCTGTTTGGTAAAGATTGGCAAGAAAAAGCCAATGAAATGGATGCTGAAAATTCTACTTTGGATAGACTATCCAAGTCTACTGCTGATCCTGTTAGGAAAATGTTGTTCAAGAAAACACCTTTTTCTAAAAAGAAAAGATTTTATCCTGCTTATGGTCAGCAGGCATCTTCTACAGGTCAGTTTTCAACCAAACGTCAGCAACCACCCAAACAGAAGAAAGCAAAGGCTGCTAGGCCTCAACCGGCCCAGCAGTCTCAGCCTCCTCAGGGCCTTTGACTTTCAGCTAGAGAACTTAGCCTTTCTGGCTCTGGAAGGACCAGAACCATCCACCATTCCAGGAAGGTTATGTCATTTTGCTCCCAGATGGGGGCAAATAACAGCAGAGCATTGGACACTCTCCATCATAAAAGAGGGGTACAGATTTCATTTTTCAAGCATGCCCCCTCCACGATAGTGAAGCAGTTCAATTCTCCGACCTCTCTCATCGACCTGTTAGGTCAGGAGGTTACCATCCTTCTTGCCCAAGGGGCAATAGAAGAAGTGCCTCCTCATCAACAGGGCACAGGGTTCTATTCCCCTTATTTTCTTATCCCAAAGAAAACAGGGGGATACAGACCTATCCTAGATCTCAGAGAATTGAACAAATTCCTTGTCAAAGAGAAGTTCAAAATGATTTCTCTCGGAGCTCTGCTTCCATACCTTCAGAGTCAGGATTGGCTTTGTTCTCTAGATCTCAAGGATGCGTACACCCATGTTCTCATCCATCCAACCCACAGAAGGTTCTTTCGGTTCCTGTTTCAAGGAAAGCACTACCAATACAGGGTGCTTCCTTTTGGTCTGGCCTCTGCACCAAGGGTGTTCACGAAATGCATGGCTGTGGTAGCAGCATTTCTACGCACTCTGGGAATATTCATCTTCCCTTACTTGGACGACTGGCTCATTTGAGCTCCAACACAGTCAGAGGCCAAGACCTCTCTATCCTGCACAATGCGTATCCTTCAGTATTTAGGGCTGGTAATAAACATCCCAAAATCCAGTCCAACTCCTACTCAGTCTCTAGAGTTCATAGGAGCCTTGCTGGATACCACAAAAACAAGGGCCTATCTTCCCCAGGCCCGTTGCCTACGCTTGGTGCAATTAGCTTCTCAAGCAGTACTAAAACCCTTTCTAACTGCTCGAGATATGTTACAGTTACTAGGCCACATGGCATCCACTGTGCATGTGGTACCATATGCTCGCCTTCACATGAGGGCAGCTCAGTGGACTTTATCCACCCAATGGACCCAGGCATCAGGTTGCCTGTCAGACAAAATAGCAAACACAAGTCACCTCATTTTGTCTCTCCAGTGGTGGAAGTCCACTCAAAACCTGTTGCTGGGGTCCCCCTTTCAGCAACCCCTGCCCCAAGCAACTCTTACAACAGATGCTTCTCCAATGGGTTGGGGAGCTCATCTGCAAGACCTCTCCACCCAAGTCTCCTGGACTCCACAAGAGAGTTGTCTACATATCAATCTCTTGGAGCTCAGAGCAATCTTCCTTGCTCTGCGAGTGTTCCACACCCTGCTCAGCCACAAGACAGTCCTTATTCATACTGACAATCAAGTAGCCATGTTCTACATGAACAAGCAGGGGGGAACAGGCTCTCTGTCGCTTTTCAACGAAGCTTTGCGACTGTGGGCCCTCGTCAGAGAGCATCAGATTCATCTTCTGGCAGTATATCTTCCAGGCGTTCAAAACTCTTGGGCAGACAGACTCAGTCGAGTTCTCCTTCCACACGAGTGGTCTCTGCATGCAGATCAGGTGGCCAGGATTTTTCAACTTTGGGGAACCCCGGACATAGACCTCTTTGCAAGTCCGTGGAATGCCAAAGTTCCCCGGTTCTGTTCCAGAACTCCGGCTCAGGGAGCTCAGGCAAAGGATGCTTTCCTCCTTCACTGGGGTCAAGACTTCCTGTATGCTTTTCCACCCATTCCCCTAATTCCCAAAACCCTTTTCAAGCTTCAGAGAGACAGAGGCCACATGATTCTCATAGCACCACATTGGCCACGGCAAGTGTGGTACCCTCTGCTTCTACATCTCTCTCAAGCTCCTTCTCTGGAGTTAGGGTCTGCTCCAGATCTCCTATCTCAGGAGAACGGAATGTTATGGCATCCCAATCCCCAGTCTCTGCATCTCAGGGCTTGGTTGCTGAAGGTCTAGATCTCCATCTTTCTCAGCAAGTGAAAGATGTTCTTTATGCTTCCAGAAAACCTTCCACTAGACGTTCTTATGCTTTCAAGTGGAAGAGGTTTACTATTTGGTGTTCTGAAAAGGGTCTTAACCCCCTTGCCATACCCCTGGAATCTTTCCTGGAGTATCTCCTCCATTTGTCTAATACAGGCCTTAAAACAAATTCAGTAAGATTCCATTTGAGTGCTATTGCAGCTTCCCTTAAGTCTCTAAATGGACAGCCTATTTCCTCTCATCCTCTTCTAGCGAGATTCATGAGAGGCCTCCTTCTAACTAAGCCTCCCATTAGACCACCTCCGGTGGCATGGGATTTGAACCTGGTTCTTGGGCAGCTCATGAAGCCACCCTTTGAACCTCTGGCTACCACCTCCTTGAAATTCCTTTCTTGGAAGGTTATCTTTCTCATTGCAATCACATCAGCACGCCTCATTAGTGAATTGCAAGCACTAGTAGCTAATCCACCTTATACAAGGTTCCATCATGATAAGGTAGTCCTTAGGACTCATCCACACTTTATGCCTAAAGTGGTTTCGCCTTTTCACGTCAACCAAGATGTCTACCTACCTGTCTTTTTTTTCCAGGACCTCATGCATCAAATGCAGAGAGGAATCTTCATACCTTGTATTGTAAAAGAGCTCTAGCTTTTTACTTGCAAAGAACACAGCAGCACAGAAAGTCCTCTCAACTCTTTGTTGCTTTTGATCTTTCTCATTTGGGACTTCCAGTCTCCAAGAGAACACTATCTAACTGGATTGCTCAATGTATTTCTTTCGCCTATCAGAGTAAGAACCTTTCTCTGGAGGGCCATGTCACAGCTCACAATGAGAGAGCCATGGCAGCTTCAATGGCTTATCTAAACTCTGTGTCTATTGATGACATCTGTCGAGCAGCCACTTGGGCCTCAGTTCATACCTTCACAGCCCATTACTGCTTGGACAAGGACTCCCGCCGGGATGCCTTGTTTGGTCAGGCTGTTCTCAAACACCTGTTCCATACCTAATCAACTCCTACCCATCATCCCTGGTAGGATGCCAGAGATCCATGGGGGGAAGTGGAGCCCTTTTCAGTGACACACAACTTCTGGGGTCTCTCTGGCACCTAAAGCTAGGGAGTCCCCATATGTGATGACTACATTCCTGCTTGTTCCTGGAGATAGCATAGTTACTCACCTGTAACAGGTGATCTCCGGGAACAGCAGGAATTTAGTCCTCACAACCCACCCACCCACCTCCCCTAGGAGTGGTATCTCTCTATCTATCTCTTTCCTTTCCCTCTCTCTCTCTTTGTCTCAGCTTTAAAACTCAACTGGAGAGAGGCAGTTGGGAAAGGCGGGAAGGCAGCACGCAGGCGCTGTGGGATGCTCCCAAAAGCTTTCTGATTGGATGCTGGGGAGCGTTCCCGCTCAGGCTCCGTCGGTACCGACGATACCCATATGTGAGGACTAAATTCCTGCTGTTCCCCGAGATCATCTGTTACAGGTGAGTAACTATGCTTTCTTTACATTAAGGTACAGGCCCATTTTAAGACTATGTTTGTTGATCTTGAGAAGCAAACGTTTCAGATCGTCTTCACTTTCAGCCAGTAATTTGGTATCTAATGATCTCTAATGATCTCTCTCTTCGCATGATGTGTCCAAAGTACGAATGTCAGACTTGTCATCTGAGCTTCTAAAGAAAGCTTAGGTTTGATCTTCTCTAGTACTGACTGGTTTGTTCTTCAGGCAGTCCATGGGACAAGTATTCATCGCCAGCACCATAATTCAAAGGCATCAATTTTCTTCCTGCCTTTTTCACTGTCCATCTTTCGCATCCATATGACATTATTGAAAATGCCATGGCTTAAACAAGTTGAATCTTTGTATGGAGAGAGACATTTCTGCTCTTGAGAATCTTGTCTAAGTCCTTTATAGCCATTCTGGAAGGAGAGAAAGAAGATGGCCTTCCGCAGATAATCAAACCAAGAGAGCAGCGGAGGCAATGACCACGGCCTACCAAAGTATTAGGTGAATTTCTTTATTAAGGACCCAGTTTCTTGATAACAAAAAACCTTATATCATTAATATTGTGCTGGAGTTGGATCCAATGTGATACAAGTGGAGCTGTAATGATCCGTCTTTTAATGCAACTCCTGTGTTCCTGAATACGAGTTCTAACAGAACATATTGTTTTACCAACAAACAAAAGGGGACAAGGACAAATTATGATGTATACCACATGTGTGGACAAACAGTCAGTATAAGCATGTAATGGATACTGTGGGAGGAGGAGTGGTCTAGTGGTTAGGACAAGGTACTTCATGCCGGAGGGCCGGGGTTTCAAGTCCCACCTGGGGACAGCAATCTCAGGCCGGAGGGACTGGGATTTCTAGTCCTATAGGCACTCCTTGTGGTCTTGGGCAAGCCACTTAACCCTCCATTGCCCATGTTCCCTGTAAGTATTAGCGTATGTGTCTCATATCCCCTCGTGTTAAATGTATCCCCCAATTGACCGCTTTGACCCGGTGAAAAGCGGGATATAAATACAGCTAAATAAATAAATAAATAAATATATTGGTAGAGGGATGTGTAAAAAAAATCCCTCATTATAATAGCATGCCTACAGATAGAACATTTGTTACATTTATAATGTCCTTTTCCTTTATGTGTGACAGTAGGAACCGGAGGCATAAACGAGGAAACCAGTATATCGCCTAAATTATGTTGTCTGCTATGTGCAATGGTAAGAGGTTGGCTTGAAAAACAGGGACGTGTTTGCAAAATGTGCCAATGGGATCTCAAAATTCTTTGTATTTTGGAGGAAAGGTGGGAAAAACGAAGGACACAAACAAATTTGTCATTAGATTGTTTTTCTTTGGGCAAAAGTAACTGTGATCTAGAGGAAGACCGAGCACGTTCAAAACCCTTTTGGACACACTCTCTCGGATAGCCTCGAGTACGAAACCGCACTGCCATGTGAAAAGATTTCTCTTTGAAATCATCGCTATTGGAACATAAACGCCGCAGACGTAAAAATTGTGATAAGGGTAAGTTTTTCTTAAGATGGCTGTTGTGAAAGCTTTCAAAGCGAAGAAGCTTGTTACGGTCAGTGGGTTTACGGTAAATGGTAGTAGTGAAGCCATACTGCTATTTTCCAATGAGAATTTCAAGGAAAGCGAGTTCTATAGTGCTAGATTGCATTTTGAATTTGAGATTGGCATCTAAACTATTGAGCCAATTGTGGAAATGATGTTATTGAGAATCGGTACCTCTCCATAATACCATAATATCATCAATATACCTCTTCCAGGAGATGACAAGGGATGCAAAGGGGCAGTCTTGTAAATGGGTGTCTTCAAATTGTGCTACGTATAGATTAGCTATATCAGGTGCCATGGCGGCACCCATAGCTGTGCCTTTTATTTGTTGAAAGAAACAATCATTGAACAAGAAATAGTTTTGTGTCAATGCTATGTGAGCCAAATCTACCAAAAAATGAGTGGGGATGCGGACAGGTAGAGTACGTCGATTTAAATATTCAGTGATAACAGCAATAGCACCATCTTGTGGGATATTGGTAAAGAGACTCGATGTCAAGGGTCACCAAGGTAATATCTGAAGGATTTCCACTGAAAGTGTTTAAAAAATTGATGATATCAGCTGAGTCTCTAACGTATGTAGCAATGAGTGGTACAAAGGGACGTAAAAATATGTCAGTGAATTGAGACAAGGGCTCAAGGACTGACCCAATGCCTGAGACTATAGGCCTGCCGGGTGGAGATTGAAGAGAGTTATGGATTTTCGGAAATGGTATAGATTGTGGGAATTACAGGGTGTGAAACTTGTAAAAATGAAAATTCACGTGAAGTCAAAAAACCGGCATTGAGGCCATACAGTAACAGGGAATCGATATCGTGTTTGATGGTCAAGGAAGGGTCATGTGACAAGACCTGGTAAAAGTTCTTATCATTAAGTTGATTTGTAAGCTCTTCTATGTAATAAGACTGATCCATTATAACAATACCCCCGCCTTTGTCCACGGGTTTGATAATAATATCTTGTCGTTTAGTAAGTGTGTGTAAAGCTGACCACTCTCCATGGGAAAGATTATTATATCGACATCTGGACTTTTGTTCCAAAGATTTGACATCACGGAGGACACAATCCATGAAAGATTGTATGGCACAGTCTACAGGTCCGGGCGGATACCATCGTGACTTGTTACGTATAACTGATGGATCACTAGAGGTAGAAGGTTTATCAGAAAAAAACTTTTTAATCTGTAATTTACGGAAGAACTTGTGAAGGTCGATTCTAGTCTGGAAGGCATCATATTTGGCAGTAGGAATGAAAGAGGCCTTTCTGTAAAAGATCTATTTCTGATGTAGTGAAATCTACCGAAGACAAATTAAAAACAGGAAGATCATGAGAGGAACTTGACTCATTGGTATAGGATTCGTGAAATAATACTGATCGTGTGAGCGGTTGTATGGGGGTATATACTGGTTTCCTCGTTTATGCCTCTGGTTCCTACTGTCACACATAAAGGAAAAGGACATTATAAATGTAACAAATGCTCTATCTGTAGGCATGCTATTACAATGAGGGATTTTTTTACACATCCCTCTACCAATATACAGTATCCATTACATGCTTATACTGACTGTTTGTCCACGCATTGGTATACATCATAATTTGTCCTTGTCCCCTTTTGTATGTTGGTAAAACAATACGTGCTCTTAGAACTCGTATTCAGGAACACAGGAGTTGCATTAAAAGACGGATCATTACAGCTCCACTTGTATCACATTGGATCCAACTCCAGCACAATATTAATGATATAAGGTTTCTTGTTATCAAGAAACTGGGTCCTTAATAAAGAAATTCACCTAATACTTTGGTAGGCAGTGGTCATTGCCTCCGCTGCTCTCTTGGCTTTATAGCCATTCTGCCAAGAGCAATGCGTCGTCGGATTTCTTGACTGCTTGTTGCTTCTTTATTGATAGTTGATCAAGTAGGTTAAAGTTGTCCACTATTTCAGTTTTTTCTCCATCAATGATGATGAACTTATTGATTTTGCCAGTTGTCATGATCTTTTTCTTCTTTACATTAAGGTACAGGCCCATTTTAAGACTATGTTCGTTGATCTTGAGAAGCAAATGTTTTAGATCGTCTTCACTTTCAGCCAGTAATTTGGTATCATCAGCATAGCAAAGGTTGTTGAGTCTTCCACCAATCTTCACATCTCTGTTGTCTTCATACAATCCTGCTTCTCTGATGATTTGTTCTGCATATAAATTACACAGGTAGGGAGAAAGTATGCAGCCTTATCGTACACTTTTGCTGATTTTAAATCACTCTGTTTCTCCTTGTTCTGTTCAAACTGTTGCTTCTTGATCAGTGTAAAGGTTATGCAAGAGAACGTTCAGGTGTTTTGGTATACCCATGGTTCTTAATGTGGTCCAGAGTTTCTCATGGTTTACACAGTCATAAGCCTTGTTGTAGTCAATAAATCACAAATATCCTTTTGATATTCTCTAGTCTTTTCAAAGATCCATCTCTCATCCGCGATGATGTCTCTCGTTCCCCACCCTTTCCCGAACCCTGCTTGCACTTCATGTAGTACTCATTCCAGGTATAGTTGTAGTCTCTTTTGAATAATCTTCAGTAGAATCTTGTTGGCATGTGGAATCAGAGTGATTGTGCGATAATTTCCACAATCAGTTGAATCACGTTTCTTTAGTATTGGTATAAACACAGATCTTTTCCTGTCAGTTGGCCATGATGTTGTCTTCCAGATTTCCTGGCAGAGTCTTGTAAGTATGGTAATGAATGCATCGGATTGCTGTAGTACTTCTATGGGAATGCCATCAATGCCTGGTGTTTTGGTCTTTGATAAGGCTTTCAATGCTGCTTCAACTTCTTCTTTCATCACCAATGGTTCCGGATCATAAAGTGCAGGTTGAAACTGCTGTTTGTCCACTTGATCATTATCATATAAAACGCTGTATATTCTTTCCACCTTTTCTTGATCTTCTCAGCATCATTCAGCATAGCTCCTTGAGCATTGTGAAACATTCCAATTCAAGGCTGGAATTTTTTCTTTAACTCTCATAGCTTTAGGAAAGCCAGTCTTGTTCTTCCTCTAATAGATTCTGCTTCTATTTCCTTGCATGCATCATTGTTCTTCTTTTTGTCTTGTCTTGCCGCACGTTGGAAATTTCTGAGTTCTGCGATTGCCTCTCTTTCTCCTCTGGCTTTAGCTTCTCTACATTTCTGGGTAATTTTCCGTTTCGGTCATCCATTTTGGCCGTGTTTTGCTTTTTTCACCCTTTGTAGAAACTTCTCGCTTTCTTCCAACACAACCTTCTTGATGTCATCCCATAACTCTTCTGGAGCTCTGTCATTTGTATCTAATGCAGCAAATTGATTTTGCAGGCAGTCTTTAAATTCCAATGGTATATTCTCAAAGTCATATTTTGCTACATTCATGAGTGACTTGCTCTTTTTCAACTTTAGCTTGAGTTTGCATACTACTAGTTGGTGATCTGTATCACAGTCAGCTCCAGGTTTTGTCTTTGTTGATGTTACAGAGCTTTTCCACATTGAGTTCACAGATGTAGTCAGTTTGATTTTTGTATAATCCATTGGGTGAAGTCCATGTGTACAGTCGTCGCTTGTGTTGCTGGAAGATGGTGTTTGAGATGAATAGATCGTTGGTCTTGCAGAATTCTATCAGTCTTTCTCCAGCTTCATTTCTGTTGCCAAGTCCATATTTTCCAAAACTTTTGTCTCCTTCTTTGTTGCCATCCTTTGCGTTCCAGTCATCCATTACTATCAGGATATCCTGTTTGCAAGTTCTGTCAATTTCAGCTTGTACTTGTTCATAGAACTCATGCTCCCTAATTCTCTTAGGGCCATGAAGTCAGTGCTTTTCAGGTACAGCAGTGTTGCAGTGCTTGCAAAGTTTCCGATGGATGAGGTGTGCCACCTTATTGTGCCCTTCTGTATAGACTTTTTTGCCATCAGAACTTTGCAACCAGCTATGAGATGAGTAAATGTTTCTAGCTCTTTTTTACACATTCTGCATATGTCTGTTTTTTTACCAGTTTTCTCTATGCTTGCTGTGAACTATCAGTCTTTCATACTTAGGTTTCATTTCACTTCTTAAATAATTATATATGTATTTATTTATTTAACCCTATCAAGGCTCCCTTTAAATTTCTAATCCACATTCTGCAGCCGGGTTAATTTTTCCATATCTCAGGAAAATTGTACCTGTCTTAGTCAATATGTTATAACAGTGATTTTCTTTCTGCTATGGTCATGTATTATATACCATTTGATAGAAAAATGAGACAGCAACACAAATATGTATAACTGAAGACTCAAAAACATAAAAATAAGTGCACTTTATTTATAAAAGCAATCATTATTAGTTGCATACATTCAATTTAATTTTAACTGATTATAAAAATTACAAGTTATTTAAGATCTTCATTATTATGAAAATATGCAAAACATGGTGCAGCACAGAGAGGTACATTTCCACAGTCAGCACAGTGATATTTAGTTTCAATACGATTACGATTGTCACCAGCAACATGACGATGTCCGAGACTCTCATTGCACACGCGACACTGTCGAAATACGGTAGTTCTCTTCTCAGTTGGTGGAATGAGACTAGGGAAATGTCTAGCAGTCAAACGAAATGGGGAAACACCAGTACTTGGTTGGCCACCAGCATCACATGCACTAGCATCAGGACCAACTGCTTCAATGATAACCAAGATAAGCTTCATACGGAAGTCAAGTCCTGTCACTTTCTCCTCTGGGTGGGACTTGCTCCAGAGTATCTGAGCATTGAGTACTGCCATGTCCAACAGATGAACGGCAACTTTCTTGTACCACTTTACAGTTTTGCACAGAAAAGCATAATACTCCAAAAACTGATCTGTTCTGTCTACACCGCCATTTATGTTGTTGTAGTCAACGATAACTTGTGCCTTTTGAATTGGCTGATCATTACGATCTCTTTTTCCAGTGTCAACTACAGAGCCATCATGACAGTTGGACAACATTGTTACATAATTCTTATCATACCAGCAAAGTGCTAGCAGTTTATCTGTTGTACGATATGTGACATCTCCTCGTTTCAATTTGCTTCCATCTACATTTAGACGCAGGTCAGTAGGCATACCAACTCGACTGGATCGTACCGTTCCAAAGCAGGATGTTGCTCGGTCATACAGATCCATACAGAGTTCTGGACTGTTGTAGTAGTCATCCACAGCCAATCGATAGCCTTGATCAAGCAGTCCATCCATCAGATTCAGCACAATACAGTAGCTACTGCCATGTAAATCATCAGTTAGAACTGCATCTTGACCTGAGTATAGCATATACTTCCAGGTGTATCCACTGCGTGACTCACACAGCTCATATGATTTGATGCCAAATCTTGAGCGTTTTGTAGGTATGTATTGTTTGAAATATAACCTTCCTTTGAAAAGCAGTAGAGATTCATCAATTGAAATGTCTTGTTCCGGGATATAAACAATTTGGAATTGCTTTGTGATAATGTCATAGAATGGACGAAGCTTCCAAATGCGATCACCCTCGGGTTTCTGTGTTGCATTGTTTTGAAAGTGAAGGGCCTGTAATATTCGCTTATATGTATTTCGGCTCATTACTGATGGAAAGAATGGAATTTCTAACAGTTGTTGACCTGACCAGTACAAGTCGATCATAGGCTTCTTGATTATTGCCATAGCCATCGTCAACGCCAACATTCTCCATATAGCATTATGGTCAACGTCCTGCCATTTTCTCATTCGGGCATGAGGCTTGTCAGCTGGTATTTTAGCACATAGTTCAGCTGCATAGCAATTTGTCTCAAGAACAATCATTGAAATTAGTTCATCTGTAACAAAGAGCTTGTAGAAGTCCAATTTAGTTGCATTGACACCCATACGTTTGGCTATGCCTGGTTGTGCAATGAAAGGAAACTGACGGACGTCTTTTGGAGTTGTTTTCCATGGAAGACTGCTTCTTCTTGTCCATACTTGTGATATAGTTGCACTATCACCACGGTCTGCAGTACGACGGCAAAGCTTCCCTCTGCCAAGAGGGTTTGTATTTACAGATGGTTCAGCCGCGGCCACAACTGTAAATGAAAATGTTTTATTATAGTTGACATTTTTCAAACTGAACAATTTATCAATATAAATGTGACATTTAGTGTTTTGTTATACCTAAAGACATAGCTGATATATAGGTGACATAAATAATGACTGCAAATAATTGCTAACCTGGAGGTTCAGCTGCGGCTGCTACTGAATCTGGGTCACTGTCATCTGAGCCTTCAAAGTCCACATTTTTTGTGGAAACTTCTTCAGTTTCATTATCAATGACATCTTCGCCACTGCTATTACTGTTACCATCACTTTCTGTGAGAAACCTAATCACTTCGGCAGCTTTATATCGTTCTTTACGCATTCGTTTACCAGTTGACTCCATCTTGTTTACTTTGCTTTTAATTCTAAATGACCTATTGCTAATGACCTATTTGCAGGTTATTTTCTGGCTGTTTTGGCCTGGTGTATAAATAGAAACACTAGCACAACTCTCTTTTCATTAGTCAAAATGTGTGTTGTCATTAGCTTCCGGTATTTCGCTCATTAATGTTTAGTATCTGCGTCATTGCGCCGATCCCGAATATTTCGGGCTCGGCCATTTGGTCGGAAGTTTGGGTCCCGAGTATTTTGGAAAGGGTTAGCTAGGCTTATATAGCGCTTTTCTACCAGTTAAAGCGGTGTACATTCAGGCACTGTATATATATATATTTTCCCCTTGTCCCCAAAGGGATCACAATCTGTTTTTGTACTTGAGGTAACAGAGGTTTCAGCCTTGATTGACAAACAGTTCCTGGAGTAACATTTTTGTATTTCCCACTGTATTTAGGCTTTTCTGCCTTTGAGATATTCATATATATGTATCAAATCACTTCCTCCAGGGTATACGTATTTAGGTGTTAAGGGGCCTGTGTATTGATAATAAAAAATTACCATGGATGTCTTTCTAAATTTATTATATGGTGGATATGCATGGCAGAAAGCAGTATACTAAGATAATGTACTGCCTCCATGATATGCATGCGTTTCGTTTTTCATGTGCTATGGTAGATATTCTTCAAACCTACAGGAAACTGACCGAGTCACCTAAATAATTTGGGAAACGCCAGCCTTCTGACATAATATAAAAAACTGAAAATCCAAGCTGCTTGTCAACAATGTTGATAGAAGAATGCATAGAGCTGGGAAGGAGAAATGGACAAAAAAGTAGGACAAAGAGAAGGTGGAGAGAGGGTATAATGAGAGGCAGGTCTCTTGCTCTAGAACTGCTGAGCATGGAAGTGGCGTCATAGGCAGTGAGCAGAGCAGGATACCACTTCCCAAGTCTTGAATGTGCACCATCCTGTTCAGTGTACTGGAGAATGACTGCCCTATTTACAGGGTCCTAGAACTTGGTTGACTACTTTTTGGGGAAGAGTCCAGTAAGCTGTCCATGCCATCCCAGGAAAAGCTTTTGAAGGAGATAGCTATAACCACACTTAAGCAAACTGCTGACCACCTCCAGAGCAGGTACAGGAACTGCAAAGGGTAACTCTATCAGAGGAGATCTCAAGTACTGGCTGCTCTCACCAAGAGCAGAGGAGGGAGGCCAAGCTCCTACAGCCAAAGGATTTCTGGAATTAAAATGGGTTGAAGGCACAGTTCAGAAAGGTGTCTTCTAGAAACAGACTATGTAGTGTTTGCCGAGGCTTCACATCTGTCTCTTGCTGTTCTGGAGTTCCAGTCCCCCCCCCCTCTTTCTCTCAGTCTTTGTTATTCCCTTTTTATCTTTTCGCTCTTTTCCATGCTTCAGTCTTTTTCTGTCTGTGTCTGGGGCCTATATATGAAGTGTTAGTTAAAAATGTTTAGTACATTGGGTCAAGAGTCTCTCTCCTTTTTTCCTTTGCCTCTGTTGCTGCAGCTGCCAGAGCCCCACTGGCGACTCCAGGTTAGGGAGAGAGGTGGTCCTGAAATGTGGAATGAACTTAATGCCCAATCTGAATGACTTAAATTCACAATAAATACAGCACTTTTTATCACCGTTTTCTTGCACACTTTACTGTAGAAATAGGCAATTAGCAGCATTTCAGTATCTGTTTTTGGATTTGAATACACGGTAAATGTGTTGCATATTTGCCATATGTAGTAAGGGTTACTGTACTTTAGTACATTGCTTTCTATGGACTTCTGGTATAGAGTCTACCATTTTGGTAGTGTTTCTGTGGACTGCCTCTGTTGTATCCTTCTGGAAAGACAAGCTTCTGAATGGGACATAGTATTCTAGAGGAAGACTCTCTCTGTAGATGTATTATCATTCTTACTGGCAATACTTCTGTCTGCCATAGCACTTTTCAGAGTCTGGCCACTGCCTTGCCGTCCTGTTTTCCAGCTTAGAACTTGATAGATAATGATCATCCCGATATCTCTCTCCTGCTTGGTGCACGCCAATATCTCACCTGCTATCACAGTGGTATTTGCTGATGATTCTCAAGGACATGAAATGTTTTGGGTTTTCAGGATATCATTAAAGAATATGCATGAGATGATTTTGCATGGGCGCTACCTTTAATTGTGTACAAATCTATCTATGTATATTTATTACAATATCCTGAAAACTTGACCCATTGGTGTCCCTTGAGGACAGTCCGTGTGCTCTTCTCTTGGTTTTCTGCACTTAAAATACATGACAGTACTTTTTTGCATTAACTCTGAAATGCTAAATACTTACTACTCTCCAAGCTTTCTTAGAACATTTTTTTAAAATGTTGTCGGGATTGCAACCCATGATGCTGCTTTCTGCATGTAGTTATTACCTATGGGTTAGGTTTTACATTGTGGGGTGTACATACTGTTTTTTGGAGACTCATGCCAGCATATACTGGTTTTAAGAATCATAGCACATTTAAATTATGTAAAAAAATGTTATGCCATTGCCAGTGTGTACTGAAAGAAGCCAAACATGAGAAAATGTGATACCTTAATAGCACGAGCATGTGGTAATGCAGGTTAATAACTCTAGCCCTTAGTGTACTAAGGAAATTGCTTTTGGAAGTCTCATTTTTCATTCAATATATAATTAGCCCTAATCTAACTCTAATATATACTAGGCAATGCCAGTATTGAAAAGTTATTTTGACTACAAAAATCTGCTTAGGTGCTTCTCACAGAACATTAAATGTTTTTCATGCTTAGCTAGTGTATATAAATTGCTGTATGTACACAGGTGCTTTTTGCTTTTCACTCTGAATAATTTAATCCATTTCTGTGCATTTAACTTTCATTTTGGTCTTAGGCAAATTCAGAATTCCCACACTGGGATTGATGTGTCTGTCCCAGAGTATGAGGAGGTTCGCGGGAAGATGATGACTGGGCATGTAGAGTATCATCTTCTGGTCGTCACCTGGTCTGCGGCATTCAAATCGGCAAAGCATAAACCCAAAGATGTGGTACAGTTTGTGGTGAGTGTCTCTTTCTTTTTTCCTTGGATAAACAATGGGAGAAAATCTGTGGTAAAATCAGACCCAAAATATTTTCCTTATGCTGGTGGAAAGTATTATTAAAACTGGCATTTTTTGTAGGGATTCATGAACAGGGTTACTTTTATAGCTACAGGTCAAAATATGTGAAGGGAACCAAAACAAGTAGGTGTAATCACTATAACAGAGCTAACAGAGTGAAAGTAAAGGAAAGGGATTCTTTGTAGATAGTGAAGGGAGCAGTGTAATAGAGTGGCAGGCTGAGAACCAAATCCCACAGCCACTCCTAGTGATCTTAGGCAAATCACTTAACCCTCCATTGCCTTAGGTACAAACTTAGATGGTAAGGCCTCCAAGGCATAGGAAAAATACCTACTGTACCTGGATGTAACTCATCTTGAGTTACTCCTGAAAAAGCCATGAGCAAAATCCCTTCCCTTTCTCTGTTATTAGAAACAGAACTTGACAACAGGTAAGGCCCATCCAGCCTGCTTGTCCACACCTTCTGCTTGGTTTTACAGTTTTTTCTTCACTTTCAGTGATCCTCTGTACTTGTCTCATTCTTTCTTGAATTCTGATACAGTTCTCGTCTGCACCACCTCTACTGGGAGACTGTCCCATATATCCACTACCCTTTCCATAAAGACATACTTCCTTAGACTAGTCCTGAGTCTATCTCCTTTCACCTTCATTCCACAACCTCTTCTTTCAGAGTCTCATTTCATTTCATGAGTCCCATCTCCTGTGCATTTATTACTTGAAGATGTCTCATGGTCTCCCCTGCCCCTTCTTTTCTCCGGGGTATACATGTTTAGAGCCATCTTTTCCCATAAGCCTTATGATTAACCATTTAAAATTAGTCAACCTCTGGACTGTCTTCATCCCTTTTGTATATTTTTGAAGGAGCGGTTTCATTAGAAACTTACACAGAGGCACTGTCGCCTCCTGTTTTCTCTGTGCCCCCAGTCATCCTTTTGGCTTTTGCTGTTGCCTTTTCTATTTGTTTAGTTACCACAAGATCATCAAATATGCCACCATGACTGAGTTGGTTGACGTGAAAGTTGTGATCAACAGCAGAATGTGGTTTTGAGATGCATGTTTTCTGCAGTTTTGGTGGAGCATTCCTTGAAGAAGCTTGTAGCGAAACACCCTGGCAGCCTATGTGTGGCATCGGTGAGCCCGCCTAGTAACCGTGTCATCATATAAAGATGCATTTTGGTTTTGTATTTTGGTGAGCTTGTTTCACAGCTTTCAAGGACATTACATGCATGACATGTTTGAGGAAATCTCATCAAAGTCAAGCCACGTTCAGTTAAGCTATGCTTTGAGAGATTGCAGGTGTTTTGAATTACAATTGAACTACAGTTTGACACAGTTGAAAAACAATTTGTTTTGTGATGTGGCAGGAGTTTTTTTTAGAGCCATTGATGTTGAGAAGTGTGGCTTCGAATATGTGAAGTTTGTGCTAGTTCACCTCATTGGATTCTGAGGCTCTTTTCTCCTTCCATGTTTTTGTGCATATTTCTATAGACACCTGATTTGATTCTGTATGCAATGGTGGAGTGATTTTTTTTTTGGATTTGTCATTTGATTTTCACTCTGGAACTGACCTTTTTTTTGATTGAGAATACCTGTAATGACTAAGGGTCCCCTTTCTGATTTTGAGAGCTGAGGTAGAACATATTGAGTGGTTAGAAGTTCACAGACATGCCCTCAATTGGGAGGGATCTGCACAAGTGAGGTTTGAACAAAACTCAAGAGCTCTTGTACTCTGGGTTCCTTCTTATTCATTTTTTGTCCTGAGAATGTAACTGTGGTGCAGGGTTTGGAGGATCCAGGCCTTCGTGGGAGAACTCTTGGACTGCTAAGAGGCAGAAGGACTGTAGGCCAGGAAAGAACTTCCTTAGTGTCTTTTAGAAGAGTTTTGGTTGTGAGTAATAGGGAGGACTGTCCTGCAGATAAGACTGCTGTGTTTAAAGGAAAAGTGCATCTCTCGCTTCTGGTCTCCACCCAGGATTTGCAGGTAGCAACAAGGAGATAAGAATGGGGCCCATTGCCCAAATACTGCTTGAGAAAATAGAGGAAGGGGGTAAAAGAACCCCCTACTTTGTAGTGTATGCACATCCCGTCTATAGTGTTTATTTTGTACTGTGGCTTCTGAAATAGATTTATCTATTTGTTTTTCTGAATTGCATATGCTGTGTTAGCATTGGGTCTCCACCAGCACCGCTGCAGTGTATGTACTGCTTCAAGTTCCAGGAAACAATCTTAACCAAGTGTGCTGTTCAATTTGTCTGCTGGACTGAAATTTTATATAGCTCTGAAAGACTGTCTTTCACCCTATTCTGAAAGAACTCTTGAGAATATGGGCTACTTAATTCTACCAGCTAGGCAAAAAGAGATCACTAATATATATGAAATACATTTGCATGCTCAATGTCTCCATTGTAGTCAAGTATACCTTATGAATATTCATGATGAATACCCTGAACACCCAACCAGCTTGTAGCCCTCAAGGACTGGAGTTTAATATTTCTGCCATATTGTTTATGCTTTTATTAATGTTCATTTGAATTATTGTAATCTGCTACTGCTACTACTACTACTACTACTACTGAGCATTTATATAGCGCTACAAGTCATACGCAGCGCTGCAAAGACATGTAAGAGGCAGTCCCTGCTCATAAGAGCTTACAGTCTAGTCAAGACAAACATAGAAGGTGTAGGTAGGGATAAAGCAAGAGGAAAGAAAAAGGAGATCAGGTGAGTCAAGATCCAAAAGCAGCAGCGAAGAGGTGGGTTTTCAGCCTGGATTTGAAGAGGGTTAGAGAAGGTGCCTGGCGTACAGACACAGGTAGTTTGTTCCAGGCGTAAGGCGCAGCAAGGTGAAAGGAGTGAAGTCTGGAGTTAGCAGTAGAAGAGAAGGGCACAGATAGAAGTAGTTTGCTAGAAGAGTGGAGTTCCCGAGGGGGGTTGTAAAGAGAGATAAGAGAAGAAAGGTAGTGAGGAGCCACGGAGTGAATGCATTTATAGGTCAGCAAGAGAAGTTTGAACTGGATGTGGAAACGGATAGGGAGCCAGTGAAGTGATTTGAGAAGAGGAGTAATATGGGCATGACAAGGCTGGCAGAAGATTAACCGCGCAGCAGAGTGTTGAACAGATTTAAGGGAAGAGAAATGATTCAAAGGGAGACCAGCAAGGAGTAGGTTACAGTAGTCAAGACGGGAAGTGATTAAGGAGTGGATAAGCATTTTAGTAGTGTGTTCAGAAACAAAGGATGGAATTTGCTGATGTTATAGAGAAAGAAACGGCATGTCTTAGCTATCAGATGGATATGTGTGGAGAAAGAGAGAGAGGAGTCAAAGACAACCCCCAGATTGCGGGCTGAGGAAACAGGAAGGAGTACAGAGTTATCCACAGAGACTGAGAAAGGAGGAAGAGGAGGGGAGGTTTTAGGGGGAAAGATAAGAAGTTCAGTCTTGGCCATGTTCAGTTTCAAGTGGCGGTGAGACATCCAAGCAGCAATGTCAGAAAAGGCAGGCAGAGATCCGGGTCTGGATTGCCGGAGAGAGTTCAGGTGTAGAGAGGTAGATCTGGGAGTCATCAGCATACAGATAGTACTGAAAGCCATGGGAAGAGATAAGCGCAGCAAGGGACTGGATGTAGAGAGAGAAAAGGAGCGGACCCAAGACAGATCCTTGGGGTACACCAACTGGGTGCGGGGTAGCAGAGGAGGAGGAGCCACCAGAACACACACTGAAAGAGCGATGGAAGAGAGAGGAGGAGAACCAGGATAGTACAGAGCCCCTAAAACCAAGCGAAGATAGATAGGGTATCGAGGAGAAGGTTGTGGTCAACAATGTCAAAAGCAGCAAAGAGGTGAAGAAGGATGAGGACAGAGTAAAGGCCCTTGGATTTTGCCAGGAACAAGTCACTGGAGACTTTGGCAAGAGACGTTTCAGTAGAGTGTAAAGGACGAAAGCCAGACTGTAAGGGATCCAGGAGGGCATGAGAGGAGAGGAAGTCGAGACAGCGGCGGTGAACCGCACGTTCAAGTAGTTTAGAAGTGAAGGGAAGAAGAGAGAGAGGTCAATAATTAGAAGGACAGGTGGGATCAAGTGAGGGTTTCTTGAGGAGAGGTGTGACCACAGCATGCTTGAAGTCTGCAGGGACTGTTGCAGTAGAGAGCGATAGGTTGAGAATATGAGAGATGGAAGGGACAACGGTGGAGGATATGGGGCTTAGGAGACGGTTGGGGATAAGATCAGAGGAGCAGGTGGTGAGTTTGGAGGAAGAAAGAAGGTGTGCAGTTTCCTCTTCAGAGATTACAGGAAAGGAAGAGAGGGTAGCAGAGGTAGGGGGGAGAGTTGGGAGTGAAGAGGGGGAGGAGGGGAAGTAGCTGGCTTTGTGGGGAATTGGAGGGTGATCTTGTGGATTTTGTCATGGAAATAGTCAGTCAGCCAAGGTTTGGGCAAAAGGGAGGGAGGGATCAGAGGCGGAGGCACTTTGAGTAGAGAGCTGAAAGTAGTAAAGAGAAGGCGAGAATCAGAGGCAAGAGAGTTAGTCAGATGGACATAGTAGTCTTGTTTGGCAAGAGCTATGGCTGACTGGAAAGAGACAAGCATGAATGTGAAGTGTAGAAAGTCTGCAGGGGAGCGGTATTTGAGCCAAGCACGCTCAGCAATATGGGCACAGGAACGTAGATAGCGGGTAGTGGGTGAAAGCCAGGGCTGGGGTGCAGAACGTCTCACAGGACGTGGCATGGGCAGAGCGAGAGTATCCAGAGCTGAGGAGAGTGCAGCATTATAAGAAGTTACTGCCTCGTCAACAGACTTAATGGAAGAAAGAGATGAAGAAATAGTGGAAGAGAGAGCTAAGGGATCAATAGCATGGAGATTTCTAAATAGGTTGGAGGAGACAGGACGAGGCTGAGGCAGCGGGTGATGAAGATTAAAGCTTAAAAGGTGATGGTCAAATAAGGGAAGAACTGAGCTACAGAAGTTCGAGGTTAAGCAACTAGAGAAAAATATCAGGTCAAGGCAGTGGCCATGCTGGTGAGTGGGGGTAGTGGAACAAAGTTGGAGGTCAAACGAGGAGGTAACGGAGAGGAGCTTTAAAGCATAAGGATCAGAGAGGTTATCGACACGAGTGTTAAAATCTCCAAGAATAAGAGTGGGGGAAGAAGAATCCAGAAAGAAGGAAAGCCACGAGTCAAAGCCAGTGAGAAAGGTAGAAGCAGACTTGTCAGGAGGTCGATAAATAACAGCTACCCAGAGAGGAAGTGGAGTGAAAAGGCGGATGGAGTGGACTTCAAAAGAGAGAATGGAGTTGAACTGAGGCAGCAGGAGGGGTTGGAATTGGCAAGAGGGAGAAAGTAGAAGCCCTACACCACCACCACGGCCAGTGGGACGAGGTGTGTGGGAGAACTGATAGCCCCCATGACAGAGAGCAGCAGTAGATGCAGCATCATCTGGGAGGATCCAGGTCTCGGGTAGAGCATTAGAGATAAAGAGATCATGAGTAAAAGCAAGTTTATTAGAGACAGAGTGTGTGTTCCACAAGGCACATGAGAAAGGGAGAGTGGAAGGGGAAAGGAGAGGGATATGAATAAGATTAGACATGTTGCGTGAAGATCTCTTTTCAGAGTGAGACAGAAGTCTAGGGGGGGCAGGATTGGGGTTGATATCTCCGGATGAGAGAAGGAGAAGGAGTAGCAGAGTACAGGGTAGAGAGGAGACAGTATGGCGGAAACGAGGGTGAGGTTGCCATAGAGAGAGAGGAGATGGTTGAATGAGAGGGAGAAAGTGATGAAGCTCAAGAACTGATGATAGGGTAGAAGACAGAATGGAGGGGGAAGGGAGGACAGTAAAGGGGAGATAAGGAGGGGAAGAGTGAAGGTGTTGGTAAGAGGGGAAACAGTTACAGAGTATGAAGAAGAGGAAGACAATGTGATGAGGAGCCATAGAAAAGGAATAGAGAGGAGAACAAAGGCCAGAGAATATAGAAGGTAGGAGAATCAAGGGAGTAGGTGCACCTGTGTATATATTAGATAATGAGCAGATGACAGCTATAAAAGACAGCCAGTCAGGGGGTGGGTGGGTAGAGGGGAGGAGGGTGGGGTATAAGTTATTCAGCTGAGAAGAGCTGAACAAAAGTGCAAATTTTAAAGGGAGCAGTTAGGTAAGGGAATACACGAATAATGACAAATAAAAATAAATATGTGGGGGAGCATGTGAGGAGAGGAGGCTTGCTGTCCACTGCTGTGCACCGCATTGAGAGTGTTCCCTTTGGCAGCCCGGAGCACCTGGTTCATCTCGGCGGTGCCTGGCCCTGACGTCACCAGGGGGCCTTAAAAGCACGAAGAAGACTCCAGTCGTGGGAGCATGTGAGGAGAGAAGACTTGCTGTCCACTGCTGTGCACCGCGTTGAGAGTGTTCCCTTTGGCAGCCCGGAGCACCTGGTTCATCTCGGTGGCGCCTGGCCCTGATGTCATCAGGGGGCCTTAAAAGCACGACCGCTATGCAGTACGTGGTACGCGGTAGCGGTCGCGTTCTAAAGGGGCGCGTTATTAAGGGGCTGGATAAGCTCCTTATGCGCTCCTTTGGCGCTCGAGGAGCCAGGGAGTTGGATCACGGTGATGCAGGATGGGTAAACGTAGAAAACGACATCAAAATGTGAGTACTGTAAATCCTACCAAAGTTGTCAAGGTCTCGGGCCCCATGGATCGGCATTTAGTTGCCATGGAAGATAAGGTGGCTGAGGTAGATGTTGCATCTAAGACCCAACTCCCAAGTGATAGCTCCTCTGTATCCTTAGGGGTTAGTATCTCTTCCCCCTCTGGTGCCAATAATAATATCGTCCCAGTTACCTCCTCTCCGTTGATGGAGGGTTTGCCTCAGCAGCTAGACTGTGTATCATCAGTGTCTCCTTCTGGGACTCGTCTGGATCCAAGGGTTGTTCCTTTGCCTTGGGTCCTGCAGATCCCGGAGGGGCTTGCTTTGGCACATCGGGATGGTTCGTTGCCTAATCCTGTGGACTCTCAAGATATCTCCCTTTCAGATGTGTGGCATGTTCTTTCTAGGATTGAGACTTCTCTTAGTTCGGTTGTGTCTCAATTTTCGGATTTCTCTAGAGACCCTGTAGCTAAATTTGCTCAGCATGACTCTCAGATTATTACATTGGAGAAAAAATGCCAGAAATTGGAAGCTCACTGTAATGAGTTGCAAAATACTTCACTGTCCTTTATTAAGGACAGCATTATTTTGCACACTCAGCAAGAATATTTGGAAAATAGCTTGAGAGCTTCAAATGTAAGGTGTTTAAATTTTCCTTACACGCGGTTTTTGTCTCCCCAAATTCTATTTGATAAATATTTGGTGGAGGTTTTAGGGTATCGTGAGGACACTAAACCGCATGTTACGAAAGTGTTCTATATTCCTTGGAGGGGGGCAACTCCAGATGAGGTTTCTCTTGGAGGTGCCCCTGTTATACCTGAGGATTCTCTGGATGTTTCGGCGTACATTGAATCCTCTCAAGATGTAATTTCAACAAGGGCTACGCTTCTAGTGTCGTTTGCTTCGGAAGCGGATAAAAATGCTGTAATACGGTTATATTTTACAAATAAAGAGGCTGTATTCTGTGGGGGGAAAATAAATATGTTTCCCGATGTCTCTAGGGCGACTTAACTTCGCCGCAGGGCTTTTTTAGCTTTAAAGCCCCATGTCTTAGCTACTGGTGCCACATTTTTCCTTAAATTTCTTTGTAAATGTTTAGTTATGTTGAAAGGTACCAAGTATGTTTTCCTAGAGGCATCGGCTTTAGAAACTTTTCTTTCGACTTTTTCTCCACAGGTGTAACACTTTATTAGTTCCTGGTTAATACTGTTTGTCATCAGAGGAAAAAAAAAGAGTTTATGAAATGGGTCAGCACTTCCTCTCCTGCATATTTTTCTTTTTGTGTATTTCCGCTTGATGTAAGCTTATTCTTACTATTTTTCCATTTTTTGCTTCCCATGATGTGGACTGTATTGATTTACTTCTATAGAATTCTAATGTTTTATTATGGAATGTGTATCATTTTCTTGAAGTTACTAAATAAAGTAAAGTTTAAACTGGAAAAATAAATAAATAAATATGTGGAGACAAACAGACAGAGGGAACTCACAGCAAAGCATGACACTGCTATATTTAGGTCTGCCAGAAACGGATGTTTCTCATCCAGCTGATTCAAAATGCAGCCACTCGTGTTCTCTCGGGGGTGAGTTTGCATGAGCATATTCCCCCTGTATTATGTACTTTGCATTGTGGCCAAGCAGATTCGGTTCAAAGCCATTACCTTGGCTTTTAACATTTTGTCTGGAATGGGACCTTCATAGTAAATGGAAAAAGCTTTCTTTTGTACCATGAAGGAGACTGGTTGCAGGACGGGAGCCCTTTAGGGGTTCCGGGCCCAAAGGTGGGCTGCGTGTTCTCGATCTGTATCGCAGTCTTATGGACTCGGTTGCCCCAGGATTTCCATACCATGCAAGATCTATTGCTTTTTAGGAAGCAATGAAAGACGTATTTATTTGGTTAGGAGAGGGTATTTATTGGTTGGGAATGTCAGGGAGCGCTGATTTGTCTCTGTACTGTTAAAGATTGGGATTTTGTTTGTCTCTTTATTGCGATGCAATGTGTAGTTTCAAGTCAGTGCTGACTCCTGGCGATCCAGCAGCTGCTGGGTTTTCTTGGGAGTGTGACCAGAAGTAGATTTCCAGGACTTTCTTCTAAGGCAATGGCGGTTTAAGTGATTTTCCTAAGGCCACAAGGTGTGCTAGTGAGAATCAAACCCTGGTCTTTTTGAAGCCAGTGCTCTAACCATTAGGCTATGCATGTTCTTTTGTAATCTGTCCTGAGCTTATTGTAAGGATGGGCTAAATATGCAAGTACTTTTTTTTTTTTTTTTTTTAGTGCCATCAAGTCAGTGTTGACTCATAGTGACCCAGCTACCTCTGGGATTTCTTGGCAATGTATCATCGGAAGTAGATTGCCAGCCTTTTCTTTCGAGGCAATGGAGGGTAAAGCGACTTGCCCAAGGTCACAAGGTGTGCCAGTGGAAATCAAACCCTTGATCTTCTGGGTACTAGGCAGTTGCTCTAACCACTAGGCTACTCCACTATGCAAGTACATAAGTAAAGGAAATATACTGTACCGCTACTATGGGTTTTTGCAACCCCGATGCATGACCCTGCATTTTTTAGTGTTAAATATTAACTGTCAAACTAGACTATTCCTCGAGTTTCATTAGATCCCCCCCCACCCAATCACATTTTCCCTATATTTCCAGGGTGTCTAGCCTGTTGCAGATTGTAGTGTCACCCGAAAACAGGTACATCTTCTCCACTTGCCCTTCTCAACATTTTCATAAGTGATATTGTAGAAGTGGACAAAGGATTGATCCCAATTGCACACCACTAGTAAATTCCCTTTCCTTGGGATGAATACTCTTTATTAAACTGTATTGTCTTCCAATTAACCAGCTGCTAACTCATTCACTTTAGGGTCCATGCCAAGGTGCTCAGCTTGTTTATAAGTCACCTTTGAAGAACCATGTAAAGGCCTTGCTATAGAATTCAAGTACACTACTCTCCCCAGTTCAACTCTCTGGTCACTCAGTCAAAGAAATTTAAAATTCATCTTATTTATTATCAAAATGTATAGCTCACTTCTTTACCAGAGTATTTGGAACAAGTTACATCATAAATACATAACATAAAACAATGAATTAAAACAGATAAAGTCAATAACAAAAATGTAATAGTATTATTTATTTGGATTTAGCTCACATCTTTTCATTACACAGGTACACTAAAAAATTTTTTTTTTAAACTGCCTCTAATGTTTCGATTGATTTTTACGTTTTTTGGTGCGCTGAATCCAAATCTGGTAACCAATTTGCTCCATCACGTACAGATTTTTTGCTACATTGGGTTAGCAGTTTGAGGTGAACGTTTCAGATTGAGTGCGATCGAGATAAAAGTTTCTTGGATGAATTCTTTATACTAATTGTTTAGTAGTTATTCAAATAAGAATAAAGAAAATTGTAACAAGGCAGCACATAAGAATAGAGTAATGTCAACAAAACACACTGTGATGGTAGCAAAATTGTCTGCACTTAAAACAGCCACATACATGTGCACAAACATTGAGCATATAAGAGCGAGGTTAGACACAAAGCAAAGCAAAGAAATGTGCAAAAAATGTTGTACAGGTATGTATGTAAGAATAGAAAACGCAAACCGCACCATTGCAATACATGAAGACAAACACCCGATGGTGTGAAAATAAAATTCTAATAAATGAGATCCGACACTGTGGTAATAACTAGCAAATTTTTATTTCAAAGTTTAGTAAAAACACGATATTTGTCAACACAGTTTAGATTTTAAAGTCATTCTTGGATCAATCAATCTCCTGGTGGGCCCGTTTCTTCTTCCCCCGAATGCTTCTCTTGGTGCGCTGCTTGGCGTATTTTTCATCTGGGGTTTCCCGCAGCAGCAACCAGCAGAAATCAGCCATCATAGTGGTGTTCCATCTTCCTTGGTACCTTCTCTCTGCGTCCTTGATGTCCTGGTGAAACCTTTCACCTTGTTCTTCACTGTACGCCCCCAAGTTTTCGGGAAAGTAGTTCACATGGGAGTGCAAGAAATGGACTTTCAGGCTCATGTTACAGCCTTGTTCTTTGAAGGCATTGAGCATCCTGGCAACAATATCCTTATAGTTCTCATCCCGCCTGTTCCCCAAGAATTTGAGAACAACATCCTTGAAGGAATCCCAGGCTTCTTTTCCCTTCTCAGACATCGTTTCAGCGAATGCTCCATCTGAAATGAGTTTCCTTATATCAGGGCCAACAAACACTCCTTCCTTTAGCTTTGCTTCAGAAAGTCGGGGGAACTTTGAGCAAAGGTACCGAAAGCACTCACCATCTTTTGGAAGGGACTTGATGAATTGCTTAATGAGACCCAACTTAATGTGGAGAGGTGGTAATAGAATTTTATCACGAGGTACCAAGCTCTCATGAAGAACATTTTTCTCACCGGGTCTCAAATACTCCCGAATTGGCCAGTCTTTTTTCCCCCAGTGTAGGTCGCGGGCCCTGCTATCCCACAAGCAAAGGAAGCAGGGATATTTGGTGAAACCAGATTGCTGCCCTAATAGCATGGATAGAATTTTAAAGTCTCCACAAATCATCCACTTATGCTCATCATAACGAATCTTCTGAAGAATCAGGGCCAAATTCTCGTATTTTTCTTGGAGAATAACAGAGTGAGCAATAGGAACTGAAGCGAATGTGTTGCCATTATGAAGAAGAACACCTTTTATGCTGTCTTTTGACGAATCAATGAACAGCCGCCATTCAGCAGGATCATACTTGAGTTTAAACTTTTCCATCACTCCGTATATATCGTTGCAAAATACCAAATCTTCCTCTTTGCTGAAATACTTCAAAAATTGTGTCTCGCGGTTGCGGTACCAATAAAAAGTTGTTCCTGGTGACAATAGATTTTTCTGTTTAAGCCGAGAACCTAGCAGTTGGGCAGCATCTTTTGGGAGTCCTAAATCCCGGACTAAATCATTCAATTCAGCTTGAGAGAAAAGTTCAGGTTTCGGATCTGGTTCAGTTTCAAACTCGGAAGTACTGGACTCATCGGGAAAAGCCATCTGATGAGTCTCATCATGATCAGAACCGTCCACACAAATATGATCCAAAGATTTTGGTGGTTCAGGCACAGGTACTTCGTTGCTATGAGGCATAGGCCTAATTGCTGAGGGAAGGTTGGGGTAACTTATTACGTTCTTATTTTTTAAGTTGTATCCCTTCACAATGCAAGAGCAAAAATAGCAGTCACTGCTGTGGTCTCTTTGTTCACGCCACATCATAGGTATTCCGAAACGAAATGCTTGTTTTTTACCTTTCATCCATAAGCGTAGATCTTCCTCACATGTCTTGCACACTTTGTGAGGAGCCCACGGTTTGTCTTGATCGCCTAACTTCAAACCGAAATAGGCGAAATATACTTTTTAAATAAATGCAGAAATGTTCCTCTGCCGCTTTTTCACGGTATATTCCCCACAAATAAAACAAAAACTGTCCGGAGAGTTGACGCAACCTCTGGCTCTGTGAGCCATCACAAATACACAGCACTGCAAACTACAACTGTAGTGAACCACTTCGGAATAAAGCTGGATTACGACTGAGCAAACAAAAGGTAATAATGAACTTGCAAGAAACTGAAATTTGACAGGAACGTTCATGTCGCAACCACCGTGTTTGAGCGAGCGAACGAGGCGAGGCGAACAGGAAAGAACATGCGCCAGCGCGAGTACTGGATTTAGCCCCCCGCCTCCCAATTGTCCTGTTAATGTATAAAATGAATACAAAACACTCTAAAATATCATGAGGGAGTGTTTCTAGTTAGTTAACCATTACAACCTCTATTTTGGGCCAAGAAAATAAACTGCAGTCGGCTAAAAAGAAATTATGTGAACATTCCTTATATGGGTAAGAAATCTAATTTTGCAAGAAAACGTGACGTGATGGAACATTTTGGCTATTTTTCCTGGATTCAGCACCCCAAAATCTATAGGAATCAGTTGCAAAACTGGAGGCAGTTTTTTGGTAGTGTACCTGTGTTATTGGCCCAGAGTTAGGTACATTCAGGTATAGTAGATATTTCCCTGTCCTGAGAAGGCTTATCAGTCTAAGGGCTAGATTTATTAACTTGTGTTAATGCAAGCCCCATTTACTAATAATGTGTATTTATTTATTTATTTAGCTGTATTTATATACCGCTTTTCACCAGGTCATTTGCGATTTACATAGAACAAAACATTATACATTGAACATTTGTTAAACAAGGAAACATTTTATTATCTGAATATTTGAAACATTTTGTTGATATAACTTATAACAATTAACTAACATAAAATATCTAATTAACATTTTAATTGATGTATACAATCTATTTACATATGTATGATTTATTGGATTGCGTTGTGTAGTTTAGGTGATTAGATAGATGGTTCATAATGTTCTGTAAATAGATAGGTCTTTAGGTGTTTGCGGAATGTAAGGAGATTGGTAATGTTTCTTAGGGTGTATAGGAGAGAGTTCCAAAGTGATGGGGTGTACAGTTCAAATGCTCTGTGACATGTTTGTTGATTATATTTACGTTTGGTATGTTGAGATTACTGATTGTTGTTTGTCTTCGTGTTCTGGATATTTGAGTTTTCTGCAGTAAGGATTTGAGACAAGTTTCTTGTTGGGAGTGCATTGCTTTGTGTGTGAGGAGGATGCATTTGTAGTTTATTCTGCTGGTCAGTGGCAACCATTGCAATTGCTTTAGGATGGGGGGATATGGTCGTATTTATTTGCACCTTGTATGATGCGTGTGGCAGTGTATAGGGCAGTTTGTAGAGGGAGGAGTGTTGATTGAGGTAATCTTTGGTATATGCTGTTACAGTAATCTGCGTGAGGGAGTGTGAGGGTTTGTATTGCTGATCTGAATTCTGTTGGTTCTAGAAGAGGTCCGAGTCACTGTAGGGTCTTTGTTTTGAAATAGATTGATCTTGCTATTGTTGTTGTTTGTATTTTGAAGGATAGTTGCTGGTCAATTGTGATGCCAAGGTATTTCAGCCCATTTTTTACAGTTATTGGTATGTTGTTTAGGTTTATGGTAGGTGGAGGAGCGAAGGAGGAGTCTCTTGTAATGATAGGTTGTTGGATGAGAGCCAATGTATAACCTCTGTAAAACAGCGTTGAATTTGTTTGTAATCGGGTTGATTGGTGAGGAGTGGACAGTACAGCATGATATCGTTGGCATATATGTGATAGTGGATGTTGTGCTTTCTGATTATTGAGCAGAGGGGTTGCAAGTATAAGTTAAAGAGGGGTGCGGAGAGGGTGGATCCTTGAAGTACTCCTTGTGTTTGATTGTAGGGTTCAGGTAACATTTGTGCCAATTTTTAAGTACAGTGTGCTGGATTCCAAATAGTTGTAGTCTTTGTAGTAATATGTCGTGGTTGACTCTGTCGAATGCTGAGATGATGTCCAGAAATAGTAGCAGGTATGTTCATGCCTGGTCTTGAATTCCTTTGGTTATGGTGTCAACGAGGCAGGTCAAGAGAGTTTCGACACCATGTAGTGGGCAAAATCCATATGGTTGGGGATCCAATGTGGTTTTGTAGTTGTACCTGTAAGATTTTCTCTATGATTTTTGCGAGAAATGGGAGGCTGGTGATAAGTCGGTATCATTGCAAATCTGGACCTAACTATGTACCTAAGAAAATTGAGGATTAACGTGCATTGCCCAAGGTTACAAGGAACATCAGTGGGATTTGAACCCTGGCTTTCCTGGGTCTCAACCCACTGTTGTGAGCACTAGGCTACTTCTCCAATCCATTTATTTCTGTAACACTACTAGATAATATACAGTGCTGTACCAGTTCTGCTTCCACCTTTTTGTCTGTCATTTCCTCTTTCCAATAGTTCTCTGTAGTCTTTGTGTTGTCCTGAGGAGTAGTAGTACAACACAATTACAATAAACAATTTAATAATAAAACATCTTAATAATGACCTGCAGATAAAGCATCTAGTAATAACTATAATGTGTTATCTCCAGGAACAAACAGGAATGTAGTCTTCACATATGGGGTATCGTCGGTACCGACGGAGCCTGCGCAGGAACGCTTCCCAGCGTCCAATTAGAAAGCTTTTGGGAGCATCCCACAGCGCCTACGTGCTGCATTCCCGCCTTTCCCAACTGCCTCTCTCCATTTCTTAGTTTTCCGTGGAGCCAGCAGGTCGTTGTTCCTGTCACCGCAGAAAATTTTCCTTATTGCCCTTCTTTTTTGTGGTCGCATCTGCCTTCCTCGACGCTTTACCGGTACCGCCGTTTTTTCTTTCTGTTCTTTAAAAAAAAACAAAAAACACTTTTCCCATTTTTCCCAGGTGCACGCGCCATTTTGGGCCTTAGGCCCAAAATTTCCTCTACAATGGAGAAACCTGCTTCGGGTTTCAAAAAGTGCACCAAGTGTGGCGGTACCATCTCCGTCACTGACACCCATGAATGGTGTCTTAAATGTTTAGGTCCTGGCCACTCCATCACGGAATGTATTGCCTGTGCCATGATGTCCAAAAGAGGTCGGCAGAACCGAGCTGCTAAGCTCAGTACCCTGTTTCCCTCTGATGCAGCCTCGGTGGCATCAACGTCTTCCAGGCCTTCCTCGTCCTCCCGTGGATCTCAGGTAACTAAACATAAGTCTAGCTGGTCCTCAAAGGTTAGATCTCCTTCTAAGCATCGAGATGCCTCTGGCGTTGCCCTTGAGGATTCTGCACCGGCAAAATTGCCCTGGCGGGAGGCTTCGGCTTCCAAAGCATTATCGGGGCTCCAGGATGTTCTCAAGGCCTCGACCTCGGTAGAACTACTGGTGCCATGCTCTGGGGTACCGGCTGTCTTCTCCGGTACCGACATCCAGGCATCGACAGTGTCGATAGACCAGAGGTTCCTGGCTATTAAACGCAGTCTGGCGGCTCTCCTTGCAGTATCGACTCCCTCGGAACGCGTTAGACATTTCAACCGGTACTGGCACCAGCACCGGTATCGGTACCGGTACCGTTAGCATCGACATCGGTGTCTGCATTGCCGGCACCCAGTCATCCGTTGCCCTCCGGTACCGATACACCGGTACTGTTTCCCCCCGTTACCGACTTCGGTCGGTACGGGTATCGGGCTCTACAAGAGCATCCAGATAGAAAGTACTTCGAGTCCTCCGAGGAATCTGAGGATTCTGATAGTTCTGTCGATACTGGAACACCTCTCCCAGAGGAGCCCTCCTCCCCTAAGTGCAGGATGTCTCCTCCAGAGGATATTTCCTTTCAGGATTTTATCAGGGAGGTGGCTCGGGGTCTCTCCATTACTGTGGCTCCTGAAACAGAGCCCAGAGCAAAGGAGTTGGAGATTCTACAATATCCCAAAGCTCCTAAGGAGGCAGCTACTTTTCCTATCCATGAGATCTTACATGATCTCATATTGAGAATGTGGGAGACACCTCTTACCACCTCTCCTCACTCTCGTAGACTGGATACCATGTATCGAGTGTCTCCGTGTCCTGGTTTCCAGAAAACTCAGCTTCCTCACCACTCTATTGTAGTGGAATCAGCTATGAGAAGGATCAGAAGTGCAAAGAGGCATGCCTCTAATCCTCCAGGACGTGAGTGTCGAACTATGGACGCCTTTGGATGTCGTACTTTCCAGGCTTCCATGCTTTGTGCCAGGATCAGTTCCTATATTTTATATATGGGAATGTTCCTTAAGGAAGTCACAGGAGATTTAGAGGTTTTGAGTCCTCTTCTTCCTGATAAGAGGCGGGATTTTCTCACACTGGTTAAACATGCCCAAGATGTTTCTAAGTTTGTCAACCATGCAGTTTTTGACTGTTTTGACTGCATAAGCAGAACCTCTGCCATTGCCATAGGTGCACGTAGAATTGCCTGGCTCCAGGCATCCGATTTGGAGCTCTGGGTGCAGGACAAACTGGGCAATATCCCTTGTACAGGTGAGAATCTATTTGGCAAAAATTGGCAAGAGAAAGCCACTGAGTTGGATGCTGACAACTCCACCTTGGATAGATTATCCAAAGCCACAGTTGATCCTGCAAGGAAGAAATCTTTCAAGAAACCTTGCTTCTCAAAAAGAAGAGGTCTTATCCTTCTTATTTCCAGTAGGGACGTTCTGCAGGTCAACCTGCCCGAAAGGGTCAGCAACTAAACAAAGGAAAGCAAAGACTGCTAAGCCTCAACTGTCTCAGCAGTCTCAGCCTCCACAAGGCCTTTGACTTTCATCTAGAGAACTTAGCCTTCCTGGCTCTCAGCGAACCAGAGCCTTCCACCATTCCAGGAAGGTTGTGTCACTTTGCCCCCAGATGGGGGCAGATAACAGTAGAACATTGGACTCTATCCATTATAAAAGAGGGGTACAAGCTTCATTTTCTTTGCATGCCCCCTCCCACAATGGTAAGACATTTCAATTCTCAGACCTCTCTCATCAACCTGTTAGATCAAATGGTCACTATGCTTCTTGCCCAAGGGGCAATAGAAGAGGTACCCATTCCTCAACAGGGTACAGGATTTTACTCCCCCTATTTCCTTATCCCAAAGAAAACAGGGGGACACAGACCTATTTTAGACCTCAGAGAATTGAACAAATTCCTGTTCAAAGAGAAATTCAAAATGGTTTCTCAAGGAACTCTGCTGCCTTACCTTCAGAGTCAGGATTGGCTTTGTTCTTTAGATCTCAAGGATGCGTACACTCATGATCTCATCCATCCATCCATCTCACAGAAAGTTCCTTCGGTTCCTTTTTCAAGGAAAGCACTACCAATAAAGGGTGCTTCCTTTTGGCCTGGCCTCAGCACCAAGGGTGTTTATGAAATGCATGGCTGTCGTAGCAGCATTTCTTCGCACTCTAGGAATATTCGTCTTCCCCTACTTAGACGACTGGCTCATTTGAGCTCCATCAGAGTCAGAGGCCAGAATTGCTCTATCTTGCACAATGCGTATCCTTCAGTATTTGGGTCTGGTCATAAACATCCCAAAATCCAGCCTAACTCCTTCTCAGTCTCTAGAGTTCATAGGGGCTTTGCTGGACACCAGAAAAGCAAGGGCCTATCTTCCCCAGAGCCGTTGCCTTCACATTGTGCAATTAGCTTCTCAAGCAGTGTTGAAGCCTCATCTCACTGCTCGAGAAATGTTACAACTATTAGGCCACATGGCATCTACTGTGTATGTGGTTCCTTACCGAACAGGAAGATCAGGCGCGAGTGGTTCAGATTTTTAGGAGAGATGAGTTGCCAGCGCTAATGTCTGAAACGCTTAAAGCGCTTAATATGCCAGCGATGGGGCCGGCTGAGGATGCGGAGTTAGAGGACCCTTTGTTACAAGCTTTTCGTAAGTCGCAGAAGGTTTTTCCTGTGCACAGGGTGTTTAAGGAAATGATACAAGGAGAATGGGATATGCCGGAGGCTGGGCTAAAGGGGTCCAGAGTGATGTCTCGGCTCTACCCATTAGCGGAACAGAATCATGAGCTGTTTAGGTCTCCTAAGGTGGATGCCACAGTTTCGGCAGTTACAAAGAAAACTACTATTCCGGTTGAAGGGAGTGCTGCGCTGAAGGATGCGCAGTACAGGAAATTAGATACCTTGTTGAAACAGGTTTTTGATGTTAATGCGCTGTCCCTGCAAGCGTCCATTTGTGGAGCTTGGGTAGCCAGAGCTTGCCTGCATTGGGCTCAGGGGCTTCAGAGAAGACAGGCGGGAGATTCAGCCGCCGAGGCGGCCAGGATAGAGACGGGGGCGGCTTATCTAGCCGACATTCAGTATGATCTGGTTCGCGGATTGTCGAATAGCATGGCATCAGTAGTGGCGGCCAGGCGGTATCTGTGGTTACGCAATTGGGCAGCGGATACTTCTTCCAAATCAAGGCTTAGTAAGTTTCGGTTTAGGGGGAAGCTTCTGTTTGGAGAGGACCTGGAAAAGCTTGTGAAGGATTTGGGAGAGTCCAAGGGCAGTAGGCTGCCGGAGGATAGGCAGAAGCAAGGTCGCTCGGGGCCGACTGCTAGAGGACAACAGAGGGATTTTCGTCGTTTTCGTTCCCCAAGATTTGGACAAATGCAAAGGGGACGATTTCCCTATCGGAGCCAGGGATTTAGAGGCTTCAGGGGAGCAGGTAGAGGATTTGTGGCCTCTTCTTCTTCCAATCTCCGAAAGTCGCAATGAAGCCAGGTAGGTCCAGGCGGGGCAGGGGCCGATAGGAGGTCGCCTGCGGAAGTTTTATCCTGCCTGGACCCAGATCACGACCGAACAGTGGGTGCTGGAGGTTATTCGAGAGGGTTATGCCTTGGAGCTTCAGCGTCCAGTGACCGATTCTTTCGTGCAATCCCTGTGCAAAGCACAGTCCAAATATGCAGCGGTAAAGGAGACCTTGGACCATCTGCTCTCCCTCGAGGCGGTGGTGCCAGTGCCGCCAGACCAATGCGGCTGCGGTCGGTACTCCATTTATTTCGTGGTACCAAAGAAAGAAGGGACCTATTGGCCAATTTTGGATCTCAAGTGCGTAAATCGCTGTCTAAAGGTGTCTCATTTTCAGATGGAGACGTTACGATCAGTCATAGTGGCGGTGCGCAAAGGCGAGTTTCTTACGTCCCTCGATTTGTCGGAGGCTTATCTGCACATTCCCATCCGTCTGGAACATCAGAGGTTTTTAAGGTTCGCGGTACCGATGGGACATTTTCAGTTCCAAGCGTTACTGTTTGGTCTAGCGACAGCGTCACAAACCTTCACCAAGATGATGGTGGTAGTGGCGGCAGCATTGAGAAAGGAGGGAGTTCTAGTTCATCCTTACCTGGACGATTGGTTGATTCGGGCAAAGTCCAAGGAGGAGAGCGAAGCGGCCACAGTCAGAGTGGTGGCGTTCTTGGAGAGTCTCGGTTGGGTAGTCAATGGTTCCAAAAGCAGGTTGAGTCCGTCGCAGACCCTGGAGTATCTGGGAGCTCGGTTCGATATGAGTGTTGGAAAGGTGTTTCTGCCGCAGAACCGGGCGCAGGGTTTGCGATGCCTGGTCCGCAGGTTTCTCCGCAACAGGTGTCCTACGGCCTGGCACTACCTGCAGGTGTTAGGGACCATGGCGGTGACCCTCGAGGTGGTGCCGTGGGCGAGGGCGCACTTGAGACCGTTGCAAAGGGCATTACTCAGACGTTGGTCGCACCATAACGACAGTCTCTCTCTCAAAGATTACCCTGTCGGCAGGAAATGCGTCTCGCTCTCCTATGGTGGTTACGGACGGAGAATTTGGAGAAAGGAATGTCGTTAGAGGCGCCAGATTGGATTCCCCTGACGACAGATGCCAGCCTTTCAGGTTGGGGAGCGCATGTCCAAGGAAGATACGCACAAAGTGTGTGGTCCACTCAGGAGAAGGCCTGGTCGATCAACCGGTTGGAGTTGCGAGTGGTTGTTCGGGCGCTAAGAGCTTTTCGGGGATGTCTTCACGGGAAAGCCGTGCGGGTATTCTCCGACAATGCGACAACAGTAGCCTACATCAACCGGCAGGGGGGCACCAGCAGTATGGCACTGGAAGCCGAAGCCGATCAGTTGTTCGAGTGGGCCAAGATGCATCTGTTGGCGGTGTCAACGGCGCATGTCGCAGGGGTAGAAAATGTGGAGGCCGATTTTTTGAGTCGGGTAAGAGTAGACTCAGGGGAGTGGGCCCTTCATCCGCAGGTGTTCGAGATGGGTGGTGCGGCGGTGGGGCCCACCGGTCATGGATCTCATGGCAACCTTGCAAATCGCAAAAGCCAGTTGGTTCTTCAGCAGAAGGTGGGAAAGGATGTCGGAAGGCCTGGATGCCTTAATTCAGCCTTGGCCGGAGGACCGCCTTCTCTATGTGTTTCCGCCGTGGGTGTTAATAGGTCGGGTCCTGCAGCGTTTGGAGCTTCACAGAGGGCGAGTGATTTTAATTGTGTTGGATTGGCCAAGGCGGCCGTGGTATGCGGATCTGGTCAGGCTTCTGGGAGACAAGCCATGGAAGCTGCCGGTTCGGAGGACCTGTTATTACAGGGACTGCTGCTGATGCCTCAGGTGAATCGGTTCTCGCTTACGGCTTGGCTATTGAAAGGGCAAGGTTAACAGCGAGAGGTTATTTGGAGGCAGTGGTGGCCACGTTGTTGAAAGCTCGAAAGAGATCGACTTCTTTAGCGTATATTCGTGTTTGGCGAGTGTTCGAAGCGTGGTGTTTAGACAACAAGGTTACGGCCTTGAAAGCTTCGATTCCTCAGGTACTGGCGTTTTTGCAGGAAGGACATGAGAAGGGATTAGCGGCTGCTTCTCTAAAGGTGCAGTTGGCGGCTCTATCCTGTTACAGAGGTAAGATAAGAGGACAGGCTGTAGGGGGACATCCAGATGTCAAACGGTTCTTGAAGGCGGTCGTACTATTGCGTCCTCCGTATAGGCAAGTGGTTCCATCGTGGGACTTACATTTAGTTCTGGAAGCTTTGATGAGAGCGCCTTTTGAGCCTTTGGCGAGAGCTTCGTTGAAGGATCTTACCTTAAAAGTGGTGTTTCTGGTGGCTATTTCGTCCGCCAGGAGAATTTCTGAGTTACAAGCGTTGTCATGTAGGGAACCTTTCCTGGTTTTTAGTGATTCAAAGGTGGTGTTGAGGACGGTGCCATCATTTTTGCCCAAGGTGGTATCGCCGTTTCATGTAAATCAGGTAGTGTCACTGCCGGTATTTGTGGAAGGCGGGGAGGCTACTGCTTCGAAGCAGTTACATAGATTGGATGTTCGGAGAGCTCTGAAGCGGTATTTGAAGTCTACGGCTTCGTTCTGTAGTTCGGATAGATTGTGTTGTTTGGAGGTCCGAAGAAAGGGCAGGCAGCGTCGAAGGCTTCCATTGCCAGATGGCTTAAAGAAGCAATTGCGTCCACATATATCTTGAAAGGTAAGATAGTTCCGGAAGGTTTACGAGCTCATTCGACTAGGGGGCGCAAGCTACATCCTGGGCGGAGTGTAGTTTGGTTCCGGCGGTGGAAATTTGTAAGGCGGCTACTTGGTCGTCCTTGCATTCCTTTATCAGGCATTACCGTCTGGATTTGCAGGCAGAGAGGGATGCCTGTTTTGGATCGGCAGTGCTTCAAGCTGGTCTAGCAGGTCCCTCCCGTTGACTCTTTGCACTGCTCTGTTACATCCCCAAAGGTTCAGGACTAGCCTGGAGGGACGCTAAGGAAGGTGAAATTAGACTTACCTGCTAATTGTTGTTCCTTAAGGAACTCCAGGCTAGTCCTGTATCCCTCCCGAATCTTTACCTGAACTAGGGCCTGAAGCAACTGATGTGTAACAGGTAAGCGGCCCGAGTGGCGGTACCAGGTATGGTCCATAAGGGGAGGGAGTCTTCTTAGGGGTGTTTGTAGGGGCACTCTATATCTTTCATGTCAGAAAATGGGGATCTCAGCATGTTACAAATGTTAAGTGATAGTGAGGGGGAACACAAAGAATTTTACATAGTGTTCAACCCATTTAGTACTTTTATCCGTTAAGTTATGTGGAAATTGTTAGTAGACTTACTACTTAATTGTTGCTCCAGTGAGTTTGCTTTGTCAATAGGTTACTGAAGTCAGGAGGCGGATCCTGGGTACTTATACCGGTGTCATCAAAAAGAGTGATGATTCTCAGTCTCCAAGCTGCAGGAGGAGGAGCAAGACCCCAAAGGTTCAGGACTAGCCTGGAGTTCCTTAAGGAACAACAATTAGCAGTTAAGTCTAATTTCACCTTAGAAAAGGTACAGAGAAGAGCCACCATAATGGTAAAGGGGATGGAAGGATACCCCTATGAGGAAAGGCTTAAATGTTAGGGCTCTTCAACATGGAAAAGAGATGGCTGAGGGGAGATATGATTAGAGTTCTATAAATTAGTGGATGGAGTGGAATGGGTAAGCATAGATAGGCTGTTTACACCATCAAAAAGTAGAAAGGCTAGGCAACATGCAAGAAAGCTAAATGGTAACCCATTTAAATTAATAAGAGAGAGTGTTTTTTTCACTCAAAGCATAATCAAACTCTGGAATTCGTTAATGGAAGATGTGATAAAAGCTGTTATTCTGGCTGGGTTTAAAAATGGTTTGGACACGTTTCTAGAGGAAAGGCCCATAAACCATTATTAAAGAGACTGCTTGCCTGGAACAAGCATTGTGGAACCTGTGTGCTTTTTTGGGAACCTGACTTGACCACTGTTGGAAACAGGATACTGTGCTTGATCAACCTTGGTCTGACCCAGTATTGCATTTTTTATGTTCTTATATTCTTAAGATTTCATGGGTGGACCCCACTGCTCAAAGACAGACATAAAAAGGCAAATCTGATCTTTGCCTAAACCCACCATGAGAAACCACAATCCTTCTGGGAAAATGTACTGTAGATAGATGAAACCAAACTGGAGCTCTTTGGCAATGCAGACCAGTGATACATTTAGAGGCGACAAAATGAAGCTTATAAGGAAAAAAAACACCATTCCTACACTTAAATATGATGGAGGTTCTATAATGTTGGGCTGTTTTGCTGCCTCAGGAACTGGAGTCCTAAAACATATTAAAGGAATCATGAAGTCTGAGAACTATCAAAGTATTTTGGAGCAAAATGTTACCTAGTGTCAGAAAGCTAGGTCTGGGTCGAAGGTCACAGATCTTCCAGCAGGACAGTGACCCAAAACATACATCCAAAAGTACAAAATAATTGGTTAAAAAGGAAAACATGGACTGTTGTAAATGGGCCAGCAATGAGTCCTGATCTCAAGCCAATCGAGAACCTTTGGGAAGAACTGAAATCTGCCTTTGGCAAAAGGAATTCTGGAAACATTTATGAACTGGAACAAATCACAGTTGAAGAGTGGGAGAAACTACCAGCAGACAGATATACGATGGCTACACAAAACGTTTGGTGGCTGTCATCACTGCCAAGGATTGTGCAACAAAATATTAGTGAAGGGTTCCATAAGTCCTGCCAGGTCATATTTTGTGTTTTTTCTCAGAAAATTACTACGTCTAAGTTGCACAGATATCTTTCTTTTTTTTGTTCTATAACCTTGAACATACTATTAAAATATTATGATGATATACAGTTGGAATATTTCCAATTATTTCTCAAGATATTGTATACAACATTCCTAAAATGTAAGGGTGCCAATAATGTTGTCCATAACTGTACACAATGCCAGGTTCCACTTTAGGAGTTGCCACCCAAGAAAAGGATATGGGTTGTGACGTGGTAGCTTCCCCAGAAGCCAAGGAAACAGATGGTGACCCGGTGGAAGGTTTTGGTACTGCAGGTAAATGCAGGATTTTCTCTGCTCAGAACAAGAAACACATGGCTAATCAGCTAACACAGCTCACCTCGGGGGAAGGGAGAAGCAGAGTTACTGATTGGGCACGCCCTAGCAGGAGGCGGGCTGCCCAAAGCAGAGGCAGCTTGTTAAACAGAGAGAGACAAGAGAGAGAGAGGAGAGACGGAGCAAGGCAAGGAAGAAGGAAGCAACGTGAAAGGCAGGAAGCAGCCTTTGATGCAGAAACCTTTGACTTAGAAGGAGAAGCACTGCCCAGCTGTAATCCTAGGAGAAGGGATTCAGAACCAAGAAGCAGGTACCAGGGATACTCAGTGCCTGAAAGAACCTTCTGGGAACAAGAGAGGTGTGAAGCACTGAGAGACCCAGGGATAAAGCCAAGGCTTCTGGAGGGGAAAGCTGACCCGTGGAAAGGAAGGCAGAGTGGCAAGGAATTCTCAGACAATCCTCAATACAAGGTACATGGTGTGTTTAATTCAGATGACAAGTTTTATGAGAAGCCAGAAAGAGTGAATGCTGATTTTAAAACCCAGGACAGACTCAGGCATTATGAAGGCAGTTGGCTGCAGCCTGAAACTCGTTTAAACAAACCCAGCTATTCTCACCAGACAGCTGAAAGATTTAGCAAGCAGGCCAGTAGAAAGAACACAGCTGACCTATATGGGAGAGAAATAAGCCGGGGGGAATTAGAAGGTCCGACGCTTGAAGCACTCTTTAGAAGCACTCCTCATACAACTGAACTGGCTAACCCGACACTTATTTACAGAGACAGGTGGGGGAGGGGTAACTCCAGTGCATTGAATGAATGTTTTAACAGAGATGACATTACTTGCTTTCCTGAAGTAAAGTCTGCAAACAATTACTTACCCACGGAAGGAGCAAATCCTCAGCCTAGCCCAGTTAGAAAGCAGGCTGAACTACTCCTTAAAGAGTTCAAAGAATTCTTAGATAAACGAGCAATTCCTGACCAGAAGTTAGTACAGTCAGAAAAGAGTCCTGAAGTAGAAATGCCCTTGGCTTCTCCTTTGCCAATGATTGAACTGAATCAACCAATGGACTGCTCAACCTGTCTGATTGACAGAAATTAGTAAAGCAAAGCTTGAATGGTCATTTGCTGTGATATCCTAAAATGTATGCTGTTTAAGTACCTGGCTGAAGAGCTTATGAAGCGGTAAAAATAAGCTGAAACATAACTTGGTTACAGTACAGGAACTATTGTTTTCTCCTTGTTTAATTGATTTAAAAGTAGAGGTCACATGGCGGAATGTGAGCTCCAGTGTTGAAGGACATTTTTGAGCACAGCATTTGAAGAACCTGTTTTTCCTTTGTTCCTACTTTGGCTAATATATATTCCTTTACGCCTGTTCCATTCCACCACGGAGCGGGAGAAATAAATCCTTATGTAAAAAAATATTCTTTTGCCTGCCTTATCATTCGACCTTCACAACTACAACCTCAACCTCAAGGCCGACCCCTCCTCAAACCCTCAAAGTTAGGGAGCGGGTGGGTGGCAAAAGTGGCGTAGTATTAAGGATTCGACGCAGGCGCAAAAGGAGCCACAGCAGGAGCTGCAGAAAACTTCTTCCAGTGGACCCCGGCAGAAGAGTTGACGAGCCCAGCAGAGGAAGAGGGACTGCAGAAGGCTACCGGAGCCATTGCTGACGTGCTTGAAATACACCTTAGCCAGGTAAAGGGTATCCACCCCGGGTTGTGAGGATACCAGGGCGAGGGTGTCCCCTAGTGGTAACTGGGGAAAGAAAAAAAAAATTTTTTTTTTTAATAGGAAACACAGATAATTTAGAGTGTTGTGATACCGCACTTGGGTCCGTGTTCTGTTTTGTTACAGGAGTCCCAAGATGGCGATGGATCCCCAGGACATATTCAAATGGATGGCGACGCAGCTAGAGCGCCAGGCTGACCTCGCGTTGGAAGCGCAGCAGAGAGCCAGTGCAAGTCTAAAGGAACAGCAGCAACCTCTACTAACTCTGTTGGAAGAGTGCTTAAAAGAGAGGAAGCGAGCCACTGTACCAGCGCTTGATACAGGTTCCCTTTTGACTAACACAGTACCGCCTGTTAATGTATCAACAGGAACTCTGTTTAATTTCGGACAACTCACCAGTCAAGATGATATAGACGATTACCTAGAGAGCTTTGAAAGGGTAGCTCGTCTTAGCTTATGGCCAAAGGAACATTGGGCCTTAAGATTAGCCGCGTCCCTTACCGGGGAAGCGATGGCAGCTTACCGCGCCATGCCCGCTGAGTTGGCCGGAAGCTATGACGATTTGAAAAAGGCAATAAGGGAGAGACTGGGACTCACTCCGCTAGTCTACCACTCTCGCTTGAGGAGTGTGAGACTCAGGCCGAGTGAAACCCCTAAGTCCTTATGCCACAGAATTCGTAGTTTGCTTAACAAATGGCTAACTCCAGAAGGGAGGTCTGTGGATTCCATTCTGGACGAATTAGTGTTGGAGCAGTATATGGACGCTCTACCACAGGAAATCCGCACCTTCCTGATCCTGCAAAATTGCAAAACTCCCCAGGAAGCGGTTGCTCTTTCTGAGAGGTATATAGAGGCAGAGTTAACTGCCCAGAGACGTAGCACCCCTTCCCATGAGTTGAGCACTAGCGGATCAGAAAGGAGACGGAGGGTGCAGGAAGATCCAGTGAAAATGTGCATGCCTTTTCGGAAAAGTTCTGCACGTAAGTTAAAATGCTACAAATGTGGGCTGGTAGGACATGTACAAAAACATTGTTTTGTGAAAACTGCTTTAATTGCGGATAGTTACATGGAAGATAGACCAGGGTTTCTTCTGGCTGTATCAGTACAAGGGATTACCACTCAAGCTTTGCTAGACTCAGGAGCAGAGTTAAGTATGATCTCCGAGGAGTTCTGGAAAGCAATAGAAGCCCGGCAGGCCCCAGAAGTAATTCAGCCTGTAGATGCAGTGAAGATAAGATGTGTTCATGTAGGAACATCTTCCTACCCCCTGTACAACCTACACATAGCAGGGTTAGGTGCCCAGAGAACTATTTCACTAGCAGTCATTCCACACCTCCCACATCCGATGATTCTAGGCCAGGATTGGCCCCAGTTTCACCAAGGTCTAGTGCAAGGGTTACAGGAAAGAGAGAATTCCCACGTAGGAAAAGGCCCTGACGAAGCACAAGCTCTTGCCACACAAAAAGTGAAATCAGTTCTCCGACCCTTGGTGGCTCAAGTCAGCAAAAATAACCAAGGGAAACAAACTCCAAGGGATAGTAATGCAGGAAAACCTAAGTTTGTCTTAAGGTTCTGCACAATGACCCCTAGTGCTCAGGCCCCCAAGAGAGCCACGCCTAATGCAGCAGGATTGGACCTCAGCAGTGCTGAAGATATTATTGTTCCCGCGGGCGGAAAGGCACTGGTGGATACTGCTCTGCAGATAGAACTACCTGCTGGGTGTTACAGCCGACTAGCTCCACGGTCAGGCTTGGCACTAAAACATTTTATAGACATCGGGGCGGGCGTAATAGACCCGGACTACCGTGGTTCTATAAAAGTACTTATCTTCAACTTTGGGAAAAGTGATTTCAAGGTGAAGACCGGCGACCGTGTAGCACAACTGATCTGTGAGCGCGTCGGACTTCCCCCTTTAGAAGACGTGCCTGCCCTATCCACGACAGTGCGGGGTACGCAAGGCTTCGGATCGACAGGGACTAACAGCCTGCAAGGCTTGGCAGCTTCAGTGGAGAGGGAGGAGGTGGAAGAAGAGGACCTCGGACCCCAGCTGACAGACTGTAAGCAGAATCCTGAACCCCGATTGGATGAGAGGCTTTCATGGGCCCAAAAGCAAGAGTTGAGACAAGTGCTATCCCGGTACAAAGATGTCCTCACTCCTGTACCGGGGGAAACCAGGTTGATAGCCCACGAAATAGTAACAACCCCAGGCGAAGTGGTTAGGCAGCGTCCTTACCGACTGCCGGAGGCAAAAAAGAATGAAGTAGTCCGGCAGGTAAGAGAAATGCTAGCCATGGGAATTATCGAGAAGTCCCGGAGCCCATGGAACTGCCCTATCGTCATGGTACCTAAACCGGATGGGTCAATTCGCTTTTGTATTGACTTTCGGAAAGTAAATTTGATATCCCGATTCGACTCGTATCCAGTGCCTAGGATTGAGGAGCTGCTCGATCGCCTAGGACAAGCCAAGTATCTCACAACCCTTGATATGTCCAAGGGGTATTGGCAAGTTCCCCTTACTAGAGAGGCTAGGCCAAAAACCGTTTTTAGCACCCCTATAGGCCTCTATCAATTTAGGAGGATGCCCTTTGGCCTACATGGGGCCGCGGCCACTTGCCAACGGCTTATGGATATGGTCCTACGTCCCCATCATGCGTATGCAGTCGCCTACATGGACGATGTTGTTATTCACAGTGAGACGTGGACTCAGCACGTCCAGAGAGTCGAAGCAGTATTATTATCAATCCGGAATGCAGGCCTCACCTTGAATCCCGCCAAGTGTCTCTTCGGGGGACAAGAAGTAAAATACTTGGGTCACGTGGTGGGCCGTGGAATGGTAAAACCATTACTTAGTAAAATTGCTAGTGTACAGGCCTTCCCAAAACCTGCCAACAAAAAACAGTTACGCAGCTTTTTGGGTCTGGTGGGGTATTATCGAAGATTCATCCCACATTTTTCAGAGAAGACCGCCTCACTAACAGATATGCTGAGGAAAAATGCACCCAATAAGCTTAAATGGAATACGGAAGCTGAATGGGTGTTTGACCTCTTAAAGAAACAGCTTTGTGAAGCACCGGTGTTAAAGGGGGTAGATTTCTCCAAGACTTTCATAGTACAGACAGACGCCTCTGATACGGGTCTCGGCGCTGTCTTATCTCAACGACATGAAGGTATAGAACACCCGGTCTTATTCCTGAGTAGGAAACTGACACCGGCAGAGCGGAATTACTCCACGATCGAGCGCGAGTGCCTGGCCATCAAGTGGGCTATTGATGCGCTGCGCTTTTACTTAGTGGGGAGAAAATTCATCTTAATCACGGACCACGCACCCTTAAAGTGGTTAAACCAAATGCATAACCATAATTCCAGGCTTACGCGGTGGTTTATGGCTCTACAAGCCTTCGAGTTCCAAGTAGAACACCGAGCTGGAAAACTCCTCCAGAACGCGGACGCGTTAAGTCGTATCACGTGCTGTGCGGATGATCCTAAATCAGCCCATGATATCTTAAGGGGGGGGGGGGGGATCTGTGACATGGTAGCTTCCCCAGAAGCCATGGAAACAGATGGTGACCCGGTGGAAGGTTTTGGTACTGCAGGTAAATGCAGTATTTTCTCTGCTCAGAACAAGAAACACATGGCTAATCAGCTAACACAGATCACCTCGGGGGAAGGGAGAAGCAGAGTTACTGATTGGGCACGCCCTAGCAGGAGGCGGGCTGCCCAAAGCAGAGGCAGCTTGTTAAACAGAGAGAGACAAGAGAGAGAGAGGAGAGACGGAGCAAGGCAAGGAAGAAGGAAGCAACGTGAAAGGCAGGAAGCAGCCTTTGATGCAGAAACCTTTGACTTAGAAGGAGAAACACTGCCCAGCTGTAATCCTAGGAGAAGGGATTCAGAACCAAGAAGCAGGTACCAGGGATACTCAGTGCCTGAAAGAACCTTCTGGGAACAAGAGAGGTGTGAAGCACTGAGAGACCCAGGGATAAAGCCCAGGCTTCTGGAGGGGAAAGCTGACCCGTGGAAAGGAAGGCAGAGTGGCAAGGAATTCTCAGACAATCCTCAATACAAGGTACATGGTGTGTTTAATTCAGATGACAAGTTTTATGAGAAGCCAGAAAGAGTGAATGCTGATTTTAAAACCCAGGACAGACTCAGGCATTATGAAGGCAGTTGGCTGCAGCCTGAAACTCGTTTAAACAAACCCAGCTATTCTCACCAGACAGCTGAAAGATTTAGCAAGCAGGCTAGTAGAAAGAACACAGCTGACCTATATGGGAGAGAAATAAGCCGGGAGGAATTAGAAGGTCCTACGTTTGAAGCACTCTTTAGAAGCACTCCTCATACAACTGAACTGGCTAACCCGACACTTACTTACAGAGACAAGTGGGGGAGGGGTAACTCCAGTGCATTGAATGAATGTTTTAACAGAGATGACATTACTTGCTTTCCTGAAGTAAAGTCTGCAAACAATTACTTACCCAAGAAAGGAGCAAATCCTCAGCCTAGCCCAGTTAGAAAGCAGGCTGAACTACTCCTTAAAGAGTTCAAAGAATTCTTAGATAAACGAGCAATTCCTGACCAGAAGTTAGTACAGTCAGAAAAGAGTCCTGAAGTAGAAATGCCCTTGGCTTCTCCTTTGCCAATGATTGAACTGAATCAACCAATGGACTGCTCAACCTGTCTGATTGACAGAAATTAGTAAAGCAAAGCTTGAATGGTCATTTGCTGTGATATCCTAAAATGTATGCTGTTTAAGTACCTGGCTGAAGAGCTTATGAAGTGGTAAAAATAAGCTGAAACATAACTTGGTTACAGTACAGGAACATTATTGTTTTCTCCTTGTTTAATTGATTTAGAAGTAGAGGTCACATGACGGAATGTGAGCTCCAGTGTTGAAGGACATTTTTGAGCACAGCATTTGAAGAACCTGTTTTTCCTTTGTTTCTACTTTGACTAATATATATTCCTTTACGCCTGTTCCATTCCACCACGGAGCGGGAGAAATAAATCCTTATGTAAAAAAATATTCTTTTGCCTGCCTTATCATTCGACCTTCACAACTACAACCTCAACCTCAAGGCCGACCCCTCCTCAAACCCTCAAGGTTAGGAAGCGGGTGGGTGGCAGGGTGTAATCATAGATGGTACATTGCAACCTTCTCTTCAGTGGGTGGCCAAAAAATGAAAAAAATATTAAGAATCACTATGAAAGGAATATAAAATATAACAAAGGATATCATAATGCCTCTGTATCGCTACATGGTGCGACTGCACTTTGAGTATTGTGTGGAACTGTGATCTCCACATCTCCAAAAATTTAATGGTAGCATTAGTAAAGGTGCAGAGAAGGGCGACCAAAACGATAACGGGAATAAGAACTCTCCTATAAGGAAAAGCTTTTTAGCCTGGAGAAGAGATAGCTGAAGGGGAGATATGATAGAGGTCTATAAAATCCTGAGTGGAGTGGAATGGATAGATGCAAATTGATTTTGTTTTTTCTCTTAAAAAATACAAGGACTAGAGGACAAGCCATGAAGCTACAAAGTAGTACAGTATATTTAAAACAGATAGGAGAAAATATTTTGTTCTCTCAACTTATAATTAAGGTTTGGAACTCATTGCCAGCGAATGTAGTAAGTATGAGATTGCAGACCTGCTATTGGTAATCTGTGAACTTTCATTAAAATCATCTGTAATACCTGAAGATTGGAGGGTCGCCAACGTAACACCAATTTTTAAAAAGGGTTCCAGGGGTGACCCGGGAAATTACAGACCGGTGAGCCTGACGTCAGTACCAGGGAAAATGGTAGAAACCATCATAAAGAACAAAATTACACAGCATGTAGATAGTCATGGCCTAATGGGAGACAGCCATCATGGCTTTAGACAAGGAAGATCTTGTCTTACTAATCTGATATGTTTTTTTGAAGGTGTGCATAAACAGGTAGACAAAGGTGAGTCGGTTGATATAGTGTATCTGGACTTCCAGAAAGCTTTTGACAAGGTCCCCCATCAGAGACTTTTGGCGAAGCTAAAAGTCATGAGATAGGAGGCAGTGTACTATTGTGGATCGGGAACTGGTTAAAAGATAGAAAGCAGAGGGTAGGGCTAAATGGCCAATATTCCCAATGGAAAAAAGTGAATAGTGGAGTACCCCAGGGATCTGTACTGGGTCCGCTACTTTTTGACATATTCATAAATGACCTGGAAAAGGGAATAACTAGTGAGGTTATCAAATTTGCAGATGACACAAAACTGTTTAAAGTTGTTAAAACCCAAGAGGATTGTGGAAAACTGCAGGAGGATCTGGATAAATTGGAAGACTGGGCATCCAAATGGCAGATGAAATTTAATGTGGACAAATGCAAAGTTATGCACCTAGGAAAGAACAACCCACACTATAGTTACACGATGCAAGGCTCCACATTAGAAACCACCACCCAGGAAAAGGATTTAGGAGTCATCGTGGATAACATGTTAAAACCCTCCGCCCAGTGTGCAGCGGCGGCCAAGAAAGCAAATAGAATGCTAGGTATCATAAGGAAAGGGATGGAGAATAAAACAAAGGATATTATAATGCCTCTGTATCGCTCCATGGTACGACCGCACCTTGAATATTTTGTGCAATTCTGGTCACCGTATCTTAAAAAGGACATAGCGTTATTAGAAAAAGTACAGAGAAGAGCCACCAAATTGGTGAAGGGGATGGAAGGCTACTCCTATGAAGAGAGGCTAAAAAGGTTAGGGCTCTTTAACCTGGAAAAGAGACGGCTGAGGGGAGATATGATAGAGGTCTATAAATTAATGAATGGAGTGGAACGGATAAACGTGGATCAATTGTTTACGCTATCAGAATATAGAAAGACTAGGGGACATGTAATGAAGCTACAGGGTAAACTATTTAAGACAAATAAGAGAAAATATTTTTTCACTCAACGTGTAATCAAACTCTGGAATCTGTTACCGGAGGATGTAGTAAGGGCTGTTAGTATAGCTGCGTTTAAAAAAGGTTTGGACAAGTTCCTGGAGGAAAGGTCCATAAACCACTATTAAAAAGGGACCCAGGATATCAATGCTTGACCCAGTACAAGCATTGTGGAACCTGTGTCTTTTGGGGATATTGCTAGGTACGTATGACCTAGATTGGCCACTGTTGGAAACAGGATACTGGGCTTGATGGACCTCGGTCTGACCCAGTATGGCATGTCTTATGTTCTTATGTTCAGGTAGTGTAGCTGAGTTTAAAAAGAGGTTTGGACAGATTTCCTGGAGGAAACGTCCATAGACCGTTATTAATATAGTTCAGGAGGAGAGGAGTAGCCTAATGGTTAGAGCAACTGTCTTGTATCCAGAAGATCAAGGGTTTGATTCCCACTGGTACTCCTTGTGGCCTTGGGCAAGTCACTCTGCCCTCCATTGCCTCTGGCAATCTACTTCAGGTGATACATTGCCAAGAAAACCCAGGGACAGCACTGACTTGACAGCACTATAAAAAAAATATATAGTTCAAGAGAAAACCACTACTTATCTCTGGGGATAAGTAGCATGAAACTGGCTACTTTTGGGATATGCTGGGTACATGCGACTTTGAACCAGCCACTGTTGGAAACAGGATACTGAACTTGATGGACCATTGGCTGGACCCAGTGTGGCATGTTCTATGCCTTTTGGATATTGCCCCAGGGAAAGTACCTATAGAAATATCATCTCCTTTTCCTACAGGTACTTTTTCATGTGAAAATATGTGCATATGTCTGAAAGTGTAATTAATGCATGCTAGATCCATTTCGACCTATGTATGGCCTGGACCATCTACTTTTTACCTGGTTGAAAGTATGCATGTTTTTGGTTCTCACATGTACGTGTAGTTGATTTAGAAAAATTCTGCCCTTGATCACTGACATTGATTTCTGATTCCAGAAATATTGTTAACATGAAAAATTTCTACGTAGTGGTAAAAGGAAAGAAGAGAAAGCAACACCATTCCAGTATTATGATGATATTTAGTATTGTCTCTGGCCATATTACATTTGCGGCATGTTGGCAAGATGCAACATATTTTCATACTATTATGCTCTTTCTCCCATCATGCTGAGGAATTTATGGTATTCTGAAATCTAAGTTAGGATAGAGTGAATCACTAGAGGGCACCCGAGCACTGTCTTTAGTTCCTATGTGGTATGAAAACACCCAAATGCTTTCTTTGTGTACAACCGTAATTATAGTTTCTAAAGCAAACCACAAGCCCCACACGGACATAAATAGAAGGATTTTTCACTCATGTTGACCCCAGACCAGTTTGCTTGTGTGACACCCTGTAGCAACTGATGTCGCTAGTAGAAATGGGAAGAATTTTTGGATAGGGATAAGGAGAGGGGTACCTTAGCAAGCACTATCGAAAGAGCCTAGATCTCCATTCAGGTGTTTTCTGATCTTATTTTTGATCACAATCCATGATAGACGTTTTGACCTATTTAACATTAACCTAACTTTTCTCATTTGCAACCCCTCTCAAAAAAAAAAAGTTGTCCTGCACCTCTAGGTAATATCCTCTTTTCTATATTGTGATTAAGATGTTAGATACTTGTTACCTCTGTGTGTCTGAGTACTTTAATAGTTATGAATCACAAGCCAAATGACTTTTGAAACTACTTGGCTGGATTCTGCCTTCATGGATCATGAATGGAGCAAATCGGTCTGTCTCTAATTTCTATAAGGTATAAACACTAGGCATTTTTGTGCCATGTGATTATGTGTGTATTTTTAGTTAGAAAAAGTAATTTAATGCCCCCAGTCCTTAAAAGGGTTAAGCAAAAGAAGAACAGAGAATACAAGGTTGTGGAGTGCTAACTAGTTAAACTTTAGAAATAATTGGCTAGCACTTGGATCCAAGGAAGGGAGGAAGATGAACTATCCCCACTATGGCCTAGCCTCTGCCCTTCAGAAGAGGTTTTGAGTGGTGAACCTTGGAGAACTGCTCCTCATGAGTTCTCAAGGTTATTCCGGTATATCATTTGGGTTGTGGAAGAGGTGAACATGAGTGAAGTCGGCAGAATTAGAGTAGACAATAAAAACAGTTGACTGGCATTCTCTCATAAATCAATGATTGCAAAAGACTTTCAGGTGAGTCATATGATGAAACCACACTGGAGACGCTCAACTAGAAAACTGAAGAGTAAAAAAGCACAAGACACAATCTAGGAATGATTGTAAACTGTAGGTATCACACTGCGCATCCTGTCCATCCATCTATCTATGCATAGACAAATCTGTGTAATTACTAAAAATGAAAGGGGCATGTGGCACCTTATAGACTAACCAATTTATTGAGGCATGAACTTACAAGGACAAGCATCGACTTTTACATAGGTAAAAAGATCTAATTTCTTCATCACAGTCTAGAAAGGAGGCTTATACTCTGTTACTATTAGAAGCAGGAGGCATGCACAGCTGACGAAGGAGTGATAGGGATGTTATGCCCCTCCATCAAAAAAGGAAAAGCGGTTCGTGTTGAGAATAAAGGAGGGTATTAAAGATTTGCAAGGTCTGGACCAGCTCTCACCTGCTGGTTCTCTTGACCTTACTGAGTTTTTGGAGTCCTCGATCGATGCTTCCTATTTGTGCTACGTTGTTAGTAATTTTTGTATCTCTAATTGATAAATCAAATGTTTTGAAGCATTATTTTCAGTGTAAAAATATGTCCTTTTGTTGTCAACCTAAGGGGTTTTTAACCCTGTGGCAGAGAACTTTGGCCCTAGGGGGCTACATTTTTCCTAAAGTTTCCCTGTAAATGTCTTGTTATTTATCCCACCCCACTTATGATTTTATAACTTCAATCTTATCCTCTTTTAATCATCTTTTCTCCAAGCTGAAGAACTTGAACATGGTTACCTTTCTTCCTAAGAGAGATGCTCTATAAACTTTCTATCATTTTTGTGACATTTCTCTGAACCTTGTCTAGTTCTGTTATATTCTTTTTGAGATGGGACAACTGGGACTGCACACAACACTGAAGGTACAGCCACACTAGGGTCCCGTACAAGGCATAATAGTATTCTCAGTTTTATTCTGCATCCCTTTTTAAATAATTACTCACACTCTATTTATTTTGGGGGTTTTTTAGCAGCCGCGGCACACTATGCTGAAAATGTTAATGTATTGTCCACAGTGACTGCAAGATCTTTCTCTTGGGTGGTGACTCCTAACTCTGCATTTTGTACCTATAGCTGGGATTATTTTCCCTATGTGTGTCACTCTGCACTTATCCATATTAAATTTCATCTGCCATTTAGATACCCAGTCTCCTAGAAGGTAACTTTATAAAGCCTTTTTTTCATGTATATGCCAGTATAGTCATATAAAAGACCTCATCAAAATACCCCAGATGTAAAAGAAGTGTATATACGTTTTTGTTCAGGGGAGGGGTTTGGGTGGAATCACAGTGTACTGTATGTGCGTATTGTGCACACAATAATTTTTACACCTGCTTCCAGGAAGGCATGCAGCTTCATTTTAGCTATGATTTCTGCAGCTTTTCTGGGGTAATTTTTTAAAGACACATAGGTTTGGAATAGGTGCCTTTTTGAACTGCCCACATAGGCATCCTGCTATAAAATTGCCTTTGTGGTCTTGGAAGATCCTTCCGCAAATCTTCATAATCCTCTGTTACTTTAACAATTTTTAATAATTTTGTGTCATCTGCAAATTTGATCCTCACTTGCCACTCCTGTCTGCAGATCATTTATGGATGAGTTAAAGAGCACAGGTCCCAGTACAGTTCTTTGGAGCACACTATTTCTGACCTTTTTCCATCTGGATGACTAATCATGTAGTCCTGCTCTCTGTTTCTGTTAGCTGGTTTGCAGTGTACAAAAAGGCATAAGCTTCTATCCTATAACTAATTTTCTAAGGAGTCTCTTATGATGGACTTTCTCAAATGCCTTCTGAAAATTCAAATAAACTATATCAACTAGCTCGCCATTATCCCCTTGTTTGTTTACATCTTCAGAAAAATCTACCAAACTGATATAGCAAGACTTGCCTTTGCTGAACTCGTGCTGAATCGTTCCCATTAAGATGTGTCTGTCTGTATCAGGGGTCCCCACACTTTTTGGACAAAGGGCCACATTAGACCTTCCATATTACTGAAAGGGCTGAGGATTCTGCTGAGCGAGGAGAAGGGGACCTCCCCCACTAAAAGAGGAACTCCTACTACTTGCCCTGCAGCCCCATGCAGGAAATATAGCTGAAGCTCTGGGACAATACTTTGTGGATTCCTGACATCTCCCTTTTCCAAAGGTGCATCTCCTCTCACCCTCCCTCCACCCTTTCAGGTCTGGAATCTCACCCTCTCTGTTCCCTCTACCCCCATGGTCCTGCATCTTTTCTCTGTCTCCCTGTCCTTCATCCATGGTCCAGCATTTCAAAGTCTCCCTTCCCCTCTCCTCCCCTGTGGATTCAGCATCTCTCACTTTCTCTCCCTCCATCCCTGTAATCTGCATCTCCCCTCTCAACCCCCCTCCCCTCACCTCACAGTCCAGCATCTCTCCCTATTTTTTCTCTTTTGTTTTTGCTCTTGTGCTTTTTTTTCCTCTGGGAGCTCAGCCTTATCTTATATGGGAGTTGGTTGAGAAGCTCAAGAAAAATCCTTTCTCCGAAGATAAGTCTGAGGAGGATGGGGCACTATCCCTAGTGGGAGACTAGGATCTCTGTGATCCACATAATTTGCAGAAGAGTGTTTTAATGCCCTTTCAGGATGTTGTGACAGCTGCACATGTAGTTGAGCCTGCTCTTGGGTGAAGTCAACAGATGGGCCACTGTTTCCCTGGAGGGTATCTGGCCTCCTGCTGTATTTATTTTATTCCTCTACCTTATCCTATACAGCAGCATGTAGGATGTCAAGGAGAAAACCCTTGAGTTGGACCCTAGGGGCCCTATGATCTGTCTCAGTCCCAGAACAAGCTGTATCAGCCTGTTAGGCTGCCTAGGTTGAGAGCCATGGTCACAGCTGTGGCAAGGTGCTCTAAAATGCTTGCATGCAAATGCTAGAAGTTTAAAACAAAGATGGGAGAGTTAGAATATATAGCACTAAATGATAAGTTAGATATGATTGGTATCTCAGAGACATGGTGGAAGGAGGACAACCAGTGGGACACTGTGATACCTGGGTACAAACTATATCATGATAGAGCTGATCAAATTGGTGGAGGAGTTGCACTCTATGTTAGAGGGGCCATTGAATCACAAAGGATTAAAGTTTTGCAGGAAAGAAAATTTGCTGTAGAATCTCTATGGATTGAAATTCCATGTAAAAAGGGAAGGCAATGGCAGTGGTGTTGTACTATCGACTGCCTTGCCAGAATGAACAAATGGATGATGAAATGCTCAAAGAAATCAGGGAAGCTAACAAAAGTTACAGCACAGTAATAATAATGGGTGATTTCAATTACCCCGGTATTGGCTGGGTCAGTGTCACGGCAGGACATGCTAGAGAGATAACGTTTCTAGATGAAATAAATGACTGCTTGTTGGAGCAACAGGTTCATGAACCGACCAGAGGGGAAGCCATTTTAGACCTAGTCCTTAGTGGAACATCAGATCTGGTGCAAGAGAAAAGGGTGCTGGGGCCATTTGGCAATAGTGATCATAGCATGATCGTGTTTGATTTAATTAATGGAGGAGGGATGGAAAGGAAATCCACAGTACTACCTTTTAATTTTCAAAAGGGAGACTATGATAAAATGAGGGAAATAGTTAAGAAAAAACTAAAAGAAGCAGTTGCAAAGGTTAAAGACTTACATCAGGCTTGGGTGGTGTTTAAAAATACTATCTTGGAAGCCCAGACCAGATTTATTCCACGCTTTAAGAAAAATAGAAGGAAGTCCAAAAAATTGCCAGCATGGTTTAAAGATGAGGTCAGAGAGGCTGTTGTTGCCAAAAAAGCATCTTTCAGGAAATGGAAAAAAGAGTCAAATGACAAACTGGAAATGGCACAAGCACTGGCAAGTTAAATGCAAGGCATTGATAAGGCAGGCAAAGAGAGAATTTGAGAAGAAACTTGCTGTGGAAGCAAAAACACATAATAAAGACTTTTTCAAGTACATTTGTAGCAAAAAATCTGTGAGAGAGTCAATTGGACCATTAGATGATTGAGGGGTAAAAGGGACACTAAGAGGGGACAAGGCTATAGCGGAGAGACTGAATGAATTCTTTTCTTCGGTCTTTACTGAGGAAGATGTAGGGATGTTACCCATGACTGAAGTGGTATTTAAAGGTGATACTGCGGAAGAATTGAAAGAAATATTGATACACCGGGAAGATATATTACAACTATTTGATAAACTGAAGAGTAGCAAATCACCTGGACCGGATGGTATACATCCAAGGGTGTTGAAAGAACTGAAATATGAGATTGCAGACCTGCTATTAGTAATCTGTGAACTATCATTAAAATCATCTGTAATACCTGAAGATTGGAGGATGGCCAATGTAACGTCAGTTTTTAAAAAGGGTTCCAGAGGTGATCCAGGAAACTACAGACTGGTGAGCCTGACATCAGTACCGGGAAAAAATGGTATAAACCATTATAAAGAACAAAATTACACAACATGTAGATAGTCATGGCTTAATGGGAGACAGCCAACATGACTTTAGACAACGAAGATATTGTCTTACTAATCTGTTATGTTTTTTTGAAGGTGTGAATAAACAGGTAGACAAAGGTGAGTCGGTTGATATAGTGTATCTGGACTTTCAGAAAGCCTTTGACATAGCCCTCATCAGAGACTTTTGGCAAAACTAAAAAGTTATAGGATAGGAGGCAGTGTACTATTGTGGATCAGAAACTGGTTAAAAGATAGAAAGCAGAGGGTAAGGCTAAATGGCCATTTTCCCAATGGAGAAAGGTGAATAATGGTGTACCCCAGGGATCTGTGCTGGGTCTGTTGCTTTTTGACATATTCATAAATGACCTGGAAAAGGGAATTACGAGTGAGGTTATCAGATTTGCAGATGAGACAAAACTATTTAAAGTTGTTAAAACCCAAGAGGATTGTGGAAAATTGCAAGAGGATCTTGATAAATTGGAAGACTGGGCATCAAAATGGCAGATGAAATTTAATGTGGACAAATGCAAAGTTATGCACCTAGGGAAGAACAACCCAAACTATGGTTACACGATGCAAGGTTCCACATTAGGAACCACCACCCAGGAAAAAGATTTAGGTGTCATTGTGGATAACATGCTAAAACCCTCGGCCCAGTGTGCAGCGGCGGCCAAGAGAGCAAATAGAATGCTTGGTATCATAAGGAAAGGAATGGAAAATAATACAAAAGATATTATAATGCCTCTATATCGTTCCATGGCAAGACCGCACCTTGAATATTGTGTGCAATTCTGGTCGCCGTATCTTAAAAAGGATATAGTGTTATTAGAAAAGGTTCAGAGAAGAACCCCAAACTGGTAAAGGGGATGGAAGGATACTCCTATGAAGAAAGGCTAAAAAGGTTAGGGCTCTTTAACCTGGAAAAGAGACGGCTGAGGGGAGATATAAGAGAAGTCTATAAATTAATGAACGGAGTGGAACGGGTAAACATAGATCGATTGTTTACGTTATCAGAATATAGAAAGACTAGGGGACATGCAATGAAGCTACAAGGCAAACTATTTAAGACTAATAAAAGAAAATATTTTTACACTCAACGTGTAATCAAACTCTGGATTTTGTTACCGGAGGATGTAGTAAAGGCTGTTAGTGTAGCTGGGCTTAAAAAAGGTTTGGACAAGTTCCTGGAGGAAAGGTCCATAAACCATTATTAAGAAGGGACCCAGGATATCGATGCTTGACCCAATACAAGCACTGTGGAATCTATGTGTTTTGGGAAAACTGCTAGGTACGTATGACCTAGATTGGCCACTGTTGGAAACAGGATACTGGGCTTGATGGACCTTGGTCTGACCCAGTATGGCATATCTTATGCTCTTATCAGGGGCATGCAATGGATGTGATCTACCTAGATTTCAGCAAAGCCTTTGATACTGTTCCCCATAGGAAGCTTATCAGTAAACTGAACAGCCTGGGGATGGATCCCAAGGTGGTGAACTGGATCAGGAATCGGTTGACTGACAGACTACAGAAGGTGATGATAAAGACAACTCGTTCGGATGAAAGGAAGGTGATTAGCGGTGTGTCCCAGGGATCGGTCCTAGGACTGGTACTGTTCAATGTGTTTGTGAGTGATATTGCTAAAGGACTGAATGGAAAAGTCTGCATTTTTGTAGATGACGCAAAGATTTGCCAAAGCCAGAAGGATTCTGGGTAACATACAGAGAGGAATTACCAGCAGAAAGGAGGAAGTACTAATGCCACTGTACAAGTCACTGGTGAGGCCTCTCTTGGAATATTGTGTTCAGTTTTGGAGACCATATCTCGTAAAAGATATAAAAAGACTGGAAACGGTTCAGAGAATGGCGACCAAAATGGAGCCAGCGCCAGAAGACGTATGAGAAGAGACTTGAAGACCTAAATATGTTTTTGCTAGAGGAGAGACAGAGGAGATATGATTCAGACCTTTAAATACTTAAAAGAGTATTAATGAACAAACAAACATTTTTCAAAGACAGTGAAGTCATAAAACTAGAGGGCATATCATGAAACTGCAAGGAGGTAAACTGAAAGGTAATATCAGGAAATACGTTTTCACTGAATTGGTGGTAGATGCTTGGAATGCCGTGCTTATGGAAGTGGTGGGGGCAAATACAGTGATTGAATTCAAAATGGCATGGGACAGACACATTGGATCCCTTTTTAGCAATAGGATAAAATCAAAATAAACATAACTATCTTTTATATCTCAACAAATAGGGGTGACCTGCATGGAGCGGTGGGTACACCCCTAAACAAAGGTATGTGGAGGGGTGACTTGCACGGAGCAGCAGGTGCACTTAACTCTTGCCACCTTGCTGGGCAGACTAGATGGACCATACTGGTCTTTATTTGCTGTCATATACTATGTTACTATGTTACCATGTTTCACTGTGGGAATGGTGTTCTCTGGGTGATGGAAAGTGTTGGGTTTGCACCACATATGATGTTTTCCATGATGACCAAAAAGTTCAGTTTTCGTCTCATCTGACCCAGAACCTTCTTCCATGTGTTTGTGGGGTCCGCCACATGCTGTTGTGCAAATTCCAAACATGTTTTCTTATTTCTTTCTTTAAGCAATGGCTTTTTTCTGGCACTCTTCCATAAAGTCCTGCTCTGTGGAGTGTACGGCTTAAAGTGGTCCTATGGACAGATACTCCCATCTCTGCTGTGGAGTTTTGCAGCTCCTTCAGTCTTATCCCTGGTGTCTTTGTAGCATCTCTGATTAATGCCCTCCTTGCCCAGTCTATGAGTTTTGGTGGGTGGCTTTCTCTTGTCAGGTCTATAGTGGTACCATATTTTTTCTGTTTCGTTATAATGGATTTAATGGTGCTCCGTGGGATATTCAGAATTTGGGATATTTTTTTATAACCTATCCCAGATCTATACCTCTCCACAACTTTGTCTCTGACCTGTTTGGAGTGTTCCTTGGTCTTCATGTTGCTTGCTTAGTGGTGGTGTAGAGTCAGGGGCCTTTCAGAATAGGTATATTTATATAGGCATCATGTGACACTGATTGCACATAGGTGGACTCTAATCAACTATTTATATGATTTCTTTGGTTAATTGGATGGACCAAATCTTATTTAGGGGCTTCATAGCAAAAGGAATGAATACGTATACACTCACAACTTTTCAGTTTTTACTTGTTTTTTTTTATATATATACAAGGTATTTTATTGTCATTCTGCTTCACCAATTTGGACTATATTGTTAGGTCCATTACCTAACATCCAAATGAACCTCCATTTTCATTCCAGGTTGTAATGTGACAAAACAGGACAAAAAACGAGAGGATGGATATATTCACAAAACACTGTAAATGATGGCATATACATATTTTATGTGTATGCCTGTAATCTATGAATTATGCACTTAAGTGTGCATTCTGTATGCTGTCCAACCTCTGCCTATTTGCATACCCATAGTGAAAGTATGCACGATGGACTCTCTGCATCTGTTTTTAGAATCTCAATCACATAATTTACATGCAGAATTACTTATGTTCATAAAAGACTAAAATACCACAATCTACACGTGTTAATGGTATGTACATTTACACAGCTCCTTATAGAATTACCTTCCACAAGGGAATTATGTAAAAGTGTGTAAACACTATGATCATAGCAATTCAAGGATAAGGACAGACAGGAAAGAAACAAATTTAGATCCAAAAGGTTTACCTTGAGCAGAGGTAGGAGAGGGAGAGACCCAATTTCACACAAAGTGGCTGCTTCTAGGGACCAAAAGTCAGGAAGTTAAAATACACAAAGAAACTAATCAGTTATAAGAATCCCAAGTGTCGGCTCCAAGCAGGGAGCCAAGAAGCTGGACAAGCAAGCAGGTTAAAACTAGAATGACGGGGGTATTATTAAAAGAACTTCATGCTATTGTAGGAAGAACAGCTATGGGCCTAGCGCAAGCCTTCACTTATGTCTCAGGAAAGAGAGATGATGGGTGAAATGAAAAGCTATGCTAAATTAGCTATTGAAATGTTTTTCCTGTTGTCTAGATGTCAAGGTTTGTTGGATGTTATGGACAAGGTCCTTTCTGGTTGCCCAACATGTCTGGAAAACGTCATTCCCTAATGCATGGATTGTATTAATATTATAAACTGCATTAAATGTTTTTCAAGAAAATGTGCTATAAAGGTTTTATATAAATATATAAATAGCTTAGTTAATGTGATGATATGATCTAAAAAAAAAAAAAAAGACTGCCCCTCTCACCGCTGAGTCTTTGACTTGACACTGTCTGTGAAATTTTCAGATGATTATACATGCCATCATGGTGATGAATTATGTGCATCATTGAGGGGAGTTGCTAACTTGAGTAAAGGGAATATAACATGATTTTTGTCAAATGTGTGTTAAATGGAAAAATCATTCATTATAGTACTGTTTTGCAAATTATTTTAATTAATTACTTTAACAGCTTTTTATACCGCTTTATCTGAAAGTCAAAGCGCTTTACAGAAAACTTAAATTGAAAGTAGTTTACAATGTAATTGAGTGAGAGAAATTGGAATACATAGAGGAAACATTTAACAATATAACCGTTAAGTATGCTTAACAATAACATGACATTGAATATTTGGCAAATAGTATGTGGGTAGGTGCTGAGACATGGCTAGGGATGAGATGAACCGGTAGGTAAGACATCTTAACATTGCGAACAAAGATTCCTTGTAGTGGCTCTTGTTTGTTGCTAAGTGTCGAATCCAAAGTATTCTGTGAAGAGGTGCGTTTTAAGCCTACAGCGGAATTCCATAATTATGTCAATGGCTCTTATCTCCTCTGGGAATGAGTTCCAAATAGATGGCACAACTTGTTTAGAGGTTGCTGTTTGCCTTGAGAATTGGAACAATGAATACATTTTGAGTGATTTTCCTTCTTGACCTGGTGTTGGAAGATTTTAGGATTAATGTTTGTAGATGCTCTGCTGATAGTTTGTGGAGTATCTTAAAGATGTTAATTATTATTTTGTATTTAATTCGCATCTATATTGGAAGCCAGTGTAATTGTGGTTTTTTTTTACATTTTATATTTATGAAATTTTACATATAAAAGTTTACATAAACCATTCTTGCAGAAACAGAGCAGACATAATGAAAAGTACTCAAGACAAAACCAGAGTACTTCTTCAAAGTAATAATCATAAGCATTACCAAAGGCACTATATGCCAGCTCTCTCTAGCCCACTATAAAGGGGGAGGATACCTAATCACAATCAATAAACACAACACAAAAGAAACCGGCAAACAGTCATCATTCGGAACTACTGCCATATGAGCCTAAGGAGGATCAATAGAAGACTCCAGACGTCTGGTATTTATGAAAGCCAGCAATTGGGAGGGCTCATAGAATATATAAGAAACTGACTGGTATTTCACCAAACACTTGCATAGGTGCTTAAGAAAAAAGAGCCCTCCCAATTGTAAAACTCCAGACCGGAGCAGAAGAAACTCTCTGCGCCGCTTCTGGGTATCTCTTGCTAGATCAGGATATATACGTACAGATAGACCTCGAAATAAGTTTCCGCTTTTGAAAGAACAATTTTAACAACCATTCCTTATCTGATAACAAAGCAAAAGTTATTAATAGTGTGGAGGAAACCTGAGATTCATACCCAGAATTTTCTAACAGATCTGTGACATTCAGGATATCCTCCTGAGTTTGGTTACCCCCCTGTCTCACCCCGGGCCGGAGCAAGCTTCGCCTTGGGTGGATAATAAATTTTTACCAGGGGAGGAATTAACTCAGAAGATACTCCTAAAGTTTCCACTAAGTATCTTTGAAACATATCTCTAGCTGTAATTGAAGGCACCCTTGGGAAATTAATAATTCTCAAGTTATTAGCTCGAGATGCATTATCCAAATGCTCCAATTTTATTTGAAGTGACAAAAAGTTCTTTCTATACATGTCCGAATGTTCCTCGAAACTCACAACCTTGTTGCGTGTATCTTCCCACTCCGTTTGCATCGCAGAAATTTTTCCCTCCAATTCACGCATTGCTCCAGTAGAAGTATTCACCTTAGTAGCCAAAGAGGACACTTGAGGCAAAAGTACTTCTCTCAGTGATACAATTATGTTTCAAATAGCCTCCAGTGTAAAATTCTGAGGTCGCTGTAAAGAAAACACCACTTCTGAATCAGCTGCAGATATCTCTGGCTCCATAGATGCCAACGACTTCTCTTCACGCGTAGCAAGGATCTCCTTTCCAGCACGCACCACTCCAAGCACTGCCAAAGTTTTTATTGAGCATGACTCTCCAGGAACCACACTCTCTTGCTCCACTAGCACAGCCTGTCCTGGCCCTCTCGAGAAGCTCACTCCCCCGACCAACGGAGGAGAAGCAAACTCCAGGAAGCCTTCCGGCAGAGGTTGGCTGCGGATCAATTTCGGTGCAGGGCTCAGTGCGGGGGACAAAGATGATGCCGAAGCAGATGCCAGGCACTCCAACTCCGGCGAGACTGCTAGCCGACTAACACCACCCGCTTCTTCCGAAGCTCGTACTGCGCGAACCAGAAACGGATCCAAAGGACCCACCACCTGATTAGTAATCAGCATAGAGGTACCAGAGGGCTGGGAGGGCAACGGCCCTGGCTTCCCCTTTTGCTTCTTCCCCATACTACGCGCTCACATGAGACTGACTGCTGCCGCGGCCATCTTGAAAACGCCCCCAGCCTCGTGTAATTGTTTTAAAATGGGTATGATGTGGTCTCTTCTTGAGCCACCTGATATGATCTGAGCAGCCGTGTTTTGTGCCATTTGCAATGGGTGTAATGTAGCTTTTAGGAGACTTTCATAAATAATGTTGCAATAGTCAGATTGTGGAGTTATGAGTACCTGACATAGAGCTCTTCTGAAGTCATTGTAACTGAGTAGCGGGTAAAGATTATGTAATATCTTCATTTTATGGTATGCAGACCTTATGACCTTTTTGATGTGGGACTGAAGGTTTAATCTTTGGTCAAGAGTTATTCCTAGTATTTATTTATTTATTTATTTACAGTCTCTTATATACCGCACTATTCAGCATCAGCGCGGTTCACATGGAACAAAATGCTCAGTACATTTAACACGTATGAGTTTACAGGTAACAGGGTATAAATAACTTGGATAACCGGGAAGGATGGTACCTGATAATATTAGAGTAGTTGGAGGAGTGAATGTTGGGCCTCTTGTAGAGGACCTCAGTTTTTAAAAAAAATTGATAGCTAGATTGTGTTCAGATAGACATTGTGTTATTGCCTTGAAGCATTTTCCTATTGTTGTGTAGTTTGGGTTAGCTGTGGAGAATGGGTTGTAAATCGGGATGTCATCGGTGTATACATGATAGTGTTGTGTTTTTGAATTATTGTGCATAGTGGCTGTATAAATGTGGAGGCACATTCCAAGTTGTCTGCCCAGGCCCCTGTCTGCCGGATCGGAAGCCGGACGCACAGAGACAGACCTGATTCTGATTGCGCAGGGGCTAGATGTACCCCGCGGGATCTGGATCTGGATCTGGTCTGGGCCTGTACGTGCAGACTGGAACCTGATTCAGATAGGCCTGCAAATATAGGCCCCTGCCCTGCTAACTCAGTCAGGCTTTTGAATGGAGCCATGGTGCCATGGTTTCTCGTTGCCATGGCACTGAAGCTCCATTCAGGAGCTGCTTTCCCCGGCCACCGGCTACTTGTTCCTTTCCCCACAGCCCGACTCCCGATATGGCCACCCATGGCCAGTGTCAGGCTGTGGGGAACCTCCTTGCCCCACTTCTCCCGCCTGGGCCTGCCATCTCCCATCCAGTCTGCTGGCCCCGTACATACAGGGACTGCCCACTGCCTGCCCTCATCCCGCCTCCGCGACACCCACTCCCATCCCCATCTAAGCCTCTCCATACAAATTCCTTGTTCGTACAGGGAGGTTTTTATTGGGGACGGCAAGGGGGCGAATAGCGGAGATGGACGTCCCGCCATTCGTACATTGGAAAAGACCCCATATTGAACTGGAGTGACGATAGGGCTAATCCCTGTGGTAGACCTTGCTGTTACTTGTAAGGGCAGGAATTGAGAGGCCCTACTTTAATTTGTTGGTGTCAATCCTCTAGATATGATCGGAACCACTTTAGAGTTTTGTGTGGTAACCCAATTGTCTATAGTTGGGATGCAAGGTTATGATGGTTAGTTGAATCAAAGGCCGCAAATATGTCAAAGAAAATGAGGACAAATCCTTGCCTTGATTTTTTTATTCCTTTAATTAAGCTATCTAGGAGAGTGGTAATTAAGATCTCAACACTATGGTTCAGTTGAAACAATGATCTCCAGGAACAAGCAGGAATGAGTCTTCACATATGGGTACGTCGGTACCGACGGAGCTTGCGCGGGAACGCTCCCCAGCGTCCCAAAAAAGGAAAGCTTTTGGGAGCATCCCACAGCGCCTGCGCACTGCCTTCCCGCCTTTCCTAACTGCCTCTCTCCAGTTCTTCTTTTCCGCGGAGCCAGCAGGTCGTGTTCCTGTCACCGCTGAAGAAGTTCTTTATTTTATTTTATTTCTTTGGTCGCGCCTCTGCCTTCTTCGACGTCGGACCGGTACCGCCGGTCTTTTCTTTCTTTTTCTTCAAAAAAAAAAAAAAAGATACTTTCCGTTCCACTTCAGTGTATTTTTTCTTCGTTGGGCCTTAGGCCTAACAGAAAATTCCTCATGAAAAAGCCCGCCTCCGGGTTTAAAAAATGCACTAAGTGCAGCGGTACCATCTCTGTTACCGACACCCATGACTGGTGTCTTAAGTGTTTGGGTCCTGACCATTCCATTACGGATTGTCCATCCTGCTCCATGATGTCTAAAAGAGGTTTACAGAACCGAGCAGCCAAGCTCAGTACACTGTTTCCCTCTGATGCAGCTTCGGTAGCATCGACGTCTTGCAGGGTTTCTTCTTCCTCCTATGGATCTCAGGTAACCAAACATAAGTCCAGCCGGTCCTCGAAGGGTAGATCTCCCTTTAAGCATCGAGATGCCTCCGGGCTTGCCCTCGAGGATCCTGCACCGGCAAAAGTCCCCCGGCGGGAAGCTCCGGCTTCCAAAGCTCCTCCTGTGGGGTCACAGGTTGACATCGATGGCACGGCCTCGACCGATCACCTGTTGCAATGTTCTGGGGTACCGGTGGAATCCGCCGGTACCGACCTCCAGACATTCATGGCGTCGATGGATCAGAATGTCCTGACCATGCAGCGTGCCATTACGGCATTCATATAAGCTGCGACGCCGCTGGTACCACAACAAGCTTCATTGTCGGTACCGGCTCCGACATCGGTTCTGGTGCCGGTACCGGTTGCATCGACATCGGCTTCGGTGTCGACTGCAGCGGTACCCTGTCTGATGATGCCTATTGGTACCGATCCGGTACCGATGACTCCCGATGTCGATACCACCCGGTATGCGTATCGGGCTTTACAAGAGCATCCAGACAGGCGATACTTCGATTCCTCCGAAGACTCTGATGCATCGGAGGCCTCTGTCGAAGCATCGGTACTTCTGCCTCAGGAGCCTTCTTCTCCAAAAAGAAGAATGTCCCCTCCAGAAGACTTGTCTTTTCAAGACTTCATAAGGGAAGTGGCCAAGGGGCTTTCTATCTCAGTGGCCCCTGAGACAGATCCTAGAGCCAACAAATTGGATATTTTGCAATATCCCAAGGCTCCTAAAGAAGCAGCCACTTTGCCAGTTCATGAGATCCTTTATGACCACATGATAGGCATATGGGAGACTCCTCTCACCATCTCTTCTCATTCTCGTAGGTTGGATACCATGTATCGTGTCCCTCCTTGTCCTGGATTTCATAAAACTCAGCTTCCTCACCATTCTATTGTGGTGGAGTCTGCTATGAAAAAGTTAAAGAGTGCAAAGAGGCACTCATCTGCTCCTCCAGGAAGAGAATGTAGAACCTTAGATGCTTTTTTGGCAGAAAAAGTTTCCAGGCCAGTATGCTTGTTGCCAGAATCAACTCCTATAGTCTCTATATGGGGATGTTTCTGAAGGAAGTTACAGATCATCTGCAAACTTTCCTCCCTTTTCTTCCAGAAGATAAAAGGGAAGACTTTCTTACCTGGCTTAAGCATGCCCAGGATGTTTCCAAATTTTCTAACCGTGCAGCCTTTGACTCTTTTGAGGGGGCCAGCAGAGCCTTGGCCATTGCCATAGGTGCACGCAGAATTGCTTGGCTACAAGCTTCTGATTTGGAACCCTGGGTCCAAGATGGATTAGGAAATCTTCCTTGTACAGGTGAAAACCTGTTTGGCAAAGATTGGCAAGCAAAGGACACTCAAATGGATGCAGAAAATTCTGCTTTGGATAGGCTTTCAAAGTCTACCTCTAATCCTGTCCAGAAGAGGTTGCTCAAAAAGGCATATTTTCCCAAGAAGGGAAGATATTATCCTGTTTATGGTCAACAGACATCATCTGCAGGTTGTTTTGCTGCAAAGCGTCAACAACCTAAACAGGCCAAGCCTAAGGCTGCAAGGACTACTGTAGCCCAACAGCCTCAGCCTCCTCAGGGCCTTTGAGAACTTAGCCTTTCTGGCTCTAAAAGACCCAGAGCCTCTCACCATTCCAGGAAGGTTAGCTCACTTTGCTCCCAGATGGGAGCAAATCACAGCAGAGCACTGGACCCTTTCCATCATAAGGGAAGGATACAAACTTCATTTTTCAAACCTTCCTCCTTACACCATGGTGAGACAGTTCAATTCTCCAACATCTCTTCTCGACCTTCTGGGTCAGGAGATTTCTACCCTTCTTGCCCAAGGGGCAATAGAAGAAGTACCTCTTCTTCAACAGGGCTCAGGGTTCTACTCCCCCTACTTTCTAATTCCAAAGAAAACAGGGGGCTACAGACCCATATTAGATCTCAGAGAATTGAACAAATTCCTATGCAAGGAGAAATTCAAGATGATTTCTCTAGGTACTCTCCTTCCATTCCTTCAGAGTCAGGATTGGCTTTGTTCTCTAGATCTCAAGGATGCGTATACCCATATACTCATCCATCCAGCACACAGAAGGTTCCTTCGGTTCCTTTATCTGGGAAAGCACTACCAATACAGGGTGCTTCCTTTTGGTCTGGCCTCTGCTCCAAGAGTGTTCACAAAATGCATGGCAGTAATAGCTGCATTTCTACGCACTCTGGGAATATTCGTATTCCCATATCTGGACGACTGGCTCATCCGAGCTTCATTCCAATCAGAGGCCCAGACTTCCCTAGCCTGCACATTGCGTGTTCTGCAGTATCTGGGACTGGTGATAAACATTCCAAAGTCCCAACTCACCCCTACTCAGTCTCTAGAGTTCATAGGGGCCTTGCTGGATACCACAACTGCAAGGGCCTATCTTCCCCAGGCCCGTTGCCTACGCTTAGTGCAGTTAGCCTCTCAGATTCAGTTAAAAATCCATCTAACTGCTCGAGAGATGTTACAACTGCTAGGCCACATGGCATCCACTGTGCATGTGGTCCCTTATGCTCGCCTTCACATGAGGGCAGCTCAATGGACTTTGTCCACCCAGTGGACCCAGGCATCAGGGGGTCTGTCAGACAAAATAGCAACCTCCAGGCGCCTCTTTTGGTCTCTCCAGTGGTGGAAGTCCACTCAAAATCTGTTGCTGGGGTCCCCCTTCCAACAATTGTTACCCCAAGCAATCCTTACAATAGATGCCTCTCCAAAGGGTTGGGGAGCTCATCTTCAAGACCTCTCCACCCAGGGCATTTGGTCTCCACAGGAGACCTCCCAACATATCAACATCTTAGAGCTCAGAGCTATCTTCTTAGCTCTCAGAGTCTTCCATACCCTGCTCAGCTACAAGACAGTCCTCATCCACACGGACAACCAAGTAGCCATGTTCTATGTGAACAAGCAGGGAGGAACTGGCTCTCTGTCGCTTTGCAACGAAGCTCTGAGATTGTGGGCCTTCGCCAGAGAGCATCAAATTCATATTCTGGCAGTATACCTTCCAGGAGTTCAAAACTCTTGGGCAGACAGACTCAGTCGAGTTCTGCTTCCACACGAACGGTCCCTTCATATGGACCAGATAGTCAGAATCTTTCGAATTTGGGGAACCCCGGACATAGACCTCTTTGCAAGTCCGTGGAATGCCAAACTTCCCCGATTCTGTTCCAGAATTTCGTGTCAGGGAGTTCAGGCCAGGGATGCCTTCCTCCTTCACTGGGGTCAAGACTTCCTGTACGCCTTTCCACCCATTCCCCTAATTCTCAAGACCCTGTTCAAGCTTCAGAGAGATTGAGGGACTGTGATCCTCATAGCTCCACGTTGGCCATGCAGGCCCTCTACTTCTGCATCTCTCTCAAGCTCCCTCCCTGGACTTGGGGTCTGCTCCAGATCTCCTGTCTCAGGAGGGGGGAACGTTGTGGCACACAAACCCCCAATCTCTCCATCTCAGGGCTTGGTTACTGAAGGCTTAGACCTTCAAGATTGGCATCTTTCTCAGCAAGTAAGGGATATCCTTCATGCTTCCAGAAAGCCTTCTACTAGACGTTCCTATGCTTTTAAATGGAAAAGGTTTACCTTTTGGTGTGCTGAGAAGGGTATTAACCCTCTAGCATTACCTTTGAATTCTTTACTAGAATATCTCCTGCATCTTTCCCATGCAGGCCTCAAAACGAATTCAGTAAGGGTCCATTTGAGTGCTATTGCAGCATCCCTCAAGCCTCTCAATGGACAACCTGTCTCCTCTCATCCTCTTATTGCAAGATTCATGAGAGGCCTTCTTTTAACTAAACCTCCCATTAGACCACCTCCAGTGGCATGGGACTTGAATCTGGTTCTTGGTCAGCTCATGAAGCCACCCTTTGAACCCTTAGCCACTACCTCCTTGAAATTTCTTTCCTGGAAGGTTATCTTTCTTATTGCAGTCACCTCAGCTCGCCGCATCAATGAACTGCAGGCCTTAGTGGCTAATCCACCTTATACAAGGTTCCATCATGATAAGGTAGTCCTTAGGACCTATCCACACTTTATGCCTAAAGTGGTCTCACCTTTTCATCTTAATCAAGAGGTGTATTTACCTGTCTTTTTTCCAGGTCCTCATGCATCAAGTGCAGAGAGGAATCTTCATACCCTGGATTGTAAGAGAGCTCTTGCTTTTTACTTACAAAGGACACAGCAACATAGAAAGTCTTCTCAACTCTTTGTTGCTTTTGATCCCTCTCATTTGGGACTTCCAGTCTCTAAGAGGACACTGTCCAATTGGATTGCTCAGTTTATTTTTTTCGCCTACCAGAGTAAGAACCTTTCTCTGGAGGGCCATGTCACAGCTCATAATGTGAGGGCCATGGCCACCTCTATGGCTCATCTAAATTCTGTGTCCATTGACCAGATCTGTCGAGCGGCCACCTGGGCCTCGGTTCATACCTTCACAGCCCATTACTGTTTGGACAAGGAATCCCGCCGGGATGCCTTGTTTGGTCAGGCTGTTCTCAAACACCTGTTCCATGCTTAATCAACTCCTACCTTCCATCCCTGGTTGGATGCCTGAGATTCATGGGATGAGGTAGAGCCCATCTCAGGGTCTCACAACCTTGGGGATCTCCCAGGCATCTCTAGCTGGGGAGTCCCCATATGTGAAGACTCATTCCTGCTTGTTCCTGGAGATAGCACAGTTACTTACCTGTAACAGGTGATCTCTGGGAACAGCAGGAATAAGTCTTCACAACCCACCCACCTCCCCTAGGAGTTGTATCTCTCTATCTATCTTTCCTTTCCTCTCTCTCTCTCTCTTTGTCTCAGCTTTAAAACTCGAACTGAAGAGAGGCAGTTAGGAAAGGCGGGAAGGCAGCGCGCAGGCGCTGTGGGATGCTCCCAAAAGCTTTCCTTTTTTGGGACGCTGGGGAGCGTTCCCGCGCAGGCTCCGTCGGTTCCGACGTACCCATATGTGAAGACTTATTCCTGCTGTTCCCAGAGATCACCTGTTACAGGTAAGTAACTGTGCTTTACCGTGGATCGAGGGGTGCAAGGGCATCTGTGTGGTCTTGCATCTGTAGTTGTGCTGCCTTTTCAATTACCTTGGTGATAAAATGTATACTAGAGCTAGGTCTAGGAATTTAGGGAATTTGGGCCGATGTGGAGTTTTTAATAGTGACCTGATAGAAGCACGCTTTTCCTCCCCAGGAGCACTAGGCTGCTAATCATCCCAGGTTGGTTTTTTTTAAAGGGGCTGGTACATAATCAATCACTACCCCCACTTCCAGATCTCCCCTAGTACAAGACACTCCTCCGGCATATACTGGCGGTCTCCCTGGTCTCTCGTAGCAGGTGGTGCAAGAGCGATCACCAATCTCTGTCTAACACTAGTCTTGTAGTTCTAGTACTAGGGGGTCATGCTGCCAGATAAAGAACCTGATCCCCTAGTGGTAGTACTCTGGAACCCGATGGGGCACAGGTGACTGGGTTCTTTACTGCCCCATCCACTAAACACCAGAGAGACCCTCAGTAAGTGCTAGAGGAAATGGAGTGATTGTTTTAGGCACCAGTCCCTTTAAAGAGCTCTCCAGAAGCATCAAGCTATACATTAGCAGTCCATTGCTCCCTGGAAAGAAAATAATGCCAGTTCAAAGCTGGCATTATTTTTCCAAGAATAAACGCAGCTGGAGAAGTTAAATGCAAACTGTTGTTTGATTTGCACAATAATGAAGTACTTTGCATCTCATTGCTCTCTGATTAACAAACATAAAAGGGAGTACCATACAACATTCATTAGGAGTTCACTCATCTGCCCTAGAGAGCTATTGATATAGCAATGCTCTTGATAAAAAATCCCAGCTCAAAGAAGGCAGATGCTACCTTATGCCCAGATGATATAAGCAAATTCCTCCAAACTAAGCTCAGTAGTTCTTCTACCACAACAGAGATAAATGCAACTTTTCCAAACTGCGCCACCAGCAAACATACCTGGAGCACTTTTAATACTATCTCCGCAGAGCAACTGGATTGCATCATTTCAGATCTCAACACCACGTCTTCCCCTCTTGATCCGTGCCCAGCTTCGTGGGTCAAACTTGCCAGAGCAGCGTTTATACCAATACCACTCAAGACTGTTCAGTCATCTCTTACACTAGGGTACATGCCTAAGAGTCTTATATAATTAACACAGCTCAAAGCAGCAGAGCTTTCCCAGGAAGAATGCAACTTGCAAAGATGAACCTAAGTTGCACTATTCATTTACCACGTGAGTTACTAACCTGTGGTACTGAGTTAGGGCAGGTGACTTCCATGGTAAATTAAGCTGCAGTAAAGTGTGATATTTACTGTAGTTTTCCTATAAATGTGTGATGTTATCAGACAGAAGATATCAGGAAAGACCTTGACAAACCTAAAGGATATTACTGCAGAATGCATCACATTTGTACTGTTCATTAAGAATTGTGACACCGTTTCTTATGCTGGAAGGAAATGATAGCTCTTTTGCTACATACTGGAGATGAGTGTTACATTGTGAATGTATTTATTTATATAAAGTGATAGCCAGAAATTGTTGTGGAGAAAGTAGTACTTTGTCTTTAAGTGTGATAAACAAGGCTGCTGAAATGGTATTGTTTTGCAGTCTCTGTCCTGATACTCATTTTCATGTTCCATTGAATAGAATATGAAAAAGGGAAAGGATATAAAGTGGCAAGGCCCAGGATTTATGATTTTCCATGGGAAAAAAGAAAATATGTTCTGACAAATTCCTTCCAATAAAAGTTACTGAAAGACATGGATAAAAAGAAAAGCAGTTGGGGAGGACGAGGCTTCTGGGAGGTGAATCAAAATTTTCTAAGTGAAAAGGTAAATAGACCCTAGACCAGTGATGGCTAACCTTTTTGAGCCCGAGTGCCCAAACTGCCGCACAAAACCAAAGAATTTCCTCAAAGTGCCAGCACGTCATTTGCATAAGTGGTCTTATTTGCATAAATATTTGCATAATGTTACCATACACTAACTTTTAGTAAACATGTCTCTTAATGAGTGTATGGATAAAGAAAGACTAAAAGATTTCTACATTACTATAATCCAGTGCCAACCGCCAGGCACATTAGGAACTACTACAAACGCTGCCCATTTAGAACCCATAGCAAACCCGCCGTATCCTGACAGCATTACCAGGACTCACAAAGCACCATACCCTACCTATCAAAAGGCAACACTGCAAATATTAAACCAATACATTTCAGAGAATACTGGGGAAAGAGAACAAGTGGCAACGTCAAATAGGAATTTCCTCTTGTACCAAACAAAGCGCAGATGTTAATGATGCACATTTCCCAGAGCTGACATATTCCAGTTAATAAATTCAAAATAAAGAGATATCTTTCTACCTTTTGTGCATTTTTTTTTCAGTTGCAATTGGTCCAGCCACCTTCTTCTGGTTTCTTCATGTTTTCTGCTAACTCTCCATCGTCTGCTGTCCATTTGTCCTTTCTTCTCTCTTCTAGTTTTTTTTCCATTCTCTCTCTCTCTCTCTACATCTGCTTTAACATACTAATCTTTCTCCTTTTGCTCTTTCCTCATTCCTATTTCATCCACACAAATTTTACCCCTCCATCCTCAATCCCCACTTACTCTCCCAATACCTGGCCAATTGTAGATTTTTCATCCCTCCTACACAAAATATTTTTCCCCTCTCCATTTTACTCTCCCAGCCCCATCCCATTCTAATCCTCCCCCAACATCAGCTCCCTTCTAGTTCCAGTCTCACCCAGCATCCATTCCCTTCTAGTCCCTGCATCAGCCCATTTCCAGTCCAAGTCCCTTCATCAGCTCATTTTCAATCCTAGCCCCCCCAGCAGCCCATTTCTACTCATTTCCTAGCCCCACCATCAGCCCAGGTCAAATCATAGCTCCCCTCCACTCAGCCCAATTCCAGTCCAAGCCCCCCCATGGGCCGACTTCCAGTTCTAGCCCCTCCATGAGTCCATTTCAATTCAAGCCCCCACCACAGCCCATTTCCAATCTTAGCTCCCCCCAACAGCCCATTTCCAGTCCTATCCTAGCTGTTCCATCAGCCCATTTTCAGTCCTAGCTCCCTTCCCTCACAGCCCATTTCCATTCCAAGCCCCCTCCCCATCAGCTATTTGCAGTTCAAGCCTCCCCTTCCACTCAGCCCATTTCCAGTCCTAGCAACACCCCAACCCATTACCAGTCCTAGCCCCCCGTCAATCAACTTCCAGTCCTAACCCCCATCACCCCATTTTCAGTTTAAGCCCCCCCCCTATAACCCTTTACCAGTCCTAACCCCCCATCAGCCCATTTCCAGTCAGCCCCCCATAGCCCATTGCCAGTCCTAAACCCCCCCATCAGCCCACAGCCCATTACCAGTCCTAACCACATCAGCCCACCTCAAGTCCTAACCCCTCCCCATCAGCCCATTTCCTGTCCTAGCCCCCCCCCATAACCCATTATCAGTCCTACACCCCCATCAGCCCACTACCAGTCTTAACCCCCCCATAGCCCATTACCAGTCCTATCCCCCCCCATCAGCCCACTACCAGTCTTAACCCCCCCCATAGCCCATTACCAGTCCTAACCCCCCCATCACCCCATTTCCAGACAGCCCTCATCAGCTCATAGCCCATTGCCAGCCCTCATCAGCCCACAGCCCATTGCTAGTCTTAACTCCCCCCCATAGCCCACTGCGTCTTAACCCCCCTCCCCAGCCCACTGCCAGTCTTAACCCCCACCCTAGCCCATTGCCAGTCTCAACCCCCTCCCTCCCTAGCCCATTGCCAGTCTCAACCCCCCTCCCCCCCTCCCTAGCCCATTGCCAGTCTCAACCCCCCTCCCCCCCTCCCTAGCCCATTGCCAGTCTCAACCCCCCTCCCCCCCTCCCTAGCCCATTGCCAGTCTCAACCCCCTCCCTCCCTCCCTAGCCCATTGCCAGTCTCAACCCCCTCCCTCCCTCCCTCCCTAGCCCATTGCCAGTCTCAACCCCCCTCCCTCCCTAGCCCATTGCCAGTCTTAACCTCCCTCCCTCCCTAGCCCAGTGCCCGTCTTAACCCCCCTCCCTCCCTCCCTCGCCCATTGCCAGTCTTAACCCCCCTCCCTCGGCTCATGGCAATAAAAAAAAAAAAAAGCTGCCCGCTGCCGCCGCGGCGGCATGGAGTGGCCCGCGGGGCTCCCTCTGCCCGGCGGGACGCTCCCGGCACTGCTCAGCCCCTCACTGCCGGCTTGCAGAGACGCGAAGGGAGAGAGAGTCTCCCTCGCGTCTCTCTTAAGCCCGCAGGGGCAGATGGGAAATTTCCCATCAGCCCCTGCGGGCTTAAGAGAGACGCGAGGGAGACTCTCCCTTCGCATCTCTGCAAGCCGGCAGAGAGGGGCTGAGCAGCGCCGGGAGAGTCCCGCCGGGCAGAGGGAGCCCCGCGGGACACTCCATGCCGCCGCCGCGGCAGCGGGCAGCTTTTTTTTTTTTTTTTAATGTGCGACCTTCCCGCGTGCCAGCTGCAAGGCCTTCGCGTGCCACAGCTGGCACGCGTGCCATAGGTTCGCCATCGCTGCCCTAGACTATTTGGTGGGCCCATTTTTGAATGGAGGAGGATATTGGAGTTTTATTTAAAAACATATGTCACCAATCCAAAGTTCTAGGCGACTTCCAAGACAATATAAGCAATAATAAGCAGGCATAAACAGGGCTAGCCCAAGGGTATCTGATGTCCTAGACCAATCTTCCATGATTGTGTCACAACAAATATAAACTTGGTCACCTTTCTGAGCGATTACTTCAAGTAATACTAAAATGGATTAACACGCTCAATATTCACCAAAAAGACTTTAAACCTTCATTATAGATATATTTTCTCCATGATGTTTTTATCTCTACTAAAGAAGGTCTCAGACAAATGATAGCACTTTAACATAGACTTGAATTGAGTCCTATTTTTGTGCTTATTGGCATCAACGACCTTCAGAGGTGAAATTGACGAATTTTCTTGAAGGTCGTTGATGCCAATAAGCACAAAAATAGGACTCAATTCAAGTCTATGTTAAAGTGCTATCATTTGTCTGAGACCTTCTTTAGTAGGAGATAAAAACACCATGGAGAAAATATATCTATAATGAAGATTTAAAGTCTTTTTGGTGAATATTGAGCGTGTTAATCCATTTTAGTATTACTAGACCAATCTTCAGCCATGTGCCCCCCACCCCCCCAGGGGCATCTCAAGGCCCTACCCCCCCTGTGTTCAGCATCTTCTGTACCCTACACCTTCCGCATAGTCAAGCAAGGCTTTTGACTGAGTAAATCATGAGAAACTCTGGGTCACATTAAGCAGCATGGGTATACCAGAACACCTGATCGTTCTCTTACACAACCTTTACACTGATCAAGAAGCAACAGTTTGAACAGATCAAGGAGAAACAGAATGGTTCAAAATCAGCAAAGGTGTATGACAAGACTACATACTTTCCCCCTACCTGTTTAATTTATATGCAGAACAAATCATCAGAGAGCAGGACTTTATGAAGACAACCAAGGTGTGAAGATAAGTGGAAGACTCATCAACAACCTTCGCTATGCTGATGATACCACATTACTGGCTGAAAGTGAAGATGATTTGAAACATTTGCTTCTCAAGATCAAGGAACATAGTCTTAAAATGGGCCTGCACCTTAACATTAAGAAGACAAAGATTCTGAAAACTGGCAAATCAATAAGTTCATCATTGATGGAGAAGAAATTGAAATAGTTGACAACTTTAACCTACTTGGATCAACAATCAATAAAGAAAGGACAAGAAGTCAAGAAATCCGATGACGCATTGCTCTTGGCAGAATGGCTATGAAGGACCTAGACAAGATTCTCAAGAGCAGAGATGACTCCATACAAAGATTCGACTTGTCCAAGCCATGATATTTTCATGGTGAAAGTTGGACAGTGAAAAAGATAGAAAGGAAGAAAATTGATGCCTTTGAATTATGGTGCTGGCAAAGAATACTGTGTATATTATGGACTGCCCGATGAACAAACCAGTCAGTACTAGAGGAGATCAAACCTAAACTTCTCTTAGAAGCTCAGAAAACAAGACTTTGACTTTCATACTTTGGACACATCCTGAGAAGAGAGAGATTGTTGGAGAAAGACATATTGCTTGGCAGGTCAAAGTAAAAGAGGAAAGTCAGCAATAAGATGGATTGATACAATAAGAGCATCTATAGGTGCTACTCTATCAACAATGAGCTGCCTGATTGAAGACCAAACACAGTTTAGGTCAACTATCCAAAGGGTTGCCATGAGTCAACACCAACTCGATAACACTTAACAAGAACAACAATAATATTTTTTTCGTTTTTAAATTTAGAGTTGAATGTCTCTTGCTTTGTCAGCTGGCTACAGATGTGCCCGACAGGCTTGGTCCAGTCCTGGGTATACATTATTGTATGCAGAGACTTGTAGTTTTCCATTTCTTATGGAGTGCAATGGAGAAATCAAAACGACATGTCCCTGCATGCAATGAGGTAAACCTAGGACTGGCTCGAGCCTGTCAGGCACATCTAGAGCCAGTTTGCAACTTTAAATATATCCAGTCTACACTTGACAAAATGAGCTTGGAAAGCTTGAGAATGAGGGGATAAACCTGATGGAGTGAATCTGGGGGTGGGGCTGTGAGAGGTGATAAGTCAAGGGTGAATAGATGAGTGACTCTGGGGATGGGTGAACCTGTGGTGGGAGGGTAAGAATGAGAGAGACTGAGCCTGGGGGAGGAAAGAGGGAGAATATGAATCTGAGGGGTCATGAGGAATGAGAAAAAAAGGTAGATGCCTAGGCTGGATGGAAAGGAATGTGGTATGACAGAAAGGACGGAAGAAGGGTGTGAGCAGACAGAATAGAATAGTAGAAAGAAGGGGAGAAAATGAGATGATTTGTATACTTCACTCGGCCTCTCATTATTGCTGTAGAGATGCATTCACCCACATCAACCCACTCGGTCTGTAGGGGTTAAGGACAGGGTTAAGGACTAATTTGGCTTACTTAATTTGGCTTACTTTGATAATGATGTTGGAAGTTATGATCCTATCCCAAAGAGCTGACTAACTTCTAAATGGCACAGAAGAACTGCATGTGGGCTGTGATTGACAACATGTATGATCCCTGCTGAAACATGTAGGATACCAGACTCTGGACAGGAGTGTGCAGAGAATGGACTTACAGAATGGAGCAGATGCCAGCCTAATATAAGGTTGATGAAAAAGTTTGCAGAGCTGAGCCTTGAAGATTCTAACTTGTGCTTGAAGCGAAAATCACCCAAGCGAAACTACAGTGAAACAAAGAAGAAGATGCAGGGCGGGGACCGAGCAGCCCAGACCGAGCAGCCCAGCAGGGAACGGCCTACCTGATAAGAAGCACAGCACATTTAGTTATATGATACTGAGTGAAGTGCCTCAAGACAGAAACCTGATAATGGGGAGGGTCCCATGGCAGAGCCTGCAAATATATGCAGAATGTTCTGGAACTATTTGCTGCAGAGGAGTATATAACAGAGGTAACGGCCGAGTGTGGGCAGGACAGCCTTCTCTTTCACTATTATTCAGAGCCCCAGAACTCTGTCCGCATCAGGCAGAATGTTTATAGCTTTGCTTGTAACTTCCTTACTTTTTGTTTTTGCCCAAATAAATTATTTTATTATGGAATAAGCAGAGTGTTGCCTGATTGATTATTGTATCCACCCCAGGGGAGATTTGTCCGAGCACCCTGGCGGACAGGTCACCCACCCACCCCCATTCACTCATATCCCATCTATATACTTGTAGATTCCCCTGCCTACCCACTGTAAGATGATGCAGTGCTTTTGAGTCAGTGCTGACTCCTAGTGACCTAGCAACTCCTGGGTTTTCTTGGCAGTGTGACTGGAAGTAGATTGCCAAACTTTTCTTCTGGGGCAATAGAAGATTATGTAACTTGCCCAAGGTCACAAGGAGTGCTATTCGGAATTGAACCCTGGTCTCTTGGTTACCAAGGCAGTGCACTAGGCTACTGCTCCATTCCATACCTACTGTAACACACCATACTTAATAACTCAACCACCCAGACTGTCAACCAACCACCCCATCCAACAACACAGATCCCAACTACACACTTGTAAACATCCCTCCTTCTCTACTCAAACATACTGACCCATTTCCTAACCCTACACAGTTGCACCCTCCCCCCACCCCACATAAATCCACTTGGTTGCACATACTTTAATACAGAAGCCTCAATTATAAACTTATAGGCACCCTCTCACCCTCCCCCCAATTCTTTATTCTCCATCTAAAAAAGCTCAGTGGCTATGCTGCATAAATAGTTTGAGAAACAGAACCTATGTGTTTGCAAGTCTGTGTGCATTAAATTGATGAGTACATCAGATAATTACTTTTAAAAACTAAAGATTTACACACTTATTTGATACTAAATAATTGTGTAAATAAATGGCTGTTGTTGAAAAATACTATCTTGGAAGCCCAGACCAGCTGTATTCCACGCTTTAAGAAAAGTGGAAGGAAGTCCAAAAAACTGCCAGCATGGTTTAAAGGTGAGGTCAGAGAGGCTGTTGTTGCCAAAAAAGCATCTTTCAGGAAATGGAAAAAAGAGCCAAATGACGAAACCTGGAAACAGCGCAAGCACTGGCAAGTCAAATGCAAGGCATTGATAAGGCAGGCAAAGGGAGAATTTGAGAAGAAGCTTGCTGCGGAAGCAAAAACGCGAAGTAAAGACCTTTTCAAGTACATTCGTAGCAAAAAACCTGTGAGAGAGTCAGTTGATCCATTAGATGATAAAGGGGTTAAAGGAGCACTAAGAGGCGACAAGGCGATAGCGGAGAGACTGAATGAATTCTTTGCTTCAGTCTTTACTGAGGAAGATGTAGGGATGTTACCCATGACTGAAGTGGTATTTAAAGGTGCGGAAGAATTGAAGGAAATATCGATACATTGGGAAGATGTATTACAACTATTAGATAAACTGAAGAGTAGCAAATCAGCTGGGCCAGGTGGTATACATCCAAGGGTGTTGAAAGAACTGAAATATGAGATTGCAGACCTGCTATTAGTAATCTGTGAACTATCATTAAAATCATCTCTAATACCTGAAGATTGGAGGATCGCCAATGTAACACCAATTTTTAAAAAGGGTTCCAGGGGTGATACGGGAAACTACAGACCGGTGAGCCTGACATCAGTACCGGGAAAAATGGTAGAAACCATCATAAAGAATAAAATTACTCAGCATGTAGATAGTCATGACCTAATGGGAGACAGCCAACATGGCTTTAGACAAGGAAGATCTTGTCTTACTAATCTGTTATGTTTTTTTGAAGGAGTGAATAATCAGGTGGACAAAGGTGAGTCGGTTGATATTGTGTATCTGGACTTTCAGAAAGCCTTTGACAAGGTCCCTCATGAGAGACTTTTGGCAAAACTAAAGAGTCATGGGATAGGAGGCAGTGTACTATTGTGGATCAGGAACTGGTTAAAAGATAGAAAGCAGAGGGTAAGGCTAAATGGCCAATTTTCCCAATGGAGAAAGGTGAATAGTGGTGTACCCCAGGGATCTGTGCTGGGTCCGCTGCTTTTTGACATATTCATAAATGACCTGGAAAGTGGAATAACGAGTGAGGATATCAAATTTGCAGATGACACAAAACTATTTAAAGTTGTTAAAACCCAAGAGGATTGTGGAAAATTGCAAGAGGATCTTGATAAATTGGAAGACTGGGCATCAAAATGGCAGATGAAATTTAATGTGGACAAGTGCAAGGTTATGCACCTAGGGAAGAACAACCCAAACTATGGTTACACGATGCAAGGTTCCACATTAGGAACCACCACCCAGGAAAAAGATTTAGACGTCATTGTGGGATACCATGTTAAAACCCTCAGCCCAGTGTGCAGCAGCGGCCAAGAGAGCAAATAGAATGCTAGGTATGATAAGGAAAGGAATGGAAAATAAAACAAAAGATATTATAATGCCTCTATATCGTTCCATGGTGAGACCGCACCTTGAATATTGTGTGCAATTCTGGTCCCGTATCTTAAAAAGGATATAGAGTTATTAGAAAAGGTTCAGAGAAGAGCCACCAAAATGGTAAAGGGGATGGAAGGATACTCCTATGAAGAAAGGCTAAAAAGGTTAGGGCTCTTTAACCTGGAAAAGAGACGGCTGAGGGGAGATATGATAGAAGTCTATAAATTAATGAACGGAGTGGAACGGGTATACGTAGATCGATTGTTTACCTTATCAGAATATAGAAAGACTAGGGGACATGCAATGAAGCTACAGGGTAAACTATTTAAGACTAATAAAAGAAAATATTTTTTCACTCAACGTGTAATCAAACTCTGGAATTTGTTACCGGAGGATGTAGTAAAGGCTGTTAGTGTAGCTGGGTTTAAAAATGGTTTGGACAAGTTCCTGGAGGAAAGGTCCATAAACCATTATTAAGAGGGGACCCAGGATATCAATGCTTGAACCAATACAAGCATTGTGGAACCTGTGTCCCTTGGGGAAACTGCTAGGTACATATGACCTAGATTGGCCACTGTTGGAAACAGAATACTGGGCTTGATGGACCTTGGTCTGACCCAGTATGGCATATCTTATGCTCTTATGTTCTTATGTAAAAGACACAGTGAATGGCTTGTCAACAAACTCAGTAGCTTGGGGATGGGTCCCAAGATGGTAAACTGCATTAGAAATTGGTTGACTGACAGGCGGCAGAAGGTGATTGTACATGGAGCTCACTCGGATGAGAGGAAGGTGATTAGCGGAGTGCCCCAGGGTTCGGTCCTGGACCCAGCACTGTTCAATGTATTTGTGAATGATATTGCTGAAGGACTGAATGGAAAAGCCTGTCTTTTTGCAGACGACACAAAAATTTGCAATGGAGTGGACTTCCCCGAGGGAGTGGTTAACATGAGGAAAGATCTACAAAAGCTGGAAGACTGGTCTAATGCTTGGCAACGACGATTTAATGCGAAAAAGTGCAGTTTCATGCACTTGGGTAGCAGAAATCCAAGGGAAATGTACGCGATAGGGGGCGAGAAGTTGGTATGCACGGTTCGGGTGAAAGACCTTGGTGTGATTATCTCTGATGATCTCAAGGTGGCAAAACAGTGCGACAAGGCGGTGGCAAAAGCCAGGAGGATGTTGGGCTGCATACAAAGAGGGATTACTAGCAGAAAGGAAGAGGTACTTATGCCACTGTATAAGTCACTGGTGAGGCCTCACTTGGAATACTGTGTTCAGTTTTGGAGACCGTATCTTGCAAAAGATGTAAAAAGACTGGAAACTGTTCAGAGGAAAGTGACCAAAATGATTTGGAGCCTGCGTCAGAAGCCTTATGAGAAGGGACTTGAAGACCTAAATATGTACACTTTGGAGGAGAGGAGGGACAGGGGAGATATGATTCAGACCTTTAAATACTTAAAGAGAAATGATGAACAAACAAACCTCTTCCAAAGACGGGGAAGCTGTAAAACTAGAGGGCATAACATGAAGCTGCAAGGTGGTAAATTGAAAGGCAATGTCAGGAAATATTTTTTCACTGAAAGGGTGGTGGATGCTTGGAATGCCCTCCCGAAGGAAGTGGTGGGGGAAAACACGTTGACGGAATTCAAAAAGGCATGGGACAAACACAGTGGATCCCTTTACAGCAATAGGATAAAAACAAGATAAACGGTACCATCTAACTTCTGAACCATATAACGTCTCAACAAATAGGGGTGTCCTACATGGAGTGGTGGGTTTACTCCTACGCAAAGACATGGGGAGGGGTGACCTGCACAGAGCGACAGGTGCACCTACTCTTGCCATCTTGCTGGGCTGACTAGATGGACCATGCTGGTCTTTATCTGCCATCATTTACTATGTTACTATGAATGTTCTGCTTATTATGTTTGCTTTGTTTACAATCTGGGGTGCATTTTAAACATCTAAAATGGGATCACATTGCCTGCTACATTGTGGAATGTTATGTTGCCTGCTACATTGTGGAATGTTATGTTCAAATGTACATCGCACCGATTAAAATAGCGCGGTATATAAGAAACGTAAATAAATAATAAATAAATAAAAGAATTTGGAAAGCACTGATCTAGCATGTGTGACTGAGGCCAAGTATTGTTGATAGCATTAAATATCTGTGTAGGGATCTGTAGTAATCCGCCTTGATCAATTTTCCCAGTAGGTCATATTGATGTTAGGGCCCACTGCAATATTTACAGTGTCGCCTTTTTTCCTAGGTGCACATTATTCTTGCTGTTACGACATTGTAGATGTGCTCCATCCTGAGCAACTTATGTAAGATGTATGTGTTACTGCACAGTGTTTTTATTGGGATAAAGCCAGAATTGGACTTTTTTTTTGTATGTTGAATTTACTAAACACTGGCGTGCCGTATCTGCTGCAACACCCATGTTATCCCCTATAGGCATGGTGGCAGATAGCACGTCCTAATATTTAATAAGTATGACCCTTTATATTTTGAATAATACAGGGGGAAACACATAAGTGTTCTATTTCTCAGGTGTTACCTTGCTTGCGGAGTCTGGCTTCTTTAGGTTTCAGTTCAATTTTTCTATATATTTCTATTTTTAGTTTATCGTCCCTTATTCTGTACTTGGTGAGAGTCTGTCCATGTTCTAAGTGTATGATTGAAGTCAGGTGATCTGTTAGCATGGAGTTTCTGTGTAGGAATCTGGCCTGTTCAGTTTACCTAGTAGGAGTATGGCTTATCTCCAGGAACAAGCAGGAATATAGTCTTCACATATGGGTATCGTTGGTTCCGACGGAGCCTGCGCGGGAACGCTCCCCAGCATCCAATTAGAAAGCTTTTGGGAGCATCCCACAGTGCCTGGGTGCTGCCTTCCTGCCTTTCCCAACTGCCTCTCTCCAGTTCTTAGTTTTCCGCGGAGCCAGCAGGTCGTTGTTCCTGTCACCGCAGAAAATTTTTCCCATTCTCCAGGACCAAGCAGGAAGTCAGTCCTCACTTATGGGTAACGTCGCCGACGGAGCCCTCGCGGAGCAATTTCCCCAGCTTTCGAAGAAAGCCTTTGGGATTGCAGCGCGCATGCGCGGTCCCCTTCCCGCCCGAGGGTGCCATCTTGCTCAGTCTTCTTTTTTCCGCGGAGCCCTACAGACGTAGTTTGTTATCGCCGCTGAAAAAGTTGATTAATTTCTTTAGTTTGTTTTTTCTCGGTTCGCGTGTCCCCTCCCGGTCTCGATATCCTTATCGAGCCCGTTCACATTTTCTTTTTCAGTTTTTGTCCTTCTAACTGGCGTTCCCGCCACTTTCTTCTTCACCCCTGGCAGCACGGTCTTTCGACCTCGCCGGGGTCCTCTTTCCCCCGATGGCTGCCAGCAGGTTTAAAAAATGTGATCGTTGTTCCAAACTGATGTCTCTTACTGACACGCATGACTGCTGCCTCCGTTGCCTCAGACCCAACCATGACTCGGAGGGTTGTGGTCCGTGCAGCAGAATGTCCTCAAAGTCACTGAGGAGTCGACAGTCACAAAAGGAACGAATCTTCTCTGACCCCGAGTCCGGTCAGGCCCGGACCTCATCGGAGGCTTCGACGTCTCGTGGCTCCGGCCACGAGTATCATCGGAGTTCCTCTGAAGGGGGTCCCCCGACCGGGAACATCATCGGAAGAAGAAACTCGCTCGGGCGGCGTCGGAGGATGCACCTGGTCCCTCGAAGGCCGGGTCGCTTAGCCCCGTCAGCGGCCCTGAGCCCTCGGAGGCGGAGAAGCCTTCCAAACTTCCTCGCTTGGAGCAGGAGCCGCCTGGACACGTGAGTGCTATAGTCCTCCTGGACTCCCCTCCGGAACCGATGTCGAGCCCGACGCCGTCGGGGCCCGAGTCGGAGGCTGCCGGGTCTTCTGAGCTTGGTCTCAGGATGACGACCTTGGAGCGCAGTATCTCTGCCTTCATGGACCAGCAGCGGGCATTGATGACCAGCCTCGCCAGTGCATCTGCCCCGACCACCGGGACGTCGACACCCAAGTCGACACCGGCGGCCGAGTCGATCCTCGAGTCCGTACGTGCTCGAGTCGATCCTCGGTCGAGGTCTCCCTCGGCCTCCCGTTCGGGACCGAGGTCGTCGACGCCGGCATCGGCGTCGGGGCGAACCCCTGCCCACACGGAGCCTCTCGACTCCTCCACGGAGGCGTCGGGCTGGGACACGGAAGGGGACGAGTCACCCGGTTCTTTTCAGACTCGGTGCGTCCCCTCTGACTCACCCGATTCGGAGCCTCGGAGGCGATCCCCTCCGGAGGATACCCGCTTCTCCGATTTTGTGAGGGGCATGGCCAAGGCGTTGGCCTTCCCCGCGGATCCCGAGGAGGAGCCCCGTGCCGAAGAGTTCGAGGCCCTCCAGTATGACTCTCCCCCGAAGGAGGCCTTTACTGTGCCGGTCCCTCCTATGCTGGAGTGGCTGCTCTTTCGCATGTGGGAATGCCCGGCCTCAACGCCGGTGTTGAGCAAACGGGTCGATTTGATGTATCGAGTCCGCAAGAGTCCCGGGTTCCAAACGGCGCAATTACCGCACCACTCTGTGGTTGTGGAATCGGCCATGCATCGACTTAAGAGTCAAAAGATGCACTCCTCGGTGCCGCCGGGTAAGGAGGCCCGTAACCTGGATGCCCTCGGTAGGAAGTGCTTCCAGGGCTCCATGCTGGCCTGCTGAGTCCAGACATACCAGCTGTATATGGGCATGTTCCTCCGAGACCTGGCGAAAGAAATTGCCGGGTTCTCGGCTGGTCTCTCCGAGGAGCCCTTGCAGAGGTTCCAGACCTTGTCCGATAGTATTTGAGAGTGCTCGAAGTTTATTTCTCGGGCGGCATACGATGGCTTCGAGGCATCGGCCCGAGTTGCGGGAGCCGGCATCGATGCCCGCCGACAGGCCTGGCTTCAGTCATCCGACCTCGAGCCGTGGGTACAGGACAAGTTGGTCGATGTCCCCTGCAGAGGTGAAAACCTCTTTGGCAAGCCCATGGCTGATAAGGCGGCGGAACTCGAGTCCGAGACTCTCACTAGGACTCGCTTATCCAGAAAGACCTCTGCTCCTTCACAAAAGAGGAAGGGCCCGGGGAAAAAACCTTTTTACCCGAGGAAGGTGCCCGCCTATAAGCAACAGCACTTTCAATACCAAGCGTCTGCAGCCCCCAATCAGGGTCCGCAGGCTAAGAGTCAGGGTAATGGGCCCCGTAGGCCGAGGGCCCCCAAGCCCACTACACAGCCCCCTGCTCAGCAGGGTGGGGTTTTGTGACTATGCCAGCATAGCCCCTTTACTCTGCACGGGGGGCAGGCTGATCCACTTTGCCCACAGGTGGTCAGCCATAACCTCCGATTCCTGGGTGCTGCAGGTGGTTCAAAAGGGCTACCTCCTACATTTTCACCAGGTGCCTCCCCCCTACTTCCCAGGGGAGCCTCCAAGGCCCCCTCTGCACAAGGACTTACTCCTTCAGGAGCTGCTGGGGGAGCAGGCTGTGGAGCCAGTACCCCAACACCTCTGGGGTCAAGGGTTCTACTCGAGGTACTTCCTGGTGCCAAAGCGAACAGGAGGCCTCAGACCCATCCTGGACCTACGCGACCTCAACAAGTTCCTGCAGCGGGAAAAGTTCAGGATGCTTACCCTTGGAATCCTACTGCCCTACCTCCAGCAGGGAGATTGGCTATGCTCCTTGGACCTAAAGGATGCCTATACCCACATCCTTATCCACCTGGACCACCGGCAATACCTGAGATTTGTGGTGGCGGGAAGACATTATCAGTACCGCATGCTGCCCTTCGGCCTGTCCTCCGCTCCCAGGGTGTTCACAAAATGCCTGGCAGTGGTGGCGGCCTTCCTGAGGCTTCAAGGCCTCTTCGTCTTCCCCTACCTGGATGACTGGCTCATACGGGCGCAGTCCTCCGTAGAGGTCACTTAGGCCACCCAACGCACAGTGGCTTTGCTTCAGCACTTGGGCTTCGTCATAAACTTCGGAAAGTCCACGTTGCGCCCCTCTCAGGATCTCGAGTTCATAGGGGCACGGCTGGACACTCTGCGGGCTCGTGCCTTCTTGCCTCGGGAGCGAGCCGACAGGCTCATAGATCTGGCCGGCAGGTTCCACAGCACGTCGCCAGCCCCGGCCAGGCGATTCCTGCAGCTGCTCTGTCATATGGCCTCCACGGTCCATGTCACCCCGAATGCCCGCCTACATATGCGGCCTGTTCAGTGGAGCCTTCGTACTCAATGGCATCAGGCCACAGGGAGTCTGATGGACCTGCTACAGATCTCCGACCGTCTGGTCTCCTCTCTGCAATGGTGGCTTCACCTGCCCAACCTGATGCTCGACATGCCTTTTCAGCCTCCCACACCCTCCCAGGTGCTTACGATGGATGCCTCTCTCCTGAGATGGGGGAGCGCATTGCCAGGGAGCGCGCACCCAAGGCCTTTGGACCCCTTGGGAGGCGGCTCAGCAGATAAACTTCCTGGAGCTGCGGGCGATCCGCCTAGCTCTGCGGACCTTCTCTTACCTCACTTCTCGTCAGTCTGTACTGGTGCAGACGGACAATCAGGTTGCCATGTTCTACGTGAACAAACAGGGGGGCACAGGCTCCCTCCTTCTCTGTCAGGAGGCCCGGAGACTGTGCTCGTGGGCAGTCGATCACGACATCCTCCTCAAGGCTGTTTACCTGCCCGGGCAGGACAATTGCCTGGCCGACAAACTGAGCCAGATTCTGCAGCCACACGAATGGAGGTTGAACCCCTTAGTTGTCCGGCAGATCTTCTGCCGGTGGGGCCTCCCCACCGTGGATCTCTTTGCCAGTCCTCTGAACCGGCAACTTCCCAGGTTCTGCTCTCGGCACCCGCATCCTCTCAGAGTAGCGCCAGATGCTTTCCTCATCTCGTGGTCCGCGGGCCTACTGTATGCCTTTCCTCCCACGCCACTTGTGTCCCGGACGCTGTTCAAAGTTGTCCAGGACAGGGCATCCGTGATCCTGGTAGCGCCCAGGTGGCCGAGACAACACTGGTTCCCTCTGCTCCTGCAGCTAGCGGTGGACACCCCTCTTCCTCTGGGGTTTCAGCCCGATCTCCTGACCCAGGATCAGGGCATTCTTCTACACCCCAACCTCCGGGCCCTTCATCTGATGGCCTGGCTGCTGAAAGGGTAGTCCTAGCTCCGCTCTTACTTCCTCCGGAGGTGGAGGCTGTCGTCCTGGCGTCTCGGCGACCTTCCACCCGGAAATCTTACGCCCTTAAATGGCGTCGCTTCTCAGTCTGGTGTTCTCAGCGCTCTGAGGACCCCTTCGCCTGCTTAGTATCGGTGGTACTGCAATATTTGCTTCACCTCTCCGACCTAGGCCTCAAGTCCAATTCTGTCAGAGTCCACCTCAGTGCCCTCTCTGCGCATCACTCGCCGGTGGAGGGCCAGCCTCTTTCCTCGCACCCCTTGGTGGCGCGTTTCCTCATGGGCCTGCTCCTGCTTAAGCCCCCGCTGCGCCCTCCGGCTCCCGACTGGGATCTCAGTGTGGTTTTACAAAGGCTTACTTGTCCGCCTTTTGAACCCATGGCTACCTGCTCCCTTCGTTTCCTCTCATGGAAAACTCTCTTCTTGGTGGCTCTTACCTCCGCTAGGCGCGTTAGTGAACTACAGGCCCTAGTGTCGGAGCCCCCTTATACTAAGTTCTACAAGAATAGGGTTGTCTTACGGACGCACCCTAAGTTTCTTCCGAAGGTGGTTTCCTCTTTCCACATCAATCAAGAGGTGGTTCTTCCGACCGTTTTTCCAAGGCCGCATACCAGCCGAGCTGAGACTGTTCTGCATACCCTGGACTGTCGAAGAGCCTTGTCTTTCTACCTTGAGCATACGCGTGAGCATAGAAAAGCTGCTCAGCTTTTCGTCTCTTTCGACCCCAATCGGTTGGGGGTACCTGTCTCTAAGTGTACTTTGTCCACCTGGGTAGCTGACTGCATCGCCTGGGCGTATGGGGCGGCCGGCCTCTCCTAGAGAGTCGAGTCACGGCGCACCGTGTCAGGGCGAAGGCTGCGTCAGTTGCTCACCACCGCTCTGTTCTGTTGGCAGACATCTGCCGGGCCGCTACTTGGTCCTCCAGCCAGACTTTTGCGGCCCATTCCTGCCTGGAGAGGGAGTCCCGCAGGGATAGTGCTTTCGGACAGGCAGTCCTCCACAATCTCTTTGAGGTTTAGGCAACTCCTCCCTCCGGCCCCGGTGTTTGGCTACCGGCCGGATGCATATTCAGAGAAGATTCCTTCCTTCTGTGCTGTTGAGCTTGAGGGAGCTCATTTTCGGCTTGAGGCCTCCGGTAGCCTTGAGCTGGGGAGTCCCATAAGTGAGGACTGACTTCCTGCTTGGTCCTGGAGAAAGAGTAGTTACTCACCTGTAACAGGTGTTCTCCAGGAGCAGCAGGAATCAGTCCTCACTACCCTCCCTCCTCCCCTTGGAGTTGCAGCCATTCTGTTATGTTTTGCTATCTTCGCTATGTCATCTGACTGAGCAAGATGGCACCCTCGGGCGGGAAGGGGACCGCGCATGCGCGCTGCAATCCCAAAGGCTTTCTTCGAAAACTGGGGAAATTGCTCCGCGAGGGCTCCGTCGGCGACGTTACCCATAAGTGAGGACTGATTCCTGCTGCTCCTGGAGAACACCTGTTACAGGTGAGTAACTGCTCTTTCTCTTTCTTTTTTGTGGTCACGTCTGCCTTCCCTCGACGTTATACCGGTACCGCCAGTTTTTTCTTTTCTTCTCTAAAAAAAAAATAAAAAATTCCATATTTCTTCCTTCGAGTGCACGCGCCATTTTGGGCACTAGGCCCATATTTCCTTTACAATGGAAAAACCCGCTTCAGGTTTCAAGAAGTGTTCCAAGTGTGGTGGTACCATCTCCATCACCGACACCTATGAGTGGTGCCTCAAATGTTTAGGTCCTGACCACTCCATCTCGGAGTGTGTTGCTTGTGGGATGATGTCGAAGAGGGGTTGGCAAAACCGAGCTGCTAAGCTCAGCACCCTTTTTCCCTCCGATGCTGCGTCTGTGGCATCGACGTCTTCCAGGGCTTCGTCTTCCTCCCATGGATCTCAGGTAACTAAACATAAATCTGGTCGGTCCTCAAAGAGTAGATCTCCTTCCAAGCGTCGAGAGGCCTCTGGTGTTGCCTTTGAGGGACTTGCACCGGCGAAACTGCCCTGGCGGGAGGCTTTGGCTTCCAAAGCATTATCGGGGCTCCAGGATGTTCTCGAGGCCTCAACCTCGGCAGAACTACTGGCGCCATGCTCTGGGGTAATGGCCGCTTTGTCCAGTACCGACACCCAGACATTGGCAGCGTTGATAGACCAGAGATTCTTGGCTATTGAATGCAGTCTGGTGGCTCTCCTTGCGGCATCGGTGCCTTCGGGACCGCTTCAGACAGTTCAACAGGTACCGGCACCAGTTCTGGCACCAGTACCGGTACTGGTACCGACAGCATCGACATCGGCGACTGCGTTACCGACACAGAGTCATGCTGTTTCCTCCGGTATCGACAGGCCGGTACCCGTCCCCTCCAATACCGACTTTGATCGGTACGATTATGCGCTGCAAGATCACCCAGACAGGAGGTATTTTGAATCCTCGGAGGAGTCTGAAGACTCCGACAGCTCTGTCGGTACCGGAATACTTCTCCCTGAGGAGCCTTCCTCTCCTAAACGTAGGATGTCTCCTCCAGAGGATATATCCTTTCAGGATTTTATCCGGGAGGTGGCTAGAGGCCTGTCCATCACAGTGGCTCTGGAAACAGAGCCCAGAGCAAAGGAGCTGGAGATTTTACAATATCCTAAAGCTCCCAAGGAGGCAGCTACTTTGCCTATTCATGAGATCTTGCATGATCTCATGTTAAGAATGTGGGAAACACCTCTTACCACCTCTCCCCATTCTCATAGGCTTGATACCATGTATCGAGTACCTCCTTGTCCTGGGTTTCAAAAAGCCCAGCTACCACACCATTCCATTGTGGTGGAGTCAGCTATGAGAAGGATCAGGAGTGCAAAGAGGCATGCCTCTAATCCTCCAGGACGTGAGTGTAGAACCCTTGATGCCTTTGTACGTCGAACTTTCCAGGCTTCAATGCTTTCTGTCAGGATTAGTTCCTATATTTTATATATGGGAATGTTCCTTAAAGAAGTCACAGGAGATTTGGAGCTTTTGAGCCCTCTCCTCCCTGATGATAAGAGGCAAGACTATCTTACACTTGTCAAACATGCTCAGGATGTTTCCAAGTTTGTCAACCGTGCAGCCTTTGACTGCTTTGAGTGTATAAGCAGAACCTCGGCCATCGCCATAGGTACACGTAGAATTGCCTGGCTCCAGGCATCTGATTTAGATCTCTGGGTATAGGACAAACTTGGGAATATCCCTTGCACAGGCGAAAATCTCTTTGGCAAAAATTGGCAAGAGAAAGCTGATGAGCTGGATGCTGATAATACCACCTTGGACGGGCTTTCCAAAACTACAGCTGATCCAGCAAGGAGAAAATCCTACAAGAAACCATTCTTCTCTAAAAAGAAGAGGTTTTACCCTTCCTATGCCCAGTAGGTGCATTCTACAGGTCAGTCTGCCAGAAAGGGACAGCAGCCACCTAAACAGAGGAAAGCAAAGGCTGTTAAGCCTCAACAGGCTCAGCAAACTCAGCCCCCTCAGGGGTTTTGACTCCCATCTAGAGAACTTGGCCTTCCTGGCCCTCAAGGGACCAGAGCCTTCCACCATTCCAGGAAGGTTGTGTCATTTTGCCCCCAGATGGGGGCCAATAACAGCAGAGAATTGGACACGCTCCGTTGTAAGAGAGGGGTACAAGCATCACTTTCTCAGCATGCCCCCTCTTACAATGGTAAGACAGTTCAATTCTCAGAGGTCACTCAACACTCAATTAGATCAAGAGGTCAATTTACTTCTTGCCCAGGGGGCAAAAGAAGAGGTATCCATTTCCCAACAGGGTACAGGGTTTTACTCCCCCTATTTCCTTATTCCAAAGAAAACAGGAGGACACAGACCCATTTTAGACCTCAGAGTACTGAACAAATTCCTATTCAAGGAGAAATTCAAAATGATTTCTCTAGGAACCCTCTTACCATACCTTCAGAGTCAGGATTGGCTTTGTTTCTCTAGATCTCAAGGATGCGTACACTCATGTTCTTATCCATCCAACCCACCGAAGATTCCTTCGGTTTCTCTTTCAGGGAAAGCATTACCAGTACAGGGTTCTTCCCTTTGGCCTGGCCTCAGCACCAAGAGTGTTTACGAAATGCATGGCTGTGGTGGCAGCATTTCACCGCACTCTAGGAATATTCGTCTTCCCCTACTTAGATGACTGGCTTATTTGAGCCCCATCAGAGCCAGAGGCCAGGACCTCTCTATCTTACATAATGCGTATCCTTCAGTATTTGGGCCTTGCCATAAACATCCCAAAATCCAACCTAACTCCAACTCAGTCTCTAGAGTTTATAGGAGCTATGCTGGATACCAAAAAGGCAAGGGCCTACCTCCCACAGCCCCGCTGCCTTCGCATTGTGCAGTTACCCTTCAAGCAGTGCTAAAGACTCATCTCACTGCTCGGGAAATTTTGCAACTACTAGGCCACATGGCTTCGACCGTGCATGTGGTTCCTTATGCTCGCCTTCATATGAGAGCAGCCCAATGGGCTTTATCCACTCAGTGGACTCAGGCATCAGGTTGCCTATCAGACAAGATACAAATACAACTCGCCTTATCTTGTCCCTACGATGGTGGCAGTCAACCCAAAACCTGTTGGTGGGGTACCTTTCCAACAACCCCCACCCCAGTTCACTCTAAAAACAGACGCCTTGCGGGTGGGTTGGGTAGCTCACCTGCAAGACCTCTCTACCCAAGGCACCTGAACTCCACAGGAGACCCATCTACATATCAACATCTTGGAGCTCAGAGCAATCTTCCTTGCTCCTCGAGTGTTCCACACCCAGCTCAGCTACAAAACAGCCCTAATTCACACAGACAATCAAGTAGCTATGTTCTATGTGAATAAGCAGGGAGGAACAGGCTCTCTGTCGCTTTGCAATGAAGCTTTGCGACTATGGGCCCTCGCCAGAGAGCATCAGATTCATCTCCATGCAGTGTATCTTCCAGGCATTCAAAACTCTTGGGCAGACAGACTCAGTCGAGTTCTGCTTGCACACGAATAGTCTCTCCATGCAGACCAAGTAGCCAAAATTTTCCAAATTTGAAGAACCCCGGACATAGACCTCTTTGCAAGTCTGCTGAATGCCAAACTTCCCCGGTTCTTTTCCAGAATTCCGGCTCAGGGTTGTCAGGCCAGGAATGCTCTCCTCCTCCATTGGGGTCAGGACTTCCTTTATGCCTTTCCACCCTTTCCCCTAATTCCCCAAACCCTATTCAAGCTTCAGAGAGACAAAGGCCTTATGATTCTCATAGCACCACATTGGCCATGGCAGGTGTGGTACCCTCTGCTCCTACATCTCTCTCAAGCTCCGCCTCTGGAGTTAGGATCTGCTCCAGATCTCCTGTCTCAGGAGGACGGGATGTTGTGGCATCCCAATCCCCAGTCTCTGCATCTCAGGGCCTGGTTGCTGAAGGCCTAGATCTTCATGATCTTAACCTTTCTCAGCAAGTAAAGGATATCTAGTTTCTAGTAAAGGATATCTGGGGTTTCTAGTCCCACAGGTGCTCCTTGTGGTCTTGGGCAAGCCACTTAACCCTCCATAGCCCATGTTCCCTGTAAAATAGTTATCTCCAAGTTATAATGCCCTGTTCAATGTAATTTCAGTTTGTTCAGTGTAAACCGCACTGATGCAGAATAGCGCGGTATATAAGAGAATGTAAATAAATAAATAAATAAAATAAATACATAAATATCCTTTATGCTTCCAGGAAATCTTCCACAAGACGCTCTTATGCTTTCAAGTGGAGAACGTTTACCATATGGTGTTCGCAGAAGGGTCTTGACCCTCTTGCGATACCTCTGGAATCATTACTTAAGTATCTCCTTCGTTTATCTAATGCAGGGCTTAAGACCAACTCAGTAAGAGTCCATTTGAGTGCTATTGCAGCTTCTTTCAAGCCTTTAAATGGACAACCTATTTCCTCTCATCCTCTCATAGCGAGATTTATGAGGGGCCTTCTTCTAACTAAGCCTCCCATTAAGCCTCCAACGGTGGCATGGGACTTAAATCTGGTTCTTGGGCAGCTCATGAAGCCGCCCTTTGAACACTTTAGCTACTGCCTCCTTGAAATTCCTTTCCTGGAAGGTTATCTTTCTTATTGCAAACACATCAGCACGTCGCATTAGTTAGTTGCAAGCATTAGTGGCTGATCCTCCTTATACAAGGTTCCAACATGATAAGGTAGTCCTTAGGACTCATCCACACTTTATGCCAAAGGTGGTCTCGCCTTTTCATTTAAACCAAGCGGTTTACCTTCCTGTATTTTTTCCAAGGCCTCATGCCTCAAATGCAGAAAGGAATCTTCATACTCTGGACTGTAAAAGAGCTCTAGCCTTTTACTTACAAAGGACACAGCAACATAGAAAGTCCTCTCAACTCTTTGTTGCTTTTGATCCTTCTCATTTGGGACTTCCAGTCTCCAAAAGAACACTGTCCAACTGGATTGCTCAGTGTATTTCTTTTGCCTATCAGAGTAAGAACTTTTCTCTGGAAGGCCATGTCACAGCTCACAATGTGAGGGCCATGGCAGCTTCAATGGCTCATCTACACTCTGTGTCTATCGACGACATCTGTCGAGCAACTACTTGGGCCTTGGTTCATACCTTCACAGCCCATTACTGCTTAGACAAGGACTCCCGCCGGGATGCCTTGTTTGGTCAGTTTGTTCTTCAACACCTGTTCTATACTTAATCAACTCCTACCCACCATTCCTGGTAGGATGCCAGAGATCCATGGGGGGAAGTGGAGCCCTCTCACAGGGGCACACAACTTCTGGGGTTTCTCCCTGGCATCTGTAGCTAGGGAGTCCCCATATGTGAAGACTACATTCCTGCTTGTTCTTGGAGATAGCATAGTTACTCACCTGTAACAGGTGATCTCCGGGAACAGCAGGAATTTAGTCTTCACAACCCACCCCCTCCCCTAGGAGTTGTATTTCTCTCTCTCTCTTTTTCTCTTTCCCTCTCTCTCTCTCTTTGTCTCAACTTTAAACTCAGCTGGAGAGAGGCAGTTGGGAAAGGCGGGAAGGCAGCACGCAGGTGCTGTAGGATGCTCCCAAAAGCTTTCTAATTGGATGCTGGGGAGCGTTCCCGCGCATGCTCCGTCGGTACCGACGATAGCCATATGTGAAGACTAAATTCCTGCTGTTCCCGGAGATCACCTGTTACAGGTGAGTAACTATGCTTTCTAGGGCCCATGGCACTATTTACCATGCTGTTCTTTTCTGGGCAGGCTCCTTGTTGTGTGAGTTTTGTAAGTTAGTGCTGTTTTTGTATGGTAGATTTACTCTATAGATCCTTTGCTGTGGTTTTTGCTTTTTCTTTTTGTTTCCTGTGTAGAGACAGCTATAGGGTGTCGGTTGGGGGGTATTGGAAGTCTTTAAGATTTGCAGTTTTGTTTTCTTGATGCTCCCGGCCTTAAATTTAAAATATTTTGTCGGTTCACATTTGAGGAAATCTTCACTGTTGCTGATTGCGGAACTTTTTCAGCTCTGGCACATTCTAATCCAGCCTGTGCACAATAATCTTAAATTCACAATCAGGATTTTTTCCTCATTTAATATCTTCCTTCCTCATTAACCTGGTCATAGCAGTGACTAAATAAGTCCAGTATGCAAATATTTATGCAAATGAGACCTATTAGCTAGGCAAATGAGACCCCACAATAAGTCTCCGCTCATTGCCCCACATCACCTTCTGGTAACCCCTGCTTACAGTCCCCCATCCAGCATTTCCCCTTTCTTGCCTTCCTCTTGCCAGACTTGCTTCCACTCCTCGCCACTATAGATGTTGCTGTCACTATCACCAGCCATACAATCTCATTTATGGGCCACATTAACACAATCGGCATGCATGGGGCCTTAGCACATGTATGTGCTCAAGGCTTGCCATGCCCTTCCCCCTCCAGACTTACAGTGCTATTCCATATCGTCCTGCTAGATGAGTCCAGACAAGTGAGTTGTGTTGCCAAACCAGCAGGTTGGTGGAAACAAGCAATGAAAAGCCCAGGTTTCAATGACATCACTCCTATGCCCCTATTCGCCTCAGCCACCAGAGGTCCCTTCAGTATTTCTTTTTCTCCAACAGATGATAGATGGATTTCCCCCTCTGAAGAACTGAGAGAAAAAGATTGATAAAAGTGCTCGTGACAGGCCACTTTGAGGGTACCTCTCTCATTTGAGCGCGACATAGGAGGTTCCACTAGACTGCAGTCTTTTCGTTAGCCATAGGAGACGGGAAAATTGGTTCAGCTCCATGCTCTTACCCTGGATAAGAGCCTGTTGAACAGCCAGAAATTGGAAGGATCTGGAAGAATGCAGCCTCACACAACCTTAATGCCCCTCTCCCTCCTGCTCTCTCGAGAAGAGTGCAGAAGGCTCTCAGAGATGTGCTGCAAAGCCAGTAAAACAGTATCAGGGGAGTTGAGCTGAGCCTGGCTTGAGCCTAGTTATTGTCCTTGTTGAGGGCTCCCAATTCTGTCTTCCTAGGACAGAATTCGCAATGGATTGCTGGTGACCGTTGGTAGAGTGTGGAGGTTTCCCGCCATTTTCTGCATGCGTTAGTAGCATTTTTACCTATTGTGCTCCTGGCGGTCATGTGGTCCTAATGTGCATTCCGCCCAAGTGGCTCCAATGCACTTTCCTTCCTTAGTGTCCGTGATGCATGCTGCAGTAAAAGCATGGTTAACGCGCACCTTCAGGCTGCCGTGGCCTTAGTGTGTACTGTTTTGATACTTGTCTTAACTCTCTGTCTTCTTCCGGGCAGCATTGTTTGGCCTGTGGCAAGCGAGGTGCCTCATCTCCAGATTCTGGACTCTGCTCTTCTTGCATGATAGCTTCTAAGTCATCCTTGGAGGGCCTGCTCCTCCTCTGTCAGTCAGGGAATGCAGTTAATCCAGCCTTGCCTGCCTCAGGTAAGGAGGTGACGGATGGCGCTATGGATAAGGGAGCGACCATGTTGTGAGCCACACTTTGTCCTCTAGGGCAGCGTTTTTCAACCACTGTGCCGCGGCACACTAGTGTGCCGTGAGATATTGTCTGGTGTGCCGTGGGAAAAATTCCAATTTCATCCGTAACATGTGGCCTCGGCTCACAAATTAGGGTTGCCAACCGGCCGGTTTTCAGCCGGCCTGGCCGGTTTTTCCATGGCCAGGCCGGCTGCCAGCACAGTTGTAAAACCGGCCATTGAAAAGCCGGTTTTTTGCTCTGGCCGCAAGATCGGGAGCGGCCAGAGCAAAAAACCGGCTTTTGTGCCGAAGTCCGCGGCGCGAACGCGATCGCGATTCCCTATAGCAGTGCAGCCGCTGGTTCTGCTTTGTACAGAGCAGCGGCTGCACTACACTTACATTGAAAAGTAAAGAGAAACTGTGTCAGGAGCCCTCCGATCATGCAGAGCCCGAGGAAGTGATGTCATGGGGGCGGGCTCCTCACAGGCTGTCTTTCCTTTTCAAATTAACTTTAGCTGCAATAAAGTTAATTTGAAAAGGAAAGACAGCCTGTGAGGAGCCCGCCCCCATGACATCACTTCCTCGGGCTCTGCGATGACCGGAGGGCTCCTGACACAGTTTCTCTTTACTTTTCAATGTAAGTGTAGTGCAGCCGCTGCTCTGTACAAAGCAGAAGCAGCGGCTTGGGCAGAGGGGTGTGTGTGTGTGTGTGAGTGAACCAGCAAGGGGGGGGAGTGTGAGTGAACCAGCAAGGGGGGGGAGTGTGAGTGAACCAGCAGTGGAGGGGGGGGGTGGTGTGAGTGAACCAGCAAGGGGGGGGGCGATGGTGTGAGTGAACCAGCAGGGGAGGGGGGGTAAGTGAGTGAGTGACCCAGCAGGAGGGGTGAGTAAGTGACAGGGGGGTGGGTGAGTGAACCAGCAGTGGAGGGGGGGGGTGGTGTGAGTGAACCAGCAGGGGAGGGGGGTTGGTGTGAACCAGCAGGGGAGGGGGGTTGGTGTGAGTGTTTGATTCCTATTCAAGAGAATTACTTTATATATAGTCAATATAGGCACAGAGGTAAATTTTTTTTAACATTTTCTAATGGTGGTGTGCCTCGTGATTTTTTTCATGAAAAAAGTGTGCCTTTGAACAAAAAAGGTTGAAAAACACTGCTCTAGGGGGTCTGCTGCAGCTCTGCCCCCTGGTGTAGGGGGGGGGCCATTTCCGAGAGGAGAGCTTCTGGAATCCGTATTGCCTTCCCCAGAATTATTTTCTTCTTTGCAGCGGCCTGGTCCTTCTGGCATGGAAATTCAAACTCTGCAACCTCTGAGTGCCCATGAGCGCAGTCTGATGTGGGGCAGGCGGAGAGTGGCAGCCCTATTTGATTGCCTTTGGCTAAGCTTCCCAAGTGAGGGGCACCCCCTGGAGATGGGGAACAGCTGGGAGCTGTTCAAGATGTTGATTATGACTTGGATTCAGATGGCTTGGGACTGGTCTCTGACATAAATGTAGAAATACTTTCGCCTTCAGAAGATTGCAAAGAGGCCGGAGTGATCCATCTGTTCTGGAAGGAAGAACTGGTGGCATTTAATGCCAGGGCCTCATAGTAACATAGTAAATAACAGCAGATAAAGACCAGTATGGTCCATCTAGTCTGCCCAGTAAGATGGCAAGAGTAGGTGCACCTGCTGCTCCGTGCAGGCCACCCCTCCCCATGTCTTTGTTTAAGGGGTGAACCCACTGCTCCGTGTAGGACACCCCTGTATGTTGAGAAATTAGTTAAGTTTATTTTGATTTTATCCTGTTACTGTAAAGGGATCCACTGTGTCTGTCCCATGCCATTTTTATTCTGTCACTGCATTTGCTCCCAACACTTCCATCGGGAGGGCATTCCAAGCATCCACCACCCTTTCAGTGAAAAGGTATTTCATGACATTGCCTTTCAATTTACCCCCTTGCAACTTCATGACCTTGAACTTGACAGATGCTTCTGGTATGGAGCAGGAGTCGAAAATGCATCTGCTGCTTTAAGGGGAGCGAAAAAACACTACTATCTTCACGTTCCCAGAGATGATCAAGGAATATGATACAGTTGGAGTGGGTCTCTCCCAACTCCCCACCTAAGTGGTTAAGGGTGTGTAAGAAGATCTGCGCTCTCACAGAGAAGGAGTGTGTTGAGTGGCTTGGTATTCCCAAGGTGGATGCACAGGTCACGGTAGTTACCAAATGAACCACCATTCCTGTGGAAGTCAGATCGGTCTTAAAGGATTTTCTACAACTATTACTACTGAACATTTGTATAGCACTACAGGACATATGCAGCACTGCACAGATGCATATAAAAGATGGTCCCTGCTCATCAGAGCTTACAATCTAGTCAAAAGAGACAAAACAGTAGCTGTAGACATAGGATACATCTAGGGGGAATGATAAGGAAACACAAAAGAGACCAGATAAGTCAAGATCCAAAAGTGGCAGTGAAGAGGTAAATTTTCAGCCTGGGTTTGAAAAGGGCCAGAGAAGGCACCTGACATATAGACTCAGGTAGTTTATTCCTGGACAGTAAGGTGGCTTCGTTGTTGAAGAGCCAGTTTGCCATGACGGCTGCAATTCTGCAGCTGGCGGTATGTACCAGCCTGACTTCTGGAGCCCTGTTCCAGTGGATTCAGTCTATTCCTCCAGATGATACTACTACTCTTCTGGAGTCTGCTATGACTTTCCTTTCTGATGCCATGTATGACCTGATACGTTTAGCAGCCAGGGATGATGCCCCGATGACAGTGTCACAGCGTTGGATTTGACTCTGGCACTGGACAGCGGATTCATCTTCCATAGCTCGGTTGGACCAACTGGCTTTTAAGTAAAAGCTTCTTTTTGGTGCCATTCGGAGAAGCTGGTGAAGGACCTTGGCAAGACAAAATCTTACTGCCTTCTGGAAGACAGGTCCAGGGGACTTGTGAAGCGGGCTAGTGCCCTTTTCTCGTCCACCGAGGGCATGCTGGTCAGATCCCAGGGACTCTTGGAAATTTTGTCAATACTGGCCTGGAAAGCCTTTCTTCCCCTCTACTTTTGGACTTCGGGCTCATTCTTAGTCCTTTCATTGCATACATGGGCTCAGGGACTCTGTTCCCTCCAGGGGAGGACCCTTCCAGGCTGCACAATTAAGGTTTGGGGGCTGATTCCCTCATTCCTGCAGTTGGAGGCAGGCTTCACTTTATTTTTCAGGAATGGGCCCGGGTTACTAAGGATCGCTGGGTGCTAGACAACATTCAGTTTGGCTATGTCCTGGAATGCAAAGAGCCGATTCCGGATGCCTTTGTCATCTCCCCTTGTTTATGTTTATGTTTATGTTTTATTTCATTTGATAAAAACTGCCTTTCAGGGTAGGCAAAGCGGTGTACAATAAAACCAAATTAAAAGAAGGCCGAAGCCAACGAAATGGAATGGAAATACAAATTCTTAATAGGAAAGCAATAAAACAGGAGAGACAGGACCAAAAACATAAAGGAGAACAAACACGAGGAAAGCAGAGGATAGGGCAAGTGGGATTCACACGAAGGGAGAGGGGACATCAAACGCCAGGGAAAAGAGGTGGGTTTTTAAGTTCTGTTTAAAAGTGGGGTGGTGAGGTTCCAGGCGGAGTGAGGAGGGGAGGGAGTTCCAGAGGGCGGGGCCGGCAAAAAAGAAAGCAGAGGAACGGGTAGATTGTAGATGGGCATGGGAAGGGGAGGGGAGAGCGAGGCGGTTAAGGTGGAAGGAACGAGGGGTGTACCTGGGAGAGTGAAAAGAAAGAAGGTCAGTTAAGTATTGAGGGGTGCCTGTATGAAGAGCTTTGTGAACCAGAATAAGCAGCTTAAAGTGAGCACGGTAGGGAAAGGGGGGAGCCAGTGAAGACAAAATAATAGGGGCGTTATGTGATCATGGGGGGAGGAGTGGGTGACCAAACGGGCAGCGGTATTCTGGATCCGTTGTAGGCGGGACTGTTGGGATTTAGAAAGGCCGACGAAAAGTGAGTTTGCGAAATCAACCCGTGATATAACCAAAGATAGCAATAAAATGGTGAGAGCTGAAGGGAATAAGAAGGGGCGAACTGCACGAATTTGTCGGAGGAAGAAAAAGGAGGATTTAGTGACATGTGATATATGGGTGTGGAAAGATAGGTCAGAATCAAAGTGAACCCCAAGATAACGAAAGGAAGAAACTAGAGGGACAGGAGAGCCAGAGAAAGAAGGGGCCAGTGTGGGGGGTGGGTTGTTGTGGGAGAACCAGATAGCAATAGTCTTGGTGAGATTAAGGTGAAGACAGTTGCGAGTCAGCCAATTGGCCACAGTGGAAAGACAGGAGTTTAACGCGGAGAGGTCAGGACAAGAAGGGGAGGTGTGGTGTAGCAGAATAATGTCGTCAGCATAGAGAAAGGCAGATAATCCGGACTGTTGAATTAAAAGGGCCAAGGGGGCTAAGAAAAGGTTAAAAAGAAGGGGAGCCAGGACAGAACCCTGAGGGACCCCACAAGAAAGAGGGAAAGAGTCCGAGGGAGGGGTAGAGGAGGAAGGTGACAGGACAGCACAAGAACGAGAAGAAAGAAAAGAGTGGAACCAACGGTGAACAGTACTACAAAGACCTGCTTCCGTAGACGAAGAAGAAGGAGGGAGTGGTCAACTAAATCAAAAGCAGCGGAAAGGTCAAGTGCAACCGCCACCGAGATATCACCACGATCATGAGCCACGTGCAGTGCATTAGTGAAAGCAAGAAGAATAGTTTCGACACTGTGACCCTGACGGAAACCTGATTGACGAGGGTGAAGAAAATTAGTGGAATCAAGGTGGTGTGAAAGTTGTGCAAAGACGAATTTCTCTAGGAGTTTTGAGAGGAAGGGAAGGTTGGAGACAGGACGGTAGTGAGCTGGAACTAGGGGATCAAGTGAAGGGTTTTTAAGGAGGGGGCGAATTAAGGCATGTTTCCAGGAGTGGGGGAAAGGACCCTGTGGAAAGACTGGAATTAAACATAGTAAGAATAAATGGAAGGAGACCCAGTGAGGATTCCAGAAGCCAGGAGGAAGGAATGGGGTCTAAAGAGCAGGAAGTTTTCTTTGAGGAAGAGATGAGATGATGAAGTTCAGGGGGAGTGATCAGTGAAAAAGATGCCCAGCAGTGGGAGGTTTGGGAGATGGGAGGGGGAGAAGCGGTAGGGGGAGGGGAGAGAATCGGGGCAGGGCAGGAAGGTAGAGAAGCTCTCAGAGTAGATATTTTATTGCTGAAGCAGGCAGCTAGAAGGGAAGGCTGAGGAGATGGGAGGACCGGAGGAGCTGAAGCTGGGGAGTGAAGGGAGGTAAGAGACCGGAGGGTGGAGTAAAGGTGCCGGGTCTGATTTGGGGCATTCAGAATGGCATTAGTAAAAAATGTGCGTTTGGCAAGGTGGACGGAAAGAGCGGTAGTGGGAGTAACTAGATTTGAAAAATGAAAGTGAGGTGGGTGAAGGACTCTTACGCCACAGTCGCTCTGCTCTGCGAAGCTGCGTGCGCAAGAGTCGTAGACCCCCATGATACCAGGGATGTGTGGGGCGGCGGCGAATCGGCTGTGGGCGCAAAGGGGCAATACGGTCAAGGGCAGTTGCAAGGGCTGTTGACCAGAGGGTAGCTTGAGAGTTAGGTGAGAGGAGGGAAAAATCAGAGGGTAGGAGTTCGGTTGCTGTGGGAAATTGGTGGATGGTGAGAGATGAAAGGGCACGGGAGAGCCGCGGAGGAGGAGGGGTAGAAGGAGGAGGAGAAGAGGAGAAAGAAGAGGAGGAGGGAGAGTGGGGCCCCCGTGAATGAGAGCATAAAACAGAGAGGCAGACATGGTCTGTCCAAGGGAGAGGCATAGAGGAAAGGTTAGATAGTGCAAGAGAGGAAGAGGAGGATGTTAGGAGTAGGTCCAGGGTGTGCCCGGCCTGATGGGTGGGGAAGGGAACATGTTGTATGAGGGATAGATCTTGTAAGAGAGAGATGAAAGAGAGATCCCTAGCTGAAGTGGGCGAGTCCAAGTGTAAGTTGAAATCCCCGGCAATAAGTAGATGGGGGAAAGCGAGAGAAAGGTCAGTGATGGTCAAGACAAGGGAATCCCAAAGCTCAGCGCGAAGAGCGGGGGGGGGGGGGGGAAAAAAAAAGGAGCACATGCATAGGAGGGGAGGTGTGGAGGAGGAGCAAAAGGGCTTCGGGGTAGTGGAGCGATGGATGGAAAAGCTGACTGAAGGAGAGGGTGGGCCGTATCAAAGCGGCCACACCGCCACCAGATTTACCTAAACGTGGAGTGGAAACCGCAGAAAAGCCGGGGGGAAGACAGCGGGCGAGGAGGGCATCCTCCCCGTCCCTAAGCCACATCTCAGTCAAAAGAAGAAGGTCGAATGAGGACCTGAGAACAAGATCATGGATAAGGAGAGTTTTGCTGCGTAAAGACCGACAGTTGACTAAGCCGAAAGAGAGGAAAGACTTAGAGGGGGTAGAGGGTAAGGAGGGCAGAAGAGGATTGGTCGTAATTGGGCAAGCACGAAGGTTTGAGAGACAGCGAGATCGTGTGCGAGGCAACGTGGCAGGACGTCTGCCCCAGAACACAGGAATAGTTTCCATGGGGTAGAAAGGAGAGAAGGGAGCGGGAGCAGAAGGACAGGGCAGGAGATCTGCCGAAAGTGAATTTATTTATTTATTTAGACAGTTTTGTATACCGCCTTATCCTTCAATCAAAGCGGTCACAACACAATTGGGGGATACATTTAACACGTGGGGATATGAGACACATACGCTAATACTTACAGGGAACATGGGCAGTGGAGGGTTAAGTGGCTTGCCCAAGACCACAAGGAGCATCTGTGGGACTAGAAACCCCAGTCCTTCCAGCCCAAGGTTGCTGTCCTCTAGTGGGATTTGAACCTCCGACCTTCCGGCCTGAAGTACCTTGCCCCAACCACTAGGCTACTCCTCCAGAATACTGTGGGAGATAAACTGGGCAGCTGAAGAGAAGAAACGTCACCAGACACTAAGAGAGCACAAAGACTAAATAAAAGCAAAGACTTAAAAAGCACTGTAAATATACAGCCGCCGGAGCGGCCCCAAGGAGCGCACCTAAGGAGCACGTCGTGCTCCTTAGGTGCGCGCCCAGGCGACGAGCGCCGCAGGCGCTCTTCTTATATAGCTGGAAGGCAGTGTACCTCTTGGGACCCCTTGTGGATCTGTGATCAAAAGTGCCGCTGTGTGGACCACCTTGGACAAGTTACTGTGCCTAAAGGCAGTGATGCCCATCTCCCTGGACGAGCAGGGCAGGGGCAGATATTCCATCTGTTTTGTGGTGCCAAATCAGGATGGTTCCTTTCTGCCCATTCTGGACCACAAGGGGGTCAACGAGCACTTGCGCATCCTGTGCTTCCGGATGGAAACGTTGCACTCTGTAATTCAAGCAGTGTACCAAAGGAAGTTCTTGACTTCTCTGGATCTGGCCGAGGCATATTTTCGTATCCCAATCTGGGTGGATCAGCAAAGGTGTCTGCATTTTGCCATGCTTGGCTCTCACTATCAGTTTGCCATCCTCCCCTTTGGGTTATCCACCATCTCGAGGATGTTCTCTTGGGTCATGGTGGTTCTGGCTTTGGTGCTGAGGGATCCGTAGCCATCCATATTAGAGTGACTGACTTATCCCAGGCACGTTCCTTTCAGAAACATCTCAGGTGGCATCCCGAGTGGTGTTCTTTTTGGAAAGCTTTGGCTGGGTGATAAATCAGGGAAAGAGCCAGCTGTTGTGTTCCCAGACCCTGGAGTTTCTGGGAGCATGTTTCAACATGTGAGTGTTGTCGCGAGCACTACCCTGGCGGCAAGTAGAGGTCAGGGCAGGTCGGACACAACTATATAGAGATGAGATTGGCCAGTAATCCAGAGGCCCAATTGACTTTTGGTCCTATTAGTTTCCTGGGTCCAAATCTTCATTGAAATCAACTGCACAAAATGGTGGGAAAATAAAGGCTTTTATTTCCCTTTCTCGCAAGGGTTCAAATGATTGGGCAACAACAACAACACAAAATGTCCTTACGTCAGGTAAGAAAAAGTAAAACAGAAGTTTAAAGCAAAAACTGTTACTTTCACAGTAGCGATGATATTCACACAAACAAGAATGTTCTAGGCAGCAATACATATAGCTTACAAGCCTGGCAAGGATTCTAGGCTTCCCGTAGTACAGTACGTACAGTCCATTTCTGTATCTGAAACCTCATCTGCCAGTTGCATTGGCTCATAGCCCGAAGCCTCTGACTCTGAGTCCCTGGTTTCAGGAAAGTTATAGTCAGGCTTCTTATATAGCTCCTCTAGCACTGCCCAATGTTCTGGGTGAAGCGAAGAGCATCGGCTCTGTGCTGTTTTGTATTGAGAAGATTCCTCTCTACTTAGAGGTTTTATAGCAGCTTTATAAAAACACTTCTTATTCAAAACTCTCTTATCAGGTAAACTTTTTTTATACCTTGTATCATAAGAAGGTTTACCTTGTGAATTTGGCTTCTCTGTTCCAAGTGAAGGTTGAGGCCTGCACCAGTTTCTCTTCTGGCTTGCCCGTACAGCACGGCTTAGGTCTTCAGGCTGTCTCTCATTTGGTTTTAGACAACAGTTGCAGCAATGCTTTTGCCTCTCTGGGCAAACAGCTCTTACTCCTCTTTGAGCTGAGACCTTCCCAGGTTCTTCATTAGCTCCCAGGCAATCACCTTTCACTCTGGGTGATTTGCTAGCAGTGGAATAATCAGGTTTCCATTCTAACCTCTTTTCCTCTGTGCTGCCTTCTTTCCTGCTGCACGCTTTCCTGCTGCATTCACTCCTGCTGCCTTCACACCTGCTGCATCCTTTCCAGCCGCCTTTCCAGCTGCCTTCCTTCCAGTCTTCCACACCCTCCTTAAGAAATCCTCCTGCGCTCCAGGATTGGAAGCTGGCTGGCATTACCTCATGACCAGTGGGGCGTGGTTCCTCAGCTACTCTAAAGTCCCTCTTGCTCCCTCTATCTGGCTCCTCCAGATATTGCAGCTTGTATGTATCTTTTTCTCTGTTTAAAGCATTTTCTTTTCTCTCAACCGGGTCTGCTGGGTGACAGTGTTCAGGAAAAAGTCAAGACTGTGGGATTGCCTGACGCTGTTCTGTGTGCAACAGGCTCCCAGAGTCTGGGATTATTTTCAGCTCCTCAGATTGATGGTAGATGGTGCCATGGGCGCGTCCTCACATGCAACTGTTCCAGTGCAGGCTCCTGTCCCGATAATGGTAAAGGCCAGCCTGCAGAGGTGGCAGCAGCTCTGTCATCTGCGGAAGGGTGTCTCACTAGATGATTTCTCCTGGATCCTCCTGACAATGAATGCTAGCCTTTTAGGCTAGGGAGCCCATTGCCAAGACTGTATGGTCTATGGCTGTTGGGACTGCAGGGAAGCGGTGTGGGTCCATCAACTTCCTTGAGGCGAGGGTCATCAGGATGGCTCTTCTATGTTTCTGGCGCCTGGTCAAGGGTTGGGTGGTTTGAGTGTTTTTGGACAACGCCATGGCAATTGCTTATGTCAATCGGCAAGGCAGCATGAGGAGTGCTGGGGTAGGTCTGGAGATGGTTCTCCTGTTTGTCCATTCTGGCAATGTGCTGAGCCAAACAAGGCTAGGAAGCTTTTCTCCGCCCAAGCAATGTGATTTTGTGTATAGAACGCAACACGAGCAAGATTGTCCTGGTGGTGCTGGATTGGCTGGGAAGAGTGTGGTTTGGAGACCTCATGTGACTCCTGCAGGCAGCTCATCTTTCGTTGCCTCTATCTCAGGGCCTGTTGTGGCAGGGACCGATCATCCTGGAGGACCCGCTTCCCTTCTCACTTACAGCTTGACTCTTAAAAGGAGATGGCTAGCACATAAGGGCTATTCTCTGGCATTGGTCCCCATTCTGCTCGAATCCCAGAGGAGGTCTACCAAACTAGCATATGTACAGGTCTGGTGCCCTTTGAGCGATGGTGTGACGCTCGGCAGTTGGCTCCTGAGGTGGCCAAGGTGCCATCTCTGTTGGCTTTTCTACAGGATGGCTTGTGTGAAGGGCCTTTCCCTTAGCTCCCTGAAAGTTCAGGTGGCAGCTTTGGCCTGTTTCCAAGGTTCAGTGGCTGGTAAGTGTTTAGCCTTGCACCTGGATGTCTCATTTATTTATTTACATTCTCTTATATACCGCGCTATTCTGCATCAGTGCGGTTTACATTGAACAAACTGAAATTACATTGAACAGGGTATTATAACTTGGAGATAACTATTTTACAGGGAACATGGGCTATGGAGGGTTAAGTGGCTTGCCCAAGACCACAGGGAGCACCTGTGGGACTAGAAACCCCAGTCCTTCCGGCCCAAGGTTGCTGTCCTCTAGTGGGATTTGAACCCCCGACCTTCCGACCTGAAGTACCTTGCCCCAACCACTAGGCTACTCCTCCACATGCTTTCTCTGGGGGGGGGGGGGGGGGTTGTTGGCATCTGCATCCTCCCCTCCGGTCTGTGGTCCTTTCCTGGGATCTGTGTATGGTGCTCAAGGCCTTGATGGTGGCAGCTGTTGAAGTACGCAACTTTGAAGAATTTGACTTTCAAGATAGTCTTGGACATGATTTGTTCCACAAAATGGATTTCCTTTCAGGCTTTGACTTTCTGAGATCCTTATCTGTCATTTTCAAAGGAGGCCGTCTCCATTGGGCCGGTGCATTCCTTCTTGTCAAAGGTGATTTGTTCCTCTCATGTGAACCAGGTGGTCTGTCTGACCTCCTTCTGAAAGGAGCAGTGTCGGGGGAAGGATAAGGGTCTTTGCCTTGTGGATGTCCGGAGGGTGCTTCTCTGGTACTTGGAGGTTATGAATTTTTTTCGTAAGTCTAATCATCTTTTTATACTGTTTGGTAGCCTGCACAAGGTTGACACAGTGGCTAAGTGGACTTTAGGATGTCGGATTAAGGAGGCCATTGCCTTGGTGTATCTGTTGCAGAACCGGCCAGTTCTGGAGGGTTTCTGTGCCCATTCTACCTGAGCACAGGCGCTTTGTGGGCAGAGCGGAACTCAGTAGCCCCTGGAGACTTTTGTTGGGCGGCAATGTGGGCATCGCTTTCTACTTTGGTTAAGCATTACCACTTGGATGTCCCTGCATGGGTGGACACAGCCTTTGGCTCAAGACTTTGCGAGCTGCTGTGTCTTCTTCCCGCCCTGTGGAGTTGTAGCTTTGGTATGTCCCACTTGTCTGCACTGATCTAGCAGGACGATATGGAAGGTGACATTTTACTTACCAGTTAATGTCCTTTTCTTGAGACTTCATTTGGAGTGCTGTGTACAGTTCTGGAGACTACACCTTCCAAAGTATATAAACTGGGTGGACAATGAACACAGGGAGAGCTAGGCCCTCGCACAGAGGTACAAGAGAACGCAAGAGGCGAGGGTCAATTGTGGTCACTGGTGCTATAGTTTATTGGAAACAAACCCCAACGCGTTTCGGCGTGAAGCCTTCTTCAGGGGGTACGCATCTTAAAGAAATAGAGATACATAAATATCCAAGATAAAACCACAAAATAAAATAAAATTGCATCTAAAAAGACAATAATTAAAAACAAAAAAAATACATGAATTAAAATGCAGACCAATAAATAAATAAGTAAATAAATAGAGAAAACATTGTATCATATGAAACAATCAAATAATAACACCGTAAAAATATGTAAAACAATAAATAAATAGACTAGTAAGAACCATAGAAAAACTTAAAAGTATTACACAACATACATATAAACACCATTGAAATCATTCTAAAAAGTACTGGAAACTCAAGGCAATAAGAAACAATTCTATGGAGACAAGGAAGACATATTTACAAAGGCACCGCATGTGTGTGTATAGTCTTTAAAAAGACTTCATTCGATCAATACTGGATGGCTAGAAATGTATAAAACATGGCATAATAATTCATCCCAGAGCCAGAAGGGAGCAGTTAAGTAAATGTAAGTCAAAAGTGTATATCAAGGAATGAAAGAATCAGATATGTCTTGAAGAAAACTGATGAAAATTCTTCATACAAAGAGGGGCAAAGACTGTGCTGGGTGAACATGAAATATTGTACTACTTATTCAAATCATATACACTATCATGAAATAATCCAAAAATGTATTTATTAATTTAAAAAAATATATTTATTAATAAAAAGGGGAGGACACAGGACAGTGAGGGCACATTGATAGACCACAGAAAATCAAAAAGGCCTGCCGTGCCAAAGGAGTGTAACAATCAAGTCAAAAAATCATATTATTAATCACGGCTCTTCTTACATTACTAAATCGTGCTCTCTAATGTACTGTAGCATAAAAGAACGCCATGTGAGATTGAACTATAGAGTCATAATTTTTCTAGATCTGAATGTCCAAAACATCTTAAAAAAAGGGGAGGTTAAAAAATAGTAATAAAAGAACGTATGCTTGACAAGCTAAGAACACCAGTAAAATTATTAAAATGGGAGGGAAAGGAAAGACGGATAAAGCATCATAAATGCATGTGGCTACAGTGTGATATCAAGCTTTATATAACTGTTAAGAAAGAAATGGCATACCCAAGTCAAAGACCTGTCTATAGTGCAGCGTCAAAGTCCCGAAAATTCATGGAAAAATCAGACGTGAGCGGGTCTGCAAACAGCATCTTTTTGTAGCTCATGTTTTTGCGCCGATTCTAGGTTCATTATCATAAAATCGTGCATGTCAAGACAAATTGTCCACTAAAAGGTTTGTGCAATGCTAATGAACTTCTGCTCCGAACTGCATTTATTTAGTAAAGTGTGTGGTATTTAATATAATGTTAGTACCGTTAAAAAATAAAAAAGAGATCACATAATAAAAACGAGTAATTGTGGCATACAAATACTTTGCATAGCAGCAAGGCTATTAAAAAACAGGAAAGAGTAAGATTAAATAAAAAAATGCATTATAAAAACAGTCCCTGAATGAATATATAATAAATGAATATATATCTTAAGAGCATGACTAAAACGATGCTGTCGTGATTAATTGAACCCATTAAAAATTAATAATAAAAAAGTGAGTTGTCATAAAAACTGTTATCATAAAAACTGTATATAAAAAATGCAAATTGTATACATAATTACATGATAGAAGTGAACCTTTGAGCATAAAAAGTGTTTTGAACAATATAAAACCATGATTAAAAGCTATAAGATATGTGTCTTAAAGGGTACTATTATAACTCTTTTTTTATTATTTATTTATGCAATTTTACAACAAATAATCAAGCGACGCTTGTACAGAAAACAACTACTTGTACAGCAAAAGAATAAAGAAATATATACAGAAACTCAGCAAATAAGAGTATAGTTAGCCCACAATTTCAGGTGAGGCAGCATAAAAAAGAAACAACCAAGGATAGGTGGGTATACATCCATACAGGAAAAAGGAAACTAAAGAATCCAAAACAGAGGCGAGGACAGAGCTATAATAAGTATGAATGAGACCTTACTCAGAGAGGGGAAGATGTATCTAAATGGGAGCTGACAAAAGAGGACAAATCCTCCGGTTGAAAAAAAACATATTTATTCGCTCTAAAGAAAATTATACACTTACAAGGAAAACGTAATAGGAATGAAGCACCAATCTGACTAACACCAGGCCTTAATAACAAGAAAGCTCTACGCCTTCTTTGAGTCTCTCTAGAGACGTCTGGGAACATCACAATTTTCTTCCCCATAAATAAAGCAGAACATTTTTTAAAGTAAAGCTTTAATATCAGATGGAATTGCAAAAGTTACTAACATAGTAGAAACTACAAGATCCGATTCTTTAGGTGATTGCAAAAGAGCAGATACATATATAATTCATTAAAAACATAATCATGAATATCCAAATATCCAAATTTGGATACATGAATCCAAATAGAGTCTAAAAACCTAAGCTGTCAAAAAGAAAGGGAAATGTTTTAGTGTGAGAGGGCTGTTTAAGTATGAGAGACCTGTAGGGATAGACCTATATTAAAATTAGTATCATAAAAAATATGAAAAAATAAAATTATTAAGAATAAAGGATGGCAGGCAACCTTAGTGCAATGATGGGTACACCTTTTAATGTGGCTTTTTGACATCTAATTGGCAGACTAGATAGGCCTTATGAATGTCTTCTGCCAATGCAATTCAATGTGTGCCTTTGAGAAAATGCTGATTCCTAGCAGCCCCGCAGCTCCTGGGTTTTCTTGGCAGTGTGACTGGAAGTAGATTGCCAGGCCTTTCTTCCCTGGCAATGGAGGGTTAAGTGACTTGCCCAAGGCGACAAGGAGTGCTAGTGGGAATCTCTGCATACTATCTTCTGCCATTATGTTTTATATTTCTCTTTATGCAGATGGTGGTGCTAGCAGGTTAACTTATAAAACACCTATAAGAGTTCTTCTTTAGGGATTAAAGTTTGTTATAGACTAATTCTGAGTCAATATTAAATTAAAATCTTGCATTTAATGGGCAAGCCTTTGTGCCTTGTGCATTGGCTTTTAACATCAAAGAACTTCCTCTTTAGCATGCTCTTGAAATAGAGATCTGGGTATGCTATGGTATTGAAATACTGTTGTTTCTTTAGCGGTTTGTAATACTTATGTTACAACTTTTGTACTTGTTCAAGTTTATCCTTTTTTGATGAGGAGCCATTGAAAAAGTTGTAAGGCATTGGTCATGTCTTTTATGGAGTACTGTAACCATTTCTTTGCGGGCCTGTGTTAAGGAAAGTCCTTTTAATGCTATATGCTACTTGCAGAGAAAGCATTCTCTCAAGGACTCTGGCCAGAACGCAGGCAAACAGAAGTCCTTTTGGGAAAAAACAAAAAAGACTGCAAAAGAGCGTGCAAGGCCAGTTTTATTAGTGCTAGCCTTGGTTCTAAGGACAAATTAAAAACAACACTCACCTTAGCAAGTGTTCAAGAATTCCTATGAAACAAGGTATGCAGGAAAAAGAAAAGATAAGGCAAGGCAGGAGCCCAGATAAAACTAGGGGCTGGAATCCAATACAGCAGCATGAACTGGAATGGAAGCTGGAAGAAGACAAGAGGCAAGACAGAAGGCAGGAGCCAGGAACACAGAAGCAGAAACAATAACCCATTACTGAACCAGTCCAGAGGCAAGGCAGATAAATGTACAGTTCTCTGAACTGACCTCAGCAGGCCCAATCAAGACAAGGACAGACCAGGACAGACAATGCACAGGAACGATTCATACCCGACAGAGATGGATAAGACAGAAGACACCAGAGTACTTACCCATCCAACAGAGACACAGGAGGGAAGGGAACAGCTTCTCCTAAAGGAGGGGGAAGTTCATGCCAAGCACAGCATAGATCTGCCTTTGTGCATTGCCTTACATGAACATGCAGAGGCTTGGATGGGCAAGAGAACCAGGACTGCGTAGAACAGGAGTGCAGAAGTGGTGTCGGGCCAATTGAGCAGGAATCCAGGGGCTGGACTGGGGAGAACAGGTATGGAGCAGAAGCCAAGGAGCAGCAGGAAACCTCGATGGAGAGAGGTTCTGATGGAAGTATCCAAAGAGTCTGTTGTGCGAGCAGTGGTGTGTCTCACTAGCTCCCCTTAATTACTGTCTCCAATAAGGCATGCCCTGCACTGGACTAATGTGCCTTACATGTGTGTGTCCATTCCTTGGCAGTCAGAGGCTAAATTTCTTCTGGTCTTTCCTTAGAGTTTATCTGGATATCCAGTGGCTCCGAGGCAGATTCTCAGCCTCCTCATACTAGGGTCCTACCAACCCTGAGAGATGTCTAGGAAGACATCTATGCGGGTTATAAATTATCCAGATATGACAGGGGTCAGGGGAGGAGGAAGGGGGTTAGTTGGTTAAGCTGCATTGGCTTCCAGTGCTTGGATGGGTTATGTTTAAATTTTGGTAATGGTGTTTAGAGCACTGGGATTAATGACCTGACATTTCTTCAGAATGGGTTCAAATGGTGCTCTCTGAGGCATTCGCCAAGGTCTAGTGAAGGGGCATCGTTAGATATTCCCCATTTTGATGAAGTCTGGAAAAGCAAATGTCAGAAAAGGGCATTTTCATTGGAAGTCTTTTTGTTATAGAACTCAGCTGCTGTAGATATTAACTCTGAGGATTCCTATTGGGTTTTTAGGAAGGAAAAAAATGTTTTGTGGCTCTTCCCTCAGTTGCGTAAAAATGGGTATGATGATCTTTGGCTCTGTTATTGGACGTAATTTGGCGGTGGCCTGAGCAATAGATATTGTATTATAGGCTTTATTTTGTGGCTTCTTTTAATTCATTTTAGCCTCCTCTGTTTACTTGCAGTTTCTTGTCTCTTCTTTGAGGTGGAAAAGATTTGGTATGATTCATTTTATGAGGAGAGTGTATGGGGTTTGGTATTTGGGAGTGGTTAGGAATATGTGTTACTATGGGATGGTTTTTAAAGAGGGTTGTCTCCTTTTGGGGTTGATGCAGTTACCTTACCTTAGAGCCATGCACTAAAGCTCAGCTCATTGTTTTCTAACATAAGTCTAATGCAGAAAGATTTCTCACCAGTGCTGTAAACAAAAGTATGCAAACTGTGCTGTGCGCAGAACCCACGTGCTGACCTAGGAGAGCATGTGCACAGGGATCTGCTCTGGAAGCACCTGTGTCCGCACCCACCGCACCAATGATGGAATGGTACTTGGCACATAGCAATGTTAATATTTATTCACAAAATAGCACTCTGTAATGGGAGTTATTTTATCATTTATTGCATTTGATATACCGCCCTATGAGGCATTCAGAGCCGTTTACAAAAACAAATTCAAAAAACCAAAAGAAATAGAAAAGAACTACAATAATTACAGGAAAGCAACATTCAAACTAGGTAAAAGTCAAAGACATAGGTCCATCAGCATCTATTCATGCTTTGGACATCTGAAAATAGGCATAGAGACGTCCAAAGCACGAAGACTTCTCCAGAGGAATTTAGAATCTGGGTCTGTGGACATCCAAATGCAAGGACATCCAAGTCTGAATTGGGGGCATGGTGGAGGCGTGACCGGGTTGTTCCCAAGAAACTGGTCGTCTCTGCCTGATCTCAGAAATATCCTGGATGTCTGGAGTCGCATCTAATGTTATACCTATTCCAGGCACGAATAGGCATTGGGAAAGTGCTCATTATGGCCATTAAGCATCCAGGGGATGTAGAGAAGATGGCATTCAACCATCCTCAGTGTTCTACACAATCACAATGATATCAGCAGTGGAATTTGAACCCTGGCTTCCCTGGTCCTAGGCCCACTACTCTTTCCATTAGGCCAGGGGTGGGCAATTCCGGTCCTGGAGGGCTGCAGACCAGTCAGGTTTTCATGATGTCCCTAATGAATATTCATGGACCTATTTCCATTCAATGGAAGGCAGTGGATGCAAATAGATCTCATGAATATTCATTAGGGACATCATGAAAACCTGACTGGTCTGCGGCCCTCCAGGACCGGAATTGCCCACCCCTGCATTAGGCTATTCCTAGAGATCCACGGTCTGGAATACTATTCCAGGGACATCTATGTAGACACTCCTGCAGACATCCATATTGGCATGCCCACATTTGTGAAATTATGCCTGAACTTGGTCATGACTGCTTTTTTTCAGACATTCTGGCTTGGACGTCCCAGCTTGCACTTGGACGTTATTTGTAAAATGCCGCTTCATATGTATGAATGTTATACATATACAACTCCAAGGCGCCATACACAGTACAGTACTTCGGAGTTGCATGAGCAACATTTGCTGATATGATGGAATGCTGTTCTGTGCATAAATGATGATATTTCAAAAATTGGTATGCACCAAATAGAATTCCAGCATATGCTGCAGAAGAAATGGACAAAAACTCCTCAGTGACACTGAGTGGAGAACAATGACCTACCCTTTAGGCCTCCTGAAACCTTGCGTTAAAACCCCAGCATTGAGCTCAGCCTTCTGGTCTTCTGTGTGCTTCTCTGCATCTGAGCTGCATAAGCTAATTGCTTCGTCACCATACTTTTAAATGGATTTAAATGTGTTGCACGCTGCTTTGTGCATAGTTAGCTCATTTGCAAACTTGTTCCTGTATTCGTAGCACACAAAATTGTCTGCTAAAACTGAGCTAACCTTTGCACAAAGCCTAGTGCACTTTTCTGCATTGACTTCTTTCTGTTTAAAGGAATAATCAGCCAGTAGACCATTCTACTTGTAGTGAGTTCATGGTTTACGGTGGCAGCAAGGCCGACCCAACTATTAGGCAAGCTAGGTGGTTGTCTTGGATGACAGCTTGTGGGGTGCGGCAAAGAGCAGGGCATTCAGAGCTAAACAATAGATTGTGATAGCCAGGGGGCATAAAAGTAAGGTTTGCGTAGGACACCAACATCTTGAACCAACTCTGAGACTGGCCCTGGGTGACAGAATTTGTCCTGGGCAGAAAAAGGTGATGCTGTGTCATGCTGCAGTCACATAGAAATATATCCTAACCATCGCTGAAACTTGAGGATGGCAGTATTCAGATTTCGGATGACTTCCTTGAGCTTTAATTCCGTGTCCATTTGTAATAAAACCAACAAAATTCAGTTTCTTCTGGATACCCAGAGTACCTCGGATTTCACAGGATTACATAGTAACATGAGAGTTCAATCACTTAATCACTTTCTCCAGATAGCTGTTCAACCTAGAGACTTTCACAGCTTGATCTTTGCTAACTGAAATCTACAGTTGAATACTGTTTAAAGATGGCATTCTAGCCAGTACCATAGTGATCAATTCCATCAGTCAGTAGAGGCAAATATTAAAGAAATTCCGCCAGGCTTGCCCACAAAGATGCCTGCAAAGTATGGGATAATATGGGACTTTTATACAATCATTTAAGAAGCAGTAATTTGAATTGCTCATTATCGATGATCTAGTAAGAAAGATGAGTTGTACCTGGTATTTTTAGCGCCTCTAGAATATAGTACCATAATATATGTTACAAACTATGGAAGTCATTTTGGAAGCCCTATTCCTGCTTTGGACTTCCAAAAATGGGCAAAGAGGCGTTCTAAGCACAGAGACATCTCCAGAGCCATTGTAGAAGCCAGCTCTGTATCCTCAGCGTGAGGCTGTCCAAGTCTGAACGAGGAAAGGAAACAGAGAGCAGGAAACCCTCACAGACAGCAGGAAACAAAAATAGCAGATACTTGGACAAGTGGTCAAGGCTCTTTTTATTGACACTGGACCAGCCCCAACGTGTTTTGGGCCAAAGGCCGCCTTCAGGGGGTGCAAACCTCGAAGACAGGCAAAAATTGGCAAATCAGAAAAGACAATCAAAAGAAACATCATAAATACATAAAAAGTTAAAAGTAAAACTATAAGTGGCATTCTTATTTATTTATTTACACGTTGGGGTTGGTTCAGTGTCAATAAAATAGCCTTGACCACTTGTCCATTTGTTTTTGTTTCCAAGTCTGAACGAGGGCATGGTGCAGATATTCCCAGGAACCTGGACATCCCCCACCTGATCTGAGAAACATCCTGGACACCTGCTTCAGTCACAAACAGGCATCTGAAAAGTGTTTGTTTTGGCTGAAAAACATCCAGAGGGGACAGAGGAGAAAGCATTCCATCACCCCCAGTACTCTGCACAATTTCAATGATAGCAGCAGTGGGATTTGAACCCTGGCTTCCTTAGTGCTAGCCCACTACTCTAACCATTAGACTATTCCTAGATGTCCAGATTCTGAAATACTATTCTAGGGATGACTATGTAGACACTCCCACAGATGTCCTTATGTGGCACGTCCACATTTATGAAATTGTGTCTGCACCAAGGACGTGCTTGCTGGGTTTTTGGGGTTTTTTTGCCAGACGCTCTGGCTTAGACATCCCAGATTACTCTTGGATGTCCTTTCTAAAATTCCCCTACACGATGATATGGTAGGATAATGAGTACTTGCTGCAGTGTGATTAAGAAGTGCTAAGCCAAGTGCTTGGAACTGTAAAAAAAAAAAGAGGCTATATCATGTCACAGCCTTTTCATTCCATGCACTGTAGTAATATGACATCAAACAAAATATCAGAGTATATTGCTTCACGCTCATAAATTTTATTTATTGATTGTCAGAAGACATTTCCTTTCCTGTCAACGAGCTTTTCTGCAGCCTTCATATTTCATGCTGGCATGCCTGTTGTAATACATATTCACGTCTTTGCTAAACTGCATAAGCGAAACCATAGGAGCAGTTCATTGGGCCATTCAGAAAGAAGCTGCTTTATAATGTGATTACAAATTCACGTTTTTAGGTATGTTTCAACTAGATAGGATCACAGCAGACTTTACAAGGTACAGCAGGAAAAATCATGCAGCCACTATTGGTGGCCTCATAACAAATCTTTACTGCCAAAATTGAATGGCAGCATTCAAAGGAAGACGGAACAATGCATAGCAGCTACTAGTTCAGTTACAGACTGCAGACTTTTGTTTTGATTAACTTATGTATATTTATTTATTTAACCATTTTTTTATACCACTTTATCCTTCGATCAAAGCGGTTTACGTTATAACTCAACATTATACAAAGAACGTTTAAACAGGGGAAGGGTAGCCCACTAACAAATTAACTTATGTACAATGTGGTATATATGGTATAAACTATGTACAATGCAAGTATGTGGCGTTGAAGAGTAGTTGCTGGTCCATGGCCTAGGGTCAACAGGTGGTAGCTTGGGTCTTCTCATTGGTCAGTTGGTTAAGTTACGTGTCTCAGGTGGTTTGTATAAAGGTAGAGTTTTCAGCTTCTTCCTGACGTTTTGTTCAGTTTTCAGTGAATTGTTTCAGACCAGTTGTTTCTAGTTGACTTAAATATGTATTTTTTGTTTACTGTTACTGATAAAATATCAAGCTGATAGGCTAATGCAGAAGGGGGAATGAATGTATGGAACAGTAGCCGCCTAGTGGAAATGGTAGAAGCAAAAATTAACCATTCAAGAAAGTGAAGGTAAAACCAAAGGTCAACTGAAGTTTATGACAAGCCTTGACAAATTTCTTGGAATCTAGGAGCCAGCCTAAAATCTAGTGGCCGGGCATCAAAACCTAGGTAACTGTGCATGCCCCCGTCAACCCAAAAAGGTATATAGCAGTTACTTTTTTACGTTTTAGGGCCTGATTTATTAAGATACTTCTCCCATTTTCTACAGTAAAAAGCTTAATAAATCAGGCCCCACGCCTCCTCCTCCTCCTCCTCCTACCACCCACATTGATCCTTTAAGCTATAACTGTGTGTGTGTGGCAGAGGTGTGGGGTACCTTTGTGTGTGTATGGGGCTGGGCTGGGGTGCTTCACCCTCCAACCACTTGAACCCTTCCCTCCCCACCATATCAACCCCTCTCCTGCTGTCCCTCTTCATGAACCTACAAGAGAGAAAGCTATTTTTGACCTAGTACTTAGTGGAACACACGATCTGGTGCAAGAGATAAGGGTATGGGGGCCACTTGGCAGTAGTGATCATAACATGATCACATTTGATTTAATAAATGGAGGAAGGACAGCAAGGAAATCCACAATACTACCTTTTAACTTTCAAAAGGGAGACTATGATAAAATGAGGAAACTAGTTAAGAAAAAACAAAAAGGAGCAACTGCAAAGGTTAAAGATTTACATCAAACATGGACATTGTGAAGAGTGGCTCAGTGGTTGGGACAGGTTACCTCAGGCCGGAAGGCCGGGGGTTCAATTCCCGCATGGGGACAAGCAACTTCAGGCTGGAGGGACTGGGGTCTCTAGTCACATGGCCACTCCTTGTGGCCTTGGGCAAGCCACTTAACCCTCCATTGCCTCAGGTACACTTAGATTGTGAGCCCTTCGTGGACAGGGAATAAAAAGTACCTGTTAGTATACATGTAAACCGCACTGATTCTAAAGAGCGCGGTATAAAAAAGAAATAATAAATAAAATAAATTGTTTAAAAGTGTTATCTTGGAAGCCTAGACCAGATGTATTCCATGCTTTAAGAAACGTGGAAGGAAGGAAAAAAACTGCCAGCAAGGTTTAAAGGTGAGGTCAGAAAGGCTATTGTTGCCAAAAAAGCATCTTTCAGGAAATGGAAAAAGGAGCCAAATGACAAAAATTGGAAACGACATAAGTACTGCAAGTTAGATGCAAGACATTGATAAGGCAGCAAAGATAGAATGTGAAAAAAAGCTTACCATGGAAGCAGAAACACACAATAAAAACTTTTTCAAGTACATTTGTAGCAAAAACCTATGAGAGAGTGAATTGGACCACTGGATGATAGAATAGTAAAAAGGGCACTAAGAGGGGACGAGGCCATAGCGGAGACACTGAATGAATTCTTTGTTTTGGACTTTTACTGAGGAAGATGTAGAAAAGTACCCATGCCTGAAATGGTATTTAAAAGTGATGCATCGGAAGAATTGAAAGAAATATTGATAAACTGGGGCGATGTATTATAACTATTTGATAAACTGAAGAGTAGCAAATCAACTAGACCAGATGGTATACATCCAAGGGTGTTGAAAGAACTGAAATATGAGATAGTTCACAGACTACTAATAGTAGGTCAGCAATCACTAAAATCATCAGTAGTGCCTGAAGACTGGCGAAAGGCCAATGTAATGCCAATTTTTAAAAAGGGTTCAAGAGGTGATCCTGGAAACTACAGACCAGTGAGCCTAACGTCAGTACTGGGCAAAATGATAGAAACCACTATAAAGACCAAAATTATTGAACATGTAGATAGTCATGGTTTAATGGGAGAAAGCAAACTTGGTTTTAGCAAAGGAAGGTCTTGTCTTACTAATCTTTTATACTTTTTTGAAGGTGTGAATGAGACGGTTGATACAGTGTATCTGGATTTTCAGAAAGCCTTTGACAAGGTCCCTCATGAGAAATTCTTGGCGAAATTAAAAATTCATGGGATAGGAGGCAGTATACTATTGTGGATCAGGACTTGGTTAAAAGATAGAAAGCAGAAGGTAGGGTTAAATGGCCAATTTTCTCAATGGGAAAGGTGAATAGTGGACTACGCCAGGGATTTGTGCTGGGCCCACTGCTTTTTAAAATATTCATATATGATCTGGAAATGGAAATAACGAGTGAGGTGATCAAATTTGCAGATGAGACAAAATTATTCAAAGTTGTTAAAACCCATGAGGATTGTGAAATATTGCAAGAGGACCTTGATAAATTGTAAGACTGGGCGATCAAATGGTAGATGAAATTTAATGTGGACAAGTGCAAAGTTATGCACCTAGGAAAGAACAACCCAAGCTATGATTACATGATGCAAGGTTCCACATTAGGGACCACCACCAAGGAAAAAGATTTAGGTGTCATGGATAACTCGTTGAAACCCTCTGCCCAGTGTGCTGCGGCAGCTAAGAAAGCAAATAGAATGCTAGGAATCATAAGGAAAGGAATAGAGAATAAAAGGAGGATATTAAAATGCTTCTGTATTGTTCCATGGTGTGACCGCACCTTGAATATTGTGTAAAATTCTGGTCGCCGTATCTTAAAAAGGATATAGCGGAATTAGAAAAAGTACAGAGAAGAGTCACCAAAATTGGTAAAGGGGATGGAAGGTACCTTATGAGGGAAGGTTTAAAAGATTTGGGCTCTTCAGCTTGGAAGAGAAAGCGGAGGGGAGATATGATAGAGGTCTATAAATTAATGAATGGAGTGGAACGGGTAAACATAGATTGGTTGTTTATGCCATCAAAAAGTAGAAAGACTAGGGGGCCTGCAGTGAAGCTACAATGTAACCCTTTTAAGACTAGCAAGAGAAAATATTTTTTCACTCAACGCGTAATCAAACTCTGGAATTTGTTACCAGAGGATGTAGTAAAAATTGTTAGTGTAATTAGGTTTAAAAAAGATTTGGACAGGTTCCTGGAGGAAATGTCCATAAACCACTATTAAAGAGGACCCGACACATCCACTGCATTGTGGAACCTGTGTCTCTTTTTGGGAATCTGCTAGGTGCTTGTGACCTGGATTCTCTGAATTCTGCCGATACTGGGCTTTGATGGACCTTGGTCTGACCTGGTATGGCTTATCTTTTCTTATGTTCACCCCCATTTCCCTTCCCAGACGCTCTTCCCTTCTCCCTCTCCCCTTGAACTCGCCCCCTGCCCTCCATTCCCCCCCCCCATTATTTTTTAAATTAAACCTGCTTTCCCTTTACATTTGTTTCAGCCTCTGCACTTTAATCTTTTTCCTTTTTTTTTCTTGCATGCCAGGCAGTTGCAATACCTCTGACATGATCGCGGCCTTTTACAACACTCCTGCTCACAGAATATGGAATCCCATGGGTAGAAGTACTGCGAAAGGCCACAATCGTGGCCAAGACCGTTGCTGTCTGCCCACAGGGATCCCTTCTCCCTCAAGCAGACAGCGCTGGTCTCAGCCCGATCGTGGTCTTTTGCAGCATTTCTGTCTGTGGGGATTTCATCTGCTGCAGACAGAAGTGCTGCAAAAGGCTGTGATTGCGGCCAAGACTGGTGCTGTCTGCCCATGGGAGATGGGATTCCCGCTGCAGACAGCGTCACCCTTAACAGCCCCTTTCCCCACATGTGCTCTGAACCCCAGGCCGCAGGTCCGATTTTTCAGTCATCATGGTGATCCGGTGCCTAAGGTTTGTCAAGCACTGGTTTATGACATTATAATGGGGAGCATATTGCGTAAACTAAATGGGTCATACTGTTCGTCTACTAGCAAAAAAAATAGTTTAACATTCATTTTAAATGAAATCTATGATATTCATTTGTCTCTTTGTGTTTTACACACTGTGGACCTGATTCTGTGCCACAAATAGCGGGGATGGACGTACCAATGGGGAAGTTAGACGGGGGTGGGGAAGGGTCGACTTGGGGGCAGAGTCTGGATGGTTGCTGGCCCTGGATGTGCAGGGCCGATTCTAATGTCGGCCCTATACGTCCAGGGCTGGCGACACGTGTGGGGAAGTATTTCCACCTCGAGGTGGAATAACTTCCCTGGACTTCTTTTTTTGTATTTCCAGGGCGTGGATGGGGGCACGGGGGGGCCAAAAGATATTCCCCGCAGCCTGACCCTGGCCTTAGGAGGCCAGATCGGGGGTCGGGCTGCGAGAAATAAATATTTTTATCTGGCGACCGGCATCGTAGCTCTTAAATGGAGCCGCGGTGCCATAGCAACTAGACGCCATGGCGCCACGGCTCCATTTGAAAGCTGTGACTGAGTTAGTCGGGCAGGTCATGTACATGCAGGCTGGACTGAATCACAGTCTCGACCTGCATGTACATGACTGATCACGATTCTTATTCCGCGGGGAAAGACGTAGACCGGACATACAGAGGGGATCTACGTCCGGAACGGAATGAGCCCTTGTGTGTTTGCAAGAATCTTTTTGCACATGCAAATTGATTGTATGTCTAAATTTGTATATATACATGAGCGCAAGTGATTTGGGCACACAAAAAAGTTTTGGGTGCTCAAACGAACTGAATTTGCCATGATAAATGCTCAGCCCCATTTCCTATCATATTACCTGTTTTTTTTTTGTTAAAAATTTAAGATATGGTAGTTGATGTTAGGAAATTTATTTAATCAGAAAAGCAGCTTGTGCACTCCTTGCTTTTATTCTTCACCTCTTTATTCTTCTTGCCAGGGCTGCTGCTTCCTCTATGACTGGTACGCTTGCAGAGGTGTGTGAGGTGCTCTTTTCCAGACTAGAACTGGTAGAGAGGCTGCACTGAGCATGGGAGTTTGAACTGGCACATACTGAGTCTTCACGGCAGCCCTGCTCCCTCCCCCTACCGGTTTCTAGCCAGTTCTGTTCTGGAGATCAGCTGTGAACACATCCCTAGTGGAGTGCTGTTCACTTTGGAGGAACAAATGGGATGGCTTGGGCAGCTATGACCATAATTACAATTCAGGAATACCACTTGTGTTTTGCAAGCTTGTGAGTGGTATTTATGAGGGTTGTTTTAGGATTATGTATGAAGCAAAAATTCTTAAATGTGTTACGGGTTATGGGGGTCATTTTATAATCAGGTGCTTAAGAAAATGTAAAGGATACCAATTTTATGTTCATTTTATAAGACAGCTTAAGCACCCACATGCTTTTATAAAACAGTAACACAGAGAGAGCCCCAGTAGCCTCAAATTCACATGCATAAATTTACATCTGCTCTGAGGCAGGTGCAAACGTATGTACGAGGGTTATTTTTAAAGTAAGGTCCGATTGGCTGTAGCTTTGTAAATTGTTTCCCCCTGTAGAAACAAGCATGCGTGCCAGCTCCCGGCATGCCTTGTGCAAAAGCAGATGCCATTTGCAGTCGTAGCGTCACTTTGTACGATTTTTACTGAGACGTTAAAATGTTTGACAATTGAGCAGCCCTCCGACTGTGAAATACGGTCTGTGATTCAGTTTTTGACAGCAAGGACCGTGTCATCAGCGGACATTCATCACCAGATATGTGAGGTTTACGGACCCAATGCGATGAGTGACAGCAAAGTGTGTAAATGAGTGAGATTGTTCAAGGATGGGCAGAACAAACTGTGCTCATGATGGGTTCCCAGGCTGCTTTCCGAGGAACACCAAAAAAAGAGAATGGCTAGTGCTTTGACATTTTTGATCCGATACATTGAGGAAGGAGATGAACTTTTGGACCACATTGTCACAGGGGACGAGACATGGGTTTCTCTCATGACTCCAGAATCAAAGCGGCAGTCGATAGAATGGAGACACACGTCATCTCCAGTCAAAGTGAAAGCAAAACAGACAATCTCAACACGCAAGATTATGGCAACTGTGGTCTCCAGGAACAAGCAGGAATGTAATCTTCACATATGGGTATCGGCACCGACGGAACCTGCGCGGGAACGCTCCCCAGTGTCCAATAGGAAAGCTTTTGGGAGCATCCCACAGTGCCTGCATGCTGCCTTCCCGCCTTTCCCAACTGTCCCTCTCCAGTTCTTCATTTTCCGCGGAGCCGACAGGTCGCACATCCTGTCACTGCAGAAAATTCCCTTCTTGTACTTCTTTTTTGTGGTCGCGCCTGCCTTCCCTCGACGCTGTCGGTACCGCCGGTTCTTCTTTTCTTTTTTCTTAAAAAAAAACCAACAACTTTGTTTCTGGACTCTTTCTCCACTAATTTTCTTCTTGGGTGCCACACGCCATTTTGGGCACTAGGCCCAATTTTTTCCCTCAAAATGGAAAAACCAGCTTCGGGTTTTAAAAAGTTTTCTAAGCGTGGCGGTACCAGCTCCGTCACCGACACCCACGAGTGGTGCCTTAAATGTTTAGGTCCTGACCACTCTATTTCAGAGTGTGTTGCCTGTGGGATGATGTCAAAAAGGGGCCAGCAAAACTGAGCTGCTAAGCTTAGCACCCTTTTTCCCTCTGATGCAGCCTCCGTGGCATCGACGTCCTCCAGGGCTTCATCTTCCTCCCATGGATCTCAGGTAAGTAAACATAAATCTAGCTGGTCCTCAAAGGGTAGATCTCCTTCTAAACATCGAGATGCCTCTGGCGTTGCCCTTGAGGGACTTTCACCGGCAAAATTGCCCCGGTGGGAGGCTACGGCTTCCAAAGCACTAACAGGGCTCCTGGATGTTCTCGAGGTTTCAACCTCGGCAGAACTACTGGTGCCATGCTCTTGGGTTCCGGCCGCTTTATCCGTCACCGATACCCAAGCATCGGCAGCGTCGATAGACCATAGATTCTTGGCTATTGAACGCAATCTGGCGGCTCTTCTCACGGCCTCGATGCCCCTGAAACCGCTTCAGACAATTCAACCGGTACCAGCATCGACAAAGGCAGGTATTCTACAGGGACCGAGTCATGCGTCTCTATCTGGCATTAACAAGTCTGTACCGGACCACTCCGATGCCGACTTCGATCAATACTGGTACCGTGCCTTGCATGATCACCCAGATTGGAGATACTTCGAATCCTCGGATGAGTCTGAAGACCCTGAAAGCTCTGACGATACCAGAGTACTTCTTCCCGAGGATTCCTCTTCTCCTCAGCATAGGATGTCTCCACCAGAGGATATGTCCTTTCAGGATTTTATCCGAGATGTGGCCCGAGGTCTTTCCATCACAGTGGCTCCTGAAAAAGAGCCTAGGGCAAAGGAATTAGAAATCCTACAGTACCCTAAAGCTCCCAAGGAGGCAGCTATCTTACCTATTCATGAGATCTTGCACGATCGTATGTTAAGGATGTGGGAAACGCCTCTGACCACATCTCCTCATTCTTGAAGACTCGACACCATGTATCAAGTTCCTCCTTGTCCTGGGTTTCAGAAGACTCAATTACCACACCATTCCATGGTGGTGGAATCAGCCATGAGACGGATAAAGAGTGCAAAAAGGCATGCATCTAATCCTCCAGGACGTGAGTGTAGGACTCTTGACGCCTTTGGACGTCGATCCTTCCAGGCTTCCATGCTCTCTGCTAGGATCAGTTCCTATATCTTGTATATGGGAATGTTCCTTAAGGAAGTCACAGGAGACTTAGAGCTTATGAGCCCTCTCCTTCTTGATGATAAAAGGCAAGGCTATCTTGCTCTTGTTAAACATCCTCAGGATGTTTCCAAGTTTGTGAATCGTGCAGCCTTTGACTGCTTTGAATGCATAAGCAGAACCTCGGCTATTGCCATAGGTGCATGTAGAATTGCCTGGCTCCAGGCATCTGACTTGGAAATCTGGGTACAGGACAAACTGGGGAATATACCTTGCACAGGAGAGAATCTCTTTGGCAAGAATTGGCAGGAAAAAGCTAATGAGATAGATGCTGACATCACTTTGGATAGATTGTCCAAATCTACAGCTGATCCTCCGAGGAAAAGATCCTCTAAGAAACCATTCTTCAGCAAGAAGAAAAAGTTTTATTCCTCCTATACCCAGCAGGGACATCGTTCAGGTCAGTCTGCCCAAAAGGGACAGCAGCAACAACCTAGGCAACAAAGGAAGCCAAAAGCAGCTAAGCCTCAACTGGCTCAGCAGACTCAGCCTCCACAGGGGCTTTGATGCCTGTCTAGAGAACTTTGCCTTCCTGGCCCTAAACAGCCCAGAACCTTCCACCATCCCAGGAAGGTTATGTAATTTTGCCCCCAGATGGGGTCAGATAGCAGCAGAAAATTGGACTCTGTCTATTGTTAGAGAGGGGTACAAAGTTCATTTCCTCAGCATGCCCCCTCCTACAATAGTAAGACAGTTCAATTCTCAGACCTCTCTCAATGACCAGTTAGGTCAAGAAGTCACTATGCTCCTTGCTCAACCTCAACCACTATGCTCCATATCAACCTCCTGGCGCTCAGAGCAATCTTCCTTGCTCTTCGAGTATTTCACACCCATCTCAGCTACAAGACAGTCCTAGTTCAAACGGACAAGCAGGTAGCCATGTTCTATGTGAACAAGCAGGGCAGAACAGGCTCTCTGTCGCTGTGCAACGAAGCTTTACCACTATGGGCCCTCGCCAGAGAGCATCGGATTCATCTCCTTGCGGTGTATCTTCCAGGCATTCAAAACTCTTGGGCAGACAGACTCAGTCGAGTTATGCTTCCACATGAATGGTCTCTCCATGCAGACCAGGTGGCCCAAAATTTTCAGATTTGGGGAACCCCGGACATAGACCTCTTTGAAAGTCCGCTGAATGCCAAACCTCCCTGGTTCTGTTCCAGAATTCGGGCTCGAGGTTGTCAGGCCAGGGATGCTTTCCTCCTGCATTGGAGTCAGGACTTCCTGTATGCCTATCTCCAGGAACAAGCAGGAATGTAGTCATCACATATGGGTATCGTCGGTACCGACGGAGCCTGCGTGGGAATGCTCCCCAGCATCCAATTAGAAAGCTTTTGGGAGCATCCCACAGTGCCTGCGTGCTGCCTTCCCACCTTTCCCAACTGCCTCTCTCCAGTTCTTCTTTTTCCGTGGAGCCAGCAGATCGTTGTTCCTGTCACCGCAGAAAAATTCTTCTTTATTTCTTTCTTTTCTGCCTTCCTCGACGCTTTACCGGTACCGCCGTTTTTTTCTTCTTATTTTCTGTCTTTAAAAAATATATATATATATACTAGGACTTTTCCTATTTTTCCCAGGTGCATGCGCCTTTTTGGGCCTTAGCCCCAAAACATTTTTCCTACTATGGAGAAAAATGCCTCAGGTTTCAAAAAGTGCACCAAGTGTGGCGGTACCATTTCCGTCACCGACACCCAGGAATGGTGTCTAAAATGTTTAGGTCCTGACCCACTCCATCACGGATTGTATGTCCTGCGCCATGATGTCTAAAAGAGGTCGGCAGAACCGAGCTGCTAAGCTCAGTACCCTGTTTCCCTCTGATGCAGTTTCGGTGGCATTGACGTCTTCCAGGGCTTCCTCTTCCTCCCATGGATCTCAGGTAACTAAACATAAGTCCAGCCGGTCCTCAAAGGGTAGATCTCCTTCTAAGCATCGAGATGCCTCTGGCGTTGCCCTTGAGGATTCTGCACAGGCAAAATTGCTCCGGCGGGAGGCTTCGGCTTCCAAAGCATTATCAGGGCTCCAGGATGTTCTCGAGGCCTCGACCTCGGCAGAACTGCTGGTGTCATGCTCTGGGGTACCGGCAGTCTTCTCCGGTACCGACATCCAGGCATCGGCAGCGTCGATAGACCAGAGAGTCCTGGCTATTGAGCGCAGTCTGGCGGCTCTCCTTGCAGCATCGACACCCTCGGAACTGCGACAGACAATCCGGCTGGTACCGGCACCGACCCCGGCACCGGTACTGATAGGATCAACATCGGCATCGGTGTCTGCTTTGCCGGTACCCAGTCATCCGATGCCCTTAGGTACCGATACCTCGGTACAGATTACTCCCGGTACCGACTTTGGTCGGTACGGGTATCGGGCTCTTTAAGAGCATCCGGACAGACGGTACTTCGAGTCCTCAGAATAATCTGAGGATTCTGACAGTTCTGTCGATGCAGGAATGCTTCTCCCAGAGGAGCCCTCCTCCCCTAATTGCAGGATGTCTCCTCCAGAGGATATTTCCTTCTAGGATTTTATCAGGGAGGTGTCTCGGGGTCTGTCCATTACTGTGGCCCCTGAAACAGAGCCAAGAGCTGAGGAGTTGGAAATTTTACAATATCCCAAAACTCCTAAGGAGACAGCTACCTTGCCCATTCATGAGATTTTGCATAATCTCATGTTAAGGATGTGGGAAACACCTCTTACCATCTCTCCTCATTCTCGCAGACTGGATACTCTGTATCGAGTCCCTCCTTGTCCTGGTTTCCAGAAAACTCAGCTTCCTCACCACTCTATTGTAGTGGAATCAGTTATGAGAAGGATCAAGAGTGCAAAGAGACATGCCTCTAATCCTCCAGGACGTGAGTGCAGAACCCTGGATGCTTTTGGACGTCGTGTCTTCCAAGCTTCCAGGCTTTCTGCCAGGATCAGTTCCTATAGTCTTTACATGGGAATGTTCCTGAAGGAGATCACAGATGATTTAGAGGCCTTGAGTCCTATTCTTCCTGAGGATAGAAGACAGGATTTTCTCACATTGGTCAAACATGCCCAAGATGTTTCTAAATTTAGCAACCGTGCAGCCTTTGACTGCTTTGAGTGCATAAGCAGAACCTCTGCCATTGCCATAGGTGCACGTAGAATTGCTTGGCTCCAGACATCTGATCTGGAGCTCTGGGTACAAGACAAATTGGGAAATATCCCTTGTACTGGTGAGAACCTGTTTGGTAGAGATTGGCAGGAAAAGGCCAATGAGTTGGATGCTGACAACTCTACCTTGGATAGATTATCCAAGTTAACAGCTGATCCTGCTAGAAAGAATTTAAGTGGAAAAGGTTTACCATATGGTGCTCGCAGAAGGGTCTTAACCCTCTTGCGATACCTCTGGAATCATTACTGGAGTACCTCCTTCATTTATCAAATGCAGGGCTTAAGACCAATTCAGTGAGAGTCCATTTGGGTGCTATTGCAGCTTCTTTCAAGCCTCTAAATGGGCAACCTATTTCCTCTCATCCTCGCATAGCGAGATTTATGAGAGGCCTTCGTTTAACGAAGCCTCCCATTAAGCCATCACCGGTGGCATGGGACTTGAATCTGGTACTTGGGCAACTCATGAAACCGCCCTTTGAACCATTAGCCACTACCTCTCTGAAATTCCTTTCTTGGAAGATTATCTTTCTTATTGCTATTACATCAGCACGTCGCATCAGTGAATTGCAAGCGTTGGTGGCTGATCCTCCTTATACAAGGTTCCATCATGATAAGGTAGTCCTTAGGACTCATCCACACTTTATGCCAAAAGTGGTTTCGCCATTTCATTTAAACCTAGCGGTTTACCTTCCTGTATTCTTTCCAAGGCCTCACACCTCAAATGCAGAAAGAAACCTTCATACTTTGGACTGTAAAAGAGCTTTGGCCTTTTACTTGCAAAGGACACAGCAACATAGAAAATCCTCCCAACTCTTTGTTGCTTTTGATCCTAGTCATTTGGGACTTCCAGTCTCCAAAAGGACACTGTCCAACTGGATTGCACAATGTATATCTTTTGCCTATGAGAGTAAGACTCTTCCTCGTGAAGGCCATGTCACAGCTCACAATGTGAGAGCCATGGCAGCCTCAATGGCTCATCTTCACTCTGTGTCTGTCGATGACATCTGTTGAGCAGCTACTTGGACTTCGGTGCATACCTTCACAGCTCATTACTGCTTAGACAAGGACTCCCGCCAGGATGCCTTGTTTGGTCAGGCTGTTCTTCAACACCTGTTCCAGACTTAATCAACTCCTACCCACCATCCCTGGTAGGATGCCAGAGATCCATGGGGGGAAGTGGAGCTCTTTCACAAGGGCACACAACTTTCTGGGACCATCTCCCTAGCATCTGCAGCTAGGGAGTCCCCATATGTGAAGACTACATTCCTACTTATTCCTGGAGATAGCATAGTTACTCACCTGTAACAGGTGATCTTCGGGAACAGCAGGAATTTAGTCTTCACAACTCACCCACCTCCCCTAGAATTTGTATCTCTCTATCTCTCTCTCTTTGTCTCAGCTATAAACTCAACTGGAGAGGAACAGTTGGGAAAGGTGGGAAGACAGCACGCAGGCGCTGTGGGATGCTCCCAAAAGCTTTCCTATTGGACGCTGGGGAGCGTTCCCGCGCAGGCTTTGTCGGTGCCGACGATACCCATATGTGAAGACTAAATTCCTCCTGTTCCCAGAGATCACCTGTTAGAGGTGAGTAACTATGCTTTCCTCGGAAAGCAGCCTGGGAACCCATCGCAAGCACAGTTTTCTGAACTGCAATTTTTCAGAAACGATTTTGTGTAGCACTGACCTTGAAACTTGTGGAAATTTCAAGTGACAAAGTGGAAATTGTGAATCGCCGTTCTTCATGAATTTTTGCGTCAACTGAGCGCACCAAATCTTCTGTGATTTCTGAAGGTCGACCTTATCGTGGTTCATCATGGACATTGTCCCGCCTGTCCTTGAACACTTGCACTATGCACTTTGCTGTCACTCATCGCATTGGGGCCATACACCTCACATATCTGGCGATGAATGTCCACTGATGACAGGGTCCTTGCTTTCAAAAACAAAATCACAGACCATATTTCACAGTCGGAGGGCCGCTCAATTGTCTTAAAAATTTTAATGTCTCAGTATAAACCGTGCAAAGTGACGCTACGACTGCAAATGCCATCTGCTTTTGCACAAGGCATGCCGGGAGCTGGCACGCATGCTTGTTTCTACAGGGGGAAAAAAATTTACAAAGCTACAACTAATCGGACCTTACTTTAAAAATAACCCTCGTACGTACTCTGTGTTGATGTCTGTATTCTTTAAAATACATGTACACATTGCAACTCCTCTTCTGCCCCGCCCAAACTGCATCCAAATAAGCACTCATGTATATGGATATATAAGATGCTTTACAAATAAAGGGGCATGTTTACTTCATGGGTAGTATGGGGATAGCCAAAAACCCTGCGCTACCCAGACAGTGTAGGTCTGCATGATGACTGGGCTTGACAGGGGCGTTCACACTATAGAGCTGCGAGCATGGGTATGAGAAGCATGCGCTACTGTAGGTTGCATTGGTCCAGCTAACGCCACCTCAGTGGGTGATATTAGTTGCTCCCATGGCAGCTTTACCACGGCGACTCAGGCTAACTGCAGGGCGACGACTTTAAAATATGTCCCCTCAAAATTTATTAAACTGCCTTCTAAATATAATATTATGCGAAATGGTATAAATGTTCACGTGAAGACACATTTTACAATGGCGTGTTCAAGTGCAATCTGGGGCGTCAAAGCCAGAACGTCTTAAAAAAAAAAAAAAAAGAAGCAGGCACGTGCAAGTTCAGGCATAATTTCAGAAATGTGGACATGCCGGATATGGATGTCTAGACGTCTACATTGATGTCCCCAGAATACCATCTCAGAACATGGACAACTAATATCATAATGGTTAAAGTAGTGGGATAGGAGCAGGGTGGTCAGAGTTAAAATCCTAGTGTGGGCCTTTGTGATTTTAGGATAGTCACATAATTCTCCATCTTCTCTATACCCTTTGGATGTTTTAAGACCACAGCAACACTTTTCTGATGCCTGTTCGTGCCTCAAACAGGTCTAAACGTGGATGTGCCTCCAGACGTCACCTATGTTTCTAAAATCAAAATGGGACATCTAAGGTCATTGCTCCTCCCTAGAAATGCATCCACCATGCCCCTTGCCTAATTGGATGTCCCTGCACCGGAGACGTCTCTAAACGTCTCATGCAAAATGGTTCCAGAGACGTCTCCGTAATTTCAACATCTATGTGCATGTCTTCGGATATTCAGATCACGATTAAGACTTTTAAAATGACCCTCATAGTATTATGCCTTTTGCAATAAGTATATTGTAAGAGTCTTTAGGGCATGTTTACTAAGCATTTTCCCCATAGGCACAAAATGGTAAAAACCCTTTAATAGACAGGCCCCAATTTGTTTTAGAAATCATAAACGTTGGGCATTATAGACAACATTGACTGGGTTATGACACGCTGGTTCAGATAGCAAAGATGGAAAAGCTATTTTTTTGTCTGTCTCTTCCTTTGTTTATTTATCTTCTGTTAAATCTTGTTTTTCCAGGTCTCTAAAAAATACAGCGAGATTGAAGAGTTTTACTATAAACTAACTTCTCATTATCCAGACGTATCTCTTCCACCAGTACCAAGGAAAGTATTGTTTGTTGGAGAATCTGATATCAGAGAGCGAAGAGCAGCCTTTGATGAGATTATGAAGTTTATCTCTAAGGATAAGGATCTTGCAACCAGCTCCCTGTTTCTGGAATTCTTAGGTAACTTTAAATATGTTATAGAACATAAAAAAAACTCTGGTAGCTTTTGTAACCATAACTAATTGACTTTCTCCAGGAACAAGCAGGAAGTCAGTCCTCACATATGGGTGACGTCGGCGCTGACGGAGCCCTCGTGCGGAGCAATTCCCCAGCTTTCTAAGAAAGCCTTTGAGATTGCATCACGCATGCGCAGTCCCCTTCCCGCCCAAGGGTGCCATCTTGCTCAGTCTTCTTTTTTTTCCGCGGAGCCCAACGGACCTGGTCCGATTTTCATCGTGGAAAAAGTAGAAAAATTGCTTTATATTTTTCAGCTTCCCGGTTCGGCACCGGTTCCCCTTCCCGCCTTCGGCTTGGTATACCGGTACCAAGTCCAGTCAGTTTTCATTTTTATCATTCGTGACTAGCGTTCGCGCTCTTTTTATTTTTCACTGGCAGCTTGGTCGTTTGACCTCGCAGGGGCCCTTTTTCCCCCGATGGCTGCCAGCGGGTTTAAGAAGTGTGATCGGTGTAAGAAGTTGATGTCTCTCACCAACACACATGACTGCTGCCTCCGATGCCTCGGCCCTGACTATGACCCGGTGGTCTGTGGGCCGTGTGCTAAGATGTCTTCAAAGTCTTTGAAGAGCAGGCAGCATCAGCATGACAGGATTTTTCCTGAGTCTGCAACCGCCAAAGCCTGGACCCCGTCAGAAGCCTCGACATCTCAGGAATCGGAGCCCGAACACTGTCGTGGGTCTTCTGAGCGGGGGTCTTCCTCCAGAGAACACCGGAGGAAGAAGAAGCTTGTGAGGGCGTCGTCGTTGGATGCTTCTGATCGGCTTGGGCCCTCGGGTTCCAGGCCGTGGAGCCCAGACCGCCGCCCTGGGTCCTCAGAGTCGGAGCAGCTGGCTAAACAACCTCGCAAGGAGCTAGAGATGTCGGACAAGGTAACTTCTGTTGTCCTCGTGGACTCTCCTCTGGGAGAGCCGGTGTTGGGACCCGAGCCAGGAGCTGCGGAGCCTTCGGAGCTCGGTCTCAGGTTGGCGGCCCTGGAGAGCAGCATGGCTGCCTTCATGGAGCAGCAGCGGGCGCTGATGGCCGGTCTCGCCGGTCCGTCTGCCCCGACCACCGGGACGTCGAAGTCGACGCCGGAGGCCGAGCCGATTCTCGAGTTGTTCAGGTCTCGAGTCGATCCTCGGTCAAGGTCCCCCTCAACCTCCCATTCGGGACCGACGTCGTCGACGCCGGTGCCCTCGGCATCGGGCGGTAGGGCTCGAAGCCATCGAGGCCGGAGCCCATCGAGTCCTTCTCGGAGGACTCGGCGTGGGAGATGGAGGAGGAAGACTCCTCAGACACCTTCTGGATCCGGTGTATCCTGTCAGACTCACCGGGTTCGAAGCCTCGGAATAGGTCCCCTCCAGAGGACACTCGGTTCTCGGACTTCGTCAGAGACATGGCCAAGGCTTTGGCATTCCCTGCGGATGCCGAGGCGGAGCCTCGAGCCGAGGAGCTCGATGCCCTCCAGTAGGACTCTCCCCTGAAGGAGGCCCTTACTGTACCAGTGCCTCCAATGTTGGAACGACTGATGCTGTGCATGTGGGAGTCCCTGGCTTCGATGCCGGTGCGCAGCAAGCGGGTCAATTCCATCTATCAAGTCCGCAAGAGTCCTGGATTCCAGAAAGCGCAGCTGCTGCACAACTCCATGGTTGTGGAATCGGCCATGCAATGGCTGAAAAGCCAAAAAATGCACTCCTTGGTGCCTCCCGGCCGGGAGGCCCAGAAGCTGGAGGCCCTCAGCAGAAAGTGCTACCAGGGCTCGATGCTATCATGCCGTGTCCAAACTTACCAGCTGTACATGGGCATGTACTTGCGGGACCTGGCAAAGGAGATTGCCAGGTTCTCGGCTGGCCTATCCGAGGAACCCTTGCAGCGCTTCAAAGCCCTGTCCATGGGGATCAGAGAGTGCTCGAAGTTCATGTCTCGAGCAGCTTACGACGGCTTCAAGGCTTCAGCTTGAGTAGCCGTGGCCGGCATCGGTACACGCCATCAAGCCTGGCTCATGTCATCGGACCTGGAGGTATGGGTTCAGGACAAGTTGGTTGATGTCCCGTGCCAAGGAGACAACCTCTTCGGCAAACCCATGACTGAGAATGCTGCAGAAAACGAGTCAGAGTACTTGACTCGGACAAGGTTGTCGAAGAAGACATCTGCACCTTCTCACAAGAAGAAGGCCTCGGGGAAGAAGGCCTTTTTCCCGAGGAAGGGTATGGCTTACAGAAACTACCCCACTTACCAGGCTGCCCCAGCTCCCTAACAGGGGCAGCAGGCCAGGGGACAGGGGCATGGCCCACGTAAGCCGAAGATCCCCAAGCCTCCAGCTCTGGCTCCTACCCAGCCGGGAGGGGGTTTTTGACTCCCAGTGCATAGCTCCTCTCCCACCAGTGGTTTGGCCCTGCATAGGAGGGAGGCTAGCCCTGTATGCTCACAGGTGGCCAGCCATTACTACCGATGCCTGGGTTTTGCAAGTAGTCCAGCAGGGCTACTTACTTCACTTCCACCAGGTGCCCACCTCCTTTTTCCCAGGAGAGCCTCTAAGGCCCCCTCTTCACAGGAACCTCCTCCTGCAGGAGTTGGCAGGTCTGCTAAAGGATCAGGTGGTGGAACCGGTGCCCCACCACCTGCAGGGGCAAGGCTTCTACTCCAGGTATTTCCTCATACCAAAAAGAAAAGGAGGCCTTCACCCCATCCTGGACTTGCGAAATCTGAATAAGTTCCTAGTGAGGGAAAAGTTCAAGATGCTCTCCCTTGGGATCCTACTGCCTTACCTCCACCAGGGAGACTGGCTATGCTCCTTAGATTTAAAGGATGCTTATACGCACATCCTCATACACCCAGACCACAGGCAATACCTCAGGTTTGGGGTCGGAGGAAACCACTTCCAGTACAAAGTGCTTCCCTTTGGCCTTGCTTCCGCTCCCAGAGTATTTACCAAATGCCTAGCAGTGGTGGCGGCCTTTCTCAGAAGCCAGGGAGTCTTCGTCTTTCCATACCTGAACGACTGGCTCATCAGGGGCTAATCGGCACAGGAGGCACGGCAGGCCACGGCTCACACAGTCAACCTGCTCCAGCACCTAGGCTTTGTTATAAATCACGAAAAGTCCACTTTACTCCCCACTCAGAACTTGGAGTTCATAGGGGCAAGACTGGACACACTTCAGGCAAGGGCTTATCTGCCGCTGGATAGGGCAAAGCGGTTGCTAGACTTGGTACAACAGGTCCAGCACAGACCTCGGGTCTCCGCAAGGGTCTTCCTCTGCCTCCTGGGCCACATGGCCTCCACGGTGCATGTGACTTCCTATGCTCGTTTCCACATGCGCACAGCTCAATGGAGCCTCAGAGACCAGTGGATGCAAGCCACTGGCCGCCTCAGAGACAGAGTAGCAATTTCCAAGCTACTAGTGTCAGCCTTGCAATGGTGGCTTCACCCCCCCAACTTGCTTCAGGGAGTACCATTCCAACCTCCCTCTCACACCAGAGTGCTGACAACAGATGCCTCCTTGTTGGGCTGGGGTGCCCATTGCCAGGGTTCATGCACACAGAGTCTGTGGTCCTCACGAGAGGCCACACTTCAGATCAATCTTCTAGAGCTTCGAGCCATCCGCCTTGCTCTTCAAGCCTTCTGTCATTTTCTTGCACATCAGTCGGTGCTGATACAGACAGACAATCAGGTAGCGATGTTCTACATCAACAAACAGGGGGGCACAGGATCTCGCATCCTATGCCAGGAAACTCTGGACCTCTGCTCTTTTGCAGTGGCACATCGCATATCCCTAAAGGCAGTTTATCTGCCAGGTCAGGAGAATCTCCTGGCTGACAAGTTGAGCAGGCTTCTTCAGCCTCACGAATGGCAACTGAACCGGGTTGTAGCCCAGCGGATCTTCAACCGTTGGGGTCTCCGATCCATGGATCTCTTTGCCAATCTGCAAAACCATCAGTTCCCCGGTTCTGCTCGAGGCAGGTGCATCTGCTGAATGTGGCGGTGGATGCTTTCCTGATCTCGTGGGCACAGGGCCTTCTCTATGCATTCCCACCCATGCCCCTGGTGGCATGCACTCTGTTCAAGATTCTTTGGGACAAGGCCTCGGTCATCCTGGTAGCTCCCAGGTGGCCCAGACAGCCTTGGTTCCCTCTTCTCCTTCAGCTAGCGGTCGAAACTCCACTCCCACTGGGGGTACAGGCCGACCTCTTGACCCAGGAACAGGGTTCCTTGCTACACCCCAATCTCAGATCCCTCAACTTAATGGCCTGGCTGCTGAGAGGATAGTACTTGCTCCTCTACTCCTTCCCAAGGAGGTTGAGGAGGTGTTGCTGGCCTCTAGGAGGCCATCCACTCGAAAATCCTACGCGTTCAAGTGGCGTAGATTTGAGGGGTGGTGTACCCAGAATAAGAAGAACCCGTTCACTTGTCAAGTACCTCAGGTATTACAGTACTTGCCCCACCTCTTGAAGTTAGGCCTCAAGTCTAACTCTGTCAGAGTCCACCTGAGTGCGCTATCAGCTAACCACTCTTCTGTGGATGGGCAACCTCTGTCAGCTCACCCTTTGGTATCCCGATTCCTCAGAGGCCTCCTACTCTTGAAGCCTCCTATTCTCCCACCGGCGACAGAGTGGGACTTAAATGTGGTCTTGCAGCGGCTTACTTGCCCAACTTTTGAACCAATGTCCACCTGTCCTCTCCGCTTCCTTTCCTGGAAAGCACTCTTCCTGGTGGCACTCACATCTGTCTGCCGTTTGAGCGAGCTGCAAGCTTTAGTATCAGATAGACCATACACACGGTTTTATAACAGGGTGGTACTACGTACTCACCCCAAGTTCCTTCCAAAAGTGGTTTCCTCGTTTCACCTCAACCAAGAGGTGGTTCTTCCAACCTTCTTTTCCAGGCCGCATACTTGCAGGGCAGAAGCAGTTCTGCATACCCTGGACTTTAAGAAGGCGCTCGCCTTCTACCTGAAGCGTACGCGGGGCCATCAGAGAGCTTCTCAGCTCTTCATCTCTTATGACCCTAGTAAGCTGGGTCTCCCTGTCTCCAAGCGCACATTATCCACCTGGGTGGCGGACTGCATCGCCTGGGCGTACAGGGCAGCTGACCTTCAGCTGCAGGGCCGAATCATGGCCCACTCGATCAGGGCTAAGGCCACCTCAGTGGCTAATCACCACTCTGTTCCGTTGGCAGACATCTGCCAGGCTGCAACTTGGTCTTCAAGCCAGACTTTTGCTGCCCACTACTGCCTGGAGAGAGAGTCCCGGCGGGACAGTGTTTTCGGTCAGGCGGTACTCCGTAACCTATTTGAGGTTTAGGCAACTCCTACCCTCCGACCCTTTGGTGTCAGGCTACCGTGGGGTTGTGTTCTCGGAGAAAAATTCTATCACTGCTGCTGCGGCTCTTCTAAAGGGAGCCATTCTTCAGCTATGGGTTCTCGGTAGCCTATAGCTAGGGAGTCCCATATGTGAGGACTGACTTCCTGCTTGTTCCTGGAGAAAGCGTAGTTACTCACCTGTAACAGGTGTTCTCCAGGGACAGCAGGAATCAGTCCTCACGACCCTCCCTCCTCCCCTGGAGTTGCACTCCTTGATCAATTTTTTTCTCTTTTTGCCGTCTTTTTAGCTATGTCATCTGACTGAGCAAGATGGCACCCTTGGGCGGGAAGGGTACCGCGCATGCGTAATGCAATCCCAAAGGCTTTCTTAGAAAGCTGGGGAATTGCTCCACATGAGGGCTCCGTCGGCGCCGACGTCGCCCATATGTGAGGACTGATTCCTGCTGTCCCTGGAGAACACCTGTTACAGGTGAGTAACTACGCTTTCTTCACAATCAGAACATCCAGAGCTAGTAAAGCTGATACATGCTCTGCTATTTTTGCTTAGACTTTGTTGCAAAGGGTACTTAAAGTTAGCTAGATTTAATTGTTGTGGTTACAAAGTGACCATGAACTGTTGTCTCCGATGAGTTGAATTAGGCAGAAAAAGTCTAGTATGGCATTTTCTCCCAAGATTTTCAACATATTCTAAAATAGGGTGCAAAAGTTTAAAGGAGATTGTTAATGGTATTGTTATAAATCTGTGTATGTTATTTGCTGCAGACAGATCTCATAATCTGGAGATAGTTAAATACATTGTTTGATAAGTGGCATTGCACGAGACGATGTCATTGATGCAGTAAAAACTGCCTCTTTTGTTAAATGGCTGATGCATGTTTGTTCCTCAGAGCACGATAAAGCTTAGAGAAGCTTGCATTGGAGGGATTATGAGCCTTCCCGTGTATTTTTAGATGGCAGTGCAGAGGCTTACCTCTGGTTTCAAAAGCTCTGGGCAATGTCATCATCATCTGCATCAGTGGCCACAGTTGGCAGATGAAGACATGAATAGTAATTGTATGAAATTGCTTGACAAGCAGAAATCAAACCGCTTGATAATGCGTCACTTGCATAAAAAAAAATCTAAACTCAGTTTACATTTTTTTGTAAGATACTTAATTCCCTAATCTGAAGAATAAGGATTCAAATTCTAGTAAAATTGAAGACAGGGAAAGAAAGTGGTTGGCCAATCAAAGCAAAGAAGGGATTTATGAATTTGACTCAACTGTGTGTTTTTAGTTAACTGTGACATCCTGTTCCATTAAAATGAACAGCCCAAAGCAGTCCATGTTATTTTCAGCAAATGCCACTTAGAAAATTTATTTTTGCAAGTACAATTCAGTATCTGCTTCCACCTATGTTTAGATAAAAATGTACAATGTTGCAATCATGTGTGTTAATGTATGAATTTGCAATAATATTTATATTGCATGCATGTTGAAAAGCAGTTGATTTGGAGGTACGGCAGTTAAAGATGTGCACAGGCAAAAGGTTTTCTATTTATTTCTGGATTTTTTGGGGATTTTTTTTCGGATTTTTAGAGGTTTTTTTGGTTTGTTTCAGACATTGAATTTAGTTTAGTTTAAATCCACATTTATATGGTTCACCATATCCAGTAATAGGGATCTAAATTTTTAATATACTGAAATAGATTGAGTTAATTAATAGTTCAGCATGCATTAAACAGGTTTTGCAGGCACCATATTTTGTAAGGTGCTCTAATGAATGCACATTCCTGCTGTATGTGTAACGCTTTTTAAAAGTGCTGGGCAGGGAAGTGTGTTTAGACTAAAGGACCATATGTTTTTCCTAGGAAGCAAATCTACAAATATTGTAGATAGCAAAAGTAAAAATATTTTTGACGATCAGCATGAGGAAGAAGAGAAGGAAAATGAGCTCCTAGATTTTTTCAGAGAGGATAATTCTTCAGACATTGTTCCTCAATTCAAGACATGTACAGTCCCAGAATCCCAAAAATCAAAGGAACAGAGTTTTGTAGAAGAAGAAGAAGAAGCTTTGGATCCTCTTGGCATCATGAAGTAAGCCATTTTCTGTCTGATGAATTTTTTTTTGTAAGACGGAACAACCTAATTGCTTCATTACCGTTACTGGGTAGCAGTGTGATAGGTTCATATATTTGGCTTCTGATCAGTTTAGTGATGATTATGATAAGGAATTGGAGAATAGGGCTGCATTTTCATTTGAAATGGTACTTTGTTTTGTTTTTAAAAATTAGGGACCGACCCTACTGTCAAGAAAATAAAAAGAAATCCTTCTAGGGCAGGAGCAGTCCCCCTTCGCTCCTGCTCTGTCGGCATGGTAATTCCTTTGAATATCTGCTTTACAATACAGAGGCGCTGCTTTCTTTATTGGTTGAATGGTGCTGATTTGTACAGCAAATATGCAAAAATGGTACTGGCCCTTGTTTAGCTGGTGCTATTTGTATTGCCACATTAGTCCCTTGAAGAGCTTATGGGCTTGCTGACAGATAAAAATTTCCAAGGGAGATCTGATGGGGAGGATGGGAAGGTGATCAGTAAGGGAGTGCCTTGGAAGAGTGTTTTTTGTTTCTTCCATGGTGGAAGCAGGAGGCTGCAGGGATCCAACATTTTGTTTTAATTTTGCCTGATTTTTCTTTTTTTAAAATTCCACTTCTTTTTTGTTTTGAATGAATGAAACAAAACAACAAATCAAAAGAAAGCAGGGGAAAAACCAAAATGAAACAAACACATTTAATGTCATTTATTATTAATAACAAAGGCTGCTCAGCATGGTTCACACTTAACAGGAAAACAACCCCTCCCCCAATAAAATCCCCTCTTGTGACAAAGTTACTGACATGCAATGGGACCTAATTACTAATTACAGGGCTCTTTACTAAGGTGCAGGAAGTTTTTGTACTTACGTGCATTTTGAGTAAAAATTAGCGCTCAGTAAGTGTAAAAGTTCTGCGCTAACTGTTGGAGGCGTGAAAAGCATGTTCCAGCAGTTACTGCATTACAAAATGCCCTAACACAGAATTTACAATTAATGTGGATGCACTTAACGCTACCTATTGAGGTGACGTTAAGTGCGCCCATGCTGATTGCAATATGACAATTAGTGTGCGGCATGTACCCCTGCACTAAACATGCCCACTCTCCACCCCCTAACCCTTCTAATCACTATGCCATCAAGCGATAATACAGTTAACGTGGGAATTCGTGTGTGGTATCAGTGCATGCCTATGCTAATTCCAGTATTTACTGCTTAGCACAGATTAGTAAATGGGCCACAGTGTGCATTAACGATGTTAATAAGCACTGTGGTAGCGCATATTAGCGACTCTGCCAGGTGGAGAGCAACATATCTAATATAGCACTGAGCATTGAATTTTGTTGTTTTAGGTTATCTGTGAATGATAATTAAGCACATGACGCTTTACCTCTTCCTGTAAATGTCCATGATATGGATGATGAGGTCTGTTTTAAAAGTTATTTATCTGTGTACTTTGGCTGGACTGGAAATTGTCATCCTCTGGGTAAAAGTACCCGAGTGTTCGTTTAGGTTGAGGGAAGAAAACTGTGCAGTGCGGTTTCATTTTCAAACGTTGGGTTTATTATTTTTTTCTTTCTATTTTTATTTAGCTCATGCCTTTCCAATCATCGTACACTATTTTGCCCTTCAGTTGACTGCCCACACAAATAGAAGGCCAAGTACGCACATGCTAAAGTCCACGAACACCTTCCAACTAGGCAGGCTGCTCAGAATTGTCTGTCTTTGTGTACAAAGTACAGACGTTATGTGAAATTATAAACAGGTCCCTTTTTTTAAGGCTAAACGTTATTGTGTGCTAATGGGCATTATTGTCTGCTACCTGCCAGTATTCCTGTAGGAATAACATGGATGCAGCAGCACATCGCTAACATATGCCTGTTAGTATAGTGAAAAGGCCTCAAAATCTCACATTCTTATAAATTTGTGGTATAAACATTGAAGCACTGCAAGACTTTATATATCATGGACTGAATATGCATAAATTAGAACGCAGCAAGATTTTGAGTTTATAAAAACAAACTTATTGAACAGGGACCCGATTCCATCCCAGATGTACAAGCCTTCTATGCGCCCGGCTGGATCCAGGCGCACAGAGGGAGTTGCGATTCTAATCCCGTGAGGCACATCTAGCCCAGCAGGATCAGAATCACGAACAGGCCTGTACGTGCAGGCCAGGACCACGATTCAGCCTGACCTGCACATACAGGTCTTGTCCGATTAACTCAGTCTGGGCTTTACAATGGAGCCGCGGCGCCATGGCGTCCGGTTGTCATGGCACCGCAGCTCCATTGTAAAGCCATGATCCCCAGCTGCTGGCTCCTGTATATTGTAAAGCAGCAGTTTTTGTTTTTTAATGTGAATGTGGTAAGATTTTTTTGAATTATAGAAACTACAATAATTATTCTCTCTTACATTTTTATAAATTGTTTTCATAACATTGCAAAACATAGCATTGAAAAACAAGATATCAATATATTCCAAAATCCATCAGTATTCTAATTCCACAAGTGCAACCTCCACAGTCTGTGGTCCATCACTGGGTATAGATTCTCTGTAGGGAGATATTTAATAGGCGATAACACTGTCTTTTATAGGGATATCACCAGGAGATACAGTGTTCTGGCATGAAAACAGCAAGGGCTGGGAATTTGCCCTGGACTCGCTCACATAAAAGTTCAAATAAACTCGCAAAAAGCACAATCCAGCCCAGGTTATGTTCTGAACCTATTCAATCAGTCTTAAAATAGTGAACACAAGTGAGAATTAATAATAGCCTCGGAATGTGAAATATTAGCTTAAGATCAGAATATGAAATATTAAGTCACAGTCCATTCATTTTATGTTCCCTTTGACAGAAGAACCTGTCCACCTTAAGTCGCCTCGGAAGAGGAACCTGTCCACCATCTAGGATTTCTCCAAGTAAAAGGGAATCTTCATCTCTTCTTAGCAGGAGTCACTTTCTTTTAAGCTTCTGGAAGCTTGTCATAGATTCAGGCAGCAGGCAACTCTTCCCATGGATCCCTGTCCCTCGTGCTCTTTGCACCCCAGGTTGCCTTATGAATATTTTTCCAAGACCAAGGAAACCTAATTGAAGCTTGCTCCTGTTAGAGCCAACAATGAGCATCAGGAGTGCAAGAGAGCAAACAAAATATAGTACCCCCCTCCCCAGTCCATGCAACAAAGTTCTTTGCATGACTTATTATATGGCTGATATATGAGGGTAGAGCCACCATTGGCTGGACAGTGTGTCAAAAAGGCTCACATGTCCAGAAAGTGAGGCTGAAGATCTGCATTGTACCTTCTGTCAAGTCTCTATGAATAGGATGAGTTTTCCGTCTCACAGCATGCTAAACCTCCAGCAAGTCTGGTTGGACTTGAGATCAGAAGTGGGGACAGCAGGCACTTTGCCCTCTTCAGGACTCAGTGGAATGATAGTGGACAAGATGATGGTCCCTTTATTGTCTGCCAGAAGCACAGAGAGCTGAGGTGCCATGTATGGGGGTGGCAAGTCCTGACCAGAATAGGCTAATGGGGTCAGTACCAGGACAGTGGGCCCTACCCATGCAGAGGACCCAGTGACTGCCGGGGAAATGGTGAAGGAGATCTATAGACAAGGAGCCGGTGACGCCCCAGATCTGAGCAGTCAATTGGTGCTTACCAAAGCGGACTCCATCTTACTAAACCAACTAACTCCACCTCACATGGAACCCCACCAGTCAACCAGAGAAGGTCGTAGAGGAGGAGGAGCACTCATTTTAACAGACAAACAGCTGAGCCTCAAAACCACCAACAAGATCTCTACCCACACCCTCAACTCTATAACCTTGGAAAACAAAGACCTGATGATATGCCTAATCTATAGAGCTCCCACAGCCAACTCGGAAGACCTCTCTACCATAATCGAATTAGCCACTAGATATACTAGCAAAGGCAAGCTACCCATAATCCTAGGTGATTTCAACCTCACCTCCCTAACTGCAACTCATACTACAGCATTCCTGGATGCTTTAACCGCTTTGGATCTCTCTCAGATAGTCTCAACCCAGACACACAGGGCTGGTAACACCTTGGACCTAGTCTTCCTACCTTCTACTATACTCACCCTAAACCCTCAGTTTAATCACCATGTTACACCTGTTCCATGGTCAGACCAATATGCAATCTTCTTCAACATCCCCCACAGACCCCAGCATCCTAGTCTGTGCCATACAACCCCCCACAGACATTTCAAAGATTTCAACAAAGACACACTCATCAACCAAATATTACCCCAACTCGAAACTAGCCCATTGGACCTCCCAGCACTGATTGACAGTTGGAACCACACCATCTCACAAGCTGCCTCTGCACCCCCGATGACAATAACCTCCAAGCGCGAAAGAAAGGCCTTTTGGTACTCAACAGAAATCAAGCAAGCAAAAACTTATTTAAGAAAGCTAGAAAGACGATGGAGGAAGACAAAATCACAACATGACCAACAAGAATACCTGAAAAACCAGCAAGAATACGACGAGTTAATCTCCACTCACAAGAGACAAAACTACACAAACATCATAATGGCCTCCTTAAATCGCCCAAGAGAGCTATTCACCATGGTGAAGGCACTTTCCAGGACTCCACAAGGCCAAGATACTGATGACCTGACACCAGAGACTTACGCCTCATACCTACACGGCAAGCTAGCTCGCCCACAACCTCCTCTAAACCAACCCTCAACACCTTCATCCGACCAAAACCGACATAATAACTTGACCTCTTTTCACTGAGTCACAAAAGACCTCTGCATTAACTTGCTCAAATCCCTGAACACTTCCACTTCACCGCTGGATCCATGCCCAACCCCCTGGATAAAGGCAGTGGCACAAGAACTAGCCCCAACACTCTGCAAGATAATTAACTCCTCTGTTTCACAGGGAACTATGCCTCCTTCCCTGAAAAACTCATCCATCAGACCACTGCTGAAAAACAACACCTCTAATTCAACCTCTCCTGCTTCATATCGACCCATATCCAGCATCCCCTTATTATCCAAGCTGATTGAGAAAACTGTACAACGCCAGCTCCAAGACCATGTAGACTCTACTGCCCCACTCGACCCTCAACAACACGGGTTCCAGGAGAACCACGGAGTCAAAACCCTACTGACCTCCCTTCTGAACACAGTAATAAAAGGAATCAAAGACATCAAGAAAGGCTTTGTCCTCATTTTTATCGACATCATAGCTGCCTTTGACTCAATAACTCACCACACACTACTAGATAGGCTAATTGAAATAGGAGTAAGTGGCACACCTCTGGCATGGTTCCGCTGTTACCGTACAGACAGGAAATCCCAAGTCAAGATAAATCACATTGTATCGAGACCTTTCTCACCAAAACAAAGCCTTCCCCAAGGATCATCCCGCTCAGCTTTACTCTTCAACCTGTACCTACAACCAGTTTGCAATATACTACAAACCTACAACATTCACTACCACCTATATGCGGACGACCTAATGATCTACACCACTCTAAACACAAAGAATCCCGACTACTCCACCATCTCATCCTGCATGACAGCAATAACTGAATGGTTAACATTAAGGAACCTTGAGATCAACTACAAAAAATTGGAAGCCCTTATCACAAAGAACTCCACATTCAATCCCCCAGACAACATAACAATTGGAACCAAATCAATCCCCGTAAAAAATGAGGTAAAATACCTAGGAATTCACTTCGACCAGAGACTCAGTTTACAGACTCACATCAGAAAGACCACCTCCAAAATATACTACAAGTTGAAATACTTGCAAAACCTATGTCGAACCATTTCCGAACTGTGTGTCAAGCGCTGATCACACCACACCTCGATTACTGCAACCTAATCCTACATGGCCTACCAAAAAGCTCAATCCATGCCTTACAGCTAGCTCAGAATGTAGCAGCTCGTCTAATCACAAGATCCAGCAAACATGACCACATCACCCCCATCCTCGAATCCCTCCATTGGCTTCCCATCATCTCCAGAATAAAATATAAAAACATAATGCTGGCATTCAAAATTCAACATAACCAATCTGCCGGTTGCCTAAATGAACTAATCCGAAAAACTCCTGACAACAGATCACGAAGAACACAGCATCAAGACTCACTTGCAAGCTCCACATCCCGCACAGGAATATCCCAGAATACTCTAAAAAGAGCCTTTGAACTCTACACCCCCACTCTCTAGAATTCCCTCCCACACCCCCTGAGAGCCACCACAGACGTTTCTATCTTCAGGAAGCGCTTGAAAACACACCTATTTACTGAATACTTCTATACCCCACCATCCTTATAACGCACTGCCTACCACCTCACAGACCGAACCCTAGGCACCAAGCAGAGCACAAAGTTTATGTAAATGGTTAAATGTAAACATTGCTATATATAGTTTTGGAAAAAACGTACTATGTAAATCAAATTCTGTTCTATGTAAACCTGTATATAGTTTTGAAAAACGTTCTATGTAAATGAAGTTTTGTTCTATGTAAACCGCCTTGAGATTCTGAAAGGCGGTATATAAAAAATGTTAAATAAATAAATAAAACTGGAGGTTACCACCACATTGAGGTGCAACAGTCAATCAGGAGGGAGGAAAGTAAACCCCAAGGGGATAAACTGTGGATTTCACCAGTTTATTTTAATAATGGTTTATGGACTTTTTCTCCAGGAACTTCTCCAAACCTCTTCTAAACCCATCTATGCTAATGACTTTTACTACATCCTCTGGCAGTGAATTTGTGTTTGATTACTGTACACATTCAGTGAAAAAATATTTTCTCTGATAAGTTTTAAATATGATACACTGTAGCTTCATTGCATGTCCCTCTAGTCTTTCTACTTTTTGAAGGCATAAACAACCAATCTACATGTTTACGTTCCGCTCTACTCATTATTTTATAGACTTCAATCATATCTCCCTTGAGCTGTTTCTTTTTCAAGCCGAAGTGCCCTAACCTATCAAGCCTTTCCTCGTAGGGCTATCCTTCCATCCTCTTTATTATTTTTGTTGATCTTCTCTGTACCTTTTTGTAATTTTGCTATATCCTTTTTTAGATATGGTAACCAGAACCATATACCATATTTATGATAGGGCCATACTATGGAGCAATACGGAGGCATTATAATATCCTTGGTTTCATTCTCCATTCCTTTCCTTTTGATTCTTAGCATTCTATTTGTTTTCTTGTCCACTGATGTACACTGAGCAGAGGGTTTCAAGGTATTATTCATGATGCCTAAATCCTTGTCCTGTGTAGCAATTCCTAGTGTGGAATTTTGCATTGTGTAGCTATAATTTGGGTTGTTCTTCCCTAAGTGCATAAGTTTGTATTAGTCCACATTAAATTTCTTCTGCCATTTGGGCATCCAGTTTCCAATTTATCAAGGTCCTCTTGCAAGTTTCCACAAGCTTTTCTGTTTTATCAACTTTACATAATTTTGTATCATCTGAAAATTTGATCACCTCACTCATTCCCATTTCCAGGTCATTAATGAATATGTTAAAAAGCAGTGGGCCCAGCACAGATCCCTGTGGGTACTCCACCATTCACCTTTCTCCATTGAGAAAATTGTTCATTTAACCCTATTCTGTTTTCTTTCTTTTAACCAGTTCCCAATCCACAATCGTACACTGCCTCCTATCCCATGATTTCTTGATTTCCTCAGGAGCTTCTCATGAGGAACCTTGTCAAAGGCTTTATGAAAATCCAGATACACTATATCAATTGACTCACCTTTATGTACCTGTTTATTCAAACTTTCAAAAAGTGATAGAATACTTAACTTGGCTAAATCCATATTGGCATTTTCCTATTAAACAATGACTATCTATATAGAGGTAAAATTAGGACTTGACTTTCTCACAGAGGAAGGGGTTAGAGGCTTGTTCTTTCCTTATCATGCTAGATCAGTCCAGATGAGTGGGTTATGCTCCTTTGCCAGCAGTGGAGGAGGACTTGCATGACTTTCAATGATGTCAATCTCCAGGAACAAACAGGAATGTAGTCATCACATATGGGTATCGTCGGTACCGACGGAGCCTGCGTGGGAACGCTCCCCAGCGTCCAATTAGAAAGCCTTTGGGAGCATCTCACAGCACCTGCATGCTGCCTTCCCGCCTTTCCCAACTGCCTCTCAACAGTTCATTTTCCGCGGAGCCAGCAGGTCGTGTTCCTGTCACCGCAGAACATTTTCCTTCTTTTTGTGGTCGCGTCTGCCTTCCTCGACGCTTTGCCGTTTTTTCTTTCTTTCTGGGCCTTAGGCCCAAAATGTTTTCCACTATGGAAAAACCCTCTTCGGGTTTTAAAAAGTGCACCAAGTGTGGCGGTACCATCTCCGTCACTGACACCCATGAGTGGTGTCTGAAATGTTTAGGTCCTGACCATTCCATCTCGGAGTGTATGGCCTGTGCCATGATGTCCAAGAGAGGTCGACAGAACCGAGCTGCCAAGCTCAGTACCCTGTTTCCCTCTGATGCAGCTTCAGTGGCATCGACATCTTCCAGGGCTTCGTCTTCCTCCCGTGGATCTCAGGTAACTAAACACAAGACTAGCCGGTCCTCAAAGGGTAGATCTCCTTCTAAGCATTGAGATGCCTCTGGCGTTGCCCTTGAGGATTCTGCACCGGCAAAATTGCCCCGGCGGGAGGCTTCGGCTTCCAAAGCATTATCGGGGCTCCAGGACGTTCTCGAGGCCTCAACCTTGGCAGAACTACTGGTGTCATGCTCTGGGGTACCGGCGATCTTCTCCGGTACCGACATCCAGGCATCGGCAGCGTCGATAGACCAGAGAGTCCTGGCTATTGAGCGCAGTCTGGCAGCTCTCCTTGCGGCATCGACGCCCTCGGAACCGCGTCAGACATTTCAACCGGTACCGGCACCGGCACCGACTCCGGCACCGGTATCAGTACTGGTACCGATAGCATCGACATCGGTGTCCGCATTCCCGGCACTCAGTCATCCGATGCCTTCCGGTACCGATACTCCGGTTCCAATTACTTCCGGTACCGACTTCGGTCGGTACAGGTATTGGGCTCTTCAAGAGCATCCGGACAGGCAGTACTTCGAGTCCTCAGAAGAATCTGAGGATTCTGATAGTTCTGTCAATGCAGGAATGCTTCTTCCAGAGGAGCCCTCCTCCCCTAAGCGTAGGATGTCTCCTCCAGAAGATATTTCCTTTTAGGATTTTATCAGGGAGGTGGTTCGGGGTCTGTCCATTACTGTGGCCCCTGAAACAGAGCCCAGAGCAAAGGAGTTGGAAATTTTACAATATCCCAAAACTCCTAAGGAGGCAGCTGCTTTGCCATTCCATGAGATCTTGCATGATCTCATGTTAAGAATGTGGGAGACACCTCTTACCACCTCCCCTCATTCTTGTAGGCTGGATACTCTGTATCGAGTCCCTCCATGTCCTGGTTTCCAAAAACTCAGCTTCCTCACCACTCTATTGTAGTGGAATCAGCTATGAGAAGGATCAGGAGTGCAGAGAGGCATGCCTCCAATCCTCCAGGACGTGAGTGCAGAACTTTGGATGCTTTTGGACGTTGTGTCTTCCAAACTTCCATGCTTTCTGCCAGGATCAGTTCCTATAGTCTATACATGGGAATGTTCCTAAAGGAAGTCACAGGTGATTTAGAGGCTTTGAGTCCTCTTCTTCCTGAGGATAGAAGGCAGGATTTTCTCACATTGGTCAAACATGCCCAAGATGTTTCTAAACCGTGCAGCTTTTGACTGTTTTGAGTGCATAAGCAGAACCTCTGCCATTGCCATAGGTGCACGTAGAATTGCTTGGAGCTCTGGGTACAAGACAAACTGGGAAATATCCCTTGTACTGGTGAGAACCTGTTTGGTAAAGATTGTCAGGAAAAGGCCAATGAGTTGGATGCTGACAACTCCACCTTGGATAGGTTATCCAAGCCCACAGCTGATCCTGCTAGAAAGAAATCTTTCAAGAAACCATTCTTTTCTAAAAAGAAAAGATATTATCCTGCTTATTCTCAGCAGGGACGTTCTGCAGGTCAACTTGTCAGGAAAGGTCAGCAACCACCCAAACAAAGAAAACCAAAGAATGCTAAGCCTCAGCCGTCCCAGCAGTCTCAGCCTCCACAAGACCTTTGACTTTCAGCTAGAGAACTTAGCCTTCCTGGCTCTCATTGGACCATAGCCTTCCACCATTCCAGGAAGGTTGTGTCACTTTGCCCCCAGGTGGGGGCAGGTAACAGCAGAGCATTGGACACTCTCCATCATAAAAGAGGGGGTACAAGCTTCATTTTTCCAGCATGCCCCCTCCCACAGTGATAAGGCAGTTCAATTCTCCAACCTCTCTCATCAGCCTGTTAGGTCAGGAGGTCACTATGCTTCTTGCCGAAGGGGCAATAGAAGAAGTACTCATCCATCAGCATGGTACAGGGTTTTACTCCCCTTATTTTCTTATCCCAAAGAAAACAGGGGGATACAGACCTATCTTGGACCTCAGAGAATTGAACAAATTCCTTGTCAAAAATAAATTCAAAATGATTTCTCTCGGAACTCTGCTGCCATACCTTCAGAGTCAGGATTGGCTTTGTTCTCTAGATCTCAAGGATGTGTACACCCATGTTCTCATCCATCCAACTCACAGAAGATTCCTTCGGTTCCTTTTTCAAGGAAAGCACTACCAATATTTCCTTTTGGCCTGGCCTCAGCACCAAGGGTGTTCACGAAATGCATGGCTGTGGTAGCAGCATTTCTCCGCACTCTAGGGATATTCGTCTTCCCCTACTTAGACGACTGGCTCATTCGAGCCCCAACAGAGTCAGAGGCCAGGACTTCTCTATACTGCACAATGCGTATCCTTCAGTATTTGGGTCTGGTAATAAACATCCCAAAATCCAGTCTAACTCCCACTCAATCTTTGGAGTTCATAGGAGCTTTGCTGGATACCAGAAAGGCAAGGGCTATCTCCCCCAGGCCCGTTGCCTTCGCATGGTGCAGTTAGCTTCTCAAGCATTGATGAAGCCTCATCTCACTGCCCGAGAAATGCTACAACTACTAGGCCACATGGCATCTACTGTGCATGTGGTTCCCTATGCTCGCCTCCATATGAGGGCAGCCCAGTGGACTTTATCCAGTCAATGGACCCAGGCATCAGGATGCCTGTCATACAAAATAGAAAACACAAGTCGCCTTATTTTGTCCCTCCAGTGGTGGAAGTCCACTCAAAACCTGTTGCTGGGGTCCCCTTTTCAACAACTCTTACCCCAGGCAACTCTCAAAACAGATGCTTCTCCGATGGGTTGGGGAGCTCATCTGCAAGACCTCTCCACCCAAGGCACCTGGTCTCCACAAGAGACTCATCTACATATCAATCTCTTGGAGCTCAGAGCAATCTTCTTTGCTCTTCGAGTGTTCCACACCCTGCTCAGCTACAAGACAGTCCTCATTCATACGGACAATCAAGTAGCCATGTTCTACGTGAACAAGCAGGGGGGAACAGGCTCTCTGTCGCTTTGCAACGAAGCTTTGCAACTATGGGCCCTCGCCAGAGAGCATCAGATTCATCTCCTGGCAGTGTATCCTCCAGGCATACAAAACTCTTGGGCAGACAGACTCAGTCGAGTTCTGCTTCCAAACGAGTGGTCTCTGCATGCAGACCAGGTGGCCAAGATTTTTCAAATTTGGGGAACCCCGGACATAGACCTCTTTGCAAGTCCATGGAATGCCAAACCTCCCCGGTTCTGTTCCAGAATTCCAGCTCATGGGGCTCAGGCCAGGGATGCTTTCCTCCTTTACTGGGGTCAAGACTTCCTGTATGCCTTTCCACCCATTCCCCTAATTCCCAAAACCCTGTTCAAGCTTCAGAGAGACAGAGGCCGTATGATTCTCATAGCTCCACATTGGCCATGGCAAGTGTGGTACCCTCTGCTTCTACATCTCTCTCAGGCTCCCTCCTTGGAATTAGGGTCTGCTCCAGATCTCCTATCTCAGGAGGACGGAATGTTATGGCATCCCAATCCCCAGTCTCTGCATCTGAGGGCTTGGTTGCTGAAGGCCTAGACCTCCATGATCTTAACCTCCCTCAGCAAATAAAGGATATCCTTTATGCTTCCAGGAGGCCTTCCACAAGACGCTCTTATGCTTTTAAATGGAAAGGGTTTACCATATGGTGTTCGCAGAAGGGTCTTAACCCTATTGCCATATCTCTGGAATCATTACTGGAGTATCTTCTTCATTTATCCAATGCAGGACTTAAGACTAACTCAATGAGGGTCCATTTGAGTGCTATTGCAGCTTCCTTCAAGCTCCTAAATGGACAACCTATTTCCTCCCATCCTCTTATATCAAGATTTATGAGAGGCCTTCTGCTAACTAAGCCTCCCATTAAGCCGCCTCCTGTGGTATGGGACTTAAATTTGGTTCTTGGTCAGCTCAAGAAGCCACCTTTCGAACCCTTAGCTACTACCTCCTTGAAATTCCTTTCTTGGAAGGTTATCTTTCTCATTGCAATCACATCAGCACGCCGCATCAGTGAGTTGCAAGCACTAGTAGCTGATCCTCCTTATACAAGGTTCCATCATGACAAGGTAGTCCTTAGGACTCATCCACGCTTTATGCCAAAGGTGGTTTCGCCCTTTCATCTAAACCAAGCGGTCTGCCTTCTGTGTTCTTTCCAAGGCCTCATGCATCGAATGCAGAAAGGAACCTTCATACTTTGGACTGTAAAAGAGCTTTAGCCTTTTACTTACAAAGAACACAGCAGCATAGAAAGTCCTCTCAACTCTTTGTTGCTTTTGATCCTTCTCATTTGGGACTTCCAGTCTCCAAGAGAACTTTATCTAACTGGATTGCTCAGTGTATTTCCTTTGCCTATCAGAGTAAGAATCTTCCTCTGGAGGGCCATGTCACAGCTCACAATGTGAGAGCCATGGCAGCTTCAATGGCTCATCTGCACTCTGTGTCTATCGACGACATCTGTCGGGCAGCCACCTGGGCCTTGGTTCATACCTTCACAGCCCATTACTGCTTGGACAAGGACTCCTGCCGGGATGCCTTGTTTGGTCAGGCTGTTCTCCAACACCTGTTCCATACCTAATCAACTCCTACCCACCATCCCTGGTAGGATGCCAGAGATCCATGGGGGGAAGTGGAGCCCTTTTCAGGGACACACAACTTCTGGGGTCTCTCCCTGGCATCTAAAGCTAGGGAGTCCCCATATGTGATGACTACATTCCTGCTTGTTCCTGGAGATAGCATAGTTACTCATCTGTAACAGGTGATCTCCAGGAACAGCAGGAATTTAGTCCTCACAACCCACCCACCTCCCCTAGGAGTTGTATCTCTCTATCTATCTCTTTCCCTTTCCCTCTCTCTCTCTTTGTCTCAGCTTTAAAACTCAACTGGAGAGAGGCAGTTGGGAAAGGCGGGAAGGCAGCACGCAGGCGCTGTGGGATGCTCCCAAAGGATTTCTAATTGGACGCTGGGGAGCATTCCCACGCAGGCTCCGTCGGTACCGACGATACCCATATGTGAGGACTAAATTCCTGCTGTTCTCGGAGATCATCTGTTACAGGTGAGTAACTATGCTTTACTTGATATGATCAGGGCCGGCCTGGGGGTTTCTGCTGTCCCCAGCAGGAGCCATTGCTGTGCCTACTCCCACCCCCCCACATCCATCATCTCGCCTTGAGAGAGGGGCAGCGGGGTGAATCTAGAAGAGACCAGGACAGTGAATTCAAGAAAGCATGGGACAAGCACAGAGGATCTCTAAAGGGAAAGAAGGGACTATGGAAGGGCAGACTGGATAGGCCATATGGTATTTTTCTGCTACCATATTCCTATGTTTCTATATGTTCCTGTGCCCTCAACAGTCTGAAAGCTTTTACTGCATAAAAGCATCCTGTCCTTCTGAGAGGGCTCATATCTTTGCAACTTGTTTCTAATATATCCCGGTCCTATTTGACGGAATATCTTAAATCGCATAGTTAATAGGCTAAGCTGTGGGCAACCAATGCAGTGAGCTAAAAACTGGCACAACATGGTTCTTAAACCCTGCTAAAACAACAAGCTTTGCTGCAGCATTCTGGATCATTGTAAATGTAAGCAAACCTAAGACTCTAGATTTTGACTCAGAAGAAAAAATGAAAACACATTTTAAGTCACTCCGGGTCAAGTCAGCACCATGACTTTGTTATAATTTAAGCTCTGGAACTAATGTTTAAATTAATACGTATATTCAATGCTGCTCTCCATATAGGCTGAGGCCCTGTATACATGTATAGTGCAGTGACTACACTGGCACTATCCATTTAGTTTAGGCCTGCTATTTGACAGTTGAATAATGTCATTATCCAGATAATTTTTTCATCTGCCCTTGCTCCGATTCTTTTTTATATGGTTAGTATTAGGCCATTTACTGATTTAAATGGCTCAAGATTATCCATATATTTTTAAAATCTACACATATAGGCAGGATATACATCCATTGATGGCTGCTGAACATATACCTTGTTGTGAATATCAGCCCGTTTATTGCTTAAAAAAAAAAAAGAGAGTTGAAAAGTGTCAAAGAAAATGTAATCAACATTGTTAAACTTCATTAAGCATTTATATAGAAACTTAAGAAAAAGGCAGCTGTGTCGCCCAAGTTCTCATGGCTAAGAATAGTGTCCTCCTCTTCAGTGTTGCCTAGGAAACATCAAGGAAAATATATATTTTTGTATTTAAAAATAATACATCCCCATTCTTAAAAAAAACAATCGCAAAACCCAATCATTATAGGGATCTAAAGCAAAAGTAATAATAAGAGTTGCGTGTTTATCTATATAATCATTTGAGTTCTTCAAGAGAGCCTTCAGCACCAAGCTGCCCTGTGACATTTGAGACGGCTCCCTCTGTTCCATTGTCCACCACCATCTTAAAAGAATTTCAATGAGATACATATCAGAAGGAGAGGCCATAAGTAAGCGTGGAAAAGTAATCAAGCACAACTTGCATCTTCTCATCCCATTTTCTAGGTTTTCCTTTTTCACAAGTATAAACATATTGGAAGGCATATTCAAAGGCTTTTATGCAATTTGCAAACCTGCAGACCACATAAATCCGGCTCACTGGACTATTCAGCGGACTTACCTGGTTAGTGTCACTGACTATCTCCTCTTAGCCCAGCTAAGCATTGGTGCAGGGCGGGGCAGCACCCAAAGATAACCGGTTATCTGGGACATTCAGTCAATGACTGCTTATCCTTAACCGGATAGTTAGGCAGATAAAAGCCTGGCCTAACTTTACGCTGTTAAAGATAACCAATTATTGATTGAATGTCACAGATAACCAGTTATCTAAATCACTGACATTTAATGAAGGCTGTCAGACGGCTGCCTGGGTGAGAATCTTCACAGTCTTGTCTAGTGCATATATCTATATGATTTGCAAGGTATTGTGGGCAATGTAGTTCATTCACACCAGACACAGCTGCTGACAATAATTTAGTTGTGCTCTTGGGTAAAGCCAATAAGATATTTATTTATGGGGTCTCCCAACACAGATATGCTTGGTAGCACATAAATTAGGTAACTTGCTTTCAGTGTTAACTTGGAAAAACAAAGTCAAAATCAGGAAAATAACAAATGAAAAGCTACAAAGCAAGAAACAAACTGTTCTTTTCAGGTTAACTTCTGATTACTTCCCACATAGATACAGAAGTGATTCTCTCCTAGCTCACAAGCAATTAGGTAAGGCTTAATTGCTAGCAGTTATCCAGCTGAAACCCCTTAGCTGGCTTGCTTTCTACTGTGTGGGTCAAATCCTGCTGCAGGAGCTTTTCTGGATAGATTAAAGAACAAATTTGTATTTCTTTGTGATGGTTGCTGTACTTTATAACAGAAAGATACCGACGGAGTTTAGACAGAGAACAGTCCATATAAATAGGATCTTCATCTATTATTCCCCCTTGTTCAACAAGCATGGGTTCAATATCATGGATTGGCACAGATGAATCTCTCAATGGAGCACTTTCAGGAGAATACTGGTTTCCCTGCTGTCTTTCAAGGTTATAGCTAGGGCATAGATCAGTGTTCATACCTGAGCTTCCATTGCTGTTAGAGTTCCTTTCTATATAGCCTGGCCAGTATGTAGTCCAGTTCTTATGTCCAGCCTTCCAATCCAGATCCCTGGACACTGGATCTCTCTTCACATACCTTCTGGCACGGGTCTTAGGGTCCCTTCCACGTGCAGCCGTCTCCCTCACAGGTAGCGTCTGGAGATTCCTAGCTCTGCAGCACCATTCCTCTGGCTTTCCCCAGTCCAATGGTGTATGCTGGCCCTTGGGATACCTCCCAGTATACGTACTGCTAGACCTCTCAAAGGCTTTTCTCCTCTTTCTTCCAGAGGGTTTCTTTCCCTCTCTGTCCGTCCGGTTTGGCTTCTGCCTCTGATGATCCTTGAAACTGATGATCCTTCTCTGTATATCCAAGGTGATCATGAAGATGGTCATCTGTAGAATAAACTCTACTTTTATTCTGCTTAGATGAGTGCTCCCCCCTAATACAGCGCAGCTGTGCTGAATCAGGCCTTGCCCTTTGAGATGAGTGCTTAGGGATTACCTCATAGCCCTCCTGATTGAACACACGTTTCCCCACTTCAGCTCCTCTAATGGCTGTTGGAAACCTGGTGCATTCTGGGACTGGTAGTCTTTTATGGGAAAATTCTGTTTTCTTATTTCTACCAGAACTGACAGGTTGCTTGTTCAGAGTCACTTCACCTTTTCTATAGCTCCTTCCTGAGCTATGATAAGCTTCCTTATCACAAGGCACAATGAAGGCACAATGAGTCACCTGCTGTTTTAACAGTCAAGTCTAAAGACTCAGATTGCTCTTTACTATCAGTAAATATTGTTCATGTGCAGCTGAAACAGCTACCATATTGTTCCAATATGAACTCCCATCAGTTTTGCCAGATGAAAAGACCTGTGCTTGAGACAAGTTTTGCTTGTCTGGTAGAGTGAAGTCTTGCAGCTTTGGTATCTGAAGGAGAGCGTCCATTTCCCGGTTTCCACCCATCTTTCTGGGAAAGCCAGCCAACAGAGCAGCACCCTTTAGCCCATCCCCTTCAGAAATCTTCTCCAGCTGCATTAAGTCCTTGCCTCAGCAGATCCCTCACAGGTCCATGAGGGCGTATGACATTTCTACCTTCCAGATCGATCACTGCTGCAGGGCTCCACAATGCCACCACATTCAGCTGAGGGGCTCTTTCTTTGAAGAAGAAGCGATCTTGTTCTAAGGTAAGGGTGGTGCCAACCATTAGACAAATTAGGTGACCGCCAATGGCAGCAACATCTTGGGGTGGAGGGGAGGCAGCAAAGAATAGCTAAAGTCAAGGTAAAGCAATGAGTTCTGGCAGTCACACAAACTCCTCAGTGTGTACTGTTACCTGCAGGAACAATGGGCAGTATGCGAATAGCATACTCTAGAGGAGAGGAAGGAGAGGGGAGATATGATACAGACCTTTAAATACTTAGGGGGTCATTCCGATTCTCATTTAACAGGTCTGGACGTCCGATCTGGATGCCCAGACCTGCTAAACGTCCGGATCGCACTGGCAGCCACAGAGCTTCCCGCATGTATAGCCAACTTGTGTGGGGAGCTCTGTTCATGGGCGTGAGGGGTTAGGCCAGGGGAGGAGCAAGGGCGGGAATGCGACCCCGGACATATAGGGACGATTCTGAGACTGGCCCTGTACGTCTGGGGTCAGCCATGTAGACGAGGAACGTATTCCACCTAGGAGGTGGAATAAGTTCCCTTGGATATCGGGCAAAATCAAAGAGGTGAGGGGCACAGGGGTTCCCTGCAGCCCAACCCTGGCCATGGAAGGCTAGAATGGGGGTCAGTCTGTGGGGAAAGAAGTTTATTTTCTACGGCTGGGGATCATGGCTCCTGAATCGAGTCTGACTGAGCTAGCCAGGTAGTTGGCTGTATGTCCAGGGTGCCTGAAACAGTGCACGTCCTGGACGTCCAGCTTCTACATCGGGAGAACTCCTGGTGCCATGTTCTGGTGTCGTGGCCTGTTACACCGGTACCAACATCCAGGCATCGGCAGGGGCTATGGATCAGCGCATCCTGGCCATCGAACGCAGTATAGCGGCTCTCTTAGCAGCATCGGTACCGCTAAGACCTCTTCAGATGGTTCCGCAGTCATCGATACCGGTACCGACCACACCTGCTTTAACCGATGTGCTTCCCCCCATGCCGGCTCTCGAATCAGTATCCGGTATCGAGGGCCCGGTATCGAGACAATCCAATGTTGACTTAGATGGATACCGGCGTCAAGCAATACAAGAGCACCCAGTGCGGAGATACTTCAAGTCCTTCAATTCCGATGACTCCACCGATACTGGAGTGATTCTACCAGAGGATCCTTCTCCTTCTCCTCAATGTAGGATGTCTCCTCCAGAGGACATGTCTTTTCAGGATTTCATACGTGAAGTAGCCCGAGGACTTTCAATCACGGTGACCCCTGAGAAGGAACCGAGAGCAGAAGAATTAGAAATTCTTCAATACCCGGCAGCTCCTAAAGAAGCTGCTACCCTTCCCATTCACAGAATCTTGCGTGACCTCATGCTGAGGATGTGGGAAGCTCCTTTAACGGTGTCTCCACACGCTCGGAGACTTGATACCATATACCGAGATCCACAATGTCCTGGCTTTTAGAAGACACAATGTGTGAAGACTTAATTCCTGCTGTTCCCAGAGATCACCTGTTACAGGTGAGTAACTACGCTTTCACTGGTGGATGCTTGGAACGCCCTCCCGATGGAGGTGGTGGGGACAAATACAGTGACGGGATTCAAAATGGCATGGGACAGACACAGTGGATCCCTTTATAGCAAGAGGATGAAATCAAAGCAAATGTAAATATCTTTTATACTTCAATAAATAGAGGGGGGCTGATCTGCACGGAGCTGCAAGTACTGTAAACGGGGCCGCTGGGTGAGAATGTCCACAGTCTTGGCAAAGGCAAATACTATTATGACTTGCAAAGGATTGTGGGGAATGTAGTCCATTCATACCAGAATCAGCCGTTCACAAAATAATGAGTTGTGTTGCTCGAGTGTAAGCAAAGAAAATATATTTTATTTATGGGGTTATTTCTCCCACACAGATTTACTTGGTAAAACAAAAGGATACTTGCTTTCAGTATTATACTTAGGAAAAACAAATCATGATATCAGCAACTGAACTTCTTAAGCAATCAATCAAACAATAAAGACCTTGATGGGGAACAGAAAGGTCTTTCTGAGGGCTCCTGCTAATACCTTTTAGCAGTGCTCCAAAAACAAAACAAAACCCAAAAAGTAATCAAAAACTGTTCTTTTTCAAGGATAACTTTCTTGTATTTTCACACACACACAGAAGTTTCCTTTCAGAGCTCACGTGCAATTATGCAAGGCTTAATTGCCAACAATTAACCAGCTGCAAACCTCTTGGCTGGTTTACTTTCTATACGTGGCTCAAATCCTACCCTAAAGCTTTCTTGTAAACTTTTCTGGGTAGATAAAAGAACAAGTTATATTTCTTTTTGATGGTTGTTGTATTTGTGAAAGTATTTTACCACAGTAGCCTAGACAGAGAGCAATCCATGTAATCACTCTGATCATTTAAAATATCTCCTTCTTCTTCAACAATCATAGAATCAATATCATGGTCTGGCTCAGGGGAATTCCTTAATGGAGCACTCTCAGGACAATACTTGTTTCCCTGCTGTCTTCCAAGTGAAGAGCTAGGGCATAGATCAGTGTTCATACCTGAGCTTCCTTTGTTGTTAGGTTTCCTCTCCAGATATCCTGGCCAGTAAGAAATCCAGCTTTTATGTCCAGCCTTCCAATCCTGATCCCTGAACACTGGGTCTCTCTTCACATACCTTCTTGCACTGGTCTTAGGGCCCCTTCCAAATGCAGCCGTCTCCTTTACAGGTGCCGTCCGGGGATTCCTGGCTCTGTAACCCCACTCCTCTGGCTTCCGCCAGTCCAATGGAGTATGCTTGCCTCTGGAATGACTCCCAACACACATACTGCTATGGGCTCCTTCTTTAGTCCTCCAAGATGTTTTTCTCTTCTTTCTTCCACGTTGTGGCTGCTGCTGCTTCCTGATCCTCAACTCCAACCCTTTCTGATCCTGTGTAGAATCTGTTTTACTTTTAACTTGTTTAGAGGGATACTCCACCCTAGCACAGCTCAGCTGTGCTGAATCAAGCCCTGCCCTTGGAGATGAGTGATTGGGGATTACCTCATGGCTCTCCTGATTGAACACACGTTTCCCCACTTCAGCTCTTCTAGTGGCTGTTTGAAACCTGGTGCATTCTGGGACTGGTAGTCTTTTATGAAAACATTCTGTTTTATTATTTCTACCAGCAAAGACAGGTTGCTTGTTCAGAGCCAATTCACCTCTATTATAGCTCCTTCCTGAACTATGATAAGCTTCCTTATCACATACCCCCCTGCTTAAGTTATTACGGAGTGGTGCAACTGGTGAAACTTCCTCTTTACAGTCCGTAATACTTGAAAGGGCATCCGCATTTTTGTGTAACTTCCCAGCACGATGTTCCACTTGAAAATCAAATGCCTGTAAGGCCATGTACCAGCGTGTCAACCTGGCATTGTGGTTCTTCATTTGTTGCAACCACTTAAGTGGGGCATGGTCTGTGACCAATTGGAACTTCCTCCCTGTAAGGTAAAACCTTAATGCCTCCACTGACCACTTTATAGCTAAACATTCTTTTTCTATTGTGTAATACTTTTGTTCAGCCGGTGACAATTTCCTGCTCAGGTACATCACAGGATGCTCCTCCCCTTCATGACATTGGGATAAAACAGCTCCTAGCCCTACATCCGATGCATCTGTTTGAACCAGGAAGGGTTTCCTGAAATCCACCCCTTTCAATACTGGTCCTGTACACAACTTCCCTTTTAGGACTGAAAATGCTTTTTCAGCTTCAGGAGTCCATTTTAGCTGGTTTGGGCAAGTCTTCCGCAGCATATCAGTGAAAATTGCACTTTTCTCTGCAAATTGTGGTATAAATCTGCGGTAGTATCCAATAAGTCCCAAGAAACTTCTCAGTTGTTTCTTTGTTGTTGGAGGGGGAAAATTCCTGATGCTATCCACCTTGCTCATTAGAGGTTTAATTTTCCCTCTTCCCACTAGGTGGCCTAGGTATTTTACCTCCCTATTAGCAAAGGCACACTTCTTTGGGTTCAAAGTGATTCCCGCTTGCTTCATGGAGCATAAGACTGCCCTGATCCTCTTTAGATGTTCCGCCCAAGTGTTACTATGGATTATGACATCATCCATATAGGCAAAGGCATAATTTTGGTGGGGTCGAAGTACCTGATCCACTAACCTTTGGCAGGTGGCTGCCGCTCCATGCAGTCCGAAAGGCATCCTTTTGAACTGGAAAAGGCCAACGGGGGTGCTGAACGCAGTCTTCGGCTTCGACTCTCTGGTTAGAGGGATTTGCCAATAGCCTTTTGTCATATCAAGGGTGGTTAAATATTGAGCTTGTCCAAGCTGGTCCAACAGCTCTTCAATTCTTGGCATTGGATATGCATCAAAAACTGATATTGCGTTTACCTGCCGGAAGTCAATACAGAATCTTAAAGAGCCATCAGGCTTTGGCACCAGGACTATGGGGCTATTCCAGGGACTCTTCGACTCCTCTATTACTCCCATGTCCAACATTTCCTGGACTTGTGCCACTACTTCCTGTCTCTTTGCTTCAGGCAAGCGGTATGGCCTTTGACGAATTAATTTCCCAGGTGGAGTTATTATCTCATGGGCAACCAAATGTGTCTCCCCAGGTATGGGAGTCAAAACATCTGGGAATTCTTTAAGCAATTTCCTTATTTCTTCCTGTTGTACCACTGTCAGGTCCTCACCTATTTGGGGCTCTGACTTTTCTTTACAATCAGATACCTGGGGTCCCAAATCCTCCTCTTCATTCACCTCCCTTTCTCGGGCACAGGTGGCAGCTAGGCTTTTAACCCCTTTGTCTTCAGTAGAACCAAAGCCTTTGGTTCCACGCTCAGAATTTGACAGGGATGTGACCTCCTCCACAGGTGGGAAACCCAGTCTCTCACATATCAATTGAGCGATTCTGTCTCCCGTCTTCACATGGTAATCGTTCTGTCCAAAATTAAATAACAGAACTTTAAGATTGCCCCTGTAATCGGGATCAATCACTCCCGCTCCCACATCGATGAAATACTTAAGGGCCAATCCAGACCTTGGGGCTACTCGCCCATAGCACCCAATGGGTATTTCAACTTGGAGTCCAGTGTCAACCAGGGCTCTCCCTTGGCTAGGTACAGTCACATTTTCTATACTGCATAGGTCAAACCCAGCAGCTTGAGGGGTTGCCCGCTTAGGAGCTTGGGCCTTCTCTGTGACCCTATGGTACTTCAAGACAAATATCTGCTTCTGGGTAGTTTGGTCTTCTGGACGCTTAACCATCTTTTTAGCTGGGGTCTGAGGACTTCCAAACAAAGGCCCGGGAGCTATTACCATCATTCCTTCTCCCTCCTTTCCTAGTCCTTTCGCTAGACCCTGCTTAAATCTTGGCCAGTCTCTTCCTAGAACCAAATCAAATGGAAGCCTAGGCACCACTGCTAAAAGAACTTCCTCTTGTTCCCCCAGGCACTTAACCATTAGCCTATAGGTGGGATATGATGTTGCAGCACCATGAATGCATCTGATGTGAACTTGGCTTTCAGGGGTTCTAGGCATAAATCCTTCTTGGGCCTCTATCCTCTTCCAAAGCCTCTTTGACAACATACTCTGGTCTGCCCCAGAGTCTAACAGAGCATTTGTGGTAATTCCCTGCACATCAACCATCAAAAGGAATCCTTCTTTGGGCTGTTTTAAATCAACACCCATCAAGCTAGTGTGTATCTGGCATCCCCTTTCCAAATGTCCCCATTTTCCCCATTTGAAACATTTCTTTTTACTCCACTGTGTAATCTGGTTTGGCACAGTACATTTATTCTCAGAAACATTTTTAACCATTTTCTTTTCTGATACAGCACAGCTTGCCTCAGCACCAACCTTCAGAGGGCCACCCATTCTATGGCAAGCCTGCGTGGCTTCCAAGAATCTTTCTGCTAGCATGGTTGCCTCTCCAAGATTCTGGCAATTTTGCTGTATAAGGAAAGTGTGCAAATCTTTAGGCACAGCAGACATAAATTGTTCAAGCATAATAATGTCTAATAACAGTTCCACAGTCTTTCCCTCAGGCTCCAACCATTTTACAGCCAATCCTCTGATTCTCTGACTCAGAGCCCTGGGTGTTTTACCCACTCTTAATGCAGTAGCTCTAAACATTCGCCTATACTCTGAAATAGACAACCCTAGGTGATCTCTAATAGCAGCCTTTACGTCTTTATAATTCAAAGCTTGGGCTGCTGGCATTGCTCTATATGCTGCAAGCGCCTCTCCAGTTAATGAGGCTGCCAGCCTTACTGCCCACTGGGTCTCTGGCCATGCTAATGCTTGTGCCACTCTCTCAAAAGATTCAAGGAAATCATCAACATTATCATCTGGAGTCAGCTTCCCAAAACTAAATGCCCCAATTCCCTGATTGAGTCCCACATTGTCCACATGTGGTATACCAGTTGTTACTGCTGGTCTTGCATCTGGTCCACTTTGGTTATGAAGAGCAACTAAAGCTTCCACCAGATCAAGCACTGGCTTCTGCTGGTCCATTAATGCTTTCATTGCAGTGTCCTGAGCCTGCTGCGCTAGCTCCTGTTGCCTGCTAAACTGGCCTGCCATCCATTCGGCTAGTTCCCTTGGATCCATCTTGAATCCCTGCAAGAAAACAAAAGAAAAAAAAACACAGAGCAGCACCCTCTAAACAGGTGTCTTTCTCCTATTTTTTTTTAACTACCCCTGTGCCTTACTCCCATCCACCACTAGACATGCCCAGGTACTTATTACCTTATGCCAGTGATGAATCCAGCTCACACAGGATCTTTTCCTCCTGGGACAGCCACCTCTTTTTTTCTCCAAAGGGTTGTTAAGGGAAAATCCGTTTTCCAGCTTTTAACTTGAACTTTCTTTTTTTTCTTTCAGATTTCAGTTGTAATCCTTATATCATGTAAATCCTTTGCGCAAAAGCAATCCGAAAAGCTACGCCAACTGTAAACGGGGGCGCTGGGTGAGAATGTCCACAGTCTTGGCAAAGGCAAATACTATTATGACTTGCAAAGGATTGTTGGGAATGTAGTCCATTCATACCAGAATCAGCCGTTCACAAAATAATGAGTTGTGTTGCTCGAGTGTAAGCAAAGAAAATATATTTTATTTATGGGGTTATTTCTCCCACACAGATTTACTTGGTAACACAAAAGGATACTTGCTTTCAGTATTATACTTAGGAAAAACAAATCATGATATCAGCAACTGAACTTCTTAAGAAATCAATCAAACAATAAAGACCTTGATGGGGAACAGAAAGGTCTTTCTGAGGGCTCCTGCTAATACCTTTTAGCAGTGCTCCAAAAACAAAACAAAACCCAAAAAGTAATCAAAAACTGTTCTTTTTCAAGGATAACTTTCTTGTATTTTCACACACACACAGAAGTTTCCTTTCAGAGCTCACGTGCAATTATGCAAGGCTTAATTGCCAACAATTAACCAGCCTGCAAACCTCTTGGCTGGTTTACTTTCTATACGTGGCTCAAATCCTACCCTAAAGCTTTCTTGTAAACTTTTCTGGGTAGATAAAAGAACAAGTTATATTTCTTTTTGATGGTTGTTGTATTTGTGAAAGTATTTTACCACAGCAGCCTAGACAGAGAGCAATCCATGTAATCACTCTGATCATTTAAAATATCTCCTTCTTCTTCAACTATCATAGAATCAATATCATGGTCTGGCTCAGGGGAATTCCTTAATGGAGCACTCTCAGGACAATACTTGTTTCCCTGCTGTCTTCCAAGGGAAGAGCTAGGGCATAGATCAGTGTTCATACCTGAGCTTCCTTTGTTGTTAGGTTTCCTCTCCAGATATCCTGGCCAGTAAAAAATCCAGCTTTTATGTCCAGCCTTCCAATCCTGATCCCTGGACATACCTTCCATACCTTCTTGCACTGGTCTTAGGGCCCCTTCCAAATGCAGCCGTCTCCTTTACAGGTGCCGTCCAGGGATTCCTGGCTCTGTAACCCCACTCCTCTGGCTTCCGCCAGTCCAATGGAGTATGCTTGCCTCTGGAATGACTCCCAACACACGTACTGCTATGGGCTCCTTCTTTAGTCCTCCAAGATGTTTTTCTCTTCTTTCTTCCACGTTGTGGCTGCTGCTGCTTCCTGATCCTCAACTCCAACCCTTTCTGATCCTCTGTAGAATCTGTTTTCCTTTTAACTTGTTTAGAGGGATACTCCACCCTAGCACAGCTCAGCTGTGCTGAATCAAGCCCTGCCCTTGGAGATGAGTGATTGGGGATTACCTCATGGCTCTCCTGATTGAACACACGTTTCCCCACTTCAGCTCTTCTAGTGGCTGTTTGAAACCTGGTGCATTCTGGGACTGGTAGTCTTTTATGAAAACATTCTGTTTTATTATTTCTACCAGCAAAGACAGGTTGCTTGTTCAGAGCCAATTCACCTCTATTATAGCTCCTTCCTGAACTATGATAAGCTTCCTTATCACAGTACTATACTAAACACAGACATAGAGAGCAGTGACCTGCACGAAGCTGCAGTTACAATTATTTTAGCTACCTTGCAGGGCAGACTAGATGGACCATACTGGTCTTTATCTGCCATCATATACTATATTACTATGTTAGTGCATTTTCCCTTATACAGTTGTGGTCAATATTATTGGCACCCTTGCAGTTCAACCCTTAATGTCCAATATCTCCTAAAAAAAAAGTGGCTAGTGAAATGGCTTTTGACATATTTGACAAATAAAAGAATCAAATACAATAAGGCCAATTAAAAAAGAAATAGTAGGAAATAGTATAAAAACTGGGACTTTGCCAGGACATGATTATTGGTACCCTTACTGTATAAATAAATCAGTTTAAACAGAAAAATCATATTCCCATTGCAGTAAAATTAGACGCACCTGTGATCAATTGTCAGTACTTACATGACTTGAATCAACTAATGAATGATGATTCTGATGCTTAACACTTCAAAGGGGTACAAGGCCATCTCCAAAGACCTTGGGATTCTTGTGTTTACAATTTGCAATGTTATTAAAACGTTTTCTGCTCATGGAAGTGTTAAAAACCTCCTAGGACGTGGCGAAGAGGAAAATTAATCCAACAAGTCTTTGAAAGTTAGTGCGAACTGTTGGAAAAACACCACATACAACATCTAAAGAAGGCTGACCTGGAGCAATCTGGAATGGTGGTTTCAACCCTCACCATACTCTGTGCAGTAAACAAAGAAGGACTTGGGTGAAGGCCAAGGAGGAACCCACTGCTCAAAGACAAACATAGAAAGCGCTCCTGATCTTTGTCCAAACCCATCTGGAGAAACCACAATCCTTCTGGGAAACTGTGGACAGATGAAACCAAACTAGAGCTCATTGGCAATGCAGACCATCAATACATTTACAGGCAAAGAAATGAAGCTTTATAAGGAAAAAAACCACACTCTTCCTACAGTTAAATATGGTGGAGGTTCCATAATGTTCGAGTCTATTTTGCTACCTCAGGAACTAGAGGCCTGTAATGTATCATGAAGCCAGAGGACTACCAAGGTATGTTGGAACTCAATGTGCTACCTAGTGTCAGAAAACTAGGTCCTGGTCGAAGATCCAGCAAGACAATGACCCAAAACATACATCCAAAAGTACAAAAGACTGGTTAAAAAGGAATAAATGGACAGTTTTAAACTGGCTAGTAATGAGTCCTGGTCTCAAGCCAATCAAGAACCTTTGGAAAGAGAAGAAATCTTCCATTGGTAAAAGGAATCCTGGAAAAATTCATGAGCTGAAACAAATCGCAATTGAAGAGTGGGAGAAACTACCAGCAGACAGATGTATGAAGCTTATAGATGGCTACAAGAAATGTTTGGAGGCTGTCATCACTGCAAAAGTTTGTGCAACCAAATGTGAAGGGTGCTATTAATGCTGTCCAGGTCATATTTTGTTTTCTTCTCAGAAATTACTATGTCTAAATTTCATACATCTTTTTTTATTTTGTATACCTTTGAATGTACTATTAAAATACGAGTATTATGATGACATACAGTTGGAATATTTTCAATTGAGCAATAATTGAAATTCTGTTCAATATCTTGAGAAATAACATACCTAAAATGCAAGGGTGCCAATAATATTGACCACAACTGTATATGGCTTTTTGAAATCTCTTTTATTATGCATATATTTATAAAACAAAGTTTAACAAGGTTTTGCTTTAATCTTCATGGACATTGCCACTGCGTTTGACACTGTCGATCATGAAGTACTCCTGTCACGTCTTAGAGAGAAGGGAGTTCATGGATCAGCTCTGTCGTGGTGCTCTTCATACCTCAGAGACCGTTGGCAACATGTCCGTTCTGGATCTTCAACCTCTGACCCCTTCCCTCAAACTAAAGGTGTGCCACAAGGCTCCTCCCTTTCCGCCTTACTGTTCAACGTTTATATGCAACCTATCTGTGACCTCATCCACTCTTTTAACATCAACTGCCTGGTCTATGCTGATGACGTCTTGATGTATATGCCATTCTCGACAGAACTCCCGGACCTCTCCCCACTAATCAAGTGCTTTGACGTGGTCACAGACTGGCTAAATGCACAAATGCTTAAGATAAACTTCAAAAAGACTGAAATCCTCTTCGTGACCAGAAACCCTGCATTTACCTCACCAACGTCCATCAAAGTGCGTGACGCAGAACTCCTTTGCAAGACTACAGTGAGATACCTAGGGGTTACGCGCGATCAACAACTCAATATGAAGGCTCATATCAGCAATGTAGCGAAATCTGTCTATCATAAAATCCGGACCCTTCGTTATCTGCGTCAGCTGCTAGAACCGGACGACTTTCGATCAGTCTTTCAGGCCTTAATAATGCCTCACCTAGACTACGCCAATGCAATCCTACATGGCCTACCAAAGAGCACGATTAACCCCTTACAATTGGCAATGAACTCAGCTGCAAGAATCCTTTATGGAGCCTCCAAGAGAACCCACATCACTCCAATACTGAAACAGTTACATTGGCTGCCTATACAATCTAGGATCTCTTTCAAGATCCTAACTATGACTCACAAGGCGATCAATAACTACTCCGCATCTACTATCACTGACCTGATATCAATTACACCCCCTAATCGAGCAAGGAGATCGACTGCCTCCAACTCTCTTGTACTACCCAAGGCAATCACGAAATGCTCTCAAGTCACTAGATCCAGAGCCTTCTCTTACTTTGCACCATCATGTTGGAACGCCCTACCATCAGGCATCAGAACCATCAGTGACCTCTCCCAGTTCAGGAAGGCACTGAAGCATCACCTGTTCCTGCAGCACTACGATGTTTCGGACACCCTCCCATACCAACCCACCTCCACACCCCAGGCCAACACATTAAACCCATGCACTCCACAGTCTTAATCCGTAGAACCGCAATCTCACTTTGCACCTCCTCTCACTAAGAAACTTTTACCTAGATTCATGTAGCTCTACATATAGCTGCATTTAGTTGCTTTGTACATAGTTCTCACGTTCTCTGTTTCACTGTTCATGAAACCTGTTTAATGTATACCAAGTTTATTGTCCTGTTCATTGTAAGCACAGATCAATTTTGAGACGTGTAGTTTTTATGTTCATTGTAAACCGCACTGATGACGAATAGCGCGGTATAAAAGAAACTGTAAATAAAAATAAATACATAAATAATATTTAAAAGCATCCATATATGCATCCTTTAAGGATTTCCCTGGGAGGGATGGTGTTGAGTTGATTACATTTGAGATTAATAATCAAAATCTCGGGAAGTGGGCATTTGGTCTAATAAAGCTAATTACAAGAGGGTGTAAGGCTGAAGTTTCATGTAGGGCACCTAATACCCTTAATACCGGCCCTGCCCAAGGTGGTTCCTGGGTCCATATTCTCCAATTGCGAGTTGTTAGGAACCTCATCTGTCTGCTCCACAGAGCCACGTATGAGACTGATGCAAGGCATCTTCCTGGATTCAGTGGGGAGGAATGGGTCTTATCATTGCATTTGCATATCCGAAATAATAGTAGGAATTTTAAAAAGGAATAGATAGTGAATCTGTGCTGTCTTCAATCCTCCATCTTGGACCCAGCTTCCCAGTAATTATTTTTTAACTTTATAGGTATCTGTCTCTCTTCCTTTCTATCACAGTGTGTTCAAATAAAAGAAAATAAACCGTACTTTCTCTTGCAGCTATTCTTAACAGACTGTAATTTTAAAAAATGCAAAAAATGTATTCACTTTTCTGTTTGTGACAAGGTTAAATTTCATTCAAATATTTACTTCAGCAGTATTATGAAATCCCCTTTTTAATGTGCCTTTCCCATATGATGTCCCACTTTAAATATACATTACTGAACAAAGTTCTCAAAATACTGCAAAAATAACTTAGCTCAGATTTCTTGAGCTGTTTCAAAATTAGACAGTCATAGGTTTACTGGGTGGAACCAGGTTTCTAGTGCTAGCTTTATAAAGGAGAGATAGCAGCTTCTAAATTAGAACCTGGGGAGTCATGTCATGAATTGCTGGCCCTGGTGCAATCTCCTCTGGACACAATTCTGCAAGAAAAAAAGAGAGAGATATTTAGTGTTCTTACCTCTTTATAATTCCTCTCAATCCTTGCATGGCCATAATAAGCAAGTTAATTCTTGAGATATGCTCACCAGGTTTAGGGACAATGTCGGCGAATCTCTCGGCCATGTCAAGACATAATGGCATGCTTCCAGTCGTATCTAGCTGGCTTATGCTCAAGGTTAACTGTTCCAGGGATGTCAGCAGAATGGTAAATATTGGTCCTCCCCCTGTCTGCCACTTTGAGTTCTTCATTTGCACCATATTCCTCTTTGCCTCCCAACGTGCATCATACCAGTGGTGATCTACCTGCTTAGTCATGTGTTTCTCATCTCCCAGCAAGCTTGCCTCCATGACTATTTGCTCCCATAATTTTTTCCTGTGGTTTCAATGTTTTGCCCACATATAATTTATTATATTTCGCACATGCACATGGCGAATCAGCAGGTCCTTCTCCTCTGTGAAGTGTGCTTCTTCTGGCTGCCACTCCGTGTCTGTTTGCTACCTTCCTAGGAGCTTTTGCCCACTGTCTTCTTGCTGACTCCCTCTTGTTTTTTTGGTTCCATTGAAGGCCACTGCATCTTTTTGCTCCCCGACTATTCCCACACAACACCTTCATTTCTTCTCTTCCCACATGCACAGTGCTATTCTGTTGCTCCATATTTACCACGTTCTAGATATATAGATATTCTGTATTTAGCAATGCTTACATACCGCTTTTCACCAGGTCAAAGTGGTGTGCATTCAGGTACGATATATATTTCCCTTGTCCCCGAAGGGCTTACAATCTGCATTTTGTACCTGAGACAACGGAGGGTTAAGTGGCTTGCCCAAGGCCATAAGGAGTGCCTGTGGACTAGAAACCCCAATCCCTCCAGCCTGAGGTTGCTGTCCTCCAGTGGGATTTGAACCCCCAGCCTGCCTGAGACAACTTGCCCCAACCACTAGGCCACTCCCCCTATTTCTGTTCTCTTCTGCTCTTAAATTGCAAACCTGCACAAAAAGCCCACGTCACAGAAGACAGAAAAAATGGGAAATAAGTTGGCAAAGGGAAAACAAAATTAAATACTGAACACAGAACACCCAAGATCAACAAGCATAAGTATGAGCAAACTTTGGGCATGCCTTTGTACAGAGGTAGCCATGACAAAAGCAAAATGGTCCTTTGACCGCTGTTGCTAAATACCCCCTTGTATTCACAACACTTTTACAACACTTCACTTTCTGGCACTGGTTGCTGTGCACTTGCTTTACTACGTTAACTGTTTGCCAAGATAATAATATGATTCCATATTAATATTTTTAAGAACATAAGATATGCCGTACTGGGTCAGACCAAGGTCCATCGAGCCCAGTATCGTGTTTCCAACAGTGGCTAATCCAGGTCACAAGGACTTAGCAGTTCCCAAAAAGACATACAGGTTCCACAATGCTTGTATTGGGGTTAGCAGTGGATTTCCTGGGTCCTCTTTAATAATAATTTGTGGATCTTTCCTCCAGGAACTTGTCCAAACCTTTTTTTAAACACAACTACACTTATAGCTTTTAGTACATCCTCTGGTAATGAATTCCAGAGTGTGCTTACGTGTTGAGTGAAAAAATATTTTCTCTTATTAGTCTTAAACGAGTTACACTGTAGCTTCATTGCATGTCCCCTAGTCTTTCTGCTTTTTGATGGCATAAACAATCGAGGAGTGGAGGAGTAGCCTAGTGGTTAGAGCAACTGCCTAGTACCAAGAAGATCAAGGGTTTGATTCCCACTGGCAATCCTTGTGACCTTGGGCAAGTCACTTTACCCTCCATTGCCTCTGAAGGAAAGGCATGGCAATCTACTTCCAGTGATATATTGCCAAGAAAACGCAGAGGCAGCTGGGTCACCAGGAGTCAGCACTGATTTGATGCAACATAAAAACAATCTTTTGAAATCTCGGGAAGAGGCGTCCCTTGTATCACATTGTTTGCAGTATAACCATAGCTTTCAGGATCTTTGATGCATGCTAGTGGATCATGTTCCTGTAACATAAGAGGTGGAGACCGAGGTAAACTCCTGCTACAACGTGAAAAGCGCTGGATTTTTAATCTAAATACTTTGAAACCGGCAGGTTTAAACAGAAAAATTGAGTGTGTGTGTTTGGGGGGGGGGGGGGTATAATAGACTGACTTTGTGGGTAGTAGTCTGTGTGGCTCTAATCTGTGCTTCCCTCTTGTGCTATATTGGTAGCCTCTGAGTAGCTCCTCCTACAGTTTTGTGGGTCTTTCTCTGATTGGTGGTGGTTCGGCTTGAGACACAGTTTGTGCATGGGATTTTTCCTGGCTCCACTTTCTCTGCCCCTGAGGAAGCCTGTATGGGTAAAATGAAGATCTTTGTTGGCAGCAGAAGCTAGTTGGACTGGCTGTCAGCATTTCCTAAGCTAAGTACATTGGTGGGGAATTTGTGGGAGCGCTTGTGAAAGCTTTTAACTGCTTTGCTCCATTTTGTTTGCAAGAGTATGCCTTTGAGCTGGTGTGTACAATCTCCAGGTAATCACTATATCTGTTCTGGCTTTACTTCTTAAAGATTGTGGGTAAAGAGGGTACTAGTAATTGTTGAGTATTGTATAGCTAAAAATTGATTAAAGAAATATTGGAGATTGAAAAAGTACTTTTAAGTCTTTCATTTAAATAAAAATAAAAATTTAAATAATAAAAAACAGGGAGTTTTTTAATCCAGTGATGTTGTGTTATTTTTCTCCTACGGCTGTGATTTGCTGCATAGAGAGATGCAATAATGTCCTGAGGCTTTTTCTTCCCTGTTTGGTAAAATGCTGAGATTTGCATGACTTGTTGATCTTTCTTTCTTTTTGAGCTTGGATCTATAGAGCAGGACCTTTTTTGGGCAATTTTAGTCCTGCTGAGGGATCAGTGTTGATAATTTGAGATATTGAATGATTGTCTTTTATTTCAAATCATTTTTATTGATTTTCAGTTACACATCGACAACATTGTGCCATAAAACATAAAGGACGCAGCAATCACAGTCCACAGAACAGATAAGCAACAAGCTAAGTTACGAGACTGGAGCAGCGTGAGGAACCATAATGAATAACAGTCACAAACTAGAGACCATGAGCAAATAAATACCTAAGAAACTCCCAGTCCCACCCTATCCTTCCCCATCCCGTCCCCATCTCCGCCTTCACACCCTCCCCTCCCAACTCCCCACAGCCCCCTCCCCTGCTCCCTCCCACCCTAGCCCCTTCCAGCCAAAGACCCCGTCAGTTCCATGAGAGCCTTGTCAAAATGCAGGCATCACCCTTTCATTCTCCCAAATCCAGCAACCACTCACTCCGCTCACTCAGAAACCTCAGGAAACCCCCTCTCGTCCTTCAGATTGCTCCGTAGAGACCCCCCACCAAGGGCTCCCAGTGACCCCCCGCAAGATTTTCTCAAATTCCACTTGCTTTTTAGCCCCTAGGTTCTGGGCAGTGCGCAGCTCAAGGCCCTTCAAGTTTAATAGGGCTCGGCACCACTCCCGAATCCCCGGGGGTTGGTCCTCCACCCAATGCCGGAGAATACAGTGTTTCACTATAAGAAAGCCTCTGGCGTACAATTTTCGAGTATGGATATCCATAGCTTCATCCCTCCCGCTACCCTCTTCCATCGCAGATCTCCCTCTGGAGTTGCTGGTATTGTTACTGGTATTGTTACCGAGCCCGTTGCTGTCCCAGTTACCGGAAGGAACCTTAGAACTAGAGGGAATAGTGGAAGTGGCATTGGATGTGATATTGGAAGTGGTATTGGAAGTGATATTAAAAGTGGTATTAGAAGTGATACTGGAAGTGGCAGTGATGACAGTAATACTGGGGACGCCGAACAAGCACCACTCTGGTAATATCTCCCCCCAAGGGGTCTCCAGGTCCGTAACGCATTGTGCACCTCGTGCCAAAACTGTATTATGCGAGCACATTCCCAAAAACGATGCAGCAGTGTCCCTCTGTGGATCCCACACAATTGGCACACATCTGTCGAGAGCAGCCCCATCCTAATCGCCCAAACATTGGGTACATAGGCCCTCCATAGTAACTTATATTGAATTTCTTGGAACCGAAATGATTCTGAAAGAAGCTTGATATGTTGAAAAGCGTCTTGTAAGTCGGGTACTGTGATCTGCACATTACCATCACGACTCCATTTCTGAACTAGGTTCTCTAAAGGGGCCCGTTCCCCCCCCGGACACCATTCCTCCCGCAAAGTCCGCAACGAGAAGTTCCCATCGGGTTCAGCGATAAAATCCCATACCCCTTTACTACGCAGCTGTAAGCCACTATTCTGCTGTAGCGCTCGGATGTAGTGTCGCACCTGTAAATAAAAGTAGAATGACTGAGGCGTAAGCTGATACCGCCGCATCAAGGACTGGAACGAGTCCAACTCCCCCTGCGACCGCATTCGCAATTGACCAAGATACCCCAGACCAGCCACCGCCCAACTCGCTGGAACCCCCCCTGCCTCCCGGCCTCGAAATCGGCATTATCACGTAATGGGAGACATTCAGTGGCATACCAGTGCATACCCTTTTTCTGGCATAGGTATCTCCATGCCTGCCGCACTGCACCCAAGTAAATCGACTCCCTCCACCGCTTCGATAAAACTTTGCTCCTACCATGCAACAAGTAGGCCGCATGATAGGGTGCCGACATCCAGTCAACAAGCCCCTGCGGTAGTATCTCCGCTCTTCCCAGAATTATATCCCTCAGCGGCCCAAGCAAGCATAGAAAATTATAATCTCTTATTGAAAACAGACCGAGCCCTCCCTCGGATCTACTGCTCATGAGCACGGACACCGGAACCCGTGCTTTCCTTCCCTTCCACAAAAATTTTACAACATGTCGCTGCAGAAGCAGTGCATCCCGACGTAACATCCAGATAGGTAGGTGGCGCAACAGGTACATCCATCGGGGCACCTCCATCATCTGAAATAGCGCTAGGCACCCCATAAGCGAGAGTGGGAGATCCCGCCATTTCTGCAATGTGGTCGCCGTCTTATGCAGCATAGGTCGAATGTTAGCTGCATAAAGTTTCGAGACATGATCTGGTATCTGAATCCCCAGATACCGGAATTCCCCCAGTGCCCAGCGTAAGGGAAAATGCCCCTGCCACTCCTGTTTCGCCCTGCCTCCCACATCCAATGCTACCGACTGACTGATATTGATCCGGAGCCACGAAAAGGAACCAAGCCGCTGAATCAGCCCCAAGGCTTGCTCCAGAGAGGGCTGCGGATTGCACAAACATAACAACATATCGTCTGCAAATGCATTGACCTTAATTCCTCCATTCGGCCATTCGATACCCCGAATCTCCTCCGCCTCTATGAGCGATAACAGCAAAGATTCCAACTGCAAAACAAATAGCAAAGGCAATGGCGGACAGCCCTGGCGCGTGCCTCTCTGCAGTTCAAAAGGCACGGAGCAGGTTCTGCCGCTTGCCACACACGCCAGCGGATTCGCATACAGCGCTCTCACCCAGGCCAGAAAGGCTCCATCAAATCCAAATCTTGCTAAGACTTCGAACATATAAGACCATGATACTCTATCAAATGCCTTTTCGGCATCTAGGCTTACCAAGATCAAGGGCAGATCTTGGCTTAAGCATTTCTCCATTCCAAGCAACACCTTACTGATATTAGAAAAAGCTCCTCTCCCCCTGACAAATCCCGACTGATGGCTCCCAATCAACCGAGGCAATATCACCTGTAACCGGGCCACTAATACCGAGGCCACAAGCTTCATATCATAGTTGATTAATGAAATGGGGCGGTATGATGCCGGATCCTCCAGATCCTGTCCCTCCTTCGGGATGATAGTAATCGCAGCGGTCCTCATATCTCTCGGGTAGGAGCCTAGCTCTTGGGCTTTCTGATAGAGGGCCATCAAAGTGGGTGTCACTTGAGTCATCAAAATCTTGTAGAATTCCGACCCATATCCGTCCGGACCCGGGGCTTTGTGGGGCTTCCCTGGCTTTATCACTTTCTGAATTTCCTCTTGAGTTACCCTCGCATTAAGTACCTGGATTTCTTCCTCCGTCAAACGGGGCAGTGTCACAGCCGCCAAAAATTCCCGCTCCTGCTCTCTGTTCTCGGCATCAGGTGTATATAGATCTTGATAGTATTGACTAAACACCTGCACAATCCGATTCAGCTCAGTGTGCTGCACACCCTGTTTATCCCGCACCCAGGCCACACCCTGAATGCCACCTCTCCGCTTTACTAATCTCGCCAGTAGGCGTGCCGCGCGGTCGCCATAGCGAAACAATTGATGACTATAATATTGCAACGACTGAACCGCTCGCTCATGCAGCACCTCGTTGAGAGCCCTCTGCACCTCGAGATACTCAGAGAGCCTCTTCGGCATTGCCACAGCGGCCCGCTTGGCCTCTTGAAATTGACGCGCCAAGTCCAGAATCTGACTATTAAGACGTTTCCTTTCTTTCGCTACGTAGGCTATAATGTGCCCCCTCAAAACTGCTTTTCCCGCCTCCCAAAATGTCGCCACCCCCACATCACCCGTATCATTCAACAACAAATACTCCTCCCAGTGACGTACCAGATATGCCCGAAAATCCTCGTTCTGCCAGAGATACCCAGGAAAAGACCAACGGGCCCCCCCGGAGGGATGCCCTCTCCATTCCAGCACCACCCTAGCATGATCAGACATTACCAGGGGCTCAATCTCCACTCTGATCACCTTTCCCAGACTCTCTCTCGAGATCAAGATGTAGTCAATCCTAGACCAAGTTTGGTGCACTCTCGACAGATGCGTGTAATCCCTCTCTACTCCGTGTAAGATCCTCCACGAGTCAATCAAACCACCCATATTACAAAGGTACCCTACCCCTTTCTTGCTCCAGGCCCCGCTGGGACCTCCAGTACCAGATTTATCTAAAGTTGGGTCATGCGGGCAATTATAATCTCCCGCCAGTATCAAGGGTATCTTCGGTGCCTCCAGTATTTTCCGCAGCAACAGCTGAAAAAAGTGATGGTAATAAGTATTCGGGGCATATACGTTCCCCAGAAAAAGCTCCTCCCCTTGTATTTTAGCATGCAAAAAGAAGAACCTGCCCTGCGGGTCCGCTTCCTCTCTAATGATTTCTACCCCCAGGCCTTTCTTCAGAAGAATCGCCACCCCTCGTTTCTTGCTACCTGCGGATGCTGCAAAGACCTGACCCACCCAATATTTTTTGAGTTTAGTGTGCTCCACTGCATTCAAATGTGTTTCCTGTAGTAGCGCAATTTGTGCGTGTCCCCTCTTCAGGGTCTGCAGTATCTTTGTCCGTTTAACAGGAGTATTGAGACCGCCTACATTCCAGGAGACTATCCGCAAATCATCTCTCATTCTCCCCGCCACCCAACATCACAATCAACCAGTATCACCAATCACACCCCTGCTCTGGGCCTCCCAGCCTCAACCCAGAGCTCAATCGCACCCGGGGGTTTCCCCAATAAGGCATGCTGTCTCTCTTCAGGCTCTGAGATCTATGGGCTAGCATAGTTCTGGTAATTTCCAAGTTCTCGGCTCTCACCTCATCCGCATAAAACCCTCCCCCCCTGCTCCCCCCCTCCTCCCTCCCGCAACCCCCCCCCCCACTCAGCACCCCCTGCCATCCCCCTTCTCTTCCAGACTGTGCCCTCAGCTCTATAATCCTATCACACCCCATAAAACACAGTTAATTAAATCCTCAGTTACCTCACTGAGGTTGGGACCCCAAAGCAATGCTTCAGGGCTGTCTCAAGCACACCTCCTCCTTCCCTCCTCCCCCACCCCACCATCAAACTAGATATGCATAGAAACTGCCAGAGTGAGGGAGAGAGATACATCTCCGAGGCCTCAGGTTTAGATATTATAACAGTATTAATACTAGTAATAATGTTACTGGCTATAGCGATATTGATATTAATAGTAACAATAAAAACAGGTAACAGTAATAATTAAACAAGAAAGTAAGTTCGGTCTTGCTCAGACACCAGCTACAGAAGCTCTGTCCCGCCCGAGCCGAACATGAGGAGCAGCAAGGCCAACTCCAACTATGGTTATCGCTCACTCATTGTCCAAAGGGAGATATCTCAAGTCGCAGCGGTCAGGCCAACACCGCCAACGTGCGGGCCAGGCCCAAGCTTATCCGTCTTCCACCCCTGAGATACAGTCTGGTCAGAGGCAAGCCTCAACCACATCAGAGGGTGGGTGCTGTGCCAAAAACTTCTTTGAAGCCGCCGCTTGCTCAAAAGTGTGGCTCTGACCGTGGAGAGAGACCCGCAGCACTGCAGGGTAGGCCAAGGTGAATCGGGCGCGTCGGCGAAACAATTCCGTGCATATTGGGGAGAACTCCCGCCGCTTAGCTGCAACCGCCGCAGAGTAATCTTGAAACAATAAAATACTTTTATTGTCTAACTTGATCTCGCCTCTCTTCCGATAGGCTTGCAATATATGCCATTTATGTTGGAAGTTCAGCACGCGGATGATCACCACACGTGGCCGCTCCCTGTCCTCTCTTTGGACACCCAGCCTATGTGCTCTCTCAATTTGAAAGTTACCTTTGAGCTCCCGCAGATCCAGCACCTCAGGCAGCCAGGTCTCCAGAAAGATGAGCAATTCATGATCAGGCCTGTCCTCTCCCAGCCCCACCAGGTGTAAGTTGTTCCGACGGGAGCGATTCTCTAAGTCCTCGATCTTGTTTTGCATTTCTAGCAGGGTTTGTCTCTGGGCCTCAAGCTCCCGATCGCGGCGACCCTCCCCCTCCTCCACACCAGCCACCCGTTGCTCTAATTCATCCACACGCTTGCCAAAGTCAGTCAGCGATTCTTCCATCCCCTCAAGCTTTTGCATGAGGCGATCAAACTTCGGGTCAAGGAGCCGGACCACCTCTCTCGCTAGTTCCTCCGATGTGGAGTCGGTACTATCCGCGCTCGGGGAGGCAGGCTGTAGTGCGGCCGCAGCGGAGGGCCCCGCTCTGACCGGTTTTTCCCGCTCTTTTCTTGCTGGCAAAGGCATCGCTCCCACCAGTCGTAGATCCTCCGTACGACGGAGTTAACAGCACTCAACTCCCTAAAGTTGGATGGAGGAGAGGGTCCAAAAAGAAAGGTTAATTGACAGATTTAGTGCCGAGACAGCCCCGGAGCGAGGGAGACACGTCCTCTCTCACTCACGCATCGCTGGAAGTCCCGAATGATTGTCTTTTTTGTAACTACTAATATATGAAATTCTGTACAGAGTAATATTTTATTTATTTATTTAGACAGATTTGTATACCACCTAATCCTTCAATCAAAGTGGTCACATCACAATTGAAGGGTTATATTTAACATGAGGGTACTTAACAACATTATACAATTTATTTATTTTTTATTTAAAGGGTATTTCTATCCCGCCTTATCCTTCAATCAAGGCGGTGAGCACAGCAAACGATCATTCAAAGTGTTGTGTGTGTCAGTTGAGCATATGTACAGTGTGGGTGCTTGTGTGCAAGTGTGTTGATTAGAGTGGGCTATTTACAATGAACTCGTATGTCTAGTTGGGATGAGTGGGTATCAAGTTATGTGCTAAACAATATTGATGAGCTAAACAATATTGATGGCGCTATGCAAAATATCATTCCAGCACATGTGCAGATAGAACTTGCCATTTTTTTGAGCGCAACAGATAGTGTAGACTGTGTGCGTATGCATCTGCTACAATCTCTTGATTTGTGCAAATGATTTGCACACAGCTATTTGACATATTTTATGCATTAGGGAGAAAACTTCGTGCATTCCCCTTGTGTTAGGAAACTGTGTGCTGAACTATAGTGCACAGCTATAATGCAAGGTTTCTGCATTGGGCCCTCACAGTCTGATGCAATAAAGTGCTCTAGGCTTTGTGCATAGGTTAGCTTGCTTTAGCGCACAATTTTGTGTGCTACCAGTGCAAAAATAAGGTTTGTGCAGTCTCAAGCAGACAGCAGTGCACAGCACATTTGTATCCATGGTAATAACGCAATTAGCTATTCAACGCAGATGCAGAGAAGCACGCAGAAGACCAGAAAGCAGAGTTGAAGGCTGGGATTTTAACGCAAGATCTGAAGACATGTAAAGGGTTAGTTTGTAGTTCTGCAGTCTTCTACGCCGCTGGATGGTCCCTTCTATATAGTAACAGTCGACACTTGTTTCTGTTTGTTTATGCTTGTTTCTTCTCTTTTCCTCCAGTGTACTGAACCAACAACTTTTTTTATGGATTTATTGAAGGGGAATGTCCAAAAAAATGGCAGAAGATTTGAGAGGTGTGCTGGAACAAACAGTGTTGTGCGCATCTGCTGAAGTGCTATTTTGTGTAGAATAATATTGATGCTTATGAAAGAGCATTCCGGCATATGCGCACAAGTGTCAGTGCAATGTATAGTTACCCCAGTTAATCCCAATTGCAACACCTGTTCTTTGTAAGTACAGTACAGGTCCTGCCTGCTCTGCACAACTTATTGTTGACTGTAAACTGCACTGATTCTAAAGAGTGTGGTATAGAAAAGACATTAAATAAATAAAAAATAAACAAACACACAAAGCCCCTTTACACACTTATGTCACTTATAAAATTACCACCAAAATGCACAGCTTGAAAACTGCCTGTTTAAAATTAATTTGGGAAAAAAAAGATTTTGATATTGTTAACCTTTTTAGATGTATTTTGCTAAAATAGCAGCACTTGTTGGTCTGTCTGACCATCCCTTTAAATCTATATGTTTGCACTTGTGCAAACAAATGCAGGCGGAATAAGGGAGAAATGCATGAAGATGTAGGGAAAACACATGAATGGTGGGGAGGCCAGACCCTGGCACTCAAAGAGGGAAGGAGTCAGCACTGAAGGATCAGAGAAGCTGTGAATGACAGAGAAATCAGAGCCCACCACCAGAAGAGGAGCATATTCACTGTGAAGAATGGAGGAGAGTGCTGATGGGGACCCAGTCCCTGCTGATAGGGGAAGAACAGCCAAGCCATAGCAAGATGTATAGGAGTGCCTAGCCCAACGCCGCCAACATGGTATATACAGCAGTAAGAAACCATGGTGGTTTTTAACTGCTGTCTGGGGTCAGCAGGATAGGGGAAATTATTCAAGAGACAAATGGAAGTGATCTGGGAAAGTGCAAGAGGTGAGTGAGAGAATGCAAGAAGAGTTATGGAAAGGAAGGGGAAATTATAAGGGGGAAGGAAGGAGAGAGTTCAAGAGTTAAGAATGGTAAGAAAACGAAAGGGAAGCGAACAAGGGGATGAAAAGTTCAGGGAATGAATGCAGGAGGGCAGGGAAAAATGCAAGGGGGAGGAAAGCCTACATGCCCACAACCAAAGACACACCATCCACCCCGTGTCATACCCACATGCACGTACACTCCTGACACATATTCCCAACATACACACACACCCCTCTCTCTAATTTTCCTGATATCCGACCCATATATTCCTGAGTTAAATAGCTGAACTCGCTGCATAGATGCACATCATATCACTATTGCACACACGCCCAGATATGGACCTCACGTACCATCAGTCAATACTCAGACCACATGCCTGCTCTCCCTACCCGCACATCTACTGTGACCCTGCTGAGAAATATTATATGGGTGTTCCCTGTGAGTCTCTAACACAAACCTTTCTGAGTTTGCAGAAGGAGGCGAGGGAAATGTACCCTAAGTACCCTACTGTAAGTGTGCACGTTTCAGCTTGCTTGCCTTTTTTGGGATATTCTGCCCTTCTCTCTGCTCTTCGTTTTGACTGTGATGGGATTTTTTTGGAAGAGGGCAGGGGAAGTCTCCTTTAAAAGTCACGTCTGCTTATTTTGACTTTGGAGAGATGTTGGGCAGACTTGTTATGACATCTATTGCACATAATACAATTAAATTAATATACAACTCTAAAGAAAGGCTTGGGGGCTGACTTGCACAGAGAAGCAGCATTTAAATTCCAAACCATATTACTATGCAGACTAGATAGACCAGTGGTTAAATTCCAAACCACGTTACTGGGCAAACTGGATGGACCATTTTGGCCCTTATGTGTCCCTTTATCCACTGTTACTGTGTTTCTATGAATTGAATGATGTGAAATAGCTGTTCTGTTTATATACTGGTTTAGAAATAGTAGTGTGGCTGCCATCCAATAAAAAAGGATCGTTTATTATCTTTCTTTTTTTTTTAGTTTTCTTTAGAAAAATTCCTAGCAAACATTTTTGAGCATACATTTGTTTTATTGCAATTGCTTACTTTCACTATTCTAAGCAAGATTAATCATAATGTGGAAAGCAACAGACTTTCTTTAAACAGGAAAAACAAATGGGTTAGATTTCCTATGTAGATGAAATAGAAGATGGAAAGAATGCACCATGCCGGAAGCTTTGCTTGCTTATTGTGGCTCATTTGCTGTGTATTCAGAAACGGAACTTTCTTTTGTCCTAGTACACTAGAGGCAAAGGAGAAGAGACAGCACATAGTTCACTAAAGTTTGCACATTTTTCATATTTTGCTATGTAAAAGCTACAGTTCAAAACACATTGAAATAGGAGTTTTTCACTGATCTAAATATTTATTTTTTTTTTTATTTTTATTTATTTACGAGGCTTGATATACCGCCCAAACCGGGGCATCAGAGCGGTGTACAGTAAAAGCAGGCTGCTAGAAAATTAAAGAAGGAAAGGAACGCCATTCAATTGATAGGAAAGCACTAGAGAGACAGATAGAAAAATAGAAGAGGACAGAATAACATGGCTAGAGAGTCTGAACGCTGAAGGGAAGGGCGAAGGGAGGGGGGGAAGCGGCATATGGTATGGAGGCCAGCATGACTGTCATGGGGGTGCCGGGAGATCAAAAGCCTGGGAAAAAAGATGGGTCTTAAGGAGAGCTTTGAAATGCGGGAATGAAGGCTCAGTGCGGAGTGGGTGGGGAAGGGAATTCCATAGAGCAGGACCCAAGAAAAAGAAAGCGGAGTGACGGGTGAGTTCGAGATGAGCTTGGGACGGGGATGGAAGAAAAAGGCGATTGCTATGGGAAGAGCGGAGAAGACGAGGGACGGGTTGATGATAGATAAGATCAGATAGATACTGAGGAATACCTGTGTGAAGAACTTTGTGGGTAGTGATGAGGTATTTATAAACAAACCTAATGAATATGCATGAGATATATTTGCATACGATGGAGCAGTGCATGCAAATAAATCTCATGCATATTCATTAGGGATACCCTGAAAACCTGACTGGTTTGCGGCCCTCCAGGACTGGAGTTTGAGACCCATGCTATAAACCAATTTCAGTGCAGTTAAATCCCTCTAGGGCACGATCAGGTCCATCATTGAAAAGTGGAAACAGTTTGGTACCACCAAGACATAGCCTCAGTCAGGCCATCCCTCCAAAATAAGTAGCCTTGCGTTAAGGAAAGTGTTGAGTAAGATCATGCTGAGACCTAAGATTACCTCAAAAGAACTACTGAGGCCTGTGGCTGAGATTGGGGAAAATGTTGCCTGTTCAGCAATTTCAAGATTTCTCCACAAACATGGCCTGTATTAGGAGGCTGGCAAGAAGGAAGCCATTTGTGAAGAAAAGCCATATGATGTGCCACATAGCATTGCAAAGAAATACTTAGAGGGACACCACAGGCTTGTGGAAGAAGGTTTTGTAGTTGGACAAGACCAAAGTGGAACCTATTGGTCACAATGCTTTAAGTATGTGTGCTGTAAAACAAACAAAGAACATCACTCTGCTAACACGTGTCCCTACAGTAGAACATTGGGGGGGGGGGGGGATGGTAGGATTCTGTTGTGATATTTTGCAGCAACAGGGACAGATACATAAAATGAAGGATGGATGGTGCAATATATAGGCAGATCTAATGAGAAAACCTGTTCCAGTCTTCCATAGTCCTAGGACTGCAGATAAGATTTACTTTCAGCAGGACAGTGACTCTAAACACAAAGCAAAAGCATCAATGGAGTGAGTCATTAAGAAGAAAGTAAATGTCCTCAAATGACCCAGTCAAAGCCCACACTTAAATTCAGCTGGCTTTGAAGACTGCAGTTCACAGATGATCCCCAACCAACCTGAAAAAGCTTGAGCTATTCTGTCAAGAAGGGGCAAAAACTATCATCCCATGGTGCAAGTTAGTAGACAATTATTCTAAACTACTTGTGGCTTTTATTGCTGCAGGAAGGGGCTGGTTGAACCTTGTGGGGTCGACATTGGGGCTCAACCAGGCAAAGTAGGCAGGCATCCATGTGGCAGCAAACTCCGCCCCCTGCCCAGCATCATCACTTGCGGACCCTTCTGATCTCCTTTTAAAAAGCAGCACTATAGGTGCACCTGCGCCTAAGGAGGCGAGGCCCTTAGAGTGGCCCATGATCAGAACAAGCAGATAGCAGCAAACCCTATTTCACACTCTTAAGTCAGAAGTCGGCTCAACATGCAGCCTGCCCTACCTCAGAGCCCCAATCCCAGCGATTGCTACTGTAACACAATGCACGGAGGCAGGTCTCCTTTCAGGAGAACAAGCTCTGACTCACCTTAAGCGTCCAGTTCTCTGTCCTGCACTTAGCAGGCCTCCCATCCCAGTCCAGCTTGCAGCTGCCATTGGACTGAATCAAATATCCTGTAACCTGACACCTACATCTGGATTTCAAGAAATATCTAGCACCCCTCCTCAATCAGTGGGAACTCAAGACACACAAAGTAAGAAGCAACCCTTCAGCAAAGCATTCTCATCTGGCTTCTGCCATCATTTGCAGCATTCTAGTGCTAGCTGAGTGTAAAGCAGTATCTTAGCAAGCCTGCACACCCTCATCCTGACATACAATCCACAAGCACCCTCTTCCAGAATAACAATTATCTTTATCTTTATCTTTATTCAGTATTTGATATACCGCTATGGCAGAAGCATTAAGCGGTGTACAATAAAAACTGATTAAACACTGCAAACCAGGAAACGGAACGCCAAAAATAGATAGGAAAGAAGGGTACAGAAAAGGGCAAACACATCACACATTAATGCCAAATCATAATAAACCATAAGGACAGAAGGAAGACAGACAAGGACGATTCATGGGACACCAGACAAAAACAAAGGACAGTCAGGGGGGGTGCTTCAGGGGGGAGGTCAAAAGCTTTCTGGAATAAATAAGTCTTAAGCAACGACTTGAACTGGGGGTAAGATGATTCTAACCGAAGAGAAGTAGGCAGCATATTCCATAACAATGGTCCGAGGAAGAACCAAGCAGAATGCCGTGTCTGTTCTAAACGGGCTTGGGAGGGCGAAGGAAGGGATAGACGGTTGGTATGAATTGAGCGGAGTTGACGATGGGGAGAGTATAGTGAAATGCAGTCTGCTAAATAAAGAGGAGTACAGGTGTAAATGGCCCGGTGAAGTAGAATCCAGAAATTTATAGTGGAAGCGGTCATGAAGAGGAAGCCAATGCAAACGAAGGAGGATGGGGGTAATATGGTCAAATCGACTAGAAAAGGTGATGAGGCGAGCTGCGGTGTTCTGGATGCGTTGCAGTCTTTGAAGGCAGTATTTGGGGAGGTTGGCCAAATAAACATTGCAATAATCTAGTCTGCTGATGACGAGAGCAATGACAAGAGTGACTAGGGAACTGGAGGGTAATACAGATCGGACGGCCCTAATTAGTTTTGCCACAATTAGTTTTGCCACATCTAATATGGCCTCGACAACACTCCTAAGTATCATATGGATTTCTTTTCTAATTATGTACATGGAATTTCTTACCTCCTGCGTGAGTCTCATCCCAATTATAAGCCATAATTCTCGTTATGCTATTTCCCACACTGTGGCCAGAGCAAGGAGAAGGGGATCCTGTACCCTCATCAGAATTAAGCCTCATGAATTCATAGGAACACCTTCCTAGTGTTTCGAAGGATTCTATCATCATATAAAATGTGTACGGTACTCCTCAAAGCTCGCTCTGCCCACTACAAGATTTCCTTGTTATCTGATTATTTTAGTGACCACAACATTGATATTATGTGTGTCACAGAATCTTGATTCACCCATACTGACAATGTTCCAATGAATCAGCTGTTAGCACCCAAATATAATCTCTTCAGCTGTCCCAGGGCCAACCGCAAAGGTGGAAGTGTCTTTATCTTAGCTAGGGACCACCTACAATTCCACAATATTAGCACCAACACAGGATGTGGCATAGATATGCTCATCATCTCAAACAAACATATCATACTTTGCCTAGTCTATAGATCCCCAACTGCATTCCCTGATGAACTAACAGCCCTTTTAAAGACAATATGTGACCAACCTACAAACAACAAAGAAGTCCTGCTATTAGGTGACTTGAATCACCCCTCAGCCCTCCATAAGCTCTCCAAGTCCTTCATGGACGCTATGGATGCACTAGAGTACACCCAGATTGTCGACGAACATACGAGAAGGGAGGATTACTAGATCTCATTTTTGTTCCTAAACATATTCTAAGAAATAATCACCTTCCATTCCCCACCATCTCTCCAGTGCCTTGGTCTGACCATAAAACAATCATCTTTCATCTTCCCAAAGACTTGCATCTAGCATCAAACACCCAACCACAACCTATAACAAGAAGTTTCTGGATATAATTAGCACCTAGCTAGACCAGGAATCACAAAACCTTAAAACTCTGGTCTGGAACTGGAATCAGACAATATGCAAAGCGGCAGTCACACCACAAAGAGAGCCACTAGGAAACACCACTCCACTATCTGGTACTCCATAGACCTAAGAAATGCCAAGTGTAAACTTTGACAACTTATCTATCAGTATGTTTATTGAAAAGATAATACAATCATAAACATAATCAAAACAAGCAATGCTTCACCAATTACTAATTACAACATACAAATTGATTCACGTTATAGAAATTGCATTAGTCCACATAACGATGAACCGACAACCCTAAATTTACAAAAGAAAAGAAAGCACAAGACAGATTAAGAAACTAAGAGGTTAACACACTTCCATAAATTTAGCAGGCTATATAAACAAAATGAGCAAACCACTGACTCTTATTTCTTCCTATCAAGCAAAAAAGTTTCTAATTGAGAAACATAAAAAATACATAGGAACAACCTTGAAAAGTACATTTACATGGGAATCTAAGGGAAAAAGTAGCACCCAGCTCAATTACCCTGGGCTTTAACGCCAAAAAGCCCTTTCTTCGAGCCTCAGTAGACTTAGAAACATCAGGAAACACATGCAATTTTTAACCACAAAATAACTTCTCTTTGTTTTTAAAGTAAGCCTTCAAAACCCGAATTTTATCTATAGCAGAAAAAAAGGAGACCAACAATGTGGGCCTTTTAACAATTTTATCAGTAGAATCTTCCAAAAAATTAGTTAAATCTTTATTAACATCAATAGACAAAACGTCTATACCTTCAACATCCTTGTCTACCTGGCGCTTCCCTGCTGGAATGTAATAACAAGACTGTATAGCAACATTATCAGGAAACAACAAAACTTCATTAAAATATTTATCAAGCAAAATCTGAGAGGAAAGCAAAGATGATATAGGAAAATTTAAGAACCGAAGATTCAATGCCCTAGCATGGTTTTCCAAAGATTCCAGCTTATGATGAATTGATAGTGAATCTTTAATAAACGCAGGACTAGTCTGCTGTAATTTTAAAAACTGTTTATTCAGTGTAGAAACAGTACTAGTCACTTCAGTTAATTGTGTATCTACCTCAGCAAATTTCTTAACAGATTCCTGTGTAAAAACACATAAAGAATCAAGAGATGTAGACATTTTAACTTCACTACTAGCAATAGTGGTCCATAAATCCTTCAAAGTAATTTCCTCAGGCGGAGAGTTCAAACTCTTAACGTCAGCAGTTGTCACGACAGGTTCAGGCAATGGGCCGGGAGAATATGAAAGCAAAGATAACTTATTTTCATTATTGTCCAAGGTAGAAGATAGCTGGGGAATAGGAGGAAGAGGAGGGGTTCGCTCAACAGAGCTCAGGGATGCCCCATCAGTGGGAGAGCACAATCCAGGAAGAGTCAAAAAATGCTTATCAAGGGGGCCAATAACATCACCATCCCCCAAGTCCACGGGGCCCACATCTACCATTATCTTCTTGATTTTCTGTTTCCCCATGGTCTTTTCAGTTGGCTCTACTCTCCACAAGGACGCCAACGGACACCAAAAGGGTGTCCTGCCCCTTTGGTCTCGGCCCAGAGGGCCATAGGGCAAAACTTATAGCCCCACAGGACCCCGCAGGTATTCCAGTGCAAGGACTAGCTGTTCAAGCAGATGCCGGGAGGTCCTCCTTACACACTCCAACTCTCAGCTTCTTGACACAGCACACTGACTGGCTCCATTCACACCCACTCACCAAGACTCAGCTCACAACACAGAGGGCCATAGGGCAGAACTTATAGCCCCTCAGGATCCCGCAGGTATTCCGATGCAAGGAATAGTTGTTCAAGCAGATGCTGGGAGGTCCTTCATACACACTCCAACTGCCGGCTCCCTCACACAGCACACCGACTGGCTCTGTCCACACCCGCTCACCAAGATTCAGCTCACCAGTAACTTACTTATTTATCTATTTATTTAACAATTTTTATCGATTGCTTTTCTTAGAATCAAAGCAGTTTACAGATAACTTTAACTTAGAAAGTTTAAAAAGAACATGTTACATTCAATTTTTGGAATATATGTAACAGAGTTGTAAATCAGGTGAGGGAGAACTTTCAGCAGGGTGGGGGGATGGAATTAAAAGGAGAACATGATAACCTTGTTTGGGTTTGCATGAGTGTTATTGTACATGTTACGTTTCATTTCCGAAGTGTTCAGTGGATAGGTGGGTTTTGAGTGTCCTGTGAAAATCAGCTATTTCTGTGGTGGATCTCTTGTGGAAGTGTGTGTGGGAGTGTGGGTGCATAGAGGTCAAGTGGGAGTGTGGGTGCATAGAATGAGAAAGCCGGTTGCAGACAATTTGGCTGCTTCTTTCCTTTTTAGTTGGAGTAGTAAGTGTGTATTGTGTATTTGTTCTTTTGGCTTGGTTGTTTGGTATATGAAAGACTTGAGGTAATTTGGTGATGGGTTGTGAGTTATCTTGAAAATGGTGAGCAGAGCTTTATATTTTGCTCAGGTTATTACCAGGAGCCAATGTAGTTCTTTCAGTATGGGTGTTATGTGGTCAGATACTGGAGCACTGTATAGGATGTGTTAACTGTTCTCAGCCATTTGTAGCAGATGCACCACATATTTCGGTATGCCTTCATAGATAATGTTACAGTAATCGAGATGTGGAGATATGATGGACTGGAACACTGGAAGTCGCAAATATTAAGGAGAGGGCATAGGTGTTGTAATATTCTCATCTTATGGTATACGAGCTTTGTGGTCATGCCGATGTTCAGTTGTAGGGTTAAGCGTGGTCTAATGTTATACCTAGGTAATGTACCTGTGGCTTTACTTCCCGCTAAGGATCCTGGATTTTTAGTGTGTTTGGCAGATTGAGGGTTGTTTCTCTGGTAATGTTGAGAACTTCAGGGGTTTTTTGTAGTTTATGGCTAGGTTGCAATCTGAGAGCCAGTTTACCACCTTGAAGCAGTTCATTAGTGTTATATGTGTATTTATTTATTTATTTTATTTGGCATACATTTATACACCGCTCCTTCCAGCGATCAGAAGCGGTCCATCGTTGTACAAGCCCGGGGAGGGGGGGGCAGAACAAGGAAGGGATAAACAACGAAAAGATTACAGTTATACAATTAATTGGCACATACATTACTGTTTGAACACCAGTATAAGTTACAAATTGTTGTACAAGACATGGGAGAGGGGACAAGACAAGGGGGAGCTTGACAACGGCACGATTACAGATATACATATTATTAGCACATACATTACAGATTGAATACCAGTGTAAATCACAGAATTATCGTTTGAAGCACCCGGTGAGTTTATATAATATATATATATACTTATATAATATACAACAGAGATGCAATAGATAGGGTCATGAAAGGAGAAGAAATATACATATCAACAATTGTGATCATTATGGAAGTGGACATCAAATGAGCATTAGGTTCATATGAAGCTTAGTCTTTTGAGGTAGGTGGGCAGCATGGGAGGGGAGAGTTGGAGCTGGCTATGTGATGCCGTAGTGTATTTGGAATAGGTGTGTTTTAAGCTCTTTTCTGAAGACCTGTAGATCCTTGATCAGACGTAGCTCGTGTGGCAGTTGGTTCCAGAGCATGGGTGCAGAGTAGGAGAATGCCCGGTTGCTGGTCCGTTCTTTGACTAGCCTAATGCTGCTGGGCACGCAGAGAGTGTTCAGGTTAGCAGTGTGTCGGCATCTGTTGGCTGGCTGAATGGTGATAAGGTTATCAAGAAAGGAGGGAGATAAATTGTTGATAATTTTAAATGTAGTTATCAGCATTTTGTAGATTATCCTTGCAGGTATGGGGAGCCAGTGAAGCTCTATGAGAACTGGGGTGATGTGGTCAGACAAGCTCTTATTCATGATAATTCTGGCTGAAACATTTTGCGCCATTTGTATGATGCTTAATGTTTTTTTCGGTAGACCTTGCAAAATTGCGTTACAGTAATCAAGGTGCGGAATGACGAGAGCCTGTGCAACTGTTCTAAAGTCCGAGTGGTCAATGATGGAGCGTATGGGTTGTAGAACTCTCAGTTTGTGAAAAATGGCTCTGTTAGTTATCCGGAGATGTTTGTCCATTTTTAGGTTTGCATCGATTAGAACCCCTAAGTATTTGATCTCATTTTTAGCGAGATAGGTGTTTCCGTTCAGGGTGATAGATGCAGGAGGTTTGAAATCTTGTTTTCCTGATATGAACATCACTTCAGTTTTCTTGTGATTTATAGACATGTTGCTGCATTGGAGCCAATTCTGCAGGTCGTGTAGGCATTCTTCTAATTGGTTGAGATTGGGGTTGTTTGTGTCGAGTTGTGTGTACAGCATGATGTCATCAGCATATAGGTGGTAGCTGATACTATGCTTCTGAAATATTGTACATACTGGCTGGATGTAGATGTTAAACAACAGGGAGGAGATGGCTGAGCCCTGTGGTATCCCTTGGGTTTGGGGGAATGGCTTTGCTTGCTCGTTATTGAAGCGAACCTGTTGCATTCTATTTGTGAGGTATGACTCGAACCATTTTAAGGGAGTACCTGTTATCCCTATAGATTCTAGTCTGCGCAATAGAATTTGATGGTGTACTGTGTCGAACGCAGCTGATATATCTATGAATATTAGTAAGGACATCTTGCTTTTGTTTTCCAGTCCCTTGATGAGGTTGTCTAAGAGGGCTATAAGTAGGGTTTCGACACCGTGGTGTGGTCTAAAACCATATTGATGCTCGTCAAGTATTTTGTTCTCGTCTAGGTGGTCTTGTAGTTGTTGCTGAGTTACCTTCTCGATAATCTTTGCCAGAAAGGATATGCTTGAAATAGGCCGGTATGATGTGGGGTCTTCTTTGTTAAGAGCTTTATTTTTTAATATAGGCCTAATTAGCGATCTTTTAAGTTGAGCAGGCATGATACCTTGCTGCAGGGATTAATTGACTATGTGAGTTATCAAGTGTGAAATTTCGTTTTTAGTTGATTTGATCCATTCTGCTGGGCATGGATCTAGGAGAGATGTCGTTGTGTGGTTTGAGATTGTATTTAAGATTAGTTTTTCGTTAATTGTATGGAAGGAGGACCATCTTTCATTTGGTTGAGAGCTTGCATTCTGACCGTCCAGCTGCTTTGGGACGTTATCAATTGAGTTCAGAGTTTGGAGGGGCTTAGCAATGGAGGCTTAGCAATGGAGATAGATGCATATAGCATGATATCATCTGCATATTTGTGATAGAAGATATTATAGGCCTGTACTGTATGATTGCACGTATTGGTTGTAGGTAAATGTTGAATAAAAGTGAGGATAGGGCATAGCCTTGTGATACACCTTGCAGTTGTTCAAAAGGAGCTGATTTGTGTGAACTGATTTTTATTTATTGCTGGCGATCTTTTAGATAGTTGGGATATTAGTTTGCTGTGACTGAGTCAGAAACTGCTGTTATGTCCAAGAATATTAAGATAAACCCTTGTTTTGTTTTGTTTTAAATGCCTTTTTATGAGCCTATTGAATAGTGTTGTTAGCAGGTTCTCAACTCCTTGTTTAGTGCTGAAACCATGTTATTGAGGATCAAGGGGTACATGAGTTGATATAATCTTGTATGGGACTGTAATAGTTGGTATGGAAGGGCAGACTAGATAGGCCATATGGTCTGTATCTGCTGTCATGTTTCTATGTTTCTAACTGTTGTTGACCTGCTTTCTCAATTATCTTTGCAAGGAAGGGTAGGCTGGAGATGGGTCTGTAGGAACTTGAGATCATTGGGTCCAGTGAGGCACTCTTTATTATGAGGAGGATGGATGCACATTTGAGGTTAGTAGACATGTGTCCTTGCATTACAGAAAGTTGTGTGATCCTGAGTAATATGGGGGGTAGCTCAACTTGGGCCATTTTATTCCAGGAAATAGGGCATGGGTCTATAGGAGATGTGGTGGTGGTGTTGAGGCTGGTGATGATGTTATCAATGTTTTCTGGAGAGGCTGAGTCGAAGAACACCAAACGCTGTCATTTGAGTCATTGTTTGGTACTGTTAGTATTGTATCTGTGTTGTTATGATCTCTGTTGATCTTACTTTGCATGAAGTAGGCCATAGCTTGTGGGCATAAGGTATTGTGCTCTTTTCTTTGATAGGGTCATTTATCGGAGAGAATTGTGAAACATTGCAAGAGGACCTTGATAAATTAGAAGACTGGACATAAAAATAGCAGATGAAATTTGGACACGTGTAAAGTTATGCACCTAGGAAAGAATAACCCAAACTACAGTTAAACCATGCAAGGTTCCACATTAGGAACAACCACCCAGGAAAAAGATATAGGTGTCATCATGGATAATACGTTGAAACCCTCTGCCCAGTGCACAGCAGCGGCCAAGAAAGCAAATAGAATGCTAGGAATCATAAGGAAAGGAATGGAGAATAAAACAAAGGATATTATAATGCCTCTGTATTTTTCCATGCTTCGATCACACCTTGAATATTGTGTACAATTCTAATTGCCATACCTTAAAAAGGATATAGCAGAATTAGAAAAGGTACAGAGAAGAGCCACCAAAATGGTAAGGGATGGAAGGATACCCCTATGAGGAAAGGCTTAAAAGGTTAGGGCTCTTCAACTTGCAAAAAAGACAGCTGAGGGGAGATAAGATAAGAGGTCTATAAATTATTGAATAGAGTGGAATGGGTAAATGTAGACATTTTTTTTACGCCATCAGAAAGTAGAAAGACTAGGGAGGATACAATGAAGCTACAATGTAATCCATTTAAGACTAAGAAGAGAAAATAATTTTTCAGTCAAGGCATAATCAAACTCTGGAATTTGTTATCGGAGGATGTGGTATAAACTGTTGGTGTAGCTGGGTTTAAAAGAGGTTTGGACAAGTTCTGGAGGAAAGGTCTGCAAATCATTATTAAACAGGACCCGGGAAATCCACTGCCTACCCCAGGACAAGCATTGTGGAAACCTGTGTATCTTTTTGGGAATCTGTCAGGTACTTGACTGGATTGGCCACTGTTGGGGAACCTTTTATAAATGAGGGGGCCACACTAGCAAGGAAATACATAAGAAATTAAGATATGCCATACTGGGTCAGACCAAGGTCCATCAAGCCCAGTATCCTATTTCCAACAGTGGCCAATCTAGGTCATACGTACCTAGCAGTATCCCCAAAAGACACAGGTTCCACAATGCTTGTATTGGGTCAAGCATTGATATCCTTGGTCCCTTTTTAATAATGGTTTATGGACCTTTCCTCCAGGAACTTGTCCAAACCTTTTTTAAACCCAGCTACACTAACAGCTCTTACTACATCCTCCGGTAACAAATTCCAGAATTTGATTACACGTTGAGTGAAAAAATATTTTCTCTTATTTGTCTTAAATAGTTTACCCTGTAGCTTCATTACATGTCCCCTAGACTTTCTATATTCTGATAGCGTAAACAATCGATCTACGTTTACCCGTTCCACTCCATTCATTCATTTATAGACCTCTATCATATCTCCCCTCAGCCGTCTCTTTTCCAGGTTGAAGAGCCCTAACCTTTGTAGCCTCTCTTCATAGGAGTATCCTTCCATCCCCTTTACCATTTTGGTGACTCTTCTCTGTACCTTTTCTAATAACGCTATATCCTTTTTATGATACGGCTACCAGAATTGCACCCAATATTCAAGGTGCAGTCGTACCATGGAACGATACAGAGGCATTATAATATCCTTTGTTTTATTTTCCATTCCTTTCCTTATGATACCTAGCATTCTATTTGCTTTCTTGGCCACCGCTGCACACTGGACGGAGGGTTTTAACATGTTATCCACGGTGACTGCTAAATCTTTTTCCTGGGTCGTGGTTCCCAATGTGGAACCTTGCATCGTGGAACCATAGTGTGGGTTGTTCTTTCCTAGGTGCATAACTTTGCACTTGTCCACATTAAATTTCATCTGCCATTTGGATGCCCAGTCTTCCAATTTATCCAGATCCTCCTGCAGTTTTCCACAGTCCTCTTGGGTTTTAACAACTTTAAACAGTTTTGTGTCATCTGCAAATTTGTTAACCTCACTAGTTATTCCCTTTTCCAGGTCATTTATGAATATGTCAAAGTAGCAGACCCAGTACAGATCCCTGGGGTACTCCACTATTCACCTTTTTCCATTGGGAAAATTGGCCATTTAGCCCTACCATCTGCTTTCTATCTTTTAACCAGTTCCCGATCCACAATAGTACACTGCCTCCTATCCCATGACTGTTTAGTTTTGCCAAAAGTCTCTGATGAGGGACCTTGTCAAAGGCTTTCTGAAAGTCCAGATACACTATATCAACTGACTCACCTTTGTCTACCTGTTTATTCACACCTTCAAAAAAACATATCAGATTAGTAAGACAAGATCTTCCTTGTCTAAAGCCATGTTGGCTGTCTCCCATTAGGCCATGACTATCTACATGCTTTGTAATTTTGTTCTTTATGATGGTTTCTACCATTTTCCCCGGTACTGACGTCAGGCTCACCCGTCTGTAATTTCCTGGGTCACCCCTGGAACCCTTTTTAAAAATTGGCGTTACATTGGCGATCCTCCAATCTTCAGGTATTACAGATGATTTTAATGAAAGTTCACAGATTACTAATAGCAGGTCTGCAATCTCATATTTCAGTTCTTTCAACACTCTTGGATGTAGACCATCCGGTCCAGGTGATTTGCTACTATTCAGTTTATCAAATAGTTGTAATACATCTTCCCAGTGTAGCGATATTTCTCTCAATTCTTCTGCAGTATCACCTTTAAATACCACTTCAGTCTTGGGTAACATCCCTACATCTTCCTCAGTAAAGACCGAAGCAAAGAATTCATTCAGTCTCTCCGCTATAGCCTTGTCTCCTCTTACTGCCCCTTTTACCCCTCTATCATCTAATGGTCCAATTGACTCTCTCACAGGCCTTTTGCTATGAATGTACTTGAAAAAGTCTTTATTTCGTGTTTTTGCTTCCGTAGCAAGTTCCTTCTCAAATTCTCGCTTTGCTTGCCTTATCAGTGCTTTCCATTTAACTTGCCAGTGCTTGTGCTGTTTCCAGTTTTCATCATTTGGCTCTTTTTTCCATTTCCTGAAAGATGCTTTTTTGGCATCAACAGCCTCTCTGACCTCACCTTTAAACCATGCTGGCAGTTTTTTGGACTTTCTTCCACTTTTCTTAATGCGTGGAATACAGCTGGTCTGGGCTTCCAGGATAGTATTTTTAAACAATACCCAAGCTTGATGTAAATCTTTAACCTTTGCAACCGCTCCTTTTAGTTTTTTCTTAGCTATACTCCTCATTTTATCATAGTCTCCCTTTCGAAAGTTAAAAAGTAGAACTGTGGATTTCTTTACTATCCCTCCTCCACTAATTAAATCAAACACGATCATGCTATGATCACTGTTGCCAAATGGTCCCAACACGACTTCCCCTCTGATCGGTTCATGAACCAGCTGCTCCAAGAAGCAGTCATTTATTTCATCTAGAAACTTTATCTCCCTAGCATGTCCTGCCGTGACACTGACCCAGTCGATACCGGGGTAATTGAAATCACCCATTATTATTACTGCACTGTAACTTTTGTTAGCTTCCTTGATTTCTTTGAGCATTTCATCATCCATTTGTTCATTCTGGCCAGGCGGTCGATAGTACACCCCCACTGCCATCACCTTCCCCTTCATACATGGAATTTCAATCCATAGAGATTCTACAGCAAATTTTGTTTCCTGCAAAACTTTAATCCTTTCTGACTCAATTCCCTCTCTAACATAGAGCGCAACCCCTCCACCAATTTGATCAGCTCTATCATTACGATATAGTTTGTATCCAGGTATTACAGTGTCCCACTGGTTATCCTCCTTCCACCATGTCTCTGATATTGCAATCATAACTAACCTCTCATTTAGTGCTATATAGTCTAACTCTCCCATCTTATTGTTTAGACTTCTAGCATTTGCATACAAGCATTTCAGAGACTGTATTTTATTAATATTAATCTGGCTATTGGTAGGCATGGGTATTTTGGAATCTTTACGCTCTGTCTGCACCATACTCAAGGGCATTTGGGCTACTTTACTCTTTTTTGGAACCTCACTGCATACGGTAGTATCCTTCAAGGATACCTTCTTCCGAACCATGCGCTCTTGGGCGATTGTCGGCTTTCCCCTATTTTCTAGTTTAAAAGTTTCTCTATCTCCTTTTTAAAGGTTAATGCCAGCAGTCTGGTTCCATCCTGGTTAAGGTGAAGCCCATCCCTTCGGAGGAGCCCCTCCTTTCCCCAGAATGTTCCCCAGTTCCTAACATACTTAGCTATTTTGCAGGGCAGCAGAGTCCCTTTCAGAGGCCTAGTTATCACTCTTCAAATCCAGAACTGAGGAAGGGAGGTAATAAGATCAGCAGTAGGATCGATCTCTGTGATCTGCTGTTTCTTGACGGGTGTGGGGGTGGGGGTGGGATGCACATATAGTCAGGAGCAGAGCAGTAGCTCCAAGCACAAAGAACTTCTAAACATCAAAACTGCAGACAGGCAGGTGTGGAAATGGGAAGGGAACCCTGGTTTCTCTTGTTTTAACTATTCCTTCAGGTAAAGTTCAGAAACTGATTTATAAATAGAAAAAAAGTAAGGTCTGTTTGGAGAGTAGCAGGATACAATTTAAAGTAAAGAGTACAGCATATGTTGCAGATAAAAAAAGAGGAGATAGGAAGTCCGAGTATGACAGAAAAGGTGTTAGAGTCAAAGAAGAAATAACTTACTATATGTTGGGAGGATATCGGATAGTTCAGGACTTGCACAGAAATTTATGGAAAATTGTCCCAGAGCTTTTAGTTGTCACTTCAGTTTTTTAATTCACAAACATTAGCTAGCATGCAGGAGGATGGTTACATTAGCACAGGCTAGAAGCTTCTAAGCTCTGATGCTATCGTTAGGACACCCCTTAACAATTCCATTAAAAAATAAATGCACAGTTTAAAGTAAAATACATGGCAGCATTAAGGCTTTCTTTATAAATCTGCAATGTATGTTATTTGCTCTAGCTCCCATTAGTTTTAATGGGAGCTGTTCACTGATGATACCCATTAATTTCCTGCACAGGTTTATAAATAGACCGCTTACTGATTTCTTCTGAATCTGAGAGAAAGAAAATTTAGTCTTCAAGATCAAATTGGACTATAGATGTTGTGAGCTTGCCTTTTAGAGTCGTGGGCAGTGAGGTCATGTTGACACAGCCTGAATACACAGCTCTAGGGCCTTGAGAATTGGAACAGATAGAGTTCTATTTACTGTCAAGTGTTGAGTCACAAGCTTATGTCAGAATGTGTGTTTGGGTATTACCACTGCCAAATGAAACAAATATTTGTCCTGACTCCAGCTGCAGTTAAATCCACAGGCGATGCCATCTCTGTCATCAGTGCTTTTCTTTCATACCACTTTACTGGAAGTGATGTTTGTGCAGCGTTCTGTGTAGCCAGCCTTATGTGGACGAAAATTGGCACCAGCAGGAGTACAGAATGAAATCTGAGGACAAACTGGCATTGTGGCTGTAGTAATCTACCCGCAGACTGAATGGCATGATAATTCAGTGTTTGGAAAGTATATGCTTTTAATATGTGTAAAGACATAGGGGGGTTATTTTAGCATTTACACATGTAAATAGTGGACTTTAAGCATGTTGACCACCTACACGCGCAAATAACAGTTTTACAAAAAGCTGCTGTTTACACTTGGCGATCCACACAACATAAAGATCACAAAGAAGTGAGGTTAGGGCATAGAGAAGAAGTGGTTTGGACAGGCCTAAAACATGTATTTTCCATTTTACAAGGGGGGAATACATGTTGATGAAAAAAAAATTTACACATCGGCATTTGCAGCTGTCCTATGACGTGTATAAGTTCCTACTTGAAGGGGCTCATGGAAAGGCTGGTGGCAGTCCTCTGATTGCTCACTGACATCCGATCCCCTTCTGATTACTGCCGAAACATCCAGTCCCCAGACATAAACCATCCCCCCACTCGGTATCAGGATACCTCACTTGATCCTGTCCCTAATAGTTTAGTGAGAGCAAGTGTGAGCCACAGTCATTTCAGCTCATGGCAGCCCTAGGGGTAATCTTGTGGTACTACTATTAGGGGTCAGGCTTCTAAATAAGGGCATTTTGCTTGATTATGGGGGGGGGGGGGGGGGGGTGACCAAGGGCTTCAGTTGTCAGAAGGGTGGTTAGGTGGGGTCTTGATGTTAGGGGGTCAGGTGGATTTATTGGATGTTAGGGGTGTGATCAACAAGCCAGAGGACTTGTGCTGCTAGTGGGAGAGGATGGGGGAGAGGGGTGCATGGATACTGGGAGAAGCAATTTTAAAAAGCCACTCCCATGTGCATTTGTGGTAAAGGTGCATGTTTTTCCCCCCCTCCATGGAGCTTTTTAAAATCACTGCTGCTGGACATGGTGCGACATCAACATACAGTCCTGCATGTGTCTTCATTTATTTTGCAAGAGGTTCTGTGTTTGGTAGAACCTTTGAAATATAGCGGGAATTTTATTTAAAATTGTCCTTCCTGCATGGACAAATATATGTCCAACAATATTTTCAATCTGCTTTTCATTTTTTAAATGTGAGCTTAGAAAGGATAACCCTACAATATTACTCGGTCATTTCAGTGCCTTCAGAATTAATATTGCCACCTTACCTGTTCCTTGCTCTCTACTAAGGATGCCTTTCATTTCGAAACAAAATGAAAAATGCAATGAAAGGACTTGTTCTCCAGGAACAAGCAGGAATCAGTCCTCACTTATGGGTGACATCGGCACAAACGGAGCCCGTGCGGAGCAATTCCCCAGCTTTCAAAGAAAGCCTTTGGGATTGCTGCCACTCTTGCATGGTCCTCTTCCCGCCCAAAGGTGCCATCTTGCTCAGTCTCCCTTTTTCCACGGAGCCCTTCGGACGCACGTCCTCGTCCCTCAGAAAAAGTGTTTCGTTTTCAGCTTCTGGGCCATGTTTTTTCCGGTAGCACCTGTCCTCTTCCGTCCTCCCCTGCTCTTCATTTTTCTTGAGCGAGGGGATATCCTTCATTAAACTTTTTTTTCCCTGTTGCGGGCTTTGCGCCCTTCTTTCTCTCAACCGCTGGCCACAAAGATATTCGACCTAGCGGGGGTCCTTTTTGCCCCTATGGCCACTGGTTTTAAAAAATGTGACAGATGCTCCAAAAACATGTCACTCACGGACACCCATGACTGTTGTCTTCGGTGTCTTGGGGCTGACCATGACCCAGAGCTCTGCTCTTTTTGCAAGAAATTGTCCACCAAGGCCCTGCTCAGTCATAAGCAGAACTCCGATGACATATTCAAGAAGGTGGCCCCTCAGTCGTCCATCCATTGGTGGGATCCCCCAGCTAGGTTCCGCGTTCTCGGTGGCACTCCGACCAGGGATTCACCTAAGTGGAGCGGCGTAAGAAGAAGGCCTCGAAGTCGCTGTCAGGGGCTCCGGATGAGCGCGAGTACTCCTGAGCTCGGTTGCTTAGCCCACCACGGCATTCCCAAGAGTCGGACAAGGAGAGGCCTCGAAAGGTACTTCATACAGATACAGAGACCTCCGGCGATGGCGCCCGGTCTCCTGAGGGTCGTCCCAGTGAGGACCCCTCTCCTCCTCCACACCAGACCCGGTAACCCTGGTGTCGACGTCACAGGGCCCCACGCTCACGTGGGAGTCCCAAATGCTGGCACTAGAGTGCAGTATTTCTGCCTTCTTACCTGCCCAGCAGGTACTCATGCCCAGGACAGCTGGCCTGCGCCTCGAGACTGAGGTTCCCTGGAGAGGGACAGCAAAACCTGCCTTAAAAACCCCCGAGAGCCACGGGCCTCGTGAGGGTCCTCGGTGCCGATCTCATTCGTCTTCCCGATCCTCAGAAGCGCAATCCTCCAAGCCCTCTGGCTCCAAGTGGACCTTGGCCTCTGGAAGGGGTGACCTGCCCGAGTCAGACTCCTCCTCAGATCTTTTGGGCTGGGAGTCGGACGGGGATACTTCCTCAGAAACCCGTGCTTACAGGGGTCTCCCTTCAGACCCGTCCCTGCCCGCCTATCAGAGGTGTTCGCCGCCTGAGGACTCGCCGTTCTGGCGTTCGTGCGGGACATGGCACGGGCCCTCAGCCTGGCTACACAGACTGAAGAGGAGCCGCGAGCTGAGGAGCTCAATATTCTACAGTATGAGTCCCCACCTCGGGAGTCTCTTACTGTCCCAGTCCCCGTCCCCCCCATACTGTCAAGGCTGATCCTCCGCATGTGGAAGACAACTGCTTCGGTCGCCATTGTGAGCAAGCACCTCAACGCCATGTATAGTGTCCAGTGTGGCCTAGGATTCTGAAAGACCCAGCTTCCGCACCCTTCCATGGTTGTGGAATCGGCGATGTGGAAGCAAAAAAGCCCGAAGTTTCACTCTTCGGTCCCCCCAAGCAGGGAGTCGAGAGCCCTCGACGCCCTGGGGCGAAAGGCCTATCAGGGTTCCATGCTCGCTTGCCATGTCCAGGCATACCAACTGTATATGGGCATGTTCCTGCGTGATCTCGCCAAGGAGCTCGGTGGTTTCGCCGCAGGCTTCGGAGGTGAACCCCTCCTAAGGTTCGAAACCCTCCTGAAATCTGTTGTGGAGTGTTCCAAGTACCTCTCCCGTGCCGCGTATGATGGGTTTGAGTCCTCCTCCTGGGTGGCAGCAGCTGGCATTGGGGCCCGACGCCGGGCATGGCTCCAGTCTTCGGACCTGGAGCAGTGGGTCCAAAAGAAGCTCCTGGACATCCCTTGCCTTGGTGAGCAACTGTTCGGTAAACTGTATGGAAAATAAGGCCGCTGAGATAAAAATGGAGTTCATGACTCGAACTCGTCTCTTGCGCAAAACCTCCTCCCTCCCTAGGAAGAAGCAGCAAACCAAAAAGCCGTTCTTCCAAAGGAAAGGGCTCCCTTACCAGGGTTACCCGCCATTCCCGCCCACCTCTGCTCCGGCTCCCAACACGCAGGGGAAGGGAGGTGGCCCAACCACCAGCGCCGCCCGAGCCTACACAGGGGTTTTGACGCAGTCAGCATAGGCTCTTCTCACCCGACAGCTCTTCCGCCGGTGGGGGATGCCTGTCCCTGTTTGCCCCAGAGTGGGCGTCGATCATGTCGGACACCTGGGTCTTCTGAATGATCCGAGATGGATACCATCTCCACCTGGACAGGCGCCCTCCTCCCTTCTGTCCAGCGGAGCCTGCTCGGCTCCTCATGCACCAGACCATCTTGCAGTGGGAACTATTCAACCTCTTCGCCCAATGGGCAGTCGAGAAGGTACCGCGTCACCTTCGAGGTCAGGGGTTCTACTCCCGAAAAAGACGGGGGGCCTGCGCCCCATCCTCGACCTCAGAAACCTCAACAAGTTCCTGGTGCGGGCAAAGTTCAAAATGTTATCACTTGGCGTCCTCTGCCCTTCCTCCAGCAGGGCAATTGGCTATGCTCCTTAGATCTCAAGGATGCTTGCACCCATATCCTAGTTCACCCCCAGGACAGGCAATACCTGCGCTTCAGGGTGCAGGGGGAACACTACCAGTACAGCGTGCTCTCCTTCGGGCTTGCGTCCGCACCACGGGTTTTAACAAAGTGCCTCTCCATGGCCGCTGCCTTCCTCAGGCGGCAGAGCATATCCGTCTTCCCCTACCTCGATGACTGGCTCGTCACGGGGTCCTCAGGCGGCATCACGCATGATCCTTCTCCTCGTGTGCCTTGGCTTCCTGGTCAACTACTCCAAATCCCACCTCGAGCCAGTGCAGACCCTGGAATTCATCGGCGCACACCTCGATACGGTGCGGGCGACCACCTTCCTTCCCATGGACCGAGCAGACAACCTTCAGGCCGTGGCATTCCAGGTCCAAAACAGGACTTGGGTTACGGCGTGGGCCATGCTGCACTTCCTCGGGCACATGACCTCCACTGTCCATGTGGTCCATACCTGCATGCACATGCGGACAGCCCAGTGGTGGCTCAGGGCAGAATGGAGTCAGGCCTTTGGCCACCTCAGAGACCCTATCCAGGTCTCCCGCAGTCTCCACAACTCCCTGAGTTGGTGGCGGGATCCCCGAAGTCTCCTTCGGGGAATGACCTTCCAGACCCCACAGCACGAGCTCGTCCTAACGACGGATGCTTCCCTGCTGGGGTGGGGAGCCCATTGCGGCGCATTGTGCACCCAGGGGTAATGGTCAAACAAGAAGTCTCGGCAGCAGATCAACTTGCTCGAGCTTCGGGTGGTCCGATGGGTCCTGAGTGCCTTCGAGGGTCAGCTGAGGGGGAAGTCGGTGCTCGTGCAGACTGACAACAGGGTAGCCATGTTTTACATCAACAAGGAGGGGGGAACAGGAGGCGATCCTCCTCTGCGTCTCTCCGAGGGATGACCCTGCGAGCAGTCTACCTCCCTGGCCAGGAGAATGTCCTCGCGTACAAACTCAGCAGTATCCTCCATGCACACGAGTGGCGCTTGGATCCGGAGGTTGATGACATCTTGACCCATCGGTGGGGGACCCCATCCATGGACCTGTTTGCCAGTCCGGCAAATGTGCAACTCTCCCGCTTCTGCGGCCGGATTCCGCACCCGAGCAGGGTGGCCCCAGATGGCGTTCTTCTTGAGCTGGACCCCCGGCTTTCTTTATGCGTTCCCTCCCACTCCTCACATTGCGAGGATCCTCCACAAGATTCAGCGGGACCGAGCTTCGGTGATCCTGGTGGCCCCCTCGTGGCCTCGACAGCCTTGGTTCCTGCTTCTACTCTGGCTCTCGTCCGAGCCCCCAGTCCCCCTGGGCTGTGCCCCGGGCCTGTTGACACAGGAGGAGGGTCGGGTGTCCATCCGAACCTGGCCTCCCTGTCCCTTGCAGCCTGGCGGCTGAGCAGGCTGCCTTAGCTCCGCTGCGTCTCCCGGAGGACGTCGAGGAGATCCTCCTCGCATTGAGGAAGGACTCAACGAGATGGGCATACGCCTTTAAGTGGCGACGTTTCTCGGCCTGGTGTTCCAAGCTTCAGATCGACCCATTCTCCTGCTCTACCCTGTGGATCCTCCAGTACCTCCTCCACCTCTCCAAGGCTGGGCTGAAATCCAATTCAGTCAGGATGCACCTGAGCGCCATTTCGGCGAACCACCTTCCCATCGAGGGAAAACCCCTCTCGGGGCAGCCCTTGGTCTCTCGCTTCATGTGAGTTCTATTGCTTTCCAAGCCTCCCATCCGACCCCCACCGACAGAGTGGGACCTCATCGTGGTGCTGATGCAGCTCACTCAAGCGCCCTTCTAGCCGATGGCGACGTGCTCACTTTGGCATCTCTCCTGGAAGGTAGTCTTCCTGGTGGCTTTGACTTCAGCTCACAGAGTCAACGAACTTCAGGTCCTCATGGCTGAGGCTCCATACACCAGGTTCTACGGGAACAGGGTGGTCCTTCACACTCATCCCAAGTTCCTACCAAAGGTAGTCTCGGACTTTAATCTCAACCAGGAGATAGTCCTACTGACCTTCTTCCTGAGATCGCATGCCGACCAGGCTTCAGTGGTGTTGCATACACTCAACTGCAAGAGGGCTCTTGCCTTCTACCTGCAGCGTACCCAGGATCATCGCAAGTCCGATCGGCTCTTTGTCACCTATGACCCCAATTGCCTTGGGCAGGCAGTCACCAAGCGCTCCGTCTGGGTGGCGGACTGCATTGCCTTTGCCCAAGTGAAGGCGGGTGCCCCGCTGGGTCGGTGGGTCACCGTGCACGGCATCCAAGCCAAAGCAGCTTCGGTGGCTTCGCTGCACTCAGTGCCTCTAACGGACATCTGCCGGGCTGTGACCTGGTCTTCAGCGAACACTTTCACTGTCCACTACTGCCTGAGAGGGAGTCCCGCTGTAACAGCGCCTTCGGCCAGGCTGTAATTTGTAATCTATTCGGGGTATAAGCAACTCCTACCCTTCGACCCTTCTTCAACAGCTACCGAGAGCTTCGCCCCAGGGACCCGAGGTCTCGGGCATCGACTTCTGCTCACAGGCTCGCGGAGGCGTTTTTGGGTTACAGGCTCGGTAGTCTGTAGCTGGGGAGTCCCATAAGTGAAGACTGACTTCCTGCTTGTTCCTGGAGAAAGTGTAATTACTCACCTGTAACAGGTGTTCTCCAGGGACAGCAGGAATCAGTCCTCACTACCCTCCCACCTCCCCTGAAGAGTTGCTATTTTTGTCCTTCCCTTGCCATCTACTTAGTAGGGCTCTAACTAGGGGACCTGACTGAGCAAGATAGCACCTTTGGGCGGGAAGAGGACCACGCATGCGTGGCAGCAATCCCAAAGGCTTTCTTTAAAAGCTGGGGAATTGTTCTGCACGGGTTCTCTGTGCCGACATCACCCATGCTTCCATTTTATCTTTAGACACGGGGTGAGAGCTTATGAAGCAGTCTGCTCAAATTTCTACTTTGGGGACCCCAGTTGCTAGTGCTGTCAGCTCCCCAGCAACTCTTTTTACACCCAATTTTGTGTGACTGCTGCATCAGGCTTACTGTTTGCAACAGAGCCTGGGCATCAGTTCTGTGCAAAATAGACATGCAAAGAGAGCCTTGAATCAAGTGACAGGTGCCCTGTCAGAGGAAGGTCCCCAGAAAGGGGTCCCCTCCCCGCAAGAAAAAGCATATGGAGGGCGACCTGTAGACTGAGCAGGGGTCTCTATCAGGAGTCTCAGAAGATCCCTTGGAGGGACCATCAGATCTTTGGGGGCACCAGATTTGGAGGATGGTGAGATCTGCCAGAAGACCCTAATGTAGTATACGTTTTTGGGCGAGGGGAGCTGTCCTCTTGTATTAGCTACTCTCTTGCAGTGTTAAACATCGCACAGATACCTCTGACTACAGAAGAATCGCTGGATGGACCCTCTTCTGCAGGATTTTAAATCCTCTCATACCTCCTTTCCGGTCCATCGTGTAATTAACACTAGAAGCCCCAAAGTGCGTCAATTGACGCAAATGTATCTTCGAAGTTTTATACCAGTGTACCAGTGAAGTGGAGGAGTGGCCTAGTGGTTGGGGCAAGGTACTTCAGGCCGGAAGGTCGGGGGTTCAAATCCCACTAGAGGACAGCAACCTTGGGCCAGAAGGACTGGGGTTTCTAGTCCCACGGGTGCTCCTTGTGGTCTTGGGCAAGCCACTTAACCCTCCATAGCCCATGTTCCCTGTTAAATAGTTATCTCCAAGTTATAATGCCCTGTTCAATGTAATTTCAGTTTGTTCAATGTAAACCGCACTGATGCAGAATAGCGCGGTATATAAGAGAATGTAAATAAATAAATAAATAAATACCAGCGCCACTGCTAGAACCATGTCAGTCATGTTCCATGACTTTGTTAGCAAGGTCAAGATGTTCAAATATGTGCATCGAAAATGAATGACAGATGCACCACCTGTCCTAGCGGGAAGATGAATTTATACCTAGAAGCCCCAAAGTACGTCAATTGACGCACTCAATTGTCTTGGATGCATCAATTGACGCACTTTGGGGCTTCTAGGTATAAATTCATGTTCCCACTAGGTGGCGCATCTGAATCACCGTTTACAGTTTTACTCCGACATTACAAACAGTAAACACATGATGACGTCATGTAATGACGTCACATAATGCATGTATTTAACAAATAAGTAACTTCACATTAATTCACATCTGCATTTCATGCTAAACGCAGTCGTCGTGATAGTGAGTCAATTGGGGTTTCTAGGTAAAATTCCTTTTGGGGCTTCTAGTGTTAAACAGATGATAAGAGGCAGAGTGGGAGGTACCAGAAGCAGGATTGAAAAGGGGTAGAGTGATGGGATATCTGTACCCCATCCCACAGCAGGAGAAAGACCTCCTTAAGATGCCCAAAGTAGACGCTCTGGTCTCGGCAGTGACCAAGAAGACTACAATCCCCATGGAAGGCGGTGTGCTGTTGAAAGATGTACAGGATCATAAATTCAAAATCCTTCTGAAGTAGGCATTCCATACCAATGCCTGAGCTCTTCAGGCCTCGATTTGTGGGGCTTACAAGGTGCAGATCTAGAGTCGGGTCATCCACTCCCAAAGACAGCTAAGATGGAGTCAGCTTTGGCTTATCTGGCTGATGTATTTTATAATTTAATTAGGGCCTTGGCCAAGAGTATGGTTTCCTTCATTGCAGCTAGGCATTTTCTCTGGCTCAGAAACTGGTCAGATGATGATTTGTCAAAAACCTGGCTCAGTAAACTTCCCTTCAAGAGTAAACTTCTATTTGGGGAGGCGGACAAATTGGCCAAGAATTTGGTGGACACCAAGGGATCGCGGCTCCCTGAAGATTGTCCTAAGTGGCAAAGCCAGGGTCTTCACTCAGAGGTTAGCCTCAAAACTATAGGAGGTTTCATACGGCCCAGTTTTCCCCATTCCAGCGTGGTTGCTATGCACACCGGGAACAGTCATTTCTAATCCATAGTGGGGCTAGCAGAGGCTATTATGTCACAGCCTTCGTTCCTCCCAAGAAGCCACAATGAAGCGAGACCGGCCCAGATGTACTTGATACCAGTAGGAGGTCAACTACAACAGTTTTATTCCATCTGGGCCAATGTAACTTCCAACCATTGAGTACTAGAAATTATTCGCAAAGGGTATGCACTTGAGTTTGCTTGCCCACTCTCCGATGCCTTCATACTGTTGCCCCGCAAAGCTCCCATGAAGGTGCAGGTGGTGCAGGACACGCTGCAGCATTTACTTCACCTAGAGGTGGTAGTTCGTCCTGAATGACCAGTAAAGCTTAGGTTGATACTCCATTTACTTTGTGGTGCCCAAAAAGGAGGGCTCTTTTTGTCCTATCCTGGACCTCAAGCACATGAACAGGGCCCTGAGAGTCCCTCACTTCTGTATGGAAACGCTGCGGTCTGTCATTAACGGATGTGTACCTACATATTCCAATCCGTCCCAAGCTCTAAAGGTTTCTAAAATTTGCAGTACCAATGAGAAATTTTCAGTTCCAGGCATTACCGTTTGGTCTTGCCACAGCACCAAGAATCTTTACAAAAGTAATGGTGGTGGTGGCGGCGGCGGTGGCCCTGCGACAAGAAGGAATCCTGGTACATTCCTATTTAGACAATTGGCTTATACGAGCAAAGTCAGAAACCGAAAGCATCGCTGCCACTCGTCGTGTAGTGGACTTACTGCAGAGTCTCGGATGGGTAGTCAACATGACCAAGAGCAAGCTCGATCCCTCCCAGGATCTGACTTACCTGGGAGTGCGTTTTGACATCAGAGCAGGGTTGGTGTTCCTGTCTCCCTATCAAATTCTAAAAATTCATATGCAGGTGAAGACTTTCCTCGAGATGAGGGTGCCGTCAGCATGGTATTACCTCTAGTTTCTCGGATTCAGGGCCATGGGCCAGGTTGCACATGAGGCCTCTACAGCAGGCTCTCCTTTCTTGGTGGTTCCTGCAAAATTGTGCATTATAGAAGAGGTTAAAAGTTCTGGCTCTAATGATGGCTACAGACAGAGCATTTAGCAGTAGGAGTACCTCTGGAACCACCGGACTGGGTCCTCATAATGACAGGTGCCAGCCTCACAGGTTGGGGAGTGCATTGCCAGTCACAGGTGACACAGGGGTGCTGGTCATGAGCAGAGAGTGCATGGTCCATCAATCGGTTGGAGATGAGAGTGGTTTTCTTGGCGCTCCTGTTCTTTTGTCCACTGATTTACAAAAAGGTGGGGTTTGACAGAGGGTTGGCCCTGAACTCCTTGCGAGTCCAGGTTGCAGCCCTCACATGTTACAGAGGTAGATTGCAAGGTCTCTCTCTTGGAGCGCACCCAGATGATGTTTAATTCCTCAGGGCAGTCAAACAGGTCTGTCCACTAATACATCCGACAGTCCCTCCGTGGGATCTCGGTTTGGTTCTCTCAACTGTGAGGGAAGCGCCCTTTGCGCCTCTGGCACAGGCTACCTTAAAGGACTTTACGCTCAAGACTGTGTTTTTGGTTGATATCTGTTCAGCCCGGAGGATTTCTGAGTTGTAGGCCTTGTCTTGTAGAGAGCCTTTCCTGTTTATGTCCAAGGAAAAGGTAGTGTTGAAACCAGTACCATCTTTTCTGCCCAAAGTAGTTTCAAGTTTACATCTAAATCAGGCCATTACATTACCGGAGGCTTTGGGGGATCGTCAGCTGCAGTCTTTGGACGTTCACAGAGTTTGCAACATTATCTCAAGTGGACCGAGCCTTTCTGCAAGACGGATCATCTTTTTGTCTTGTTTGGGGGTCTGCGCAAAGAAGATGCGGCATCCAAGGCTTCGGTGGCCCGTTGGGTGAAGGAGACCATCACGTCAGCCTACCTATTAAAGCACAAGTCTGTTTTGGATGGGTTGTGGGCGCATTCGACCAGATCTCAAGTGGCCTACTGAATAAGGTCTGGTTCTGCTGGTCGATATTTGCAGGGCTGCAACTTGGTCATTGCTGCATACCTTCATGTGGCACTACCTATTGGATGTAAGGCATCCAGGGATGTGAGGTTCGGGGCCAGTGTAATTCAGGCCAGGCTTGCGGGTCCTTCCCATAGTTGAGTACTGCTCTGGTACATCCCACATGTCTGGATTGGACTGGAGGGACGATAAGGAAGGTGAAATTAGGCCTTACCTGCTAATTGTCTTTCCTTGAGTCCCTTCAGTCCAGGGCCCTCCCTTTTCGGATATCTGTCCTTTTCTTAAACTTTAAGGTGAAGGCGAGCCCGAGCACTTGTTTGAGAGATCTTTTAAGAATAAGATCATGTGTCTGCATCTGTGCAACAGTTGCAGTTGTTCTAGGTCCCTCCCTGGGCTATCACTGGTGCAATGGCGGCCCTATTTCTGACTTTTGCTCATCTAGCTGTACATAGTTTGTAAGCTGTTCAGTTCAACAAAAAAAAAGAAAGGTAATGTGACTTGTTGTTAACCTTGTTTTGTGCCCTCCTTGATGTCTACTTTGTCATAGGATACTGGTTCTGGAGTCAGTGGAAGGAGCTTTTATATTGTGACATCACAATCCTGACATGTTCAGTCTCCAGCTGCTGGTGGAGGGAGGCAACCCACATGTCTGGACTGGACTAGAGGAACTCAAGGAAAGACAATTAACAGGTAAGGCCTAGTTTCACCTTTCTCTTCTATATATCCTGGAGGCCTTTCCAGGACAAAGTGCTATCTAGAAAATAGGCCTGGGAGGATTGCTACCGGTGAGTCCTGTTTATTTATACATGTCCCTTTTGAAAATTACTCCCATGAAAGTTTATCACCACAGTCTGCATAGTAAATCATTTTCATTGCTTGTTCGGAAGTACTTTCATTATGTTGCCTTTTCTATCTGGAATATGAAACTGGAGAATGTAAAAATGTCTAAAATTCACCAGCCACATAGTGGATTTGGTAGTATCTGTCATTGTTAAGTAATGTAAATGTTTATCATTTTAGTCATATGGAAAGATCTTTGCAATAAGCTTTTTGATTATTTCTGAATATTTGCCAGACTCTTACTCATTTGGTAACATCTTTTGTTTTGGATAGCTCAAGGTGAAGATTTGTTGGGGAATCTGCTGAGAAATGCAAGAATGGGTTGGAGGTTTCTGCCATGCATACCATGGAAGCCGTTTTGTGCTTGTCATTCAACCTTCTGTTTGCATTCCATTCATTCTGGGAAACCACCACCTGCTTTATCTGGCATGTGGTCAGAGATACTTGCTGTGTGTAGCCACTCTCTCATGCTGGGTCTAAGGCCACCAGCTTGGAACATCATAACCTAGAGAATGAACAAACAGATTAATCCAGAACAATTTCTATGCATAAAAGAGAAAATGAAAAGGCAAAAGATTTCAGTGTAATGGCACTATCTGCAGGTTAAGGATTAAATATTCATGGACTTCAACATTTCCATACAGTCAACCACACACTCCTGTATTTTTGGTTTTATTCAGGGTTTTTTTTTGGGGGGGGGGGTGAGATAGGAGATATAAACCGAGAGTCTACTGCTCCTTATTTGCCTTCAGCTTGAGTATAGCTGGCTTATACTAGGTTACAGCACAGTGAGCGTTCATTTGAAATTGCCTAGGGTTTCATCTCATTTTATAAACCCTCTCTCCCTTAAGGCTCTGGTCAAGGCAATAGTCCTTGACCAGAGCATTCAGACCACATCTCAGTGGATCGTGATGCATTTGTAGGCTGAGACTGAGCCAGGCCACTATGATGCCAGTATGTGGTAGCTACAGTAAGACCCCACAGGGGTCGTAAACATTTTCTCATGCTCTTTTCTAGTCCCAGTCACGCTAAGGAGCAGAAGCCACACTTGAAAATTAGCCCCAGATCTCCAGCATGATAATGCTGCCAGCAAGCACTTCTGTTGTTAATTTTTCGCTCATCTTGTACAGTCTGGGTTCCTCTAGCTAGACAATGTAAGAATATGTATGGTGTAACAGCTTCTATGTAGATAACTTTAATCCAGGTTTTATGTAAGGGCAGATAAATCTTGGAAGAATACTCCCATATTTCCCATGAAAAGAAGGAAAAGAAAAGTCATCACCCCCCCCCCCCCGCCACAGTCCCAAAAGAATACCTAAACAAAACCCTCCTCAAAGTCTTCCTATCCATCTATCCCTCTGATTTGTGATCCTAAGTGATCACAGGCGTGGATGGCAGAGGTCATGACTTCTACCCCTTGAGGCTACCCCACCTCTCTCTCACTTACTTACTGCAGCAGTGAAATATTCTCCTATCAGTCTCATGCACTCCACTTTTTCCATGGAGCCCACCGGACATGTGTCTGATTCCACTGGAAAAAGGGTCTGTTTTTTTCTTAGACGTTTTTTCTTCCCTGCTGCACCGGTTCCCTTTCCTGTCCTCGATCTCGCTTGCCACGGCATCGCATTTCTGGTTCATTTTTACCCATAACTTTTCTACCAGTGCAGTACATGCCCTTTTTCACTGACAGAGCCCCAGGTCTTCGACCTTGCTGGGGCCCTTTTTCCCCCCATTGCCTCTGCCAATGGCTTCAAAAAATGTGAATGATGTTCCTGGACCATGTCTCTCACCAACACACATGACTGCTGAATCTGCCGCCTCGGGGCAGACAAAAACCCCTTGGATTGTGGACTCTGTAAAAGGATGTCCTCCAAGGTTATTAAGAGATGTCAGCAGCAGCATGACAAGATCTTCCAACGGTCATATTCTGCCCTGGAGTCTCCAGCGACACCGTGCTCCAAGCCTCCTTATAGGACCCTACCGTCTCCAACCAAAGTTGTGGGTCCTCTGAGCGGAGCACCCCAGAGATTGGAATACAAAAAGAAGAAGAAATCCTCGAGGGCGGTGTCCGTGGATGAGTCAGGAAAGATGGGTAAATACCGCGCCCAGTCCCAGAGTCCATGCTGTGAGTCCAAAGGGTTGGAGCTGGAGTGGCCTACCAAGGTTACCCTCAAGGAATCATTGGCCTTTGGTGATCTGTCTCGGATCCCAGAAGCCATCCTGGTTGAAGACTCCCCCTCGTCAGAGCCGGCGCCAGGCCCGAGATCCTCTGTGCCCACGCCAAAGGCTGCGGAGCCATCTGGACTGGAGACCAGAATGGCAGCCTTGGAGCTATGGTTACACGATGCAAGGTTCCACATTAGGAACCACCACCCAGGAAAAAGATTTAGGCGTCATTGTGGATAACATGTTAAAACCCTCGGCCCAGTGTGCAGCGGCGGCCAAGAGAGCAAATAGGTATCATAAGGAAAGGAATGGAAAATAAAATAAAAGATATTATAATGCCTCTATATCGTTCCATGGTGAGACCGCACCTTGAATATTGTATGCATTTCTGGTCGCCGTATCTTAAAAAGGATATAGCATTATTAGAAAAGGTTCAGAGAAGAGCCACCAAAATGGTAAAGGGGATGGAAGGATACTCCTATGAAGAAAGGCTAAAAAGGTTAGGGCTCTTTAACCTGGAAAAGAGATGGCTGAGAGGAGATATGATAGAAGTCTATAAATTAATGAACGGAGTGGAACGGGTAAACGTAGATCGATTGTTTACGTTATCAGAATATAGAAAGACTAGGGGACATGCAATGAAGCTACAGGGGTAACTATTTAAGACTAATAAAAGAAAATATTTTTTCACTCAACGTGTAATCAAACTCTGGAATTTGTTACCGGAGGATTTAGTAAAGGCTGTTAGTGTAGCAGGGTTTAAAAATGGTTTGGATAAGTTCCTGGAGGAAAGGTCCATAAACCATTATTAAGAAGGGACCCAGGATATCAATGCTTGACCCAGTACAAGCATTGTGGAACCTGTGTCTTTTGGGGAAACTGCTAGGTACGTATGACCTAGATTGGCCACTGTTGGAAACAGGATACTGGGCTTGATGGACCTTGGTCTGACCTAGTATGGCATATCTTATGAGTGTATCTTGTCTGCCTTCATGGCCCAGCAATGGGCCCTGATGCCCGGTTCTGCTGGGTCATCTGCCCAGACCACCGGCGCTTCAACCTCGAGGACATCCCCAGACGTCGAGTCGATCCTTGAACGCCTTTGGCCTCAAGTTGATCCTCGACATCGGTCATCGATTTTCCCCAATGAATGGCTTCAGCTCCTTCTGCAGACCCTCCGAGGGGCATGGACAATTGGGCTCGGGTCCTGACCTCGCACTCCAGTCCGGCCTCGACTCTTCCACTGACTACGAGTCAGCGTGGGAGACCAAGGACAAGGAATCCCTGGACACCCGTCGCCACTGTGAGATGCCCTCAGACCCCATCTCCCTCCGAAACTTGGCGCCGGTCCCTGCTGGAGGACATTTTTATTTACATTCTCTTATATACCGCGCTATTCTGCATCAGTGCGGTTTGCATTGAACAAACTGAAATTACATTGAACAGGGCATTATAACTTGGAGATAACTATTTTACAGGGAACATGGGCTATGGAGGGTTAAGTGGCTTGCCCAAGACCACAAGGAGCACCTGTGGGACTGGAAACCCAAGTCCTTCCGGCCCAAGGTTGCTGTCCTCTAGTGGGATTTGAACCCCCGACCTTCCAGCCTGAAGTACCTTGCCCCAACCACTAGGCCACTCCTCCTTGCCAACCTCGACTTTGGGACATGTCAAAGGCACATTCGACACCGAGTCAGAGGAGGATCCTCACACGGAGGACCTCAAAATCCTCCAGTATGAGGCCCCTCTGAAGGAGGCACTTACAATGCCTGCCCCCCCCCCCCCCCCGATCCTGGAATGGCTGCTCTTTCATATGTGGGAAACACTAGCATCAGTGCTCATCGTATCTGGCTGGACTCAAAGTATCTGGTCCGCTGGAGCCCAGGCTTCCAGAAAGCACAAGTGCTGCATAACTCCATGGTGGTGGAGTCTGCCATACATTGGTTGAAGCGCCAGAAGATGCACTCCTCAATGCCCCTGGGTAGGGATGCCCTAGGCAGGAAGTGCTATCCGGGATCGATTCTCATTGGCTGGATCCAGTCCTACCAACTTACATGGGCAGGTACTTTGAGGGACCTGGCAAAGGAACTCTCTGGGTTCTCGACTAGTCTCTCCAAGGAACCCCTCCAGCAGTTTTGGAGCCTATCCTCTGCCATCAGAGAGTGCTCCAAGTTCATGACTCAAGCAGTCTATGATGGCTTTGAGTCAGCATCTAGAGTAGCCACAGAGGGCATCAGTACCCGAAGCCAGACTTGGCTGCAGTTTTCTGACCTGGAGCAATGGTAAATCCATGACAGATAATGCTGCAGAGTTAGAGTCCGAATTCCTGATAAAGACAAGGCTCTCTAAGAAGACCATTACTCTTCTCTGACGGAAGGCCCCAAGTAAAAAGCCCCCTTACTCGAGAAAGGGAAGAGCTTATAAAACTACCCTCAGTATCAAGCCTCCTCCTCTTCCCAACAGGGTCAGCAGGCCAAGGGACAGGGCATGGCCCTTGTAAGCAGAAGTCTCCCAAAATCGAGGCACTGGATCCGGCACAGTCTGGTGGGAGTTTTTGACTCCTGGGCATAGCATCTCTACTCCCAGGAGGCCAGCAGTCCACAGGGGGACATCTGATCTTGTTTGCCCACCAGTGGCCAGCCATCACCACCAACACTTGGGCACTACAGTTGGTCAGGGAAGGTTACCTCCTCCACCTGGAGCAGACTCCCCCCTCCATTCTTCCCGAGAGGGCCCTTCAGGACTCCCCTTTATGAGACCTTGCTACTGCAGGAGCTTGCAGGCCTTCTCAAGGACAAGGCAGTGGAACCCATACCACCACACTTGTGGGGCAAGGGATTCTATTCCCAGTTCTTCCTCCTACTAAAGAGAACAGGGGGCCTAAGGCCCATCCTAGACCTGTGGGTCCTGAACAGGTTCCTCGTGAGGGAGAAGTTCAAGATGCTCTCCTTTGGGACGTTGCTGCCATACCTCCAGCAGGGAGACTGGCTATGCTCCTTGGACTTAAAGGATGCATACACACACATCCTCATCCATCCCAGCAGAAGGCAATACCTCAGGTTTATGGTGGGAGATGACCACTACCAATACATGGTGCTACCCTTTGGCCTGGCCTCTGCTCCAAGTGTCTTCACCAAGTGCCTAGCGGTGGTCACAGCACACCACCTTCCCTATCTGGATGACTGGCTCATCAGATGAGGCTCGGCTGCCAAGGTGCAGCAGGCCACTGTCCACACCATCTGAGTCCTACAACACCTGGGGTTTGTCATGAACCACCCCAAATCCTATCTCCTCCTGACACAGTGTCTGGAGTTCATCGGAGCCCAGATACAAACCCTACAGGCCAGAGCATTCCTATCCCAGGACAGGGCCGACCACCTCAGGGCGCTGACTGCGGACATGCAACACAGAAACACCGTGTCTGCCCTTACGTCTGTTGGCCACATGGCATTCACGATCCATGTCACCCCGGATGCCCGCTTCCACATGAGGGCGGCCCAATGGTGTCTCCACGCCCAGTGAACCCAGGCCACCAGATGGCTGCTGGACAGGGTGATGGTGACCCGTCAACTTGCGGACTCCCTCAGCTGGTGGCAGGTACCGCAGCACCTCCAGGCAGGAATACCCTTCCAGGCCCCCAATCTCCAGAGGGTTCTCACTACAGACACCTCCCTGTTGGGTTGGAGGGCTCATTGTGAAGATTTCTGCATCCATAGCAGCTGGTCATAGTCAGAGAGCCAATTCCAGATCAACCTACTGGAGCTTTGGGCCATATCTGTGGCTCTCCGAGACTTCTGCCACTGCCTGAGCACCAGTCAGTGCTGGTTCAAATGGACAATCAGCTGGCGATCTTCACAATGTACAAGCATGGAGGTACAGGGTCCTATGCCCTCTGTCAGGAGGCAGTGGCTCTCTGCTCCTATGCGCTCCGCAGTGGGATGCTACTGCAGGCAGTGTATCTGCCAGGCATGCTCAGTGCCCTAGCAGACAAACTGAGCAGGGTCCTCCAGCCTCACGAGTGGTGGTTGGACCCAGGGTGGCCTCTTGGCTCTTCCAGCTCTGGGAAGTTCCCCTGATGGACCTCTTCACGAATCTGACCAACACTCAGCTGCCTCGATTCTGCTCCCGCTAACTGCGCCCCTCACGGGGGGCAGCAGATGCATTCCTCAACCCGTGGATGGAGGGAATGCTCTACGCCTTCCTGCCCATGCCACTCGTAGGCAAGACCCTGTTGAAGGTTCAGCACGATGGGGCAACACTGATATTAATTGCCCCCCCCCCCCCGGTGGTCCAGTCAATTATGGTTCCTGCTGCTCCTCCGCTTGTCTGCAGTGACCCTGGTCCCCCCACCCCCGGTGAGTGCCCCAGGGCTGCTGTCACAGGAGGAGGGCTCCCTCCTACACCCCAATCTGGGGTCCCTGTCACTAATGGCTTGCCTGCTTAAAGAGTAGCCTTGGCCCCTTTCAACGTCCTGGCCTCCCGTAGTCTCCATGAGACGGGCCTATGCCTTTAAATGGCACAGATTCTCAGTGTGGTGCACCCGTTCTCGTGCTCTGTGCAGCTGGTACTGCAATATTTGCTCCATCTGTTGCAGGCAGGACTGAAGTCCAACTCTGTCAGGGTGCATCTGAGTGCTCTAGAGATGCACCACCACCTTATCAAAGGCAAAAACCAGTGATGGAGTGGATCCTCAATGTGGTGCTATCCAAGCTCACAGGGCCACTGTTCGAGCCCCTGGCTACCTGCCACCTGTGGGTCCTTTCATGGAAGGTCGTCTTCCTAGTGGTGCTTATGTCCCCTTGCAGGGTCAGTGAACTTCAGGCGCTAGTGGCGGATCCGACATACATAAGTTTCTGTAAGAACAGGGTGGTGCTCTGCACACACACCGAGTTTCTTCCTAAGGTGGTTTTCCCATTCCACTTCAATCTGGAGGTGTTACTCCCCACATTCTTTCTGTGGCCTCCCACCAGCCAGGCTAAGACCGAACTGCATACCCTGGGATTGTAAGAGGGCCCTGTCCTTCTACTTTCAACGCACCCAAGGAAAATGACCAATGCCAATTCATAGCTTAAAATACTCTTAATGATTAGAAATCCTATAAAAAGTCACGATACAGCACCTGGACTGTTTGATGCTCATGGATTCACATAACATTCCAGTGCAGACAAGGAAGAGGTTTCTAGCAATGTGAGAGCAACTATGAAAACAAAGTCTGGATTGTTTTATCCAGCTAGGATTCAAGATTCTTTTGCTAACCTACCATGCCTGCAGCTTAATCTTCTATTGTATCTGTTGGCCTTACTCATTCCTTATTCTCTGGTTCATCCCCAGGATCCTCCCATAGTATATTCAGCAACGCAATCCATTTTGAGCCTTGTTCATCTTAATTATCATACTTCTAGCCTTAGGTGTTAAATTTAGCTTGGGTAATCTCTCCCTTGCTTGAAACCCAGCATTCCTTAACCTTCAAAAATCAAAGTGAAGACCTCAACTCACGGTGCCTTTCGCTACTTGGCTTTTTCCCTATGGAAGATGATGCCCTGGAATTGAGGGCAGAGGGTTTCTATCTCAGGTTCAAAATTAGCTTTAAGATGTCTTTTCAGAGACATGCTTGACCACCTTTATCTGGTGACAGCTGAATTTTGGCATCTAGGTCTGCAGATGCTTGTCTCCCTTTGCTTGTCTCTTTCTAGTGGATTGTAATGGGGACACCTAGTTTCAGTGTGGAAGCAGGAAGTATGGTAGCCACGGAGTCTGCCTCGAATGTTAGCTCAAAATGGATAGCGTTGCTGAATATATGTATAATCTGAAACCATCTAAGATGTTTCGAATTATATGTTGGCTGTTTGGCTGAATATGGACTCTATGGGTTGGATCCTTATGTCAGAAGCTCAAAAGGGATCCTATGTTAAGCTTATTTTATAAAGATAAGATAAGCACTTGTGTGCTTCTATAAAATAGAATCCCCAAACCAGCCTCAATAACAAAAAATGCTGCTAAACAAATTTACATCTACTCTGAAAATGGTGCAAACCTGTGCATGTACTCTATGCATTATTATGCATGTACATCGCAGCTCTACCTCCGCTCTTCTCAAACTATACCCCCAGGAATGCCTATGCATAGTCTGTGTAAAACTGGGCACATGCTTTCCGACAGATAAAAGCCCTTTTCCATGTTTAATCCAACTTTACAAGTATAAAAGGCCATTTAGCAAGACTATCTAACTTGTTCCTATTCAGATAGTGCTTCTGAATATCGCCACAGACCGCAGAAAGACACCTGGTTAAAAGCAGGAGCGGTCTATAGGCAGATCGGGGCCGGTCCCAGTTGCTATCTGGTCAGTGGCAATATTCAGCCGCTAACTCGGTATCTAAATGGATAAAGTTAGAACAAGTCAGTGGCTGTCCTAATTTTATCTGTTTTTTGCTATTTCGTTAGCGACTGAATATCAAATTGACTAGATAGCAACTGCACTGTTCAGCAAAACTGGATATTCTGTGCCAGGCAGGTTTTGGCGCCAAATATCAGGCTTGGTTAAAATGCCAACAGCCGCCAGGCCCTTTAAATGTGCTTGGCTGCTATCGCTGAATATCAGCCCTTATGGGCCCGATATTGAGTTAGGCAGGCTATGCGCTGCGGCCGCGCATAGCCTTCCTGCCTGCCGACCCCTTAACCCGGATTTTCACTTCCGCAGCAGCGGAAGTGAAAATCTGGGTTAGCCTGGATGCCTCACCATCTGCAGAGGCTACACAGGTAGCAGTGATTTTTGATGGCCAAAATAATAGAAAAAGTAGTGCAATTACAGACACAGGAATACATAGACACATCTTACCCACTTGACGAACAACAATATGGATTTCGGCCCCGCCACGGAGTAGAAACACTACTAACAGTATTAATTGATACTCTCCTAAGAGGAACCGACAATCATAAACAAGCATTCATCCTCCTCTTCATTGACATATCAGCGGCCTTTGATAGTGTACATCACTCAATAATGCTCAGCAACTTAAGGCAGATAGGCATAAACTCTACAGTACATAAATGGTTCACCTCCTATTTAAACAACAGAACACAAAATGTACGAATAGGTAATCAAACTTCAACTACATATAATCAAGAAATAGGTTTACCACAAGGATCTGCACTATCAGCTCTACTTTTTAACATTTACATAAAACAGGTCTGCAATATATTTAAAAAATTTGGAGTACAATATCACCTCTATGCAGATGATATTATGATGTACATTCCATTTACTATCCCTAATCTACCGTTACAACTCCTCTCAGACTGCTATAACGAAATCATAAGTTGGCTAAAAACTCAAAACCCCCACATAAACCATGCTAAAACGGAAGTCCTAATCATAACAAAAAATCAATCATTTATCCCCCCAACCCATATAACACTACAAGATCAAGAAATTAAAATAAAAAATGAAATAAGATATCTAGGTGTTATCTTAGATACACACCTTACAATGGAAACTCACATTAGAAACACCATAAAGAAAATCTATTTCAAACTTAAAATTCTCAAACAATTACGCCCGCTAGTATTTATTCAAGACTTCATTAATATAACTCAAGCTATCATAACCCCTCACTTTGATTTCGCCAACCTAATACTTATGGGCATTTCAAAACAGAACATTAAAAGAATTCAACTAGCCCAAAATGCAACGGCGAGAATTATACTAAAAATAAACTCACTCCAACACATTACACCAATACTAGCATCCCTTCATTGGTTACCAATACAAAGTAGGATAATATACAAAACAATAATAACCTCATTCAAAGCATTAAATGACATGGCTCCGACTACACTATGTAAGCTAATATGCAAAGAAACACCTAAGCCTACCCACCGAAAAGAGCAATTAAATAAACTAAAGATTCCGAAGGACTACGTAAAAGCACATAAATTAACCAACAATAGAGCCTTCTCTCACATAGCTCCAACTATCTGGAATTCCCTACCAGAGGATCTACGATCACTAACGGAGATCATGGAATTCCGCAAAAAATTAAAAACGTATCTATTCACCAAACACTACAATACCATGGAAAACCTTGCACTCAACTTAGATAAAGGCTAAACAGATAACTAACCACATAAAGCACAAACCTCCCACCTAAATGGACAACACACTTACCGCAAACGAAATGACTATCCAACTCTCTTATGCCCTAATACCTCCTCATGTATATAGTTGTATCTGTTATGTACTGTCTTATGTATATACACACTACATTTTGTTAGTTAATTGTTTTAACACAGTTCCAGTTTAAAATCACTGTTTAGTTCCTAGACTTAACTTCTAATTTATGATATTCTAAGATGTTCTATGTATAATTAAGATGTTCCATGTAAAACAAACTTCGCTTTGTTAATTGTTGTTATTTGTACACAGCAACTGATCTATGGAAGATGCGGTATAAAAATGAGTGTTAAATAAATAAATAAATAAATGCTACCAGCATAGCCTCTGCACCTCAAAGATAGGCAAGGAAAACCTTGTCTATTTTTAAGGCGCAGAGGGCTATGCGGGTAGCATCGAAAATAGCTGATACCTGTGTAGTCCTTTCCTCCGCCCCTGCTCCACCCCGAAACGCTCCTAACAAGCCCTGATGCTACCTGCATAGCATCCGGGCATGTTAGCGACTTGTCCGGGATTTTTGAAGGGCATTACTCGTGTAGGGGCCCTTTGAAAATCCCGGATAAGGTCTTTACACGAGTAACTAAGGAAGTTACCTGTGTAAAGACCTTCAAAAATCGGGCCCTATGTTTTTAAGTAACATCTATTCTGCTTACGTAAAAACCCTTTCTGTTTTTTGTAGTGCAAAATAAATAGAACATGTTTTTCAAACCTGCCTGAATGTACAGGTAATGCCATTGTTAATCCTGTTGTCTTGGAGTTGAACACAGATATAGTCCAATCTTTTTAAAGCTTTGCAGTTGTAAAAGAAAAGGAAGTGCAAGATTGGAATGAGACTTGAGGATGATGTAATTGGTCAGATTTAATCCTCTTTCCTCTCAGGGGCTGTAGAGTAATGGGATGACTCACCATCCTGATTTAGACCCACAAACATTACTTCACTGGTAATCTGATGCCGTTTCTGAATGGCAGGAAATGTTGAATCAGTATGCAGAAAACACCCAGGTTGATCTGGCTATCTTTGGAGTCAACTGCATATTTTTTGTTTAAATTTTGGGGCCTGCTAACAATAATATAAAGCTGTATAGAAAAGGGAGGGATTAGAGGCATTCTGGAAGGGGAGATGAATTTAGCTGGATAGCATGCCCACCCTCACCCTTCCCCTTCCCTATATAGTAGCAATCCAACACATTTAATTGGTTGATTTCATCTTTATTCATGCAACAATTGTGTATTGTTTATAGTTCCATGTAATTCACTAAGTTATTACTGTTCCATGTAAGCCAACTAGGCCAAGTTTTTATATGTAAACCATTTAGACTCGTAGATCTTCGGCCCCCACCACCACCAGCAGCTCTCCCCTTACCGGGGATCGAGCCACCAGCGGCAGGAGGGGCCAACCGCTGCACACAGCCCAGTCGGGGCTGTGCAACAAGATTTAAATCTTCGCGCCATCGGGTGCTGATCCTCTTCGGCCCCCACCACCAGCAGCTCTCCCCTTCCCGGGGATCGAGCCACCAGCGGCAGGAGGGGCCAACCGCTGCACACAGCCCAGTCGGGGCTGTGCAACAAGATTTAAATCTTCGCGCCATCGGGCGCTGATCCTCTTCGGCCCCCACCACCACCAGCAGCTCTCCCCTTCCCGGGGATCGAGCCACCAGCGGCAGGAGGGGCCAACCGCTGCACACAGCCCAGTCGGGGCTGTGCAACAAGATTTAAATCTTCGCGCCATCGGGCGCTGATCCTCTTCGGCCCCCACCACCACCAGCAGCTCTCCCCTTCCCGGGGATCGAGCCACCAGCGGCAGGAGGGGCCAACCGCTGCACACAGCCCAGTCGGGGCTGTGCAACAAGATTTAAATCTTCGCGCCATCGGGCGCGCGCCTGAGGGCCCTTTGGCGTGGCCCTTAGGCGGAGGCCAGTGACGGAGGCCATTCTCCAACCACCAGACCCGAAGACCAGCAAGGAACAAACCCAGAACACCAGACCGCGAAAACGCAAGTAAAGTCAATGCACTCTAAGCATAGTACCTACCCTACACTGTAGCTATCTTAGAATCAGAGGACTGGACAACCCAAACAGAAGTACCATTTACTGTAAACTCCAAGAATATATTGCTCATACATATTTCCTGATACTGCCAGATTAACGTATCATCTATACTTGTCCTATGATGTATGTAGCATATCTATATAACCTACTAGACCTAGTTAGCTCAAATAATTGATACTTGTGTAACCTGCTACTAGTCTTATTCTTACAGATTTTACCAGTTTAACCTCCTATTTACAATTACCTCTAAGGTAGGTTGTTTAATCTATGTAACCAGCCAGTCCCAGTTAACTTTGGCTCAATATACCTGTGTAATTTGCAGTTATCTAATTTTACCAGCCTTTATCTGCCATCAGCAACCACGGTAACCATCACTAACAGACTGTGTACAAGCAACTTAAAATCCTGAAGTATCTTTATCCTATGATTTAAAATGTAATATGTAAGCTCCAGTATTTCCCGATAGATCGAGAGCCCACCACAAACCGCAGCCCTCCTACGACTGAACCAAAGATAGAGCAAACTATCACAACCAGGCAACATACCTACCCACCACCACCAACCAACCTCCCAGCCCAGATCCACACCGCAACAAAGCACACAAAATGGCCCTACCCTGCATCATCTCGATTGCCCTCTACCTCCTTGCTACAGACTTAAGCAATGTCACTGGCCTATACACTAACAACAACCACATACCAACTATCCACAGTTATAGAAAGAGATGGCCAGATACCCCATTCTATCAATCACAGGAAACCTCCCAAATTCACCACCACCACCTCCTGCAGGTATCATTACAGCACAACAAGAAGAAGAAACAAGAAGAGAACCCCCTCCCTCGAATCATGAAATGTGCCCTTGTAAATGCAAGATCTGTACGTAAAAAATGGCCGGTAATCTCAGATATGATATCACTACATAACCTTGACCTACTACTGATCACCGAGACATGGCTTTCCTGTGATGACAACGTGATACTCAACCAGCTCCTGCCTGCTAACTTCTCTATCCATACATGTCATAGAGCAGCCAAAAGAGGAGGCGGCGTCCTCGCCATCACCAGATCTGATCTTCAATTCAACATAAAAGATGCAACCAGCTCACCGCTCCTAGACACAATCTCGATAGAGAACAAGTGTTCCTCCATCAATCTACTCTACAGAGCACCATCATCTGATGCAGATGCACTAACAACAATAATAGATGCAGCCGCAAACTCCCAGAACCCACATACAACAAGCTGGGTACTAGGAGACTTCAACCTCCCCTCCCTGCAAGACTCTCACTCAAAGGCGTTCCTCGAAGCCATGAAAGATCTAGGATATAGCCAATTAATCAAGGAACCTACCCATATAAAAGGAGGCATGCTAGATCTAATATTCACAACAGACCCAACCATCAGAGAAACAACCATCCCTGATATATCAATCACCGCTGTCCCATGGTCAGATCACTCATTAATCCTATTCCAAATTCCTCAGCCAAGCCATGTCCAAAAAGATGAAAGCACAGCAATCGGTCAGTCCAACAATCCGCCGAGAAGATTCCAACCATTCAACAAAGATCTAATCCTGAAATCAGCAATCCCACTAATGAACTCACCAGCACACAACCCTGATGAACTAGTCTCCAACTGGAACGAAATATTCAGTTCAATAGCTGTTCGCCCAGCAAAAAACAAACCTCAAGCGAAACGACACACAGCAGCATGGTACTCTACTGAGTTGAAAGCCTCACTCGCGACACTAAGAAAACTTGAGAGACGCTGGCGCCGCTCACGCTCAGAAGCAGACCAAAAGGCATACAATTTACAACTCACAGCGCACCGTACCGCAGTGACTGAAACCATGAGACGTTACCACGCCGACACTTTAAAGAGATCCCTCAACAAACCTCGTGACCTGTTTGCCCTCGTTAAGCAACTTACAACAGAACCTGCATCAGAACAAACAAATGGAATCCATCCTCAAACATATGCGGATTATCTACAAACGAAACTTTGTCAGATAAACAACAACCCAGCGTCCAGCATCATCCTTCAGCCCTACAATCAAACACCACTCACTACCTTCTCAACTCCATCCAAACGATGCATCGAAGACACCATAGCAGCCATCAATACGTCCACAGCGCAATCTGATCCATGCCCAGCTTTCTGGGTCAAGGAACTCCGGACTGACCTCAGTCCAATCATATCCAGACTTATTCAACAATCGTTCACAACAGGTGATTTCCCACGCACCCTCAAACAAACTTCAATAAGACCTCTACTAAAAAACAACAAACTCGACCAACAGAAACCAGAATCCTACAGACCCATAGCAAGCATACCATTGCTTGCAAAAATAATGGAAAAGATAGTTCAGAGACAAATACAAGATCACATTGATTCCAATGCACCACTGGATCCATGCCAACATGGATTTAGAGAATCTCACGGGGTCGAGACCCTTCTCACCACACTCTTCAGCAACATAATATCAGGCATCGACAATATCCGCCAAGGCTTTGTCCTTGTCTTCCTTGACATCGCGGCAGCGTTTGATTCCGTTAGCCATGAGCGCCTCCTAGAACGCCTCAAAGAAAAAGGAATCTCCGGTAAAGCACTCGAGTGGTGCAGGTCCTACCTCTCGGACAGATGGCAGCATGTGAGATCCAGAAACACATCATCAGAACCATTCCACCAAAGCCAAGGTGTCCCACAAGGATCCTCCCTCTCCGCCTTACTATTCAATATATACATGCAACCTCTCTGCAACCTGATCCGGTCTTTCAACATTAACTGCATGATATACGCAGATGATGTGCTATTATACACGCCTTTTGCAACAGATAACCCAGACCTCGAACCAATAACATGCTGCATAAACGAAATATCCAATTGGCTACAATCCCAAAACCTCCGGATTCAACACAAGAAGACGGAGGTGATGTTCATTACAAGGAACCGTAACTTCACTGCCCCAACAGTACTGAAAGTGAAGGAAGCAGACCTCCAGACCAAATCCGCGATCAGATACCTCGGCATCACACTAGACCAGAACCTAAATATGCAAGCTCATATAAGTAACACTGTAAGGGCAGTATATCATAAAATTAGATCCCTTAGATACCTAAGATCTCTGCTGGAGCCAGATGATTTCAGGACTATCTATCAGGCACTAATTATCCCGCATTTCGATTATGCAAATGCAATACTTCAAGGTCTCCCCCAAACCACCCTAAACCCACTGCAAATGGCAATGAACACCGCAGCAAGAGTACTGCACGGAGCATCCAGGAAAGACCATGTCACACCTATAATGAAACAACTCCACTGGCTCCCGATTCAAGGTAGAATTACATTCAAGACCTTGCTGCTCACCTTCAAAGCCACCAAAGGTCTCTCGTCAACTTCACTAACTGAGCTAATCCAGATGACACCCCACAACAGAGACAGAAGGTCAGTAGCTCAAAACACCTTGATAGTCCCAAGATCTATAACTCAATGCTCCAAGTCAACATCCAGCAGGACTTTCAATCTTTATGCACCAGTGATCTGGAATAACCTCCCTCACAATATTAGATCAATCCCAGACATATTCCAATTCAGGAAGGCCGTGAAACACTACCTCTTCCTCATACATTACCCTGAACCTAATAGAAACTCAGCACCATTTACCGAAACCACCCAAATCACCACTGTCTAAAACCATACAAACACATGATCAGCCTACAAATTGTATATATTGTATATTTTGTGGTTGTACATAGTTACCCTGTTAGCCAAGTTGATTATCCTGTTCATATGTAAACACAAAGTACTATTGGAAATGTGTATGTTCACTGTTTATTGTAAACCGCGCTGATGCTGAATAGCGCGGTATAAAAGAGACTTTAAATAAATAAATAAATATAAATACAGTTACTTTTATTTTAGTTATTTATTTAAGATGGCATAAATAATTGATCTAATTTAAACAAATAGCTTATCCATTTACGTTTAGGATGGCATATTCAGTAGTCCCATAAATGGAAAGGGCCCCTGAATATCCAACATAAGTTTTTAATTACTAATCGACAATCTGAATATTGACCGCTTTTTATGCTGCTGGACCCTTCCATTCACTGCATTTCCCACATAAATCCATTTAACCATTTATGCATTTTTCATCATTATCCAGAGAGTTATCTGAATAGCAAACTGCATATCGTTGCTATCCGGATAGTTTTGCGCTGACTGTTCTCCACATATATTCAGCCTCGGTTGCTATCTGGAGAGCAGCGCTGAATATACTAATTTTATTTAGTGTAGCCAGCATTTAAAAATCATGCAGAATTTAAATATTGATTGAGTTGTTTATAAAATTGCTTTAAAATTGGCTATTGATAGAATTGTGGTGGCAGCCCTGGATTGCAGAGCAAGGGGTAGGCATAGGGGTGAAACCAGTCTTGAAGACTGATGAGAAAATGCAACACACTGTGCAATCTTCCAATATCATATTCAGGCTGCAGTTGAGATCTCAAATACCTTCAGTTTAATCTGAGGGAGTAGTATAGTTAAGATAGAAATTAGATTTCACATCTCTTATGGTTCCTTTTAGCGCTGGAGAACAGGTTATATATACCTCTTTTACATGTGTATGTAGTAACTTCCTATACAAAATAACATTTCTCCCTCTTCCCGATGCAGTCTCCAGTGGCGTCCTGCCCACTCATTTCCAGAAGAGTAGTATCTTCTTTCCACTACTAGAATACATAGGATTTTCACTAGTACTGGATGACTCGGGGTATGATGGACTTACTCACGCTGATGGAATACACTCATTCAGGATTTTCTTGAGCTCTGTCCACAGGCCACCATGACCAGGGCTGGTTCAAGGTATTAGATGGCCAGGCCAATTTTCCGCCTTGTGCCCCTTCCTTCACCAAAATTTAATTTCAGGTCCTTAGCACCTCCCCACCCCAGGGCTGACTTCTCGACGCCCTTGGGCTCCGACTAGGAGATCGAGGATGAAGTATCCCCGGAGACATCCCAACACCAGGACATCCTTTCCGAGCCATCTCCCCCGGAGCCTCGGCATCACTCCCCAGCTGAGGATGTGGCTGTTCATGACTTCGTTCGTGACATGGCCCCGCTCTTTCAATCCAGACAGAGTCAGAGGAGGATCCGCGCACTGAGGAGCTTGAGATCCTGCAATATGTGTTCCCTCCCAAAGACTTTCACGGTGCCAGTTCCACCCATCCTCGAGAGATTGCTCCTCCGAATGTGGAAGTCTCCAGCCTCTGTGCTGGTGGTTAGTCGGCGCCTTGACACCATCTATCACATCCAGAAGGGCCCCAGGTCCCATAAGCCACAGCTCCCCCTCAATTTGATGGTGTTTGAGTCCTCCATGCAAAAAGTGAAAAGTCAAAAGACCTACTCTTCAGTTCTCCCTGGCAGGGAAGCCCGGGCCCTCAACACCATGGGGCGCAAGTGCTACCAGGGCAACATGCTCGGGTGCTGAATATAGGCATATGAATTGTACATTAAGTGCCTGATACAGGAACTCACAGGGTTCTTGGCGGACCTCGCCGGGGAACCGCTGCAAAGGTTCCAGTCCCTAGCAACAGGCATCTGGGACTGTTGCATATTTCTCTCCCGGACCGCCTACAACGGGTTCGAGTCAGCAGGCAGGGTTGCAGCTGCCGGCATCAGCACCCAGTGCCAGGCATGGCTACAGACCTCAGACCTGGAGCAGTGGGTACAGGAAAAGCTCCTGGATGTCCCCTGTAATGGTGAGAACCTATTCGGGGAAACCGATGAAAAGTCTGCGGAAATTGAGGCCGAGGTAGTGACCTGGCAGAGGCTGTCCAAAAAGACCTTGGCTCTCCCAAGTAAAAAGTCCTTGGGGGGGGGGAAAAAGCCCTTTTTCCCCGAGGAAAAAGGGCTACCCCCAGGCTGGTCATCACCAGCCTTACTTGGGGCAGCCTCACCAGGTCTCACAGCCAAAAGGTCAGGGACACGGGCCTAGGAAGCCCAAGGCTCCCAAGCCCCAGACACCAGCTCCCACCCAACCTGGAAGGAGCTTGTGACTACATGGGCTGGGCCTCCCCTCCCCCAGGAGACCCACCTCAGCCTACAGGGGGTCAACTGGCCTCTTTCGCCCACAGATAGGCCAGCATCACCACAGACCAGTGGGTTCTGAGCAATGTTCCCTCTAATTTTCAGTAAGCTGTGTGTGCATAAAATATCAGCTGTGCAACTTTTGAAGGAAGGTTAAATTTTTGTGCGCCACATAACAACACTTGGAGTTATATACTTTAAAATTTGACTACACGTCAGAATACAGTATGTACACCACATTGATTTTAATCAAATTAAATGAAAATAGATGATTACTGAATGAAGCGGAAAATTTCTAATAATTACAATCACAAATGCGGTATTATTTCAGTTAATTTTTATTGAAAGTTATTGTTATTTCATGTAAATAATTTATGTATGGAAGAAGAGAATGAGCTTACTATTAACAGTTCATTCTCAAAATTTTTCTCTTTGATCTTTCAAATTTAACCAGTCTGAATAAATTTTATCAAGGTCTACCGATCCGCCATCTTGAAGATGACTGTTAACACGCATCAGCATTTCCAAATGTTCTAACTGTAAGCGATTCCTTATTTTGGTTTTTAAACTGTTCATCAAGCTGAAACCACGCTCACAATCTGCACTAGAAGCCAAAAATATTCCACCAGTATCCATCAATTTCGCTAAATCTGCAAAGTGAGCATTCTGAAACGTCAGAGTCACCATATCCGAAAAACTGTTTATCAGTTTGCTTTTGATTTTTTCTGCGACTAAGAACTTGAAGTCATTGTACTGCTGAATAACAATATGTTCCTCCATAAGAAATTGTTTGTACTTTAAGCAGAGTGATCGGACGTTTTCAATTCCAAATTCATAATCACACTGTGCTATTGCTGTCAAGTCAAAAGCAGACCATTCCTCAATTTCATTTTCAGGAAATCTTTCCCCTAAATGCAGACACAGCATACTAATGAAAATAAGTGTGGAACCAGTATCCACTGAAACGTCTCCAGGTATCTTGTCGAGAAGATTTTTAACATTATCACTCCATTTTACTGTGTCACCCGGGTATTGCATTCGGATTTTGTTCAGCTTACCCTGTGCAAGATGATATGCTTCCAGTGGTGTTAGCCCACGTTTTTGAAATGCCATTGTAAATGAAGCTAGTTCAGATAAAACATCATTCAAAATTTGCAGTGTTATATGGAATTGATGGCTGTTTAGCTTTTTATAATAGTACTTTGTAATGGGATCATTATCCTTCTCTTCTTCAAAGTATTTTAATAATGGATTATAATTTTGAATAATTGCTTGAAGAGCAAAATGTCTAGATAGCCACCGCACTTCGTTCATAGTTCTAAAAGCAATTGACTTGCATTCAGAAGCATCTGCCAATTCTTTAATTTGTGACCTTTTAGTAGAAGATCGACAAAAGGTTGTGTGAACAGTTCTCATGAAAGTTTCAACTTCTTTCATCAACTTTACTTCCTTCCATGATTCAGAGATCCCCAAATCTTCACGATGGGCAACACAATGCTGCTGCACTAAATGCAAAACTTTTTTTTTTTTAGCTGCGCAGCAACACCATTTATTCTGCCTGACATGACAGAGGCACCATCCGAAATAAGCATGACCATTTTGTTAAGGTCAAGCTTGTATTTCCCATAGAATTCCCGGAGTGCACTGACTATTGATGCAGCATCACATGCTTACAACTGTAGCATCCCACCAAATGAAGTTTTATAGACATGAATTTACTGGCCGATATTTGAAGTACAGTATTAAGTATTTGTTGACAGAAATGTCTGTGCTTTCATCAATAGTTAATGTATGATACGCTGCTGATGCAACATCTGCTATGAGCTTATCTTGCTAATGAAGAAAAACACTCTATTATAACAAAAAGTAGATAGTAATATTTCACACATTGCTATAAAATATCACATGTTGCTTCTTTTTCATGGGATGCAGGGTTTCAGTAATGAAAAGGCTGGTGTGCACCGTGACATACAATCACAAACACCAATCTCACTATGCCCAGTTCACATCAATGACCTTTATCCCCTGCCTTCCACACAGCATGTGAAGAGAGACCGTTAGAATAACCACTTAGCTTGCAACAGCAGATCTTAAGACGCAATCTCTCTACCCCAACGCCATACTTCAAGCGCTCACAAGCGTTTTGCAAGAAAACTTGCTTCTTCAGGGGGATATTTAATACTGCAACAGTTAAGCGTACCATACACAACCAAACCAGCTGCACATCTCAATAGTCAGCTTATATGAAGCTGATTATTGAGATGTGCAGCTGGTTTGGTTGTGTATGGTATGCTTAACTGTTGCAGTATTAAATGTCCCCCTGAAGAAGCAAGTTTTCTTGCAAAACGCTTGTGAGCGCTTGAAGTATGGCGTTGGGGTAGAGAGATTGCGTCTTAAGATCTGCTGTTGCAAGCTAAGTGGTTATTCTAACGGTCTCTCTTCACATGCTGTGTGGAAGGCAGGGGATAAAGGTCATTGATGTGAACTGGGCATAGTGAGATTGGTGTTTGTAATTGTATGTCACGGTGCAACCAGCCTTTTGATTACTGAGACCTTCCATCCCATGAAAAAGAAGCAACATGTGATGTTTTATAGTAATGTGTGAGATATTACTATCTACTTTTTGTTATAATAGAGTGTTTTTCTTCATTAGTGATTTTGCACTCTACTAATTGACCAAATTATATTCTTTGATGAGCTTATCTTAGACATTGATGTTTATAATTTCAAGAAATTCAAATGAATAGTTTTTGCTTCTCCAGCTTTCAGGTATGGTTATGTACTTAGACATGTGTTCATTAATATCTTAAACAGAAAGCATGGAAATATTCATTCGAACAGCCAACAAAACACTATCAATTAGAATTTTAATTTCTTCTGCTGTAGAACGCTTCCGTTTATTACTAATTTGCCTTTTCTCTTTTTCAGCGGTGCTCTCAAGCAACAAGTTAAATAATCCTCCTCTTAAATTTGGATTTTTAGCTCTAAGTTTCTTAACACTTTCAGTATGAGACTTAGTAGACAGATGTCGTTTCAAAAAGTCCAGTTTCCACACATCATTCCAAAATTTGCCACTCAAACTCTCCAATGGTTTTTGCATCTCGGCAGTATAAACAGACTACTCCGTCATCCTCTTCATAAGTGAATATTTCACGCAGTTCAACGCACGTTTTATCCCGAGATTTCGGTGTCTCCATTTCAACAATTTCGTCAAGCCATTCAGGCTTAAAAAGCTCCAGCCATTCTCTTATCTTTTGTACCTCTCATCTCTATCGGTTTCGACTTTTTAAAAATTAACTTCTTTCAGTTTTCAATGTAATAAAAAAATTAATAATGCAATTCGAATTACAGATTACAATTGGACTACTCACGCATGTCACAAGCTAAAGTACGGAAGCGGAAGTTTCTCAATGCGCCAATTAAAGTTTAAGACCAAAGATCTTATATCCTGAAGGTCTATAAGGTTGCACTAGAAATTATTGTAGAACTTGTGAAAACCGTAAATACACAACAACTTTTAAATTTTAAGACGTCTGTGTTGTTTTCTATCAGAACCGTAATTTTTGTGCGCTCTGTTGTAAAGTATGTGCTCTCGCTCGGTGAGGTGTGTGCGCACGCACAGCTTAGAGGGAACAGTGGTTCTGAGGGTGGTGCAAGAGAGGTATTTCCTCCATTTGCAGCAGAACCCTCCAGACTTCTTCCTAGGAGAGCCACCACAGCCGCTCCTCCACCAGGCCTTGCTCGCCACAGAACTCGCAGGCTTGCTCAGGGACTGGGCGGTGGAACCAGTACCCAATCATCTCTGGGGAAAGGAGTTCTACTCAAGATATTTCCTTGTCCCAAAAAGAACAGGGGGTCTCTGGCCCATCCTGGACCTGCGCAACTTGAACACGTTCCTGGTGAGGGAAAAGTTTGAGATGCTGTCCCTTGGGACACTGCTGCCTTACCTCCGCCAGAGAAACTAGCTCTGCTCCTTAGATCTGAAGGATGATTACACCCACATCCTGATCCACCCCTCCCACAGGTATTATCTGAGGTTCGTGGTAGGGCGACAGCACTACCAGTACAGGGTGCTGCTGTTCGGCCTTGCCTCCTCTCTAAGGGTCTTTATAAAATGCCTGGCGGTCGGAGGCGCACATGGGTGACTACAAGGGGCCCACGTCTTCCCTTACTTGGATGACTGGCTCATCAGAGGCAGCTCACCTCTCAAGGCCAGGTGGGCCACAGAGCTCACTATCCACACCCTGCAGCATTTGGGGTTCATCATCAACTACCCCAAGACTTGGAATTCATAGGGGCCCAGCTGGACACTCTGGGGGTCGGCCTTCCTCCCTGTGGAGAGAGCCCTACGCCTTATGCAGCTGGCAAGGGATGTGCAGAGCTCCAGTTCGGAACCAGCTCGCCTACTCCACCGCCTGCTAGGCCATATGGCCTTGACAGTTCACGTTACGCCTCTGGCCCACCTACATATGTGGGCAGCTCAGTAGTGCCTCCATTTCCAGTGGACGCAGGCAACAGGCAGGCTGAGGGACAGAGTGAAGGTCACCCATCAGCTGGTAGCAGTCCCTACATCACCTCAGGTTAGGGATGCCCTTCCAGGCACCAACCCCTCAGAAGGTCCTGACAACAGACGCCTCCCTTGTAGGCTGGGGCGCACATTACGAGGACCAGTGAACCCAAGGCATCTGGTCCTCAGAGGAATCCCTCCTGCAAATCAGTCTCCTCAAGCTCAGGGCCATCTTCCTGGCCCTTCAGGCCTTCTACTGCCTCCTGAGCAACCTCCCAGTCCTCATACAGATAGATAATCAAGTTTCCATGTTCTATGTGAACAAGCAGGAGGGTATGGGCTCCTACTTCCTCTGTCAGGAGGCAGTGGCCCTCCACTCCTTTGCAGTGTGCAACCATATCCTTCTGAGGGCGGTGTACTTACCGGGCCAGGACAACTGCCTGGTATACAGCTTCAGCCAAGTCCTTCAGCCTCATAAGTGGTGCCTGGACCCAGAAGTGACTCGGAGGCTTTTCCACCTCTGGGGAAGACCCTGTTTGGACCTGTTCGCTTCGCCGGACAACTCACAGCTGCCCAAATTCTGCTCTCCTCAGCCACACTGCAGGAGGGTGGTGGCAGATGCTTTCCTGATCTCCTGGTCTCAAGGCCTGCTTTATGCATGCCCACTGACACCTCTGATAGCCAAGTGCCTTTTCAAGATCCAGAGTGATCACGCCTCAGTAATCCTGATTGCGCCCAGGTGGCCCCGGCAGCCCTGGTTCCCCCTGCTGCGCTCCCTGTCTGTGTTAACCCCAGTTCCACTGGGCTGGAACCTGGACCTTCTGTCCCAGGAGGGGGGCTCCCCACTGCACCCCAATCTGGGGTCCCTAATGCTGATGGTGTGGCTGTTGAAAGCGTAGCACTGGCCCCTTTCACCCTCCCAGGTGAGGTCGAAGAAATCCTCCTGGCATCCTGGAAGCCATCCACCAGAAGGGCTTATGCCTTCAAATGGAGTAGGTTCTCCATCTGGTGTGCAGAAAGGAATGAGAACCCGTTCTCCTGTCAGGTAGAGCTCGTGCTGCAGTACTTCCTGCACCTCTCCTGCTCAGGCTTGAAATGTAACTCGATGAGGGTGCATCTGAGCGCCATAGCGGCCAACCATCACCCTATAGAGGGGAAGCCCCTCTCAGGCCAGCCTTTGGTCTCCAGATTCCTCAGGGGCCTCCTGCTATCCAAGCCCTCTCTCCGCCCTCCAGCAGTGGAATGGGATCTCAGTGTGGTGCTCTCCCAGCTCACTAGGCCGCCCCTTGAGCCTTTGGCCACCTGCCATTTGGACACCTCGCCTGGAAAGTGGTTGTCTTGGTGGCATTGACGTCCACCCACAGAGTAAGCGCGTTGCAGGCCCTGGTGGTGGACCCGCCCTATACCAGGTTCTATACGAATAGGGTGGTGCTTCGCACGCACCTCATGTTCCTCCAAAAGGTGGTGTCCGCTTTTCACCTCAACCAGGAGGTAGTTCTCCCAACCATCTTCCCACGGCCGCACGCCGGCAGGGAGGAGGTAGTCTTGCATCCCCTGGATTGCAAGAGGGCCCTGTCCTTTTATTTACAGAGGACCAAGGCCCATTGATAAGCTCCTCAGCTTTTTATCTCCTATGACCCCAGCAGACTGGGACTTATGAGCAAGCTGGCCTTTCTCTGGAGTGCCGTATCACTGCTCATCGCGAAGGTTATGGCCACATTGGTGGCCAACCTACGCACAGTGCCGGTGCAAGAAATTTGTAAGGCTGCCACGTGGTCTTCAGTCCATACTTCACAGCCCACTACTGCCTTGAGAGTGTCCCACAAGGACAGTGCCTTTGGCCAGGCAGTGATCAGAAGCATTCTCGATGTATAGGCAACTCCTGCTCCCCAACCCGTTAACATTCAGGCTACCGGAGTTATGGTGATGCTGGACACTTGGGTCTGCAGAGCCTCTTGGTAAGGACTCACCTTCTGCAACTCATGACCTCCTTTGGGTCGCCTCTGGTGTGCTTTGGGCCCTGACACTCTGGAGCTTGGGAGTCCCATATGTGAGAACTGACTTCCTGCTTGTTCCTGGAGAAAGTGTAGTTATTCACCTGTAACAGATGTTCTCCAGGGACAGCAGGAATCAGTCCTCATAACCCTCCCTCCTCCTCTGGGAGTTGTCTCCTTTACCTTTTTGTCTTTGCCTTAGCTATGTCATATGACTTAACAAGATGGCAACCTTGGGCAGAAAGTTGACCACACATTCGTGGGTAGCATTCCAAAAGGCTTTCTTTGAAAGCTGGGTAAATGCTCCGTGCGGGCTCTGTTTGTGTCAACATCACCCATATGTGAGGACTGACTTTCATATGTGAGGACTGATTCCTGCTGTCCTTGGAACATAACATAAGAACATAAGATATGCCGTACTGGGTCAGACCAAGGTCCATCAATCCCTGTATCCTGTTTCCAACAGTGGCCAATCTAGGTCATACGTACCTAGCAGTTTCCCCAAAAGACACAGGTTCCACAATGCTTGTATTAGGTCAAGCATTGATATTCTGGGTCCCTTCTTAATAATGGTTTATGGACCTTTCCTCCAGGAACTTGTCCAAACCTTTTTTAAACCCAGCTATACTAACAACCTTTACTACATTCTCCAGTAACAAATTCCAGAGTTTGATTACACGTTGAGTAAAAAAATATTTTCTTAGTCTTAAATAGTTTACCCTGTAGCTTCATTGCATGTCCCCTAGTCTTTCTATATTCTGATAACATAAACAATCGATCTACGTTTACCCGTTCCACTCCGTTCATTAATTTATAGACTTCTATCATATCTCCTCTCAGCTGTCTCTTTTCCAGGTTAAAGAGCCCTAACCTTTTTAGCCTTTCTTCATAGGGGTATCCTTCCATCCCCTTTACCATTTTGGTGGCTCTTCTCTGAACCTTTTCTAATAACGCTATATCCTTTTTAAGATACGGCAACCAGAATTGCTTACAATATTCAAGGTGCGTTCCCACCATGGAACGATATAGAGGCATTATAATATCCTTTGTTTTATTTTCCATTCCTTTCCTTATGATACCTAGCATTCTATTTGCTCTCTTGGCCGCCGCTGCACACTGGGCCGAGGGTTTTAACATGTTATCCACAATGACGCCTAAATCTTTTTCCTGGGTGGTGGTTCCTAATGTGGAACCTTGCATCATGTAACCATAGTTCGGGTTGTTCTTCCCTAGGTGCATAACTTTGCACTTGTCCACATTAAATTTCATCTGCCATTTTGATGCCCAGTCTTCCAATTTATCAAGATCCTCTTGCAATTTTCCACAATACTCATGGGTTTTAACAACTTTAAATAGTTTTGTGTCTTCTGAAAATTTGATAACTTCACTCGTTATTCCCTTTTACAGGTCATTTATGAATATGTCAAAACGCAGTAGACCCAGCACAGATCCCTGGGGTACACCACTATTTACCTTTCTCCATTGGGAAAACTGGCCATTTAGCCCTACCCTCTGCTTTCTATCTTTTAACCAGTTCCTGATCCACAATAGTACACTGCCTCCTATCCCATGACTCTTTAGTTTTGCAAAGGTCTCTTGGAGAACATCTGTTACAGGTGAGTATCTACGCTTTCAGTGTGTGTGTGTGTTAAAACACTGCACTCTGAAGCTCAACGCACAGATTACATCAACCTTTATGTGTAAAAGTGATAAGCAAATTTAAAACTGGCTTTAGAGCTTTCTCAGGAGTTTCCTGAAAACGGTGAAGTTCACTTCCTGTTTCTGTAAGGCAGTGTTACAATTGAGCTTAACCCCGGTCATGGTACCAAGAGACTACTGCTACAGGAGCACAAGTGTCATTTTGTACCCAGCACCAGTCCAGATGGCTGCAAATTAGGGTTGCTCCCATCCGGGCCACACTAGACCACCAGGCTTTCATGAAGTTAGGCCCAGGAGGACCTTAGGGGAAGGGGGGGATGGAAGGTATTTTGGGGAGGTGGGCATTGATTTTGATTTTGTAAATTCTTTCAAAATGATTTCTGCGAGGGAAGGAGAGGGAAGATAAGATAATTCTTTCATACATTTTGGGAGAATGGAGAAATAGCCCATTAACATGATCAGCAGACTAAGAATTAGGGAATCCAGAATTCAATTCCACTTCTTACACTGATGCGCCTTGTGACTTCCGGTAAATCAGTCTCCCCTTCGTTGCTCAATACATTAACTTGGGGAACTTGAAAGGACTTTTCCAAGCCCCAGCCCGATGCTCTTAGGTGACAGCTAACTGTGAGATATTGGGAGAGGAGTAGTTCTGGAATGGAGTGCATGCCAGCATGGTCTCATGCTTTATGCTGGAGATTTGCCTTTTCCAAAATGTTACCAAGCATATACAGCACTGAACAGGACACACTTAAAGAGATAGTTCCTGCTTTACAGAGCTTACAGTCTAGTCAAAGCAAACATACATGAAAAACAAGTTTTTCAGAGAATGTATTATAAAAAATGATGAAGATGCAAACGTTATCTTACAAAGATAAGTTTTTAGTTTAGATTTGATTCAGGAAGTATGTTTGCCATCTGTCTTTTAATCGATCCCTTGACAAGTCCCACCTTTTCCTTTCTCACTGACTTTGATTCCTGGCTTTCCATCTTCTTTGAACCATCTTCCCCTTCCCTCATTCTTGGGAATTTTAACATTCATATTGATGATCCCTCTGACTTTTATGCCTTAATGCCTCCCCTCCTCCAACTTTCATCTGTATTCTAAACCCCTACTCACCAGCATGGCCACTGTCTCAACCTTGTCTTTTTCTTCAACTGCTCACCCTCAAATTTCTCCACCAATCCACCTCATTTCTTTCCTTCTTCCCTGTTAACTTTCACTCTTAACAACCCCCTGCCATAATCTCATCCATTTTCCACCTACCAGTGTAGGAATCTTTATGCTATTGACCCTTCAGCTTTGTCCATTATTGTCTCATTTCCTCTCTTATCCGAATCTGTCAATTTGCTTTGCATGCTCTCATTTCCTCCTTTTCCATGTACTACGAGGCACACCATACCTCAACCTTGGCTTACTTCTAAAATCCGCTATCTACATTCCTGTGCCTGCTCTGCTGAGCACCTTTGACTAAAATCCCATGCCCACGCTAACTTTGTACATTTCACATTCTTGATAACCTCTAGCAAAAGTACTTTGTCCATCTGACAAACTCTTGCCTCTGACTCACGCGTCTCTTTGCCATGCACAGCTCTCTCCTCAGAGAGCCTCCACCTCTGACCTCCTCTTCTCTTTCTGTTCAGACTTTGCTGACTATTTCCATGACTAGATTTGCAAGATTAGTCTCAATTTCTGCACCTGGTCACTTCCATCTCCCCTTCCCCCGCTTCATTCTCAAAATATTTCTTCAATCCCTGCCACCTTTTCTTCCTTTTTTAATATTTTAATTAATTAATAAAAAAATAATTTTATTCTGCACTACGATATCCTAGGCGGGTTACAACATAGCATACATATGATCACTTAGGAGGAAGCTGCATATCATCTTTCCTCCTCCAAATTCACTACCTGCTCCTCTGATCTCATTCCCACCTGTCTGTTAAGGTCTATCTCCCCTGCTCTTGTCCCTTCCATCTATCATTTCCTCATCCTATTTGCTTTCCACTGCAACTGTTCCTGCAGCCTTCAGACATGATGTGGTTACACCATTCTCCAAAAATCCTTTGCTGGATCCTACCTGCCCTTCCAATTAATCGGCCCATCTCCACTTTCCCTTTCACATCCAAACTACTCAAACATCTCTTGACTTTTTTTCCTCTTAAAGACATTCTGGATCCACTGCAATCTGGCTTTTGCCCTCTACATTCTACATAAACGACCCTTGCCAAAGTCTCCAGTGACCTGTTCTTGACCAAATCCAAGAACCTTTACTTGATCCTCATCCTTCTTGATCTATCTGCTGCTTTTGACACTGTTGATCACCACCTTCTCCTAAATACCCTGCTCTTGCTTGGATTTTGAGGCTCTTTTCTGTCTTGATTTTCTTTTTCTCTCTCTCATAGTACTTTTAGTGTATGCTCCAGTAGATCATTCTCCGCTACTATCCCATTTTCAGTTAGGATGTTCCTAAGGGCTCTGTCTTGGGATCTCGTCTCTCTCTACACTCATTCTCTTGGTGCCTTGATCTCCTCCCATGGATTAGTGCCATCTTTATGCTTCTGACTCTCAGATTCGCGCCTCTGCATCAGAAATCTCTCCAGAAATTCAGGCCCAAATCTCAGCCTGCGCATCGGACCAAATCTCAGCCTGCTTGGTTCTGTTGCCATCTGAAACTGAACATAGCCAAGACAATGTTTCTTATTTTTCACCCTAAACCTCCCTCCCTCCTTCTTCCTCTATTCTTTTGAATAACATCATCGTTGTCCCTGTCTCCTCAGCTTGCAACCTTGGGAGCGTCATCTTTGACTTTTTTTTTCTCTCTCTCTCTGACAGAGAAAACCTGTCATTTCTTTTTCTATATATTATCAGCAAAATTTGTCCCTTGTTTTCTGAACACACTACCAAGATCCTTATCCACTCTGGTGTACCTCCCGTTTAGACTATTGCAACCTGCTTCTCTCTGGTCTCCCATTAAATCATCTCTGTCCCTTGCAATCCATTCAAGACTCAACGGGGCAGCTAATCTTCCACCGGTGTTATGTTCATATAACCCCTCTTCTTAAGTCACTTCATTGGCTCCCTGTCCATTTTCTCATACAGTTAAAATTTCTGCTGACCAACAAGTGTATTTATTCCGCATGTCCTGTTTGCCTCTCCTCTCTTATCTTTTCCTACATCCCTCCTCGGGAATTTCGCTCATCAGGCAAATCACTTTTATCTGTGCCCTGCCCACTCCAGACTCCATTCTTTCCACTATCTCCAGGAACAAGCAGGAATGAGTCTTCACATATGGGTATCGTCGGTACCGACGGAGCCTGCGCGGGAACGCTCCCCAGCGTCCAATAAGAAAGCTTTTGGGAGCATCCCACAGCGCCTGCGTGCTGCCTTCCCGCCTTTCCCAACCGCCTCTCTCCAGTTCTTCTTTTCCGCGGAGCCAGCAGGTCGTGTTCCTGTCACCGCAGAAGAAGTTCTTTATTTTTTTCTTTATTTTTCTGTGTTGCGTCTGCCTTCTTCGACGTCAGACCGGTACCGCCGGTCTTTTCTTTTCTTTCTTCAAGAAAAAAAAAACTTTCTTCAACTGTGAATTTTCAGTTTGGGCCTTAGGCCTGAATACTTTTCTCCTCATGGAGAAGCCCGCTTCCGGGTTCAAAAAGTGCACAAAATGTGGCAGTACTATTTCTGTCACCGACACCCATGATCGATGTCTAAAATGTTTGGGTCCTGACCATTCCATCACGGATTGTGTGTCCTGTACCATGATGTCTAAAAGAGGTCGGCAGAACCGAGCAGCCAAGCTCAGTACCCTGTTTCCCTCTGATGCAGCCTCGGTGGCATCGACGTCTTCCAGGGCTGCTTCTTCCTCCCATGGATTTCAGGTAACCAAACATAAATCTAGCCGGTCCTCAAAGGGCAAATCTCCCTCTAAGCATCGAGATGCCTTCGGGCTTGTCCTCGAGGATTCCGCACCGGCAAAATTACCCCGACGGGAAGTTCCGGCTTCCAAAGCATTGTCTATGGGGTCACAGGTTGACATCGATGGCTCGGCCTCGACCGATCACCTGTTGCCGTGTTCTGGGGTACCGGTGGCCTCCACTGGTACCGACATCCAGACTCTGGTGGCATCGATGGATCAGAAGATCCTGTCCATGCAGCGCACCCTAACGGCGTTTATGCAGGCTTCGACGCCTCCGGTACCGCAACAATCTCCGTTGCCGGTACCAACTCCAGCACCGGCATCATTCCCGGTGCCGGTGCCGGTACCGATTGCATCGACATCGGCTTCGGTGTCGACTGCAACGGTACCCTGTCCTATGATGCCCATCGGTACCGAACCGGTACCACTTACTCCCGATGTCGATCCCACACAGTACACGTATCGGGCTTTACAGGAGCATCCAGACAGGCGATACTTCGATTCCTCCGAAGACTCTGATGAGTCGGAGGCTTCTGTCGAGGCACCGGGTACTTCTTCCTCAGGAGTCTGCTTCTCCAAAACGAAGAATGTCTCCTCCAGAAGACTTGTCTTTTCAAGACTTCGTTAGGGAAGTGGCTAGGGGCCTCTTCATTACAGTGGCCCCTGAGTCAGAGCCTAGAGCCAAGCAATTAGATATTTTGCAATATCCTAAGGCTCCTAAAGAAGCAGCTACCTTACCTATTTATGAGATACTCTATGATCTCAAGTTGGGCATGTGGGAGACTCCTCTCACCACGACTCCACATTCTCGTAGGTTAGACACCATGTACCGTGTCCCTCCTTGTCCTGGTTTTCATAAGACTCAGCTTCCTCACCACTCTATTGTGGTACAGTCTGCCATGAGGAAAATAAAGAGTGCAAAGAGACACTCATCTAATCCTCCAGGACGTGAATGTAGGACCCTAGATGCTTTTGGCCGAAGGGCTTTCCAAGCTAATATGCTTGCTGCCAGAATCAACTCCTATAGTCTCTATATGGGGATGTTTCTAAAAGAAGTCACAGATCATCTGCAGACTTTAGCTCCTTTCATTTCAGAAGATAAAAGGCAGGAATTTCTCACTTGGCTCAAACATGCCCAAGATGTTTCCAAATTTTCCAACCGTGCAGCCTTTGACTCTTTTGAGTGTGTAAGCAGAGCCTCGTCTATTGCCATAGGTACACGCAGAATTGCTTGGTTACAAGCCTCTGATTTGGAACTCTGGGTCCAAGATGAATTGGGAAATCTTCCTTGTACAGGTGAAAACCTTTTTGGCAAGGATTGGCAAGCAAAGGCCACTCAGATGGATGCTGAGAACTCTGCTTTGGATCGACTTTCAAAGTCTACCTCTGCTCCTGTTAAGAAAAGATTGTTCAAAAAGACATCTTTTTCTAAAAAGGGAAGATATTATCCTGCTTATGGTCAGCAGGCATCTTCTGCAGGTCGTTTTGCTGCAAAGCGTCAGCAACCACCTAAACAGGCCAAGTCAAAGGCTGCCAGGCCTCCCACGGCCCAGCAGCCTCAGCCTCCTCAGGGCCTTTGACTTGCAACTAGAGAACTTAGCCTTTCTAGCTCTGGAAGAACCAGAGCCCCTCACCATTCCAGGAAGGTTGGCTTACTTTGCTCCCAGATGGGAGCAAATCACAGCAGAGCAATGGACCCTCTCCATCGTAATGGGAGGGTACAAGCTTCATTTCTCAAGCCTTCCTCCTCACACCATGGTGAAACAGTTCAATTCTCCAACATCTCTCCTCAACCTTCTGGGTCAGGAGATTGCTACCCTTCTTGCCCAAGGGGCAATAGAAGAAGTACCTCTTCTTCAACAGGGCTCAGGGTTCTACTCCCCTTATTTTCTTATCCCAAAGAAAATAGGGGGCTACAGACCCATACTAGATCTCAGAGAATTGATCAAGTTTCTATTCAAGGAGAAATTCAAGATGATTTCTCTCGGTGCTCTGCTTCCATACCTTCAGAGTCAGGACTGGCTTTGTTCTCTAGATCTCAAGGATGCGTACACCCATGTCCTCATCCATCCTACACACAGAAGGTTCCTTCACTTCCTTTTTCAAGGAAAGCACTACCAATACAGGGTGCTTCCCTTCGGTCTGGCCTCTGCACCAAGGGTGTTCACGAAATGCATGGCAGTAGTAGCTGCATTTCTACGCACTCTAGGAATTTTCGTATTCCCATATCTGGACGACTGGCTCATTCGAGCTCCATCCCAGTCAGAGGCCCAGACTTGTCTAACCTGCACAATGTGTGTCCTTCAGTATTTGGGACTGGTAATAAACATCCCAAAATCCAATCTCACCCCTACTCAGTCTCTGGAGTTTATAGGGGCCTTGCTGGATACCACAACTGCAAGGGCCTATCTTCCCCAGGCCCGTTGCCTACGCTTGGTGCAGTTCGCCTCCCAGATACAGTTAAAGTCCCATTTAACTGCTCGAGAGATGTTACAACTATTAGGCCACATGGCATCCACCGTGCATGTGGTACCATATGCTCGCCTTCACATGAGGGCAGCTCAATGGACTTTGTCCACCCAATGGACTCAGGCATCAGATTGCCTGTCAGAAAAAATAGCAAACTCCAGTCGCCTTTTTTGGTCTCTCCAGTGGTGGAAGTCCTCTCCAAATCTGTTGCTAGGGTCCCCTTTTCAGCAGTTGCTACCTCAAGCAACTCTTACAACAGATGCTTCTCCAATGGGTTGGGGAGCTCATCTGCAGGATCTCTCCACCCAGGGCATCTGGTCTCCACAGGAGACTTCTCTGCATATCAATCTCTTGGAACTCAGAGCAATATTCTTAGCTCTCAGAGTGTTCCATTCCCTGCTCAGCTACAGGACAGTCCTCATCCATATGGACAACCAAGTAGCCATGTTCTGTGTAAACAAGCAGGGCGGGACTGGCTCTCTGTCGCTTTGCAACGAAGCTTTGCGACTGTGGGCCTTCGCCAGAGAGCATCACATCCATCTTCTGGCAGTATATCTTCCAGGCGTTCAAAACTCTTGGGCGGACAGACTCAGTCGAGTTCTGCTTCCACACGAGTGGTCCCTCCACATGGACCAGGTAGCCAGGATTTTTCGAATTTGGGGAACCCCGGACATAGACCTCTTTGCAAGTCCGTGGAATGCCAAACTTCCCTGGTTCTGTTCCAGAATTCCGTGTCAGGGAGTTCAGGCCAAGGATGCCTTCCTCCTTCACTGGGGTCAAGACTTCCTTTATGCCTTTCCACCCATTCCCCTAATTCCCAAAACTCTTTTCAAGCTTCAGAGAGATCAAGGGACCATGATCCTCATAGCACCACATTGGCCATGCCAAGTGTGCTACCCTCTACTTCTGCATCTCTCTCAAGCTCCTTCCCTGGACTTGGGCTCAGCACCAGACCTTCTATCCCAGGAAGAAGGAACCTTGTGGCACCCGAAACCCCCAGTCTCTCCATCTCAGGGCTTGGTTGCTGAGGGCCTAGACCTTCAGGATTTTCATCTCTCTCAGCAAGTCAGAGATGTTATTCATGCCTCTAGAAAGCCTTCTACTAGACGTTCCTATGCTTTCAAATGGACAAGATTTACCATTTGGTGTTCAGGGAAGGGTCTAAACTCTCTTGCAATACCTCTGAATTCTCTACTAGAGTATCTCCTGCATCTATCCCATGCAGGTCTGAAAACGAATTCAGTAAGAGTCCATTTGAGTGCTATTGCAGCGTCCCTCAAGCCTCTCAATGGACAACATATTTCCTCTCATCCTCTTATAGAAAGATTCATGAGAGGCCTTATTTTAACTAAACCTCCCATTAGACCACCTCCAGTGGCATGGGACTTAAACCTTGTTCTTGGCCAGCTCCTTGAAATTTCTTTCTTGGAAAGTTATTTTTCTCATTGCAGTCACCTCAGCACGCCGCATCAGTGAGTTGCAAGCTTTGGTGGCTAATCCACCTTATACAAGGTTCCGTCATGATAAGGTAGTCCTCAGGACCAATCCACACTTTATGCCTAAAGTGGTCTCGCCTTTTCATCTGAACCAAGAGGTATATTTACCTGTCTTTTTTCCAGGACCTCATGCATCAAGTGCAGAGAGGAATCTTCATACCTTGGATTGTAAGAGAGCTCTCGCTTTTTACTTACAAAGAACACAGCAACATAGAAAGACTTCTCAACTCTTTGTTGCTTTTGATCCTTCCCATTCAGGACTTCCAGTCTCTAAGAGAATACTGTCCAACTGGATTGCTCAGTGTATTTCTTTCGCCTACCAGAGTAGGAACATTTCTCTGGAGGGCCATGTCACAGCTCACAATGTGAGAGCCATGGCAGCCTCAATGGCTCATCTAAACTCTGTATCCATCGACCAAATCTGTCGAGCGGCCACCTGGGCCTCGGTTCATACCTTCACAGCCCATTACTGTTTGGACAAGGACTCCCGCCGGGATGCCTCGTTTGGTCAGGCTGTTCTCAAACACCTGTTCCATTCCTAATCAACTCCTACCCACCTACCCTGGTTGGATGCCAGAGATCCATGGGGGGAGGTAGAGTCCTTTTCAAGGACACACAACCTGGGGTCTTCCCCTGGCATCTGCAGCTAGGGAGTCCCCATATGTGAAGACTCATTCCTGCTTGTTCCTGGAGATAGCACAGTTACTTACCTGTAACAGGTGATCTCTGGGAAAAGCAAGAATAAGTCTTCACAACCCACCCACCTCCCCTAGGAGTTGTATCTCTCTATCTATCTTTCCTTTCCTCTCTCTCTTTGTCTCAGCTTTAAAACTCAAACTGGAGAGAGGCGGTTGGGAAAGGCGGGAAGGCAGCGCGAAGGCGCTGTGGGATGCTCCCAAAAGCTTTCTTATCGGATGCTGGGGAGCGTTCCTGCGCAGGCTCCCGATACCCATATGGGAAGACTTATTCCTGCTGTTCACAGAGATCACCTGTTACAGGTAAGTAACTGTGCTTTGCTGCACCATATGCCTGGAATAAACTTCTTGAGTCGGTACGTAAGGCTCCATATCTTTCCTATTCAAATCCAACCTAAACCTCATCTCTTTGAGGCTGCTTTTGGATCTTGATCCCCTTATTCTCTTGTCTTCACCCATGTGTGTTTTAATTACCCTAATCCATGTTTGTTTTGTTTGTCTTGAATAAACTGTATGCTCTGTGGAACAGGGACCTGCTTATATGTGGGTGTGCACAGTGCTGCTTATGTCCATAGTGCTATAAAAATCTCAGATAGTTGGTATAAGAGAGTGACTTGCTAGATGAACAAAGTTCACGAGAAAGATTGTAGAAAAAGTGAAAAGAAGTAATGGGGAGCTTCAGAGTGAATGTATTTGTAGGTGAGCAATAGGAGTTTGAGCTGTATGCAGAAGTAGATGAGACGCCATTGTATTAATTAGAAGAGAGGAGTTATAGGTCATAGTGATACTAAGGGAAGATACATCATTCAACTGCATTTTAATTAGGTTGGGGTGGGGAAGGAGGGTTCTTCTAGAAGAGACCCATAAGGAGATAATGAGAGCATGAATGAACATTTTGGTAGCAGGCTCAGAAAAGAACGGATGGATTTTAGGAATTCTGAAAAGGAAGAAACAACGAAACAAAATGGTTGTGTTCAAACCAGCCTAAAACACACCAGAACCTACAAAACATTCGTTATATATATATATATGGGGGGGGGGGGGTTTGCTTAAAAACAGCCCACTTGAAATTTCTGAACGTTATATATATATATATATATATAGTAAGTTCTTCAAATCTGCTCATATGAACTCATTTGTTTCCAGAATATAGCTAATATTTTCAAATATATGCAATAGAAACTACGTTTCACTTAAAGAAAATAACAACAAAAAAAATGCTCAATGGCAAATACTTGGCTGTTTCTTAAAAAATATATGGCTGTGCTTACTCAAAGGACCCATCATCAATGTTCTGGCAATGTTCTGGCAGAGATTGCATTTACTCAAAAGTCATCTTTATAATGTGCTGTCCAAAGCAACAGGAAAAAATACTATATTTTGGAGTAAATTGATCAGCTCGTTATGAGAAGATTTGAAGCAAATCTAGCAATATATAGGCCAATGAGCTCTGATGTTGCCAGGTGAATTTTTGGCATCCTAAGTGGTGTATTTTCAAAACAAAAAAATATATATACATAACCTTCATGCCTTTCAAATGTATTGCTTAAACAAAAATCTATATAAAAAGAATGTTTTTTTGAGAAGTGAGGATTGTCAGGTTGCGGAGCCCAGCTGTTATTGCCAGAGTTCTGCTGGAGATACACCCTGCCTTGCTAGCTGCAGCTGTTGGATTTGCCCGCCCTCACGTGATGTCATTGAAGGGTGGCTGGGATGCTATTTGAGAGCATACAGCTATCCTGGAGAGCAGGAGTGAGAATTGTCAAGTTGCGGAGCCCTGCTGTGATTGCCAGCGTTCTACTGGAGATACATCCTACCTTTATCTTTATTGTAATCTGATAGACTGCTTTGGCCAAAGCATACAAGCAGTGTACAGTACAAAGGACTGCAGGAAATTGAAAGAAGGAAAGGAATGCCATTATTAAAAAGGACAGCAAGGAAAGTGAGAAAGAGCTAAATGGGAGGGGAGAGGGGGAAGGGGATGGAGGGAAAGGCAGACAGAAGTGAATAAGGGAGAGAGGCGGGAAAGAATGAGCAAGACTGGTGGTATTAAAAGCTAAACTGAAGAGGTGGGTTTTTAATGCGGCCTTAAACTTAGTAATGGTGGGTTCAGAGCGAAGGGTGAGAAGAAGGGAGTTCCATAGGGAAGGACACAGAAAAAAAGAAGGCTGAGTGACGTGTGCATTCAAAATGTGCCTTAGAAACAGAAGAGAGGGCTAGGCGGTAAGTATGGATGCGGTGCAGGAGACAAGATGCGCTGTGGAAGTGAAAGAGGTTGGCAAGGTATTGCAGGGTGGAGGTATGAATAGTTCTGTATACAAACATGAGGATTTTGTAATGAATTTGGAAACAAATTGACAGCCAGTAAAGGCCGAAAAGGAGTGGTGTGATGTGATCAAAATGGGAGAAGGTTAGGAGGCGTGCAGCTGTATTTTGGAGTAATTGAAGTCTGTGAAGATGGTATTGGGGGAGGCCAGCTAGGATAACATTGTAATAGTCGAGTCTCGTGATGACAAGGGATAGGAGCAGAGTAGTCAAAGAAGCAGGGGAGAGGAATGGACGAACTGAATGAATCTGATGAAGGTGATAAAAGGATCAATGAGAAATGAAGGAGGTGTGTTCTGAAAATGAAAGATAGGAGTCAATAATCACTCTCAAGATATCTGAAGGAAGAAACCAGGGGTATAAGGGTAGAATCGAGGATGGGGACCAAAGAGGGAGAAGTGGAGCTGAAGGTAATCCAAGTGGCAGAGGATTTGGATGGATTTAACTGAAGAAGATTCACAGCTATCCAAGTGTGGATGCAGTTGAGACAGGAGTTAAGATGGGCAATATTGGGAGCTGAAGAAGATGTGCGATGGAGGAGGATGATATCATCTGTATTAGCAGAGCAAGAGGAGCAAGGAAAATATGAAAAAGAAGGGGGGAGAGGACAGAACCTTGTGGGACACCACATGACAGAAGCCTGGAGGAAGATGAGGCAGCGGAAGAGGACTGAACTGATGGAGGAGCAATGAGGAAAGACCTAAACACCTCCAAGGGATGCCAGAGAAACCGTGATCAGAGAGACACACAAGAAGGGTATGGTGATCAACCAGGTCGAAAGCAGAAGAGAGGTCCAGAGAGATAACAAGAGTAAAGTCCCTGTGGTCGTGAGCAATGTACAGCTCATTCAGGAAAGAGAGAAGAATAGACTCGGTGCTATGACTTTCCCTGAAATCAGACTGATGGGGGTGAAGAGCATTAGTAGAGGCGAGATGAGAAGACAGTTGTGCAAAAATGAAATGCTCAAGAAGCTTGGAGAGAAAGGGCAGATTGGAAACTGGGCGCCAATTAGCAAGAATGGTAGGGTCAAGGGAAGGCTTTTTAAGGATCGGACAAATCAAGGAATGCTTCCAAAGGGACGGAAAGTGACCAGAGGAGAGGCTGGAATTGAGCATCAGCAGAATGGGTGGTAGACAGGTGAGGGAGGGCTCAGATAACCTCTTTGAGGAAACTGGATCAAGGGGGTACCATGTCTTTTGGGAAGAGGTAATAGCTTTATCTTTATCTTTATTGAGTTTCTTGCTGTACCGCACCTTCAGAAATCATTAGGGTGGTTTACAATAAATGCTGTGGTCAGTTCCGCAGAAGTAACCGGTCGGAAGGACTACCAGGTATGTGAAAAAGGTGGGGCTGGTGACTGCAGTGGAGGCAGCGTCAAGAGATCAGAAGAGAGTGGGGGCAGACAGGAGGGGAAAGCAGAGCGTAGGGACAGACCTTTGTTGGAAAAAAAGTCAGCAAGGCTGGTAGAATCTGGAATTAAGGGCTCAGATGAGGAAATATCAAGGGTAGAGAGGAACTGAAAGACAGAATAAAGCTGCTGGGAGGAGTTAGAAGTTGAGAGGATCAGGTTAGAGAAATAATTCTATTTGGCTAGGTGTATAAGTGACTGGTATTACTTGTGATGCTGACAAAAGATCTGGAGATTGTTTGGAGAGGGCCATGCACGCCAGATGCGCCGGGCACAACAGAGATAGGTTCGATGAATGTGAAGCCGAGAATGGTACCAGGGATGGCGGGACGAAGGGCAAGAGGCTGAGATAGGACAGAGAGGAGCCAGGAGATCGTTATTCCAGGTGTGGACCTGAGAATCAGGAGACAGCTGAGAGAAGTCCGGTGGAAGCAGTTGGTCAGCAGAGGGGAAAAGCTGAAGAGTGAGAGATGAGATCTGCCGACTGAACTGGGCAGGTTGAGGAAGAGAAGCAGGAGGAGCAGGGGAGCTGTACAGAAAAAAAAATACAATAATGATCAGTCCAAGAGAAAGGAAAAGATGAAAGGGACCTAGGGATAAGAGGGGAAGAGGAGGACGTAATCAGAAGATCGAGAGTATAACCTGCAGAATATGTGGGGAATAAAGCATGTTGTAGGAGGGAAAGATCCTCTAGGAGGGATGCAAAGGCCCTGCCCTTTGGCCTAGTGGGGGGATTAAGGTGTAAGTTAAAATTACCAAGAAATAAAGTATGAGGGTAAGACAACGAAACCTCAGAAAGGTTTAAAGAAGATCCAGAGCTGATAATGTGAGAGAGGGTGGGAGGTGGACAAGGAGAAACTGAACAGGAGGGGTTGAGTCTAGCTGGAGTAAAATGGATTCAGAATAGTGAACAGCAGGAGAATGAATTTCCCACAGATGAAGGGTGGAACGATATAGAATGGTGACGCCTCCTCAGGATCAGCCTAGCTGTGCGAAGGAGAAAGCCGAAAACTCTGGTGGAAGGCAGCAAGCTAAAAGAGGGTCTTTCCCTTCACAAAGCCACATTTTGGTCACAAACAGGGCGTCTAAGGAGTGCTGAAAGATCAAGTCATGAACCAATACTGTTTTAGATCAAATAAATCTACAGTTTAGAAGAGCAAGGCTCAAAAAGATCTGGGAGGGCAGGCGCAGACACGGTAGGGAGCTCTGAGAAACAGAGGAGTGGCTTCAGCTGTTGGATTTGCCTGCCCTCCTGTGACATCATTGAAGGCAGCCGGGGCGCTATTTGAGAGCACACAGCTGTCCCGGAGAGCAGGAGTGAGGATTATCAAGTTGTGGAGCCCTGCTGAGATTGCCGGCATTCTACTGGAGATACACCCTGCCTTGCTAGCTGCAGCTTTTGGATTTGCCCACCCTCGTGTGACATTATTGAAGGGTGGTCGGGATGCTATTTGAGAGTGCACAGCTTGCTGCAGATGCATGCCCGAAGGGTCATGTGACCAAAGGGGTACATCCCTTTGGTGCCCCTTCGGGGATACTGAGGGGTCTAAGCCCCCTAGGTAGCCTCTGGATATGCCCAAAGGAGGAGGTAAAAGGAAGATCAAGTTTAAGAGCAAGCCTGCACAGAAGACAACGTGCTCAGCTGGAACATCAATGTCGAAGGTGTTATTGCAGCCCATGGACCAGTTTGTGAGTACTGGACTGGATGCTGCTGTGGTTACCAATGGGGCAGTGCAGAAACTATCTTCTTCGATCCTCTCTGGGGCTTCTATCAGTCCCATAGCTAGGACTCTACCTCCCAATTCAGGGGTGGTGCAAACGATGGTTGAGGGCCAGGAGGCCCACTTAATAAGCCTGGTGGTTGGTAAAGAAATGTCCTTACTGCTGGGCCCACTGCTTACTCTGTCTGGAAGTTTTTCTGTGGGCCTTACGTCCCCTAAAACATGTTGACCGATCTGTATCATCTCCTCAGTCTTTTGATGGGGAGGTTACACTGATAGACATCTGGAGAGAAGTATCAAAAACAAATTCCCTCCTGCAGGGTATTTTCTGAGCAAGTTGTTTCTAGGAGTCAGGTTGTGGATGAAAGAATTTCTCATATTATCCAGCGACGCGATAGGCTGGAGGAGTGTGTGGGCTCTCTCCGGCCTGAGGGATTGCTGGGAGCAAAAGATTCTTATTACATATATAGTCGTCTTGAGGTATTGGAAAATACTTTTCGTGCTAAAAATCTTCGGTGGTTAAATTTCCTGATTACTCACCTGCTATCTCCCTTAAGTCTGTTCCATAGATATTGTAGGGAAGTGTTGTTAATTTCTGATCCTGAAAAAATATTGCTTTCTCAAATATATTACCTTCCAGTCAGCTCTGTGACTCGGGACAGCAAGGTGGCTCGGGTAAATGATGATTCATTAGTTTTGGATTTAACAAATTTCTTGGAAACCTCAGAGGTTGTCATCAATACTTGAGCCACCTTGCTCGTTATCCTGACTATAGAAATGGATAAAATTTCAGTTTTGAAATCTTACTTCCGCAGTAGAGATTGTCTCTTCTGTGGATATAATGTTGTTGTTTTCCCGGGTGTCTCACGTAGTACACAAAAACGGAGTAAGGGCCTTCCTGCAGATGAAGCCTAGAGTGTTGTCTGCGGGCGGGACCTTCTTTTCTTAGATTTCCTTGTAAGTATTTAGTTTCTTTTGAGGGGGTTTGGTATGTGTATACTGACCCTGTGCAATTGGAAAATTTTCTTAGTAGTAGATAGAGTAAGGTTTGTTAACTCCTGATTGAGTTTGTGTTAGGGATATTGTTTATTTCTGGAAGTGTTTGAACTGCTGTAATTGGATTGAGGAGAGTTGTTTTTTTCCATGGACTCCGCAGCATAAGTGGACTTATTCCTCGTACCGTGGGCTATGGAGCAGGATTTGCTCGTGATCTATTTATTGCTAAAATAAGTTGTTTTGTTCCTGTTATTTCCTTTTCATGCATATTGCATGTGTTTTGTTTTCTTTTGAGATTATTTCTTTTATTAACTGATGTATGTTTAAGTGGAAATTCTAATAAAAAAAAATTGTGTGTTCTGGGTTTATTTGTTTTGAAAAGGAAGAAACAACATGCTTCAGAAAGACTGGGAGACATGCAATGCAGCTACAAGGGAGATAGCAGTTGAGGTTGAGATCAACTTAGAGTATTTCCATTTTTTAAACATTTAAGTGCAAATTTATTGTGGGCTGTGTATGCCTGGATTTTTTTTATTATTATAATCCAAGAGTCCTTTTGTACAGAAAATGACAAAATCGTAGGAAATGGTTAAAGGAAAATAACAGTCAAAAATAACTAATCTGTGTATGTTATGCACACAATTATTGGGCTTGAGCAAGCTCAAATCCAGGATATGTGAAAAAACACAAACCGTAAAAATAGTTATACTAACAGTATTAATACACTATGCAGATTGTTCATGACACTGGAGATGGAATCAAGGACAGAGGAATTAGAAATCCTCCAATACCCCTTGGTGCCCAAAGAGGCATGTTACCGGTGCATCGCATCCTACAGGATCTATTGCTATGTATGTGGGAGGCCCTGCTAACGGTTCTGCCTATCAGCAAACGACTCAATACCATGTACCAATCCCACCATGTCCTGACTTTCAAAAGACTCAATTACCACACTATTCCATGGTAGTGGAATCAGCAGTGCATCACATCAAGAGTTCTAAGAATCATTCATTCATGCTTCTGGGCAAGGACTCCAGAACTCTCGATGCCTTTGGGCATCGTTGCTTTCAGGCATGTTTGCTCACTTCAAGAATTACCTCTTACATGCTCTACATGGGCATGTATCTCAAGGATATCTCCAGAGATCTAGAGAACCTTGCTCCCATCATTCCTGATGACAAACATGATGCATTAATTAGGCAAAACCAGAATACATAAAAATTCATACCAGAGCATCTTTCAGTGCTTTTGAGTCATCCGGCAGAGCTTCAGTGCAGCAGTCTGCTTCGGTGCTCGCAGAATGGCCTGGCTCCAGACTTCGGATCTTGAGCAGTGGGTCCAAGATAAATTGGCCAATATCCCCTGCTCTGGAGAGAAGGTTGGAGGGAGAAGGCCGGAGAGATTGAGACAGATGATCTCATCCTCAAACGTCTTTCTATGAAGATGTCGGATTCCTCTAGGAGAAAGACCAATCCAAAAAGGCTTTCTATCCTAAGAAGAAAAAATATTATCCTTCTTATCCACCTGCAGTGTCTTATTAACTTCAGCAGCAACAGCATGGACAACAGGGTCATCGTCAAGCTAAGAAGCCTAAGACCCGGGCTAGTGGGTCACCAGGAGTCAGCATTGACTCAAAGGCACACATTGCATTGCATAGGACATAAATTACACCTCCTAAGTATATTTTCTAATGACTTAGTTTATGCCTGGATGATTTTAATGCAAAGACAGATGTAGTCAGAAGTTCATGAAAGTGATTGATATATGCTGAATATCATCAGCATTTATCTGAAAATGCAAATTGAGCTCTGAGAAAAGCTTGCATATTGGTGCTATGTAGATGTTAAATAGAAGATATGAGCGTGCCAAATCCTGTGGGATCCCTGTTAGAGGAAACCAGGTAGAGGAAGTATTCGTTGTTCTGACCTGTGCAATGCAGAAGATATATCCAGGAAAAGCATGAAAAATGATTTACCTTGTACAAAACCTTATAAAAAATAATTCATAGAGGATAATAGTATGGTTTCTGTCCCATGATATGGACTGGGCATCAACAAAGACCTGTAGTTGGTCTAACACTAATTTTTCAGTCACTTTTGCTAAAAAGGTCAATGAGACTGGGCAGTAATTCAGAGTCAGTCTTCTCTGAGGATGGTTGTTTCAAAATATGGTGAATAGTCTGCTTTAAAGTAATGGAGAAAATGCTGCTCTGGAGAGATCAATTAGCCAAATTTAAATGACTTCAGCAGATGACATCCTTCATGGATTTAGACAATTTGATAGGACATTCATCCAGTGAACTGAATGTGTTCTTAAGTGACTTAATTGCATTCTGAGTTTGTGCTAGGGATACCTGAAGAAACTGCCTCTTCAATGGATTCTGAAAGGTTATGGAGTGGGAAATAAGAGAAAAGACAGAATTGGGGAGGGTGCAAGGGTCAATAGCCTGGTGTAACTGGATGAGTGCAAAAGAGTTTTTAAAAGTGAAAGCTGTTAGATGATGGTCAGAAAGGAAGAACAGTTTGAGCCATAAAATCTAGCTTCATTTAGTAACAGAAGCCACTTGGAAGATTTATTGATATAAATTAAATATCTAAAGTGAGTTTTAAAAGAAGTAAGGTATAAACAGTATGCGATTTAATGATCCAGTCACCATCATCTACAAGTCTACATTGGAAAGTGTATACTGTATCTGGATGCCATATTGCTGAAAAGACTTTGACAGCTTGGAGCAACAAAAATGATGCAGGGTCTGCATCAAAAGCCATATTGTGATGATGTCCATAGCTGGGGGAATGTAGCCTAGAACACTTAAGCTTTTGCTTTAGTATTGCTTCAGGTACATTTTACACATTTTAGATAGTACATGGAGCTTGGAATTGGGATATCGAGGTCACAATGTACACAGTTCTGGCAGTAATATAGAAAAGGCTCCGTTAAATGTGGAGCCTCTAATAAAGTACCAAACACGGAGATGAAGGAGTGCATATGTATATATGATACAGGGGAGGAGCAGCAGCATTTTACAAATCTACAATCAGAAAAGTCAACTGTGGCAATTTGGTGATTACACATCGAAGTTGTTGAATACCACTTTCAATATGTAAGTGCTGGCACTTTGCAAACCCTACATATATTAATTCTGCCAATTAATTATAGAGGTCACCTTATTTATCTAAGTTAATTTGGCATGAGTAATAAATTAGGGGGGAATTAAGGAGGTTAACTTCTTTAATTCCTTCTGTAAAGGATTGGCCGAAACACACACTTTTTAAAAACCTAGATGTACCCGGGAGCAGGTTAAAATCCCAATGTGGACAGTTTTGCCCGTGCATGGGACAAAGATCTACACATATATTCCCCATTTCATATAAGGAATGCATGTGTAAGCCTAACGTATTCTATATCCTGATTTACACTCCCCCCCCCCCAGGGTACATGTAATTTTAAAAACGTGTGCATTTTGGCCAGCCCTTTATAGGAGTGACTAGGGGAGTTACTTCCCCTCCAGACTGAAATGAGTTCAAGATGGTGTCCTTTTTAGTTAACTAGTAACAGCTACACGTTTACGTTTGCACAGTGGCTCACATGCATGTGTCATTGCTGACATTTACATGTATAAGTTGCCAGATTTCCTCTGTTGATATTTCCCAGGTGTAAATTTGAAAAATGATACCTCCTGCTGCATGGATGTTAAAGAGCAGGCCCAGCACATATCCATGAGGTACTCCACTAGTCACCTTTCTCCATTGAGAAAATTTTCCATTTAGCCCTATTCTTTGTTTTCTGTCTTTCAACCAGTTTCAAATCCACAATACTGCACTGCCTCCTTTCCCAAGAGGCAGCAAAGGGGATAGAAGGGGGCGAATCACACCAGCTGAAACACAGCTAATCCTGCCACAAGTAATGAGCATCTGATTTTATTTTAGGAAAGTTGCTTTCTGACCTTCATTTGTATGGGTAATTTCTTTTCTTCTTTTTTTAATTTTTATGTGGGGAAAATTAGATCTTAGTGACCAGTAAAGAGAAGGGACGAAGGAGAGGGATGTCAGGAACGGGGGAGTAGGTAGGATCTCAGAGATGGATGAGGTGACTAGGGTCGGAGGAAGGATGGGAAGGGAAGGAAGAAGAATTTTCTGTCTTTCTTCCTTCCCATCTGGCACAGATTGTCCTCCCATACACATACCCCAGTGCTGATCCCCATCTCATACATCCATCCACATCTATCTCCATTCCCTCTCTCACCTTTATCTTCCTTGCTTCATTTACGATTCTTTATTTATTTATTTTTATTTTATTTGCAACATTTTTCTATACCGCCCCTTCCAGAGAGTAGGGGCAGTTTACATTTGAACAAAATGAATGAATCAAAACATCTACATGAGCATGTGATTGAGTTATAACAATGGTTAACTATTTACATCAATCTATGTACATTCCTATTACTGTACAATCAGGAAGTTGTTTCTTCTTTACAACCGGATAGACCGTGGAGATAGTTTGAGGTGGATTTGCTTTAGTGGGGGTAAGGGGGGCAGCTGATAGGGGATCCTAGACTAAACTATGTGTTGGGGCGGTGACTGTGTTGGGTTTGTTTTTGGGGATATTGGTGCTGAAGTGTTCAGTGAACAGGTATGTTTTTAGCTCGGTTTCAGAAAGTCTGGAGGTTCTTGATTCTTAAGGATTCTGGGAGGGTGTTCCATTGCGTGGGGGCTGCATATGTGTAGCCCCTTCTCTTCTTCTCTGCTGGTTTTGACTCTGTTCCTTGATTCCTCTCTCCTACTCCAGTTTCCCCATTATCCACGCTTATTAATTGGCAAGAGGAAATGGAAAGCAGTGGTGTGTCAGGCCCCCATCTCCTGCCTTTGGGGATTCAATTTGAGCTTCTTCCTGCTCACTAGTCAGATGATGCACATACATGCATTTGGGCTGCAAAAACCCAAGGGAGTTGTAGAGTATAGGGGGTGAAGTACTTCAGTCCATGAAAGAAGAGTGAGACCTGGGGGTGATTGTTTCTGTTGATCGTAAGATGACTAAACAGCTAGAAAAGGACACAGTGAAAGCCGGAAGGATGCTTGAGGGTATAGGGAGAGGAATAGCCAGCAAAAAAAAAGGAGGTAATGGTGCCTCTGTAAAAGTTTTTTGGAGTATTGTGTGCAGTTCTATTGGCCACAACTTCAAAAGGATATAAATAGCATAGAGTCGGTGCAGAGGGTAGCTACCAAAGCGTCAGTGGGCTTCATCATAAGGCATATGGGGACAGACATAAAGATCTCAATATGTATACTTTGGAAGAAAGGTGGGAGAGGGGAGATATGATAGAGACGTTTAAATACCTCCATGGCATATATTCATAGTAGGAGAGTCTCTTTCAATTGAAAGAAAACTCTACAAAAAGGGGATCATAGGATGAAGATGAAAAGGAATAGATACAGGAGTAATTTGCTGAAATATTTCTTTACAGAAAGAGTGGTAGATGCATGGAATAGTCTCCCTGTAGAGGTAGTAGAGAGAAGGACTGTATCTGAATTCAAGAAAGCACAGAACAAATTCAGAAGATCTCTAAAGGAAAAGAAATGGACTGTAAAACTTAGTAGTTGGTATGGAAGGGCAGAATGGGAGAAGGCAGGGGAGTAAAAATACAATGCATTAAATTAAAGAAGCAGTACATCTTGTATAACAACGTCTATGCCATCACTTTTACCTGACCCTTTCTGGTTGAAAATTAAGGCAATTTGCTATTTTTATGACGCTGCTAAGTGTGTAAGAGATTCTTGTGCAGATTTATCACATTTTTCTGCCTCCAGATTTTTTCCATTAAAAATACTAAAGCATTTATCTTTATAGATTGGCAGCCAAATATTAATAAAATCCATTCCTCTTTCTGATTCATGCCAGCAAGAATGTAAACAAGTTTCAGCCAGGAATTAAAGAAGTGCTGTGGAAATGTTCAGAGACTTCAATGAGATTATAAAATCATAGCAACTCCGCTCAATAGCTGTCTGTAGTGCTTCTAGGGTTAGAGCCGAGCAAAGAAAGCCCAGCACAGTTGTGTTTTAATTATAGCATACAAAAAAATCCTTCAGAACATCATGCTCATGCTGAGGTATTCCATTTCTTTGCAGCTGAAAAGAATATAAGGACATAGTATGAGGATATAACGACTGTAATATCATGCTGCTTAAGTTATAGTGGCAGACATGGTTATCATCAGAGCACGTAGTCTTCTGTAATGCCACAAAATGTGGCCCTTGGTATGGAACAGAGTAGATTCACCATGGAAATGAGACCATGAATGTGTACAAGGGGTAGCAACTCAATTCATTACCCGTGCATAGAAACTTGATGGCAGAGACAAAGACAATCTGGCCTATCCAGTCTGCCATCTCCATCCCCATTTTACTAAACTTGATATATATTTTTAAATCTTGGATGTAGGCTTTTGTGGGACTGTTCTCTGCCATGTCAGTTATTTCATATCCTACCCTTTGAGGATCGCTTGTCCTCAGATGTCCACCTTCTCAGGCATGAAACTAAATTCACATAAGATGGATGCTGTTATCTTTTCTAGATGCATCATTCTTTCTTTGTCAGTTACACCATCGATTGGAGGCATCCGGATTCTCTGAAAAACTCAGAAATGGTTTGGGAGTGACTTGAGATAGCCCTCTGGACCTGTATTTACATATCAGTAACTTAGCAAAACTTACCTGAAAATATGTGCAGCTCACTCTATATTGGATAAAAGATATTTGTGCATCCTTATCCACACTCTCATAATTATCCATCTACACTATTGTAACTCGCTGAATCAGGGCCTTAAATCCTACCAAATTAGAAGACTACAGATTATTCAAAACACCTTAATTAAATTTCTCACAGGAGCTACTAAATCACAGTGGAGATTGTTTCATGCTGTCGGTGTAAAATAACTAAGTCCAGTGGTGCATTTTGTTTGGACCTCATATTGAAATAAGCAACTTCAGGGAATTTTTTGATGGTTTGAAAAAATACTATTTATATATCTTTTATTTTGTTCTTGATAACATAGGTCTAAAAAGATTAAGAAACCTGCGCCTGCAGTCATGGAGGAAAGGCCTCGGTCCAAACCCAAGTCCAAGTTATCTCTGTTCGAAGAAGAAATAGATCCTGATGAAGAGCTGTTTGATATGGCCAAAGAACCATCCAAGAACATGAAGAATATATCCTCGTCAAAAGATGGTAAAAATATGTAACCCTGGCATATTACCTTGTCTTTACGTATACAAGTTTCCCACAGACCTTTGATTAGTGCCTTGCAATATCACATTATGCCAGGTCCACTTCCCCTCCAGCATGATATTCTTAAAACTTTATCCAATCAGGAACATACCAATTACAGAATTAAGATCATATCTTGCTGGACAGGAATAGCCGCCTCAATAGCATTGTGCTTACAATTTTGGAGTGTTCCCCAAAACCTTGTTAATCTGATTAAAAGTTGCCTTCTTGTGGCCTTTGCTCCTTATAAAACTCACCATCCCACCCAATCAGTCCACCTAAATTACTCTCAAAAATCAATATACAGATTTTTTAATAAATATCATAAAACATAACAAAAATATAGATCCTTATCTCCAGGAACAAGCAGGAATGAGTCTTCACATTTGGGTACGTCGGTACCGACGGAGCCTGTGCGGGAACGCTCCCCAGTGTCCAATCAGAAAGCTTTTGGGAGCATCCCACAGCGCCTGCGTGCTGCCTTCCCACCTTTCCAACTGTCTCTCCTCAGTTGTTCTTTTTCCACGGAGCCAGCAGGTCGTGTTCCTGTCACCGCAGAAGAATTTCCTTATTTTTTTCTTTATTTCTTTTCTGTATGCGTCTGCCTTCCTCGACGCTATACCGGTACTGCCGGTTCTTATTTCTTTCTTTGAAAAAACCCCCCCAAAAAAACCCTTCTATTTTTCCTTCAGGTGTACTTCAGTTTTGGGCCTTAGGCCCAAAACCTTTTTCCTTAAATATGGAAAAACCTGCCTCAGGTTTTAAGAAGTGCACAAAATGTGGCGGTACTATATCCATCACCGACACCCATGACTGGTGTCTCAAATGTTTAGGCCCTGACCATTCCATTAAAGATTGTGTGTCCTGTTCCATGATGTCTAAGAGAGGTCGACAGAACCGAGCTGTCAAGCTCAGTACCCTGTTTCCCTCTGATGCGGCTTCGGTGGCATCGACGTCTTCCAGGGCTGCTTCTTCCTCACATGGATCTCAGGTAACTAAACATAAATCCAGCCGGTTCTCAAAGGGCAAATCTCCTTCTAAGCATCGAGATGCCTCTGGCCTTGCCCTCGAGGATTCTGCACCGGCAAAATTACCCCGGCGGGAGGCTTCGGCTTCTAAAGCATCATCATCGGGGTTCCAGGACGATCTAGATGGCGTGGCCTCAACAGATCTCCTGGTGCCATGCTCTGGGGTACCGGTGGCCTCCACCGGTACCGACTTCCAGGCATTGGCAGCGTCGATGGATCAGAGGATTCTGTCCATGGAACGCAGTCTGGTGGCTTTCCTTGTGGCATCGGCATCGGTGTCAGCCATGCCGGTACCCTGCCCTCTGCAGCCTTCCGGTACCGATACCCCGGTACCGATGATTCCCGATACCGACCTCGGTCGGTATGGATATCGGGCTTTGCAAGAGCATCCCGACAGACGATACTTCGATTCCTCTGATGACTCTGAGGATTCTGAAGGGTCTGTCGATGCAGCGATGCTTCTTCCACAGGAGGAGTCCTCTCCTAAATGAAGGATGTCTCCTCCAGAAGACGTCTTTTCAGGACTTTATCAGAGAGGTGGCTCGGGGTCTCTCTATTACAGTAGCCCCAGAGTTAGAACCTAGAGCTAAGGAGTTAGATATTCTACAATATCCTAAAACTCCTAAAGAGGCAGCTACCTTGCCTATTCATGAGATTCTATATGATCTCATGTTAAGGATGTGGGAAGCACCTCTAACCACCTCTCCTCATTCTCGCAGGTTGGACACCATGTATCGTGTCCCTCCTTGTCCTGGTTTTCATAAAACCCAGCTTCCTCACCACTCTATTGTGGTTGAGTCTGCAATGAAAAAGATTAGAAGTGCCAAGAGACATGCCTCTAATCCTCCGGGACGTGAATGTAGAACCCTGGATGCTTTTGGTAGAAGAGTCTTCCAAGCTTCCATGCTTGCTGCGAGAATTAATTCTTATAGTCTCTACATGGGCATGTTCTTAAAAGAAGTCACTGACCATTTGCAAACTTTAAGTCCTTTTATGTCTGACAATAAAAGGCAAGAATTTCTCTCTGGGCTCAAACATACCCAGGATATCTCCAAATTCTCCAACCGTGCAGCTTTCGATTCCTTTGAATGCGTAAGCAGAGCCTCAGCTATAGCTATAGGAGCACGTAGGATTGCTTGGCTTCAAGCATCTGATTTGGAGACCTGAGTCCAAGATGAATTGGGAAATATCCCTTGTACAGGGGAAAATCTGTTTGGTAAGGATTGGCAAGCAAAAGCCAATCAGATGGATGCTGAAAATTCTGCTTTGGATAGACTATCCAAATCTTCAGCTGCTCCTGCTAAGAAAAGGTTGTTCAAGAAAACACCTTTTTAAAAAAAGGGAAGATCCTATCCTGCTTATAGTCCGAGAGCATCTTCTGCAACTCAGTTCCCTTCCAAACGTCAGCAATCCTCCAAACAGACCAAGGCAAAGGCTGCGAGGCCTGCTCCAGCCCAGCAGTCTCAGCCCCCTCAGGGCCTTTGACATTCTGCTTGAGAACTTAGCCTTCCTGGCTCTAGAAGGACCAGAGCCCTCCACCATTCCAGGAAGGCTATGTCACTTTGCTCCCAGATGGGGGCAAATCACAGCAGAGCAGTGGACACTCTCCATCATAAGAGAGGGGTACAAACTTCTTTTTTCCAGCTTGCCCCCTCTCACAAGAGTGCACCAGTTCAATTCTCCAACCTCCCTCCTCAGCCTATTAGAGCAGGAGGTTGCCACTCTTCTAGCCCAAGGGGCAGTAGATGAAGTGCCCTCTCATCAACAGGGCACAGGGTTCTACTCCCCCTATTTTCTTATCCCAAAGAAAACGGGGCTTCAGACCCATTTTAGATCTCGGAGAATTGAACAGATTGCTAGTCAAAGAAAAATTCAAGATGGTTTCTCTAGAAACTCTGCTGCCATACCTTCAGAGTCAGGATTGGCTTTGTTCTCTAGATCTCAAGGATGCGTACACTCATGTTCTCATCCATCCAACTCACAGAAGGTTCCTTCGGTTCCTTTTCCAGGAGAAGCACTATCAATACAGAGTGCTCCCCTTTGGCCTGGCCTCAGCACCAAGGGTGTTCACGAAATGCATGGCAGTGGTTGCTGCTTTTCTGCGCACCCTGGGAATATTTATCTTCCCCTACCTGGACGACTGGCTCATTCGAGCTCCCACTCAATCAGAGGCCAGGACTGCTCTAACCTGCACAATGCATATCCTTCAATACTTAGGGCTGGTAATAAACATCCCAAAATCCAATTTGATCCCTACTCAGTCCCTGGAGTTCATAGGGGCACTGCTGGATACCACAAAGGCAAGGGCCTTTCTTCCCCAGGCCCGTTGCCTTCGCTTGATGCAGTTAGCTTCTCAAGCAGAGTTGAAACCCCTACTCACTGCTCGAGAGATATTACAGTTGCTAGGCCACATGGCTTCCACCGTTCATGTGGTACCATATGCTCGCCTTCACATGAGAGCAGCTCAGTGGACTTTATCCACCCAATGGACCCAGGCATTAGGCTGCCTGTCAGACAAAATAGCAAACACAGGTCGCCTCATTTTGTCCCTCCAGTGGTGGAAGTCCCCTCAGAACCTGTTGCTGGGGTGTTCTTTTCAACAGCCTCTACCCCAAGCAACTCTTACAACAGATGCTTCTCCAATGGGCTGGGGAGCTCATCTTCAGGACCTCTCCACCCAGGGCATCTGGTCCCCACAGGAGACTTGTCTCCACATCAATCTCTTGGAACTCAGAGTGATCTTCCTTGCTCTACGAGTTTTCCACACCCTGCTCAGCCACAAGACAGTCCTTGTCCACAAGGACAATCAGGTGGCCATGTTCTACATAAACAAGCAGGGAGGAACTGGCTCTCTGTCGCTTTGCAACAAAGCTCTGCGACTGTGGGCCCTTGCCAGAGAGCATCACATCCATCTTCTGGCAGTCTATCTTCCAGGGGTTCAAAACTCTTGGGCAGACAGTCTCAGTCGAGTGCTGCTTCCACACGAGTGTCCCCTACATATGGACCAGGTGTCCAAAATTTTTCAAATTTGGGGAACCCCGGACATAGACCTCTTTGCAAGTCCGTGGAATGCCAAACTTCCCCGGTTCTGTTCCAGAACTCCGGCTCAGGGGGCTCAGGCAAGGGATACTTTCCTCCTTCACTGGGGTCAAGACTTCCTGTATGCCTTTCCACCCATTCCCCTAATTCCCAAAACCCTGTTCAAGCTTCAGAGAGACAGAGGCCACATGATTCTCATAGCTCCACATTGGCACGGCAAGTGTGGTACCCTCTGCTTCTACATCTCTCTCAAGCTCCCTCCCTAGAGTTAGGGTCTGCTCCAGACCTCCTCTCTCAGGAGGATGGAAAGTTGTGGCATCCCAATCCCCAGTCTCTGCATCTCAGGGCTTGGTTGCTGAAGGCCTAGATCTCCAGGATCTTCCTCTATCTCCAGGAACAAGCAGGAATGAGTCTTCACATATGGGTACATCGGTACCGACGGAACCTGCGTGGGAACGCTCCCCAGCTTCCCAAAAAGGAAAGCTTTTGGGAGCATCCCACAGCGCCTGCGCGCTGCCTTCCCACCTTTCCTAACCAACTCTCCTCAGTTCTTCTTTGCCACGGAGCCAGCAGTTCGAGCCCTGTCACCGCTGAAGAAGTTCTTTATTTTATTTTATTTCTTTGGTCGCGTGTCTGCCTTCCCCGACTCCGGACCAGTACCGCCGGTCTTTTCTTTCTTTCTTTAAAAAAAAAAATATATATATCGATATTTTTCCTCACTTGGTGTATTTTTCTTCTTAGGCCTTAGGACCCACAAGAAAATTTCCCTCATGGAAAAACCAACCTCCGGGTTCAAAAAATGCACTAAGTGTAGCGGTACTATTTCTGTTACAGATACCCATGAATGGTGTCTTAAATGTTTGGGTCCTGAACACTCCATTCCAGATTGTCCGTCCTGCTCTCTAATGTCTAAACGGGGGTTACAGAACCGAGCAGCTAAGCTCCATGTGCTGTTTCCCGCTGATGCACCGGCGGTAGCATCGACATCTTCCAGGTCTTCTTCTCCTGAAGGATCTCAGGTAACCAAACATAAACCTAGCAGGTCCTCGAAGGGTAGATCTCCCTCTAAGCATCGAGATGCCTCCGGGCTTGCCCTCGAGGATCCTGCACCAGCCAAACAACCCCGGCGGGAAGCTCCGGCTTCCAAAGCTCCTCCTATGGGATTATACGTTGACATCGATGGCACGGCCTCGACCGATCACCTGTTAGATTGCTCTGGGGTACCGGCACTTTCTCCCGGTACCGACATCCAGGCTTTCATGGCGTCAATGGATCAGAATGTTCTGTCCATGCAGCAGGCTATCAAGTCATTTATTCAAGCTGCGACGCCGAAGATACCGCAACGAGCTCCGTTGTCGGTATCGGCTCCGGTACCGGCACCAGCGCCGATGCCGGTACCAACTGCATCGACATCGACTGCGGCGGTTCCTTGTCCAGGGCTATTTCTCGGTACCGATCCGGTACCGGGGACGCCCGATGTCGATACCGCTCGATACGCGTATCGAGCATTGGAAGAGCACCCTGACAGACGATACTTCGATTCCTCTGATGATTCTGATTCATCAGATGAGTCTCCTGAAGTATCCATAGCCCTTCCTGAAGAGCCTTCTTCTCCAAAAAGAAGAATGTCTCCTCCAGAGGACTTGTCCTTTCAAGACTTCATAAGAGAAGTAGCTAAAGGACTTTATATTTCAGTAACCTCTGAATCAGAGCCTAGAGCAAAAAAATTAGATATTTTAGGGTACTCTAAGGCTCCTAGAGAGGCTGTCACCTTACCAATTCATGAGATTCTTCATGAACACATGATTGATTTATGGGAGACTCCTCTCACTCTTTCTCCTCATTCTCGCAGATTGGACACTATGTATCGTGTCCCTCCTTGTCCTGGATTTCAGAAAACTCAGCTTCCTCACCATTCCATTGTGGTGCAGTCAGCTATGAAGAGAGTAAAGAGTACAAAGAGACACTCTTCTGCTCCTCCAGGAAGAGAATGCAGGACCTTGGATGCTTTTGGTAGGAAAATCTTCCAAGCCAGTATGCTTATTGCCAGAATCAGCTCATATAGCCTTTACATGGGTATGTTTCTAAAGGAGGTTGCACAAAAGCTGCACAACTTCCTCCCTTTTCTTCCAGAGGATAAAAGGGACAAATTTCTCCTTTGGCTTCAGCATACTCAAGACATTTCAAAGTTTTCCAACAGAGCAGCTTTTGACTCCTTTGAAGGTGCCAGCAGAGCATCTGGCATTGCCATAGCTGCTCGCAGAATTGCTTGGCTCCAGGCTTCTGATTTAGAACCCTGGGTTCAGGATGGCTTAGGAAATCTGCCCTGTACAGGTGAAAATCTATTTGGCAAAGAGTGGCAAATAAAAGCCACTCAAATGGATGCAGAGAACTCTGCTCTGGATAGACTTTCAAAGTCAACCTCCATTCCTGCCAAGAAAAAGATTTTTAAGAAGTCTTTTTACAAAAAGGGCAGATTTCCTCCTACTTCTGGCCAACAATCTTCCACAGGTCGCTTTGCCACTAAGCATCAGCAACCTAAGCAGGCCAGGCCTAAGTCTACAGTGGCTGCTGCAACTCAGCAGTCTCAACCCACTCAGGGTTTTTGACTTGATGCTAGAGAACTTAGCCTTTCTGGCTCTAAAACAGCCAGAACCTCTCACCATTCCAGGAAGGTTAGCTCATTTTGCTCCCAGATGGGAGCAAATAACATCAGAGCAGTGGACCCTCTCCATCATAAGAGAGGGCTACAAGCTTCATTTCTCAGACCTTCCTCCCCACACCATGGTGAGACACTTCAATTCTCCCACATCTCTTCTCGACCTTCTGGGTCAGGAAGTGACTACCCTTCTTGCCCAAGGGGCAATAGAAGAAGTTCCTCTTCTTCAACAGGGGTCAGGGTTCTACTCCCCCTATTTTCTCATTCCAAAGAAGACAGGGGGATACAGACCCATCTTAGATCTCAGAGAATTGAACAAATTTCTATGCAAGGAGAAGTTCAAGATGCTTTCTCTAGGCACTCTCCTTCCATACCTTCAAAGTCAGGATTGGCTTTGTTCTCTAGATCTCAAGGATGCGTACACACATGTCCTCATCCATCCATCTCACAGAAGATTCCTACGTTTTCTTTTCCAGAAAAAACATTACCAATACAGAGTGCTTCCTTTTGGTCTGGCCTCTGCTCCGAGAGTGTTCACCAAATGCATGGCAATAGTTGCTGCATTTCTACGCACTCTGGGAATATTTGTCTTCCCATACCTGGACGACTGGCTCATCCGAGCTCCATCTCAGTCAGAGGCCCAGATTTCTCTGCACAAGGCGCACAAGGCGCATTCTGCAGTATCTGGGACTTGTGGTAAATCTCCCAAAGTCCCAGCTTACCCCTACTCAGTCCCTGGAATTCATAGGGGCCTGGTTGGATACTACCACTACAAGGGCCTACCTTCCTCAGACCCGTTGCCAACGTCTAGTGCAGTTAGCCTCCCAGATTCAGTCAAAGAACCACTTAACTGCCAGGGAGATGCTACAACTGCTAGGCCACATGGCTTCCACAGTACATGTGGTACCCTATGCTCGCCTACACATGAGAGCAGCTCAATGGACTTTGTCCACCCAGTGGACTCAAGCTTCAGGAGCTCTCTCAGACCAAATAGCAACCTCCAAACGTCTCTTTTGGTCTCTCCAATGGTGGATGTCCACTCAAAATCTGTTGCTGGGGTCCCCCTTCCAACAGTTGTTACCCCAAGCAACCCTCACAACAGATGCCTCCCAAACAGGTTGGGGAGCTCATCTACAAGACCTCTCCACCCAAGGCACTTGGTCCCCACAGGAGACCTCTCTTCATATCAACCACTTGAACTTCAGGCAGTATTTCTAGCTCTCAAGGTCTTTCATACCCTCCTCAGCTACAAGACAGTCCTCATTCATATGGACAATCAAGTAGCCATGTTTTACATAAACAAGCAAGGAGGAACTGGCTCTCTGTCGCTTTGCAACAAAGCTCTAAGATTATGGGCCTTCGCCAGAGAGCATCAAATCCATCTCCTGGCAGTATACCTCCCAGGAGTCCAAAACTCTTGGGCAGACAGACTCAGTCGAGTTCTGCTTCCACACGAATGGTCCCTGCACATGGATCAGGTACTCAGAATCTTCCAAGAATGGGGGACCCCGGACATAGACCTCTTTGCAAGTCCGTGGAATGCCAAACTTCCCTGGTTCTGTTCCAGAATTCCGTGTCAGGGAGTTCAGGCCAAGGATACCTTCCTCCTTCATTGGGGTCAAGACTTCCTGTATGTCTTTCCACCCATTCCCTTGATTCCCAAGACTCTATTCAAACTCCAGAGGGATCAAGGATCTATGATCCTCATAGCTCCACGCTGGCCACGCCAAGTGTGGTACCCTCTACTTCTGCATCTCTCCCAAGCCCCCTCCCTGGACTTGGGGGCTGCTCCAGGCCTCCTGTCCCAGGAGGAAGGGACTTTGTGGCACCCAAACCCCAAGTCCCTCACCTCAGAGCTTGGTTGCTGAAGGCCTAGACCTTCAAGACTACAATCTTTCTCAGCAAGTGAAGGATATCCTCCATGCTTCCAGAAAACCTTCCACTAGGCGTTCCTATGCTTTTAAGTGGAAAAGATTTTACATTTGTTGTGCTGAAGAGGGTCTTGACCCTCTAGCACTACCTTTAACTTCTCTGTTAGATTATCTCCTGCATCTTTCCAATGCAGGACTTAAGACAAATTCAGTAAGAGTCCATTTAAGTGCTATTGCAGCATCCCTTAAGCCCATCAATGGACAACCTATCTCCTCTCATCCTCTCATTGCAAGATTCATGAGAGGCCTAACTTTAACTAAACCTCCCATTAGGCCTCCTCCGGTGGCATGGGACTTAAATTTGGTTCTTGGTCAGCTTATGAAGCCACCTTTTGAACCCTTAGCCACTACCTCCTTGAAATTCCTTTCCTGGAAGGTTATTTTCCTCATTGCAGTCACTTCTGCTCGCCGCATCAGTGAACTGCAGGCCTTAGTGGCTAATCCACCTTATACAAGGTTCCATCATGATAAGGTAGTCCTTAGGACAAATCCACACTTTATGCCTAAAGTGGTCTCACCTTTTCATCTTAATCAAGAGGTATATTTACCTGTCTTTTTTCCAGCTCCTCATGCATCCAGTGCAGAGAGGAGTCTTCATACTCTAGATTGTAAAAGAGCTCTTGCTTTTTACTTACAAAGGACACAGCAACATAGAAAGTCTTCCCAGCTTTTTGTTGCTTTTGATCCTTCTCATTTGGGACTTCCAGTCTCTAAGAGAACACTGTCCAATTGGATTGCTCAGTGTATTTCTTTCGCCTACCAGAGTAAGAACCTTTCTCTGGAGAGCCATGTCACAGCTCATAATGTGAGGGCCATGGCCACCTCTGTGGCTCATCTAAATTCTGTGTCCATCGACCAGATCTGTCGAGCAGCCACCTGGGCCTCGGTTCATACCTTCACGGCCCATTACTGCTTGGACAAGGACTCCCGCCGGGATGCCTTGTTTGGTCAGGCTGTCCTCAGACACCTGTTCCATTCTTGATCAACTCCTGCCCTCCTTCCCAGAATGGATGCCTGAGATCCATAGGAGGACGCAGACCCCTGTCAGGGTCTCATATCCTTGGGGATCTCCCAGGCATCTCAGCTAGGGAGTCCCCATATGTGAAGACTCATTCCTGCTTGTTCCTGGAGATAGCACAGTTACTTACCTGTAACAGGTGATCTCTGGGAACAGCAGGAATAAGTCTTCACAACCCTCCCACCTCCTCTAGGCGTTGTATCTCTTTTCTATCTTTCCTCTCTCTCTCTCTATTGTCTCAGCTTTAAACTCGAACTGAGGAGAGTGGTTAGGAAAGGCGGGAAGGCAGCGCGCAGGCGCTGTGGGATGCTCCCAAAAGCTTTCCTTTTTGGGAAGCTGGGGAGCGTTCCCGCGCAGGCTCCGTTGGTACCGACGTACCCATATGTGAAGACTTATTCCTGCTGTTCCCAGAGATCACCTGTTACAGGTAAGTAACTGTGCTTTCTCAGCAAGTGAAAGATGTTCTTCAAGCTTCCAGAAAACCTTCCACTAGACGTTCTTTCACCTTCAAGTGGAAAAGGTTTACCATCTGGTGTTCTGAAAAGGGTCTTAACCCCCGTGCCATACCTCTGGAATCGTTGCTGGAGTATCTCCTGCATCTGTCTAATGCAGGCCTTAAGACAAATTCAGTAAGAGTCCATCTGAGTGCTATTGCAGCTTCACTCAAGCCTCTAAATGGACAACCTGTTTCCTCTCATCCCCTTGTAGCAAGGTTCATGAGAGGCCTCCTTTTAACAAAGCCTCCCATTAGACCACCACCGGTGGCATGGAACTTAAATTTGGTTCTTGATCAGCTTATGAAGCCGCCTTTTGAACCTTTAGCTACTACCTCCTTGAAATACCTTTCTTGGAAGGTTATCTTTCTCATTGCAATCACATCAGCACGCCGCATCAGTGAATTGAAAGCACTAGTAGCCAATCCACCTTATACAAGATTCCATCATGACAAGGTGGTCCTTAGGACTAATCCACATTTTATGCCTAAGGTGGTCTCGCTTTTTCACCTCAACCAAGAGGTCTACCTACCTGTCTTTTTTCCAGGGCCTCATGCATCACCTGCAGAGAGGAGTCTTCATACCCTGGACTGTAAAAGAGCTCTGGCTTTTTACTTACAGAGGACACAGCAACATAGAAAGTCTTCCCAACTCTTTGTTGCTTTTGATCCTTCTCATTTGGGACAACCAGTCTCCAAGAGAACTCTTTCCAACTGGATTGCCCAATGTATTTCTTTCGCATATCAGAGCAAGAACATTTCTCTGGAGGGCCATGTCACAGCTCACAATGTGAGAGCCATGGCAGCCTCAATGGCTCATCTGAACTCTGTGTCTATGGACGACATCTGTCGAGCAGCCACTTGGGCCTCGGTTCATACCTTCACAGCCCATTACTGCTTAGACAAGGACTCCCGCCGGGATACCTGGTTTGGTCAGGCTGTTCTCAAACACCTGTTCCATACTTAATCAACTCCTACCCACCATCCCTCAGGGGATGCCAGAGATCCAGGTGGGGAAGTGCAGCCCTGTCCCAGGGTCACACAACCTCTGGGCGCTCTCCCTGGCATCAAAAGCTAGGGAGTCCCCATATGTGAAGACTCATTCCTGCTTCTTCCTGGAGATAGCACAGTTACTTACCTGTAACAGGTGATCTCTGGGAACAGCAGGAATAAGTCTTCACAACCCACCCACCTCCCCTAGGAGTTGTCTCTCTCTATCTCTCTTCCTTTCCCTCTCTCTCCCTCTTTGTCTCAGCTATAAAACTCAACTGAGGAGAGACAGTTGGAAAGGCGGGAAGGCAGCACGCAGGCGCTGTGGGATGCTCCCAAAAGCTTTCTGATTGGACGCTGGGGAGCGTTCCCGCGCAGGCTCCGTCGGTATCGACGTACCCATATGTGAAGACTTATTCCTGCTGTTCCCAGAGATCACCTGTTACAGGTAAGTAACTCTGCTATCTGATCCTTTCCACCTGTTGCTGTCCTCAGTGGAAGTGTGATGAAATAAAAATATACCTAATCTCCAGTAACAAGCAGGAATGTAGTCTTCACATATGGGTATCGTCGGTACCGATGGAGCCTGCGCAGGAACGCTCCCCAGCGTCCAATAAGAAAGCTTTTGGGAGCATCCCACAGTGCCTGCGTGCTGCCTTCCCGCCTTTCCCAACTGTCCCTCTCCAGTTCTTCATTTTCTGCGGAGCCGACAGGTCGCACATCCTGTCACCGCAGAAAATTTCCCTTCTTATTCTTCTTTTTTGTGGTCGTGTCTGCCTTCCCTCGATGCTATACTGGTACTGCCGGTGGTTATTTTCTTTTTTTCTGAAGGAAAAAAAAAAGTTGTTTCTGGAGTCTTTCTCCAGTAATTTTCTTCTCGGGTGCCACGCGCCATTTTGGGCTCTAGGCCCAATTTTTTCCCTCAAAATGGAAAAACCCACTTCGGGTTTTAAAAAATGTTCTAAGTGTGGCGGTACCATCTCCGTCACCGACACCCATGAGTGGTGCCTCAAATGTTTAGGTCCTGACCACTCTATTTCAGAGTGTGTTGCCTGTGGGATGAGGTCAAAAAGGGGCCGGCAAAACCCAGCTGCTAAACTTAGCACCCTTTTTCACGCCGATACAGCCTCCGTGGCATCGACATCTTCCAGGGCTTCATCTTCCTCCCATGATCTCAGGTAACTAAACATAAATCTAGCTGGTCCTCAAAGGGTAGATCTCCTTCTAAACATCGAGATGCCTCTGGCGTTGCCTTTGAAGGACTTTCACCGGCAAAATTGCCCCGGCGGGAGGTTTCGGCTTCCAAAGCACTAATGGGACTCCAGGATGTTCTCGAGGCTTCAATCTCGGCAGAACTACTGGTGCCATGCTCTGGGGTTCCGGCCGCTTCATCCAGCACCGATACCCAAGCATCGTCAGCGTCGATAGAACAGAGGTTCTTGGCTATTGAACGCAGTCTGGCGGCTCTTCTCACAGCCTCAATGCCCCTGAAACCGCTTCAGACAATTCAACCGGTACTGGCACCGACTGCATTGACATCGGCAGTTATTCTACCGGGATTGAGTCATGCGTCTATATCCGGCATCGACAAGTCTGTACCGGACACTCCGATGCCGACTTCGATCGGTACCGGTACCGTGCCTTGCACGATCACCCGGATCGGAGATACTTCAAATACTCAGATGAGTCTGAAGAATCTGAAAGCTCTGCCGATACCAGAGTACTTCTTTCTGAGGATTCCTCTTCTCAGCGTAGGATGTCTCTACCAGAGGATATGTCCTTTCAGGATTTTATCCGAGATGTGGCCTGAGATCTTTCCATCACAGTGGCTCCTGAAAAAGAGCCTAGAGCAAAGGAATTAGAAATCCTACAATACCCTAAAGCTCCCAAGGAGGCAGCTACCTTACCTATTCATGAGATCTTGCATGATCTTATGTTAAGGATGTGGGAAACACCTCTGACCACATCTCCTCATTCTCAAAGACTCGACACCATGTATCGAGTTCCTCCTTGTCCTAGGTTTCAGAAGACTCAATTACCACACCATTCCACGGTGGTGGAATCAGCCATGAGACGGATAAAGAGTGCAGAAAGGCATGAATCTAATCCTCCAGGACGTGAGTGTAGGACTCTTGACACCTTTGGACGTCGATCCTTCCAGGCTTCCATGCTTTCTGCAAGGATCAGTTCCTATATCTTGTATATGGGAATGTTCCTTAAGGAGGTCACAGGAGACTTAGAGCTTATGAGCCCTCTCCTTCCTGATGATAAAAGGCAAGATTATCTTGCTCTTGTTAAACATGCTCAGGATGTTTCCAAGTTTGTGAATCGTGCAGCCTTTGACTGCTTTGACTGCATAAGCAGAACCTCGGCTATTGCCATAGGTGCACGTAGAATTGCCTGGCTCCAGGCATCTGACTTGGAAATCTGGGTACAGGACAAACTGGGGAATATACCTTGCAGAGGAGAGAATCTCTTTGGCAAGAATTGGCAAGAAAAAGCTAATGAGATAGATGCTGACAATATCACTTTGTATAGAGTGTCTAAATCTACAGCTGATCCTGCGAGGAAAAGATCCTCTAAGAAACCATTCTTCAGCAAGAAGAAAAAGTTTTATCTCTCCTATACCCAGCAGGGACATCGTTTAGGTCAGTCTGCCCAAAAGGGACAGCAGCAACAACCTAGGCAACAAAGGAAACCAAAAGCAGCTAAGCCTCAACCGGTTCAACAGACTCAGCCTCCATAGGGGCTTTGACTCCTGTCTAGAAAACTTTGCCTTCCTGGCCCTGAATGGCCCAGAACCCTCCACCATCCCAAGAAGGTTATGTCATTTTGCCCCCAGATGGGGTCAGATAACAGCAGAAAATTGGACTCTGTCTATTGTAAGAGAGGGGTACAAACTTCATTTCCTCAGCATGCCCCCTCCTACAATGGTAAGACAGTTCAATTCTCAGAACTCTCTCAACGACCGGTTAGGTCAAGAAGTCACTATGCTCCTTGCTCAAGGGGCAATAGAAGAGGTAGCCATTCCCCAACACGGTAGAGGGTTTTACTTCCCCTATTTCCTTATTACAAAGAAAACAGTAGGACCCAGACCCATTCTAGACCTCAGAGAATTGAACAAATTCCTGTTCAGAGAGAAGTTCAACATTATTTCTCTAGGAACTCTGCTGCCATACCTTCAGAGTCAGGATTGGCTTTGTTCTCTAGATCTCAGAGATGTGTACACTCATGTTCTCATCCATCCAACTCACCGAAAGTTCCTTCGCTTTCTGTTTCAAGGGAAGCACTACCAATACAGGGTTCTTCCTTTTGGCCTGGTCTCTGCACCAAGGATGTTCACAAAATGCATGGCTGTGGTAGCAGCATTTCTCCGCACCCTAGGAATATTCGTCATCTCCAGGAACAAGCAGTAATGTAGTCTTCACATATGGGTATCGTCGGTACCAACGGAGCCTGCACGGGAATGCTCCCCAGCGTCCAATTAGAAAGCTTTTGGGAGCATCCCACAGCGCCTGCGTGCTGCCTTCCCCCCTTTCCCAACTGCCTCTCTCCAGTTCTTCGTTTTCCGCGGAACCAGCAGGTGGTTGTTCCTTTCACCGCAGAAAGTTTTTCCTTATTCTCCTTCTTTTTTGTGGTCGCGTCTGCCTTCCTCGATGCTATACCGGTACCGCCGGTTCTCCTTTCTTTCTTTTTAAAATAGATAGTATTTTTTTCCAAACTTTTCTTTTCCAGGTGCACGTGCCATTTTGGGCCTTAGGCCTAAAATTTCCTCCACTATGGAAAAACCCGCTTCGGGTTTCAAAAAGTGCACCAAGTGTGGCGGTACCATCTCCGTCACCGACACCCATGAGTGGTGTCTTAAATATTTAGGTCCTGACCACTCCATCTCCGAGTGTATGGCTTGTGCCATGATGTCCAAGAGGGGTCGACAAAACTGGGTTGCTAATCTCAGCACCTTTTTTCCCTCCGATGCAGCTTCTGTGGCATCGACGTCTTCCAGGGCTTCGTCTTCCTCCCATGGATCTCAGGTAACTAAACATAAGTCTAGCCGGTCCTCAAAGGGTAGATCTCCTTCCAAGCATCGATATGCCTCTGGCATTGCCCTTGAGGGTTCTCTACCGGCAAAATTGCCCCGGCGGGAGGCTTCGGCTTCCAAAGCATTATCGGGGCTCCAGGATGTTCTCAAGGCCTCAACCTCGGCAGAACTACAGGTGTCATGCTCTGGGGTACAGGCTGCTTTCTCCGGTACTGATACCCAGGCATCAGCAGCATAGATAGACCAGAGGTTCCTGGCTATTGAACGCAGTCTGACGGCTCTGCTTGCGGCATCGACACCCTCGGAACCGCGTCAGACAATTGTACCGACTCCGGCACTGGTATCGGTACCGGTACCGACAGCATCGCCATCGACATCGGGGTCTGCTTTGCCGGCATCCAGTCATGCGATGCCTTCCGGTACCGATACACCTGTACCGATTCCCCCTGGTACCGACTTCGGTCGGTATGGGTATCGGGCTCTTCAAGAGCATCCGGACAGAAGGTACTTTGAGTCCTCGGAGGACTCTGAGGATTCTGACAGCTCTGTCGGTACCGGAATACTTCTCCCGGAGGAGCCTTTCTCTCGTAAAAACGCAGGATGTCAACTCCAGAAGATATCTCCTTTCAGTATTTTATCAGGGAGGTGGCTCGAGGTCTTTCCATTACTGTGGCTCCCGAAACAGAGCCCAGAGCAAAGGAGTTGGAGATTCTATAATATCCCAAGGCTCCTAAAGAGGGGGCTACTTTGCCTATCCATGAGATCTTACATGATCTCATGCTAAGAATGTGGGAAACACCTCTTACCACCTCTCCTCACTCTCGTAGACTGGATACCATGTATCGAGTCCCTCCTTGTCCTGGTTTCCAGAAGACTCAGCTTCCTCACCACTCTATTGTAGTGGAATCAGCTATGAGAAGGATCAAGAGTGCAAAGAGACATGCCTCTAATCCTCCAGGACGTGAGTGTAGAACTTTGGATGCCTTTGGACGTTGTACTTTCCAGGCTTCCATGCTTTCTGCCAGGATCAGTTCCTATATTTTATATATGGGAATGTTCCTTAAGGAAGTCACAGGTGATTTAGAGGTTTTGAGCCCTCTTCTTCCTGAGGATAGAAGACAGGATTTCCTCACACTGGTCAAACATGCCCAGGATGTTTCTAAGTTCATCAACCGTGCAGCTTTTGACTGTTTTGGGTGCATAAGCAGAACCTCTGCCATTGACATAGGTGCACGTAGAATTGCCTGGCTCCAGGCATTCGATTTGGAGCTCTGGGTGCAGGCCAAACTGGGCAATATCCCTTGTACAGGTGAGAATCTATTTGGCAAAAATTGGCAAGAAAAAGCCAATGAGTTGGATGCTGATAACTCCACTTTGGATAGGTTATCCAAAACCACAGCTGATCCTGCAAGAAAGAAATCTTTCAAGAAACCATTCTTCTCCAAGAAGAAGAGGTTTTATCCCTCTTATTCCCAGCAGGGACGTTCTGCAGGTCAATCTGCCCGAAAGAGTCAGCAACCACCTAAACAAAGGAAAGCAAAGACTGCTAAGCCTCAACCGTCTCAGCAGTCTCAGCCTCCACAAGGTCTTTGACTTCCATCTAGAGAACTTAGCCTTCCTGGCTCTCAATAGACCAGAGCCTTCCACCATTCCAGGAAGGTTGTGTCGCTTTGCCCCCAGATGGGGGCAGATAACAGCAGAACATTGGACACTCTCCATCATAAAAGAGGGGTACGAGCTTCACTTTTTGTGCATGCCCCCTCCCACAATGGTGAGACAGTTCAATTCTCAGACTTCTCTCATCAACCTGTTAGATCAAGAGGTCACTATGCTTCTTGCCCAAGGGGCAATAGAAGAAGTACCCATTCATCATACAAGGTACAGGGTTTTACTCCCCCTATTTCCTTATCCCAAAGAAAACAGGGGGACACAGGCCTATTTTAGACCTCAGAGAATTGAACAAATTCCTGTTCAAGGAGAAATTCAAGATGATTTCTCTGGGAACTCTGCTGCCATACCTTCAGAGTCAGGATTGGCTTTGTTCTCTAGATCTCAAGAATGCGTACACTCATGTTCTCATCCATCCAACTCACAGAAAGTTCCTTCGGTTCCTTTTTCAAGGAAAGCACTACCAGTACAGGATGCTTCCTTTTGGCCGGGCCTCTGCACCAAGGGTGTTTACGAAATGCATGGCTGTGGTAGCAACATTTCTTCGCACTCTAGGAATATTCGTCTTCCCTTACTTAGACGACTGGCTCATTCGAGCCCCATCAGAGTCAGAGGCCAGGATTTCTCTATCTTGCACAATGCGTATCCTTCAGTATTTGGGTCTGGTCATAAACATCCCAAAATCCAGTCTTAACTCCCACTCAGTCTTTAGAGTTCATAGGAGCTTTGCTGGATACCAGAAAAGCAAGGACCTATCTTCCTCAGACCCGCTGCCTTTGCATGGTGCAGTTAGCTTCTCAAGCAGTGCTAAAGCCTCATCTCACTGCTCGGGAGATGTTACAACTACTAGGCCACATGGCATCTACCGTGCATGTGGTTCCCTATACTCGCCTCCATGTGAGAGCAGCCCAGTGGACTTTATCCACTCAGTGGACCAGGCATCAGGGTGCCTGTCAGTCAAAATAGCAAACACAAATCGCCTTATTTTGTCCCTCCAATGGTGGCAGTCCACTCAAAACCTGTTGCTGGGGTCCCCATTTCAACAACCTTTACCCCAGGCAACTCTCTTCTCCAATGGGTTGGGGAGCTCATCTGCAAGACCTCTCCACCCAAGGCACTTGGACTCCACAGGAGACTCATCTACATATCAATCTCTTAGAGCTCAGAGCAATTTTCCTTGCTCTTCGAGTGTTCCACACCCTACTCAGCTACAAGACAGTCCTCATTCATACGGACAACCAAGTAGCCATGTTCTACGTGAACAAGCAGGGAGGAACAGACTCTCTGTCGCTTTGCAACGAAGCTTTGCGACTATGGGCCCTCGCCAGAGAGCATCAGATTCATCTCCTGGCAGTGTATCTTCCAGGCATGCAAAACTCTTGGGCAGACAGATTCAGTCGAGTTATGCTTCCACACAAATGGCCTCTGCATGCAGACCAGGTGGCCAAGATTTTTCAAATTCGGGGAACCCCGGACATAGACCTCTTTGCAAGTCCGTTGAATGCCAAACTTCCCCGATTCTGTTCCAGAATTCCGGCTCAGGGCTCTCAGGCCAGGGATGCTTTCCTCTTTCACTGGGGTCAAGACTTCCTTTATGCCTTTCCACCCATTCCCCTAATTCCCAAAAACCTTGTTCAAGCTTCAGAGAGACAGAGGCCGTATGATTCTCATAGCTCCACATTGGCCACGGCAAGTGTGGTACCCTCTGCTTCTACATCTCTCTCAAGCTCCCTCTCTGGAGTTAGGGTATGCTCCAGATCTCCTGTCTCAGGAGAACGGAATGTTATGGCATCCCAATCCCCAGTCTCTGCATCTCAGGGCTTGGTTGCTGAAGGCCTAGATCTCCATGATCTTAACCTCCCTCAGCAAGTAAAGGATATCCTTTATGCTTCCAGGAAGCCTTCCACAAGACGCTCTTATGCTTTCAAATGGAAAAGGTTTACCATATGGTCTTTGCAGAAGGGTCTTAACCCCCTTGCGGTACCTCTGGAATCATTGCTGGAGTATCTCCTTCATTTATCCAATGCAGGACTTAAGACTAACTCAGTAAGAGTCCATTTGAGTGCTATTGCAGCTTTTTTCAAGCCTCTAAATGAACAACCTATTTCCTCCCATCCTCTTATAGCAAGATTTATGAGAGGCCTTCTGCTAACTAAGCCTCCCATTAGGCCACCACCTGTGGCATGGGACTTAAACCTGGTTCTTGGTCAGCTCATGAAGCCACCTTTCGAACCCTTAGCTACTACCTCATTGAAATTCCTTTCTTGGAAGGTTATCTTTCTCATTGCAATCACATCAGCAAGTCACATCAGTGAGTTGCAGGCACTAGTGGCTGATCCGCCTTATACAAGGTTCCATCATGACAAGGTAGTCCTTAGGACTCATCCACACTTTATGCCAAAGGTGGTCTTGCCTTTTCATCTAAACCAAGCGGTCTACCTACCTGTGTTTTTTCCAAGGCCTCATGCATCAAATGCAGAAAGGAATCTTCATACTTTGGACTATAAAAGAGCTTTAAGCTTTTACTTACAAAGAACACAGCAACATAGAAAGTCCTCTCAACTCTTTGTTGCTTTTGATCCTTCTCATTTGGGACTTTCAGTGTCCAAGAGAACACTGTCTAACTGGATTGCTCATTGTATTTCCTTTGCCTATCAGAGTAAGAATCTTCCTCTTGAAGGCCATGTCACAGCTCACAATGTGAGAGCCATGGCAGCTTCAATGGCTCATCTGCACTCTGTGTCTATCGACGACATATGTCGAGCAGCCACCTGGGCCTCGGTTCATACCTTCACAGCCCATTACTGCTTGGACAAGGACTCCCGCCGGGATGCTTTGTTTGGTCAGGCTGTTCTGCAACACCTGTTCCATACCTAATCAACTCCTACCCACCATCCCTGGTTGGATGCCAGAGATCCATGGGGGAAGTGGAGCCCTTTCACAGGGACACACAACTTCTGGGGTCTCTCCCTGGCATCTAAAGCTAGGGAGTCCCCATTTGTGAAGACTACATTCCTGCTTGTTCCTGGAGATAGCATAGTTACTCACCTGTAACAGGTGATCTCCGGGAACAGCAGGAATTTAGTCTTCACAACCCACCCACCTCCCCTAGTAGTTGTATCTCTCTATCTATCTCTTTCTCTTTCCCTCTTTCTCTCTCTTTGTCTCAGCTTTAAACTCAACTGGAGAGAGGCAGTTGGGAAAGTCGGGAAGGCAGCACGCAGGCACTGTGGGATTCTCCCAAAAGCTTTCTAATTGGTCGCTTGGGAGCGTTCCCGCGCAGGCTCCATCGGTTCCGAAGATACCCATATGTGAAGACTAAATTCCTGCTGTTCCCGGAGATCACCTGTTACAGGTGAGTAACTATGCTTTCCCTTACTTAGACAACTGGCTCATTCGAGCCCCTTCAGAGACAGAGGCCAGGGTTTCTCTGTCTCACACAATGCGCATCCTTCAATATTTGGGATTTGTCATAAACTTCCCAAAGTCCAACCTTGCTCCCACTCAATCCCACAGATTTTTTTGGAGCTCTACTGGATACCAGACAGACAAGTGCCTACCTTCCACAGCCCCGCTGCATTCACATTGTGCAGTTAGCTTCCCAAGCAGTGCTAAAACCTCACCTCACTGCTCGGGAAATGTTACAGTTGCTAGGCCACATGGCATCTACCGTGCATGTGGTTCCTTATGCTCGCCTCCATCTGAGGGCAGCCTAGTGGACCTTATCCACTCAGTGGACTCAGGTGTCAGGTTGCCTATCAGACAAAATAGCAAACTCAGATCGCCTTATTTTGTCCCTCCAATGGTGGCAGTCACCCAAAAACCTTTTGGTGGAGTCTCCTTTTCAGCAACCCCCAACCCATGCCACTAACAACAGCTGCTTCACAGGTGGGTTGGGGAGCCCACCTGAAAGGCCTCTCTACCCAGGGTACCTGGACTCAACAGGAGGCCTATCTCCGTATCAATCTCCTGGAGCTCAGAGCAATCTTCCTTGCTCTTCGAGTATTTCACACCCAGCTCAGCTACAAGACAGTCCTAGTTTAAACGGACAATCAAGTAGCCATGTTCTATGTGAACAAGCAGGGCGGAACAGGCTTTCTGTCGCTCTGCAACAAAGCTTTGCGACTATGGGCCCTCGTCAGAGAGCATCAGATTAATCTCCTTGCGGTGTATCTTCCAGGCATTCAAAACTCTTGGGCAGACAGACTCAGTCAAGTTCTGCTTTATACCAATGGTCTCTCCATGCAGACCAGGAGGAAAAAATATTTCAAATTTGGGGAACCCCGGACATAGACCTCTTTGCAAGTCCGCTGAATGCCAAACTTCCACGGTTCTGTTCCAGAATTCTGGCTCGGGGTTGTCAGGCCAGGGATGCCTTCCTCCTTTACTGGGGTCAGGACTTCCTGTATGCCTTCCCACCCATTCCCCTAATTCCCAAAACCCTGTTCAAGCTTCAGAGAGACAGAGGCCATATGATCCTCATATCTCCATGTTGGCCACGGCAAATGTGGTACCCTCTGCGCCTACATCTCTCTCAAGCGCCGCCTCTGGAGTTAGGATCTGCTCCAGATCTCCTTTCTCAAGAGGACGGGATGCTGTGGCATCCCAATCCCCATTCTCTGCATCTCAGGGCCTGGTTGCTGAAAGCCTAGAACTTCACGGTCTTAATCTTTCCCAGCACGTAAAGGATATCCTTCATGCTTCCAAGAAGCCTTCAACAAGACGCTCTTATGCATTTAAGTGGAAAAGGTTTACCATATGGTGCTCGCAGAAGGGTCTTTACCCTCTTGCAATACCTCTGGAATCATTATTGGAGTACCTCCTTCATTTATCAAATGCAGGGCTTAAGACTAATTCAGTGAGAGTCCATTTGAGTGCTATTGCAGCTTCTTTCAAGCCTCTCAATGGACAACCTATTTCCTCTCATCCTCTCATAGCGAGATTTATGAGAGGCCTTCTTTTAATGAAGCTTCCCATTAAGCCATCACCGGTGGCATGGGACTTGAATCTGGTACTTGGGCAGCTCATGAAACCGCCCTTTGAACCATTAGCCACTACCTATTTGAAATTCCTTTCCTGGAAAGTTATCTTTCTCATTGCAATCACATCAGCACGTCGCATCAGTGAATTGCAAGCCTTGGTGGCTGATCCTCCTTATACAAGGTTCCATCATGATAATGTAGTCCTTAGGACTCATCCACACTTTATGCCAAAGGTGGTTTCGCCCTTTCATTTGAACCTTCATACTTTGGACTGTAAAAGAGATTGGCCTTTTACTTGCAAAGGACATAACAACATTGAAAATCCTCTCAACTCTTTATTGCTTTTGATCCTAGTTATTTGGGACTTCCAGTCTTCAAAAGGACACTGTCCAACTGGATTGCACAGTGTATATCTTTTGCCTATGAGAGTAAGAACCTTCCTCTTGAAGGCCATGTCACAGCTCACAATGTGAGAGCCATGGCAGCCTCAATGGCTCATCTTCACTCTGTGTCTATCGACGACATCTGCCGAGTAGCTACTTGGGCTTCGGTTCATACCTTCACAGCCCATTATTGCTTAGACAAGGACTCCCGCCGGGATGCCTTGTTTGGTCAGGCTGTTCTTCAACACCTGTTCCAGACTTAATCAACTCCTTCCCACCATCCCTGGTAAGATGTCAGAAATCCATGGGGGGACGTGGAGCCCATTCACAAGGGCACACAACTTTCTTGGGCCATCTCCCTGGCATCTGCAGCTAGGGAGTCCCCATATGTGAAGACTACATTCCTGCTTGTTCCTGGAGATAGCATAGTTACTCACCTGTAACAGGTGATCTCCGAGAACAGCAGGAATTTAGTCTTCACAACCCGCCCACCTCCCCTAGGAGTTGTATCTCTCCTTCCCTCTCTCTTTCTCTCTTTCCCTCTCTCTTTTGTCTCAGCTATAAACTCAACTGGAGAGGGACAGTTGGGAAAGGCGGGAAGGCAGCACACAGGTGCTGTGGGATGCTCCCAAAAGCTTTCCTATTGGACGCTGGTGAGCGTTCCCGCGCAGGCTCCGTCGGTACCGATGATACCCACATGTGAAGACTAAATTCCTGCTGTTCCCGGAGATCCCCTGTTACAGGTGAGTAACTATGTTTTCTCCAGGAACAAGCAGGAAGTCAGTCCTCACATATGGGTGACGTCGGTGCCGATGGAGCCTGCGCGGAGCTTTTCCCAGGCTTTCACAGAAAGCTTTTGGGAATGCTACCATGCATGGTCCCCTTCCCGCCCAAGGGTGCCATCTTTCTCAGTCTCCTTTTTTCCGCGGCGTGCAATGAATGTATGTCCTGTTTCCCCGAAAAATCCTTTAAAAATGATCCTCAAAAGGTTTTTCCCGGTTTGCATACAGGTTCCTTTTCCCACCTCGAGCTGGCACCATTCCCAATGCCGACCTCTGCTCTTTCCTTCTTTTTTGATGAGGCTTGCCTCACCCGGCGTTTGTGCCCTTTTTCACCCAGGGGTTGTCGACCCCAACCGAGTGTCTCCCACCATGTCCCCTGGTGGGTTCAAGAAGTGCGACCGCTGCGTTCAGACCATGTCTGTCACAGACACCCATGACTGCTGCTTGCACTGCCTCGGCCCAGACCACGACAGTGCCACCTGTGCCAGGCCATGACTCCGAGAACCAACAGAAAACGGCCGGAGTTGCAGGAGAACCTGTTCCCGCGGTACGACTCAGCACCGGCTTCTCCAACACTGAATCCCAAGCTGAGCACATCCGGTGAAGCTCAGGTGTCTTCAGAGTCCCATGGTGGAAGCTCCTCCGTAAAGGTGCCAGACCCTTCAAAGAAAAAGAAAAAAATCCTCAAAGCCACTTGAAGTTCCACCGGTGAAACTTGGTAAGGTCCCATGGAGGAACTAGGGGTGACTCCGAGCAGCGCCCCCTGAAGGTCTCCAAGAGGGAGTCCTTGGCCGGCAGCAACTGTGCGAGGCTCCCCGAGGCCGTGGTCCTCGTCAGGGAAACACTTGCAAGAGTGCCGGCGTTGGGCCTGAGACCCTCAGTGCCCACGCCAAAAGCTGCAGTTCCTTCTGGTATCGAGTCCAAGACGGCGGCCCTGGAGCAGAATATCTCTGTCGTCCTGGCTTTGCAGCAGGCAATGATGTCAGGTTTGCCTGCATCATCTGCCTGGACAACTGGGCCCCCGACTGTGGGGGAATCCCCGGGTGTCGAGCCAGGCCCTGAGCTCCACCGGCTTTGGATGAGTCCTCTGCACCGATTGAGGTTCTGGTCCCGATCTTTGGGAGTCCGCTCTTCCCCGGCCAGTTTCCGGGAGTCCAACACCATGTTTAATTTCTGTCTCTGACCACTTCAGGATATTTTACTTTTCCTTCTTAGTCGGAAAAGATTGAAACACCTTAGATTTCTATTAAACGTGAACTATATCACCTGTCCATTTAAATAAGAGGAAAATTAAACAAATGCACTATTAGCTTTTTCAGCACACTTATAGAAATTAAATGTTTCCTCTGAATGAAGATGTGATCAGAAAGGCATGCTGACCTTTCCCCAGACTATGGGGCATGTTTACTAAGGTGCATTAGGCTTTTACAACTAATTCGGGACATTAATACAAGAGGCACCACGTTAGCTGCAAAAGCCCCACATTAGTTGTTTGGGGCATGCACAGCACTCCTCCCTCAGTTAACGCGGCAAAACTGCAGAGATCACAGTACTGATGCAGCTAACGCCACCTATTCAGGAGATGTTATTCCTACCTGCAATGTCTGCAACTTTGTCAGTTACTGCACACCAGTAACACCTGTAGTAAATGTACATTGCCAACACACCCAGTATCTGTCCTAATCCTGCACAAACATGCAGATAACACATGATGAGCAGATGGCGCTGAAAATCACCATGTTCTCTACGTTAGCTGTTAATGCAGTGCATTGCTATCACCTTATCGCTGCATTAACACTTAATGCACTTTAGTAACGTGCCCCTTTGTATACCTGAAAAATATTTTACACATCTGCTTTCCCCTTCAAGCATAAATATGCTGTTTCTTTTCCTTGCTTCATTGAAAATACTCTAGGAGCAGGTTAGCCATCGACAGGGCATTCCGATAAGCTTGAGACTCAAATTCTACAGTATCATGCTACACAGGCTGTGTAAATATGAGGACCTCTTATCAAAATAGCTTTGCCATAATTGCAAAATCAGATGCCCTTATAAAATTGGAGCTTATCATATATATCCATCCGAGTGTCTTGTTAAATTTCAAACTGTTTTCTGTAGTATTTTAAGTTTCTTATTGTCCCTGTCAGACCAGTGGGTTATCTCCTCCTGCCTGCAAATGGATGCAGATCTAAAGCACTTGGCCTCTGTATATAGCCTGGTGCAGCCCAGGAGTCCCAGTATTCTCTGTCTCCAGCAGATAGAGACAAGGACTGGTTCAGCGACCAAAGAAAGCCAAGAAAGAAAGGAGTAGCAGCACTGGCCAGATTCCTCAGAGGCACTGGCCTCAGAGCCCTAGGGTATTCAGGAGGACAGGTGTCATTCCCTTTGGGGGTGGCTCCCCTGATCTAAGGAAAACCTAAGCAATCTGACTTAGCAGAACTCCCAGTGACCAAGGCAGCATCAAAGAAGCAGGAAAGGCACTATATCCAGGGATAGGCGCCAATCTGTTTGGGTGGCTCCCCTAATCTATGGGGAACCTGAGCTCTTGTGGCCTCAGCAGCCCAGTGACCAAGGGCAGAGAGGGAATGAGACTGGGAAGGAGCTTCTGGGCTCTCCGGACCTAGAAGCATGGCAAAGATATGAGGAACAGGTCTCTGTGGAGGTTTCCTCAGGTGGTCTCCTCAGCCCAGTGCAGGGGGCAAGAGTATGGGTGGCTTCCCTAGTTTAACAATACCAGAGCTGCATATTGAATTAGCTAAACTGTGGTAGCTCTTTAGAACATACAAGGATTCAAACTAAAGGAAAACTATGATGTCATAAAACTACAGATTTACTGCTGAGACAGGAACTGGAATCTCCTCCACATGGAAGCTCCCCAGCCTGAGTTTAACTGCAAAGCTGTGGTTCTAAAAGAAATGAATGCGACTTTGAGAAAGCAGCCTCAAACTCCCAATTAGGAAGAGTGCAGAATCACAGTGTGGAAATGTGGTAAAATTACTGGTGTCTACAGTCTGGGGCAGTGAGTTGCATTTATCAAATCACTAACAGGTGATTTAATTTAATTTTCAGATGACACAAAACTAAAGTTGTTAAAACCCAAGAGGATTGTGGAAAACTGCAAGAGAATCTTGATAAATTGGAAGACTGGGCATCAAAATGGCAGATGAAATTTAATGTGGACAAGTGCAAAGTTATGCACCTAGGGAAGAACAACCCAAACTATGGTTACACAATGCAAGGTTCCACATTAGGAACCACCACCCAGGAAAAAGATTTAGGCGTCATCGTGGATAACATGTTAAAACCCTCGGCCCAGTGTGCAGCGGCAGCCAAGAGAGCAAATAGAATGCTAGGTATGATAAGGAAAGGAATGGAAAAGAAAGCAAAAGATATTATAATGCCTCTATACCGTTCCATGGTGAGACCGCACCTTGAATATTGTGTGCAATTCTGGTCGCCGTATCTTAGAAAGGATATAGCGTTATTAGAAAAGGTTCAGAGAAGAGCCACCAAAATGGTAAAGGGGAAGGAAGGATACTCCTATGAAGAAAGGCTAAAAAGGTTAGGGCTCTTTAACCTAGAAAAGAGACGGCTGAGGGGAGATATGATAGAAGTCTATAAATTAATGAACAGAGTGGAACGGGTAAATGTAGATCGATTGTTTACGTTATCAGAATATAGAAAGACTAGGGGACATGCAGTGAAGCTACAGGGTGAACTATTTAAGACTAATAAAAGAAAATATTTTTTCACTCAACGTGTAATCAAACTCTGGAATTTGTTACCTGAGGATGTAGTAAAGGCTGTTAGTGTAGCTGGGTTTAAAAAAGGTTTGGACAAGTTCTCCTGGAGGAAAGGTCCATAAACCATTATTAAGAAGGGAACCTGTGTCTTTTGGGGAAACTGCTAGGTACGTACTGCTAGGTCGTACTGCTAGGTACTGTGTCTTGCGGAACCTGTGTCTTTTGGGGAAACTGCTAGGTACGTACGACCTATATTGGCCACTGTTGGAAAGAGGATACTGGGCTTGATGGACCTTGGTCTGACCCATTATGGCATATCTTATGTTCTTATGTTATGTAGAGGAAGGAAACTTACTTTTTGTGTTGTTTGCTTTGCTGCTTCACAACTATACAGGGCTAACCTTTTTGGTGAGCAGAGCTCCTAATTGGAACCAGATGTTGAATAAGCTCCACATAGCTGTTAGCAATTAGAGCTCTCCTGACTACAACTCCTAGGCTCCATGGTCTGTTCTCCTGAAGTTAAATGGGGACGTCTCTAGATCTTACCTGGTGCCAACCTTATATATCAGGGCCACAGTGAGAGCTAATGTTATAGGTTCAAATATCCCTTCTCAAAGGCATAACCTTTGTTCCTTTCACCTTGCTGCTCCTTATGCCTGAAACAAACTACCTGAGTCTGTACATCAGGTGCCTTCTCTAACTCTTTTCAAATCCAGGCTGAAAACTCATCTCTTCACTGCCACTTTCGGATCTTAACTCACCTGATCACCTTTGTGTTTCCATACCATTCCCCCTAGCTGTATCCCATGTCTACAGCTACTGTGTTGTCTGCCTTGACTAGATTGTAAGCTCTGATGAGCAGGGGCAATCTTTTACATGTATCTGTGCAGTACTGAGTACATTTTGTAGCACTATAAAAATGTTCAGTGGTAGTAGTAGGGAGGAGTGGCCTAGTGGTTAGGACATGGTACCTCAGGCTGGAGAGCCGGGGGGTTCAATTCCCACCTGGGGACAGCAATCTCAGTCTGGAGGGACTGGGTTTTTAGTCCTATAGGCACTCCTTGTGGTCTTGGACAAGCCACTTTAGCCTCCATTGCCTCAGCATCACATAGATTGTGAGCCCTTTGGGGACAAGGGAATGTATCCAGTATCTGTTTTTAGTGATTACATAATGTAAACCGCTTTGATTGAAGAATAAGGTGGTATAGAAAACTGGTTAAATAAATAAATAAATAGTAGTAGTAGTAACCTGAACCTCCTTATCGTCCCTTCAGACCAGTCCCGACCTCTGAGTAGTCATAGAAACATAGAAACATGATGACAGAAAAAGACCACATGGCCTATCTAGTCTGTCCTTCCATATCAACCACTACAACAGTCCACTTTTTACCTTTAGAGATCCTCTGTGTTGGTCCCACGCTTTTTTGAATTCAGTTACTGTCCTCATCTCTACCACCTCCACTGGGAGACTATTCCATGGATCCACTACTCTTTCCATAAAGAAATATTTCCGCATATCACTCCTGAATCTATCTCCCTTCACCCTCATCCCATGTCCCCTCGTAGCAGAACTTGCTTTCAATTGAAAGAGGCTCTCTCCCTGAACATTTATGCCACGGAGGTATTTAAACATCTCAATCATATCACCTCTATCCCGCCTTTCCTCTAAGGTTTACATATTAAGATCCTTAACTCTGTCCTCATATGCTTTATAATGAAGCCCACTAATCATTTTAGTAGCCACCCTCTGCACCGACTCCATCCTGTTCACATCCTTTTGAAGGTGCGGTCTCCAGAATTGTACACTATACTCCAAATGAGGTCGCACCAAAGACTTATACAGAGGCATTATCACCTCCTTTTTTCTGCTAGCCATTCCTCTCCGTATGCACCCAAGCATCCTTCTAGCTTTTGCCGTCGCCTTTTCTACTTGTTTAGCTACTTTAAGATCATCAGACACAACCACGCCTAGGTCCCACTCTTCTTTAGTGGACAAAAGTACTTCACCTCCTATACTGTATTGCTCCCTTGGATTGCTGCAGCCCAAATGCATGACCTTACATTTTTTAACATTAAATCCCAGCTGCCAAATTCTAGACCATTCTTCAAGCTTAGCTAGATCCCTCCTCATGTTATCTACACCTTCCTGGGTGTCTACTCTATTGCAGATTTTGGTATCATCCGCAAAGAGGCAAACCTTACCCGACAGCCCTTCTGCTATATCACTAACAAAGATGTTAAAAAGAATGGGACCAAGGACAGATCCCTGGGGCACACCACTGGTAGCATCCTTCTCCTCAGAGTGAGCTCCATTTACTTATACTCTTTGTCGCCTCCCACCCAACCAATTTCTAACCCAAGCAGTAACTTTAGGGTCCATCCCTAGGGTGCTCAGTTTGTTTATAAGTCGCCTGTGAGGAACAGTGTCAAAGGCTTTACTGAAATCTAAATATACCACATCTAGAGCTCTCCCTCGGTCTAACTCCCTGGTCACCCAGTCAAAGAAATCAATCAGATTTGTCTGACAAGACCTGCCTCTGGTGAATCCATGCTGCCTCAGATCCTGTACTCGCTATATGCGAGTTTACCTACCGCGCAACCCTCTCGCGCGTTATTTGCGGGTGCGCGCTATACCAAATCTTTTTTCCCGACTAGCTCACACACACTTCCTGGGTTTGGAGGTCAGGTGTGCACTTCGGGGCTTAACAAAGCCCCCTTGCTGCTGCCTGCTACACGCCTGCCAGGCTGATCTGAAAGGAGAATCACTGGGACAACAGAGGAAACAGCAGAATTCTCTAAGATGGTCTGGCGCAGTAGTATGGAGCTTGAAACCTCCAGGAGGACAGATTTGCCCTTCCCCTTCGCTTCCCCATGGCAAGGGAGAGGAAACCCACACAGCACTGAACTTCATCCTACAGCTTACAGAGAGCGTCCTCTGGTGCATTCACTACAGCGCCATCTTGGATCCTCCTTGACTTGTTCTTTTTAACAGTTCCAGCGGTTGCTCTTTTGTGTAAGCCAGGCCTTGTTCTCCACTTCCTGACTCCAGGAGGATTTTGCATCACATAACGCGTGCGCGCTATATGCGAGGGCGCTTAATGTGAGAACTTTATTACATAAAAGCCCAATCTCCGCGCATTATATGCGGTTGCGCGTTATATGCGTGAAAATACGGTAATCCGCTGGACTCCAGAAACCTCACTATTTTCTCTTTCAGCAGCGTTTCCAATAATTTACTCACCACCGAAGTTAAACTAACCAGCCTGTAGTTTTCAACCATATCCTTACTTCCACTTTTGTGTAAAGGCACCACATGAGCCTCTCTCCAGTCCTTTGGCAACACTCCCGACTCCAACGAGGCATTGAAAAGGTCAGTCAGTGGAGTTGCTAGAACGTCCCCAAGTTCCCTCAGTATTCTAGGGTGTATCCCATCCGGTCCCATCGCTTTGTCTACTTTAAGTTGAGCTAATTTCTCACGAACACAGTCTTCTGAAAATTGTTCAAGATGTCCCTCGCTTCTCTTCCTATTTGTGGGTGTTTTCTGAGGTCCTGCTCCTGGTTCTTCATCTGTGAACACAGAACAAAAATATTTGTTAAGCAATTCCGCTTTATCTTTATCAGCTTCTACATATTCCCCCCCTGCACCCTTGAGTCTGACAATACCACTTTTGCCCTTCCTCTTCTCACTAATATATCTGAAAAATGTCTTATCCCTCCATTTTATTGCATTGGCTATTTCCTCCTCCTTTTGAATCTTTGCCTTCTTGATTACTTTGCTAGCTTCTCTAAGTTTTTCCAAATACAGATGCCTGTCTTCCTCTCTCTGTGATCTTTTGTATTTCATGAAGGCCTCCCTCTTTTTCTTCACTTTTTCAGCTACTTCCTTCGAAAACCATAGCGGTCTCCTTTTCCTTTTGCCTTTATTTACCATTTTAACAAAAGGGTTGGTTGCCCTTGAAATACCCCCTTTCAGTTTTGCCCACTGTTTTTCTACATCCCCCAGCTGTTCCCATCCCACTAACGACTCCCTGAGGTATTGGCCCATCTTCGCAAAGTTAGTCTTCCTAAAGTCTAAGATCCTCACCTTGGAATGGATTCTAACATTCCTAGTCCTAATACTGAACCACACCATCTGGTGATCACTGGATGCAAAATGATCTCCCACTACAACATCAGAAACACTTTCACCATTGGTAAGCACCAAGTCCAGTATGGCCCCTTCACGTGTGGGGTCTGTTACCAATTGCCTGAATAGTTCTCCCTGTAGAGAATCCAGGATCTCCTTACTTCTAGATGATACTGCAGCAGAAATGTGCCAATCAACATCTGGCATATTGAAATCTCCTATCAGTAGCACTTCCCCTTTCCTAGCAATGCTGCGTATGTCTTCAATTAATTCTTTGTCCACCTCTTCCTCTTGTGAGGGAGGTCTGTATATCACACCAATGCAAATAGATTTCTCTTTCCCTCTTTCTAGTTTAACCCACAATGCCTCCTCTCTCCCTTTTAAGCTCTGTAATTCCAAAGCTTTAATAGTAGTTTTTTACATATAGTGCCACTCCTCCTCCCCTTCTTCCTACCCTGTCCTTTCTGAATAAAGTATAGCCAGGTATAGTTACATCCCAGTCATGGTTTTCTGTGAACCATGTTTCTGTAACTTCCACTAAATCCAAGTCAGCCACTCCCACCAAAGCTTCAACATCAGTCAACCTCCACCAGCAGCTTGGAGACTGAGCATGTCATCTTTTGATGACATCAGTGTATATAGGCAGCTAGCACCACTTACCACCCCCAGTAAGCTCAGTCTCTAAGCAGCAGGAGCAGGTAATCTCAGAGATCTGGACTCACTGAAGCTTTGTTATTTTTCTCCTTTTTATTTTTTTGACTGGCTATATTGCTTTCCCTTGCTTGGGCAGCTACTGGTAGCCCTTAGTGCTGAGGGAGATTAGCTGTAACACTTTGTCTGGCACATTAAGTTAAAAAAAAAGACATTGGGACAGCGATCGGGGCAGGGGGTCTCTCTGGGGGAGGGGGAGGCTTGCAGGTCCCGCGGTGACAGCTGCAACAGCTCCCGAAACTGTTGTCTGGTGAGGATCCAATATGGAAGCAGAGGCCTGTCTGTTTCGTTACGGCTCTCTGGTCATGCTCTTGCCTCAGCACCAAAGCCAGTAAGTGGGCTGAGCATGAGGCAGGGAGCAGAAGAAGGATCGTTTGTGTGAGAGTTGTAGGGAAAACAGGTGTGGGGCAACTGCTGCGGCAGCCTGCATTTTTTATTTTTTTCATGGTTCAGGCTAGCGGTCTGTAACGGCGAGAGTGTCAGCAACTTTGTCAGCAGCACGGGAAGCCACACCATTTTCTCTGCATGAGGGAAGAAGCACATGGGGAAAGTAGAGAGGGAAAGACTCCTCGGATGCTGGATCTCTGCCTCTGTGATTTTTTGTTTTTGATTGGTTTCTTTTGTTGCTGGCCTCTGTAGTTTAAATTTAAAAAAAAGGAGAAGGAAGGAAAAGCCTGCTACTGGTGGATAGATGCATTTTGTTTCAGAAGCGCCTATGTTTTGTTGTGGACCAGTGGATTCTCCAGAAAATCCTGATCCAGGGCTATGAATGTTTTGGTCCAAAACGTGGCACGTCATAATATGTGGGGATGTCTATGCCATCTGAGGTCCTGCCAATCACTCTTTTAAGATAAGTGCATGAGCACTTGTTTGTCAATGAAAATGTTTAAAAGGGAAGGCAGTATGTGAGTGGGTGTTTTTTTGCTCCCCTTGCTTTCGGTTACCCCAAAATAACACATTTTATATACCCACTTGGTTGTTTTCTGGGGGATTTTTAAGAGGATTAGTATATTTGCCCTTCAGTCCTTTTGGGATATTGGTTTTGAGGCTGCCAGAACTTCAGCATTGGCAGGGGATTTGGAAGGGGCAACAGGGTCTTCCCTCTTCCCTAGCCTTACCATGCCAGCAAGGCTGCAGTGTTTAGCTTGTAGGGCTTGGCAAGGCACAGTCTCGACAGCAGGTGTATGCTGCAGATCTGAAGCGGAAGCTCGGATAGTGGAAAACAGCCTACAGGAGGACAGTGCGGACAAATTGGGAGGAGCAGAGTCCTCCAGGGGTTCCGAGGGTGGCTTGCAATCTAAGGGTGCTCACGATTCTCCAGGACCAAGCAGGAAGTCAGTCCTCACTTATGGGTGACGTCGGCGCCGACGGAGCCCTCGCGGAGCAATTTTCCCCAGCTTTCAAAGAAAGCCTTTGGGAATTGCAGCGCGCATGCGCGGTCCTCTTCCCGCCCAAGGGTGCCATCTTAGCCAGTCTTCTTTTTTTTTCCGCGGAGCCCTACAGACGTCCCCGTCTTGTCCCCGCGAAAAAGTCGATATTTCTTCAGTATTTTATTATTGTTGCCTTCGGTTCGACGCCGGTCTTTTTCCCGCCCGGACTCGCGACGCCGGTCACGAGTCCTCTTCCTTTTTTCGGTTTTTCTGACTTAGTCAGCTTTCGTTTTCGATTTTTCCCTGGCAGCCCGGTCCTTTGACCTCGCAGGGGCCCTTTTTCCCCCGATGGCTGCCAGTGGTTTTAAGCGGTGTGGTCAGTGTGACCGAAATATGTCACTAACTGACACACACGACTTTTGCCTCCGCTGCCTGGGCCCAGATCATGAGGAACTGATCTGTGGGCCCTGCGGCAAAATGTCCTCCAAAGCGTTGAGAAGTCGGCGGCATCAGCGTGATAGGATCTTCGCTGACCCCAGCCGTACCCGGACCTCGTCGGAGGCCTCCGCGTCCAAAGGCTCCAGCTCGGACCGTCGCCGGAGTTCCTCCGACAGGGGTTCTCCCTCCGGGGACCATCGTCGGAAGGTGAAACCCGCGAGGGCGGCGTCGGTGGACGCTCCTGGCTCCGCGAGGGCCAGGTCGCATAGCCCCGACAGCCGCCCCGGGTCCTTGGAGAAGGAGCACCTCACGAAGCGACCTCGCCTGGAGTCGGAGATGCCTGCTCGGGTAAGTCCTGTGGTCCTTCTGGACTCGCCTCCGCGACAGCCGACGTCGGGCCCGACGCCGTCGGGGCCCGAGTCGGGGGCTGCTGGGTCACCTGAGCTCGGACTCAGGTTGACGGCCTTGGAGAGCAGACTGTCTGCCTTCATGGACCAGCAGCGGGCACTGCTCGCTGGCCTCGCTGGCGCCGCTGCCCCGACCGCCGGGACGTCGACGTCAAAGTCGACCCCGGAGACCGAGCCGATCCTCGAGTCGATGCGAACTCGAGTCGATCCTCGGTCGAGGTCACCCTCGGCCTCCCGTTCGGGACCGAGGTCGCCGAGGCCGACTCCCTCGGCGTCGGGGCGGCAGGCGCCGCGCCCTGCCCGGGCCGACCCTACCGAGTCCTCGTCGGAGTCGGTCTGGGAGTCTGAGGAGGAAGAGTCGCCTGATTCTTTCCGGACTCGGTGTGTCCCCTCGGACTCACCGGAGTCCGAGCCTCGGAAGCAGTCCCCCCCGGAGGATGCCCGTTCTCGGACTTCGTCAGGGATATGGCCAAGGCTTTGGCCTTCCCTGCGGACCCCGAGGAGGAGCCTCGAGCCGAAGAGCTCGACGCCCTCCAGTATGACTCTCCCACAAGGGAACACTTTACTGTACCGGTTCCTCCTATGCTGGAACGACTACTCTTCCGCATGTGGGAGAGTCCGGCCTCCTCGCCGGTCCTGAGCAAGTGGGTCGATTCTATCTATCGAGTCCGCAAGAGCCCTGGCTTTCAAAAGGCACAGCTACCACACCATTCCATGGTAGTGGAATCGGCCATGCATCGTCTTAAGAGCCAGAAGATGCACTCCTCGGTGCCTCCTGGCAGGGAGGCCCGTAACCTGGATGGCCTTGGTAAGAAGTGTTTCCAGGGCTCTATGCTCGCATGTCGTGTCCAGACCTACCAGCTATACATGGGCATGTATCTCCGAGATCTGGCTAAAGAGCTAGCCGGATTCTCCGCTGGGTTGTCCGAGGAACCCTTGCGGAGGTTCCTGGCCTTGTCCACTGGCATTCGGGAATGCTCTAAGTTCATGTCCCGAGCAGCCTATGATGGCTTTGAAGCATCGGCTCGAGTGGCCGCAGCCGGCATCGGTGCCCGCCGACAGGCTTGGCTTCAGTCGTCAGACCTTGAGCCCTGGGTGCAGGACAAGTTGGTCGATGTCCCCTGCCGAGGCGAAAACCTCTTTGGCAAGCCCATGGCTGAAAAGGCTGCACAAATTGAGACTGAGACTCTCACCAGGACCAGGCTTTCTAGGAAGACCTCTGCCCCTTCCCAGAAAAAGAAGGGCTCGGGGAAAAAGTCCTTTTACCCGAGGAAGGCGGCTGCCTACAAACAATACCCCCATTATCAGGCCCCTGCAGCTCCCCAACAGGGCCAGCAGGCCAAGGGACGGGGTAACGGGTCCCGTAGGCAGCAAGCCCCCAAGCCTGCACCACCAGCCCCTGCTCAGCAGGGTGGGGGTTTTTGACTCACTAAGCATAGCCTATCCCCCCCCGCTGGTTCCTCCCAGCACCGGAGGCCGGCTGGTTCACTTCGCCCACAGGTGGTCCAGCATCACCGCAGATGCCTGGGTGCTTCAAGTCGTGCGAGAAGGCTATCTTCTCCACTTCCACCAGGTCCCTCCCTCCTATTTTCCGGGAGAACCTCCACGACCCCCTCTGCACAGGGAATTACTCCTTCAGGAGTTAGCAGGTCTTCTGCAGGAACAGGCGGTGGAACCGGTGCCACACCACCTGAGAGGTCAAGGCTTTTATTCCAGGTATTTTCTAATACCAAAGAGAACAGGAGGCCTCAGACCCATCCTGGACTTGCGCAACCTCAACAAGTTCCTTGTGCGGGAGAAGTTCAAAATGCTTACCCTTGGAATCCTTCTGCCCTACCTCCAGCAGGGAGATTGGCTATGCTCCTTGGATCTAAAGGATGCCTACACGCACATCCTCATCCACCCAAGCCACCGCCAATACCTAAGGTTTGTGGTGGCAGGAAATCATTACCAGTACAGAGTACTGCCCTTTGGCCTGTCCTCCGCACCGCGAGCCTTCACAAAATGTCTCGCGGTGGTGGCGGCCCATCTCCGGCTTCACGGCCTCTATGTCTTTCCGTACCTCGACGACTGGCTCATCAGAGCGGCGTCCGCTCCGGAGGTCACCAGCGCCACACGCCGCACGGTGACTCTTCTGCAGTACTTGGGCTTTGTTTATAAATTTCGCAAAGTCCACTTTGCTCCCCTCACAGGATCTCGAGTTCATCGGCGCAAGGCTCCACACTCCTCAGGCACGAGCGTACCTACCGCTCGACAGGGCTCAACGGCTCATGGACCTAGCCGACCGTTTTCGCAGCCAGCCCCTGGTCTCCGCCAGGCGCTTCCTGAGACTGCTCGGCCATATGGCTTCCACCGTCCATGTGACCCCCAATGCCCGCCTGAATATGCGGCCTGCTCAATGGTGTCTCCGCCAGCAGTGGCGACAAGCCACAGGCGGCCTAGCAGACCTAGTGCGCGTCTCCGAGCCGCTGATCTCGTCTCTCCGGTGGTGGCTTCGGCAGCCGAACCTGATATTCGGAATGCCTTTCCAGTCACCTCAGCCGACCCGGGTGCTGACCACGGATGCATCCCTCCTGGGCTGGGGAGCACATTGCCAAGGGGCACGTACTCAGGGCCTCTGGACCACGTGGGAGTCTGCTCAGCAGATCAACTTCCTGGAGCTCAGGGCGATCCGCCTGGCTCTCAAGGCTTTCTCCCACCTGACTTCCCACCAGTCCGTCCTTGTCCAGACGGACAATCAAGTTGCCATGTTCTACGTGAACAAACAGGGGGGCACGGGCTCCTTCCTCCTCTGCCGGGAGGCACAGAAGCTCTGCTCTTGGGCCGTCAGTCACGGCATTCTCCTCAAGGCAGTTTATCTCCCGGGCCAAGAGAATTGCCTGGCGGACAAACTCAGCAGGATCCTCAAGCCGCACGAGTGGCGTCTGGATCCCTTGGTAGTTCAGAAGCTCTTCCTAAAGTGGGGCCTCCCCACGGTGGATCTCTTTGCCAGTCCTCACAACCGGCAGCTTCCTCGCTTCTGCTCTCGTCAGCCACACCCCCTTCGGGTTGCGGCGGACGCTTTTCTAATTTCATGGTCGGGGAGCCTTCTGTACGCTTTCCCTCCCATCCCGCTAGTCTCTCGGACTCTTTTCAAGGTTCTCCGAAACAAAGCCTTCATGATCCTGGTGGCCCCTCGCTGGCCCAGACAGCCGTGGTTTCCGCTCCTACTGCAATTAGCGGTGGAGGATCCATTCCCTCTGGGGGTACAACCGGATCTCCTCACTCAGGATCAGGGGTCTCTACTACACCCCAACCTCAGGTCTCTCAACCTCATGGCCTGGCTGCTGAGAGGGTAGTCCTTGCTCCCCTTCTCCTGCCGGCGGAGGTGGAGGAGGTCGTCTTGGCTTCGCGACGGCCTTCTACCCGCAAATGCTACGCCCTTAAATGGCGTCACTTTGCCGTCTGGTGTACCCAACAGTCTCAGGATCCCTTCTCCTGCCCGGTGTCGGTGATCTTGCAGTACTTGCTACACCTCTCTAATCTGGGGCTTAAGTCCAACTCAGTCAAAGTTCACCTCAGTGCTCTTTCGGCACATCATGTGCCGGTGGACGGTAGACCTCTCTCCAGCGACCCTCTCGTAGCGAGGTTTCTCCGAGGTCTCCTTCTACTTAAACCACCTCTGCGCCCGCCAGCGCCTGACTGGGACCTGAATGTGGTTTTGCAGCGGATCACCTGTCCGCCTTTTGAACCTATGGCTACCTGTTTCTCCTCTCCGTTTTCTGTCTTGGAAAACGCTGTTCTTGATAGCCCTCACTTCCGCTAGACGCGTAAGTGAATTGCAGGCCCTCGTGTCTGATCCCCCTTACACTCGGTTCTACAAAAATAGGGTAGTCCTACGGACTCACCCAAAATTTCTTCCAAAAGTGGTCTCCCCTTTTCACATCAATCAGGAGGTGGTACTTCCAACCTTCTTTCCCAGACCACACTCCAGCCGAGCTGAAACGGTCCTCCATACCCTGGACTGTAGAAGGGCTCTGAACTTCTACCTTGACCGTACGCGGGAGCACCGTAAAGCTGCTCAGCTTTTTGTGTCTTTTGACCCCAATAAATTGGGGCTCCCGGTCTCCAAGCGTACTCTGTCCATCTGGGTTGCGGACTGTATCTCTTGGGCTTATGGGGCAGCCGGACTCTCCTTAGAAAGTCGAGTCACGGCTCATTGCGTTCGGGCAAAGGCTACGTCAGTGGCTTACCTCCGCTCTGTTCCGCTGGCAGACATCTGCCGGGCCGCTACTTGGTCTTCGAGCCAGACTTTTGCGGTCCATTACTGTCTCGAGAGGGAGTCCCGCAGGGACAGTGCTTTCGGACAGGCAGTCCTCCGTAATCTCTTTGAGGTCTGAGCAACTCCTACCCTCCATTCCGGATGTGGGCTACCGGTGGGTGTTAATTCAGCGAAGATTCTTTCCTTCTGTGCTGCTGAGCTAGAGGGAGCTCATTTTTTGTGCTTAGGGTCTCCGGTAGCCTTGAGCTTGGGAGTCCCATAAGTGAGGACTGACTTCCTGCTTGGTCCTGGAGAAAGCGTAGTTACTCACCTGTAACAGGTGTTCTCCAGGAGCAGCAGGAATCAGTCCTCACTACCCTCCCTCCTCCCCTTGGAGTTGCAATCGTCTGCTTCTGTTCTTTTGCAAATTTTTTATGCTGTCTTTTTTAGCTATGTCATCTGACTGGCTAAGATGGCACCCTTGGGCGGGAAGAGGACCGCGCATGCGCGCTGCAATTCCCAAAGGCTTTCTTTGAAAGCTGGGGAAAATTGCTCCGCGAGGGCTCCATCGGCGCCGACGTCACCCATAAGTGAGGACTGATTCCTGCTGCTCCTGGAGAACACCTGTTACAGGTGAGTAACTACGCTTTCTGGTCTGCCAGTGTTTGAGCCTTACAGTAGGACACACACCTCTTCAAGGCCTTCAACATCCCAGGAACTGTAGGGGGATAGTGGCCCGGGGGATGGGGGTTCCCTTGAGTTCATCCTCCTCATGCACAAGGCGTTCTGCATGAAGCATCATGGGAAAGGGATGTTCCTTCCCCATGCCTGAACAGGGTAGATAGAGTGTGGCCGCTGAGATCTGTTCAGAACCCACGGCAGGCAAGGAGCAGGCGTCAGGCAGGCGATGGCTCGAATGCAACCCATGCGAGGAGACGGGGTCCCTTCACTTGGATCAACCGAGCAACTTGGATATGGAAGCAGAAATACAACTAGAGGAAGATGAGATCCCGCAAGAAGAAGAATCCCGCATAGTCCATGTCTTCCTCCGGTAAGTGTTGGCAGCGCTCATAAAGGATCGTTGAAAACACTTAACATACCAACAGGACAGCTGTCGGATGAGGACACACTTGAAGAGCCGCTGTTTCAAGCCATCCAAAAGCCTCAAAGGGTGTTTCTCTTGCATTGGGTGATTAAGCAGATTATCCAGAATGAGTAGGACCTCTCGGAAGCCGGCCTTAGGGGAACTAGGACTATGACCTATCTTTACAAGCTGCCTGAGCAGGATCGGGAGATGCTGCATTCCACTTAGGTAGATTCCATGGTGTCAGCCACAACCAAGAGGACCACAATCCCCATTTTGGGCAGTACAGCACTCAAGGATGTTCAGGATAGAAAGTTGGATACCTTGTTGAAACAGGCATTTGATATTATGCCCTGTCCTTACAGAAGTCCGTTTGTGGGGTGTTTGTGGCCAGGGCTTGCCTGCGGGTCGGTGCAGGGGGATTCTGGAGCTGACAGGGGAATTCTAGGAGCCTGCTGCAGCATAGGCAAGACTGGAGTCGGGTGCCGCTTATCTGGCAGACGCCTTCTATGATCTCATCAGAGGTCTCTCTAAGAGCATGACCTCGATGGTGGCAGCGCAGCACAATCTTTAGCTGCGCAATTGGGCGACTGTTGTCTCCTCAAAATCCCGGTTAAGTAAGCTACCATTCAAGGGTATTTAAACAAAATTCACTCTACTATGTTTCAGACTTCAAAATCTGGCTTTGTTCATTTCTATCCAAAGAAGTGGCTACATTCTCCAAAGAAGGGGCTGCCCAAATAAAGGCAAAAAACACAGCTTTCACAAAATTCAGAGGTTCTCAAACAGGAACACAGAAAAGAATACAGGATAAAACTAAAAGAGAAAAAAAGAAAAATAAGGATAGCAAAATCCAAGGCAGAAGAAAAGATGGCTAAAGATGTGAAGTGTGGCGACAAAACTTTTTTCAGGTATATTTGGGGGAGGAGGAAAATCAAAGGTGGAATTGCAGGACTCAAAAGTGCTGGGAACGAATTTGTGGAAAGTGACATTGAAAAAGCACAAATGCTAAACTGGAGAAGGTTCACCTGTGATTGACAAGTATACAAATGGGAATGGAGTAGATACCACACCATTCACAGTAGATGATGTGTTAGAACAGCTTGCAAAACTGAAAGTGGACAAGGCCATAGGACCAGATGGCATACATCCCAGGATACTGAAAGAGCTCCGAGAGGTTCTTGCAGGGCCGTTAAAGGATGTTTTTAATAAATCCTTGGAGACAGGAGAAGTTCCACAGGACTGGAGAAGGGCTGATGTGGTAACTCTTTACAGAAGTGGTAATAGGGAAGAAGTGACAAACTACAGGCCGGTAAGCTTTACCTCAGTAGCAGGAAAAGTAATGGAGGCGCTCCTGAAAGAGCAAATAGTGGACTTTCTCGTAACCAACAGGTTGCATGATCCGACGCAACATGGTTTTACCAAAGGACGATCTTGCCAACAAATCTGATTGCGTTCTTTGACTGGGTGACCAGAGAACTAGATCAAGGGCATGCGATGGATGTGATCCACCTAGATTTCAGCAAAGCCTCTGATACTGTTCCTCATAGGAGGCTTATCAATATACTCAACAGCTTGGGGATAGGTCCCAAGGTGGTGAACTGGATCAGAAATTGGTTGACTGACAGACCACAGAAGGTGATGGTAAACGGAACTCACTCGGATAAAAGGAAGGTGATTAGCGGTGTGCCCCATGCTTCGGTCCTGGGACCAATATTGTTCAATGTATTTGTGAGTGATATTGCTGAAGGACTGAATGGAAAAATCTGTCTTTTTGCAGATAACACAAAAATTTGCAAGAGTGGACTCCCCTGAGGGAATGGATAACATGAGGAAAGATCTACAAAAGCTGGAAGAATGGTTTAATGCTTGGCAGTTAAGATTTAATGTGAAGAAGTGCAGTGTCATGCACTTGAGAAGCAAAAACCCAAGGGAATTGTATGCAATAGGGAGCAGCAAGAGGCTGGTGTGCATGGACCAGGAGAAGGGCCTCGGAGTGTTTCTGATGATCTCAAGGTGGGGAAACAGTGTGACAAGGCGGTGGCAAAAGCCAGAAAGTTGCTGGGTTGCATACAGAGAGGAATTACCAGCAGAGGCCTCACTTGGAATATTGTGTTCAGTTTTGAAGACCAGTTTTGCAAAGGATATAAAAAGATGAAATGGTTCAGGGGAAGGTGACCAAAATGATTTGGAGTTTGTGTCAGAAGACATATGAAAAGAGACTTGAAGACCTAAATATGTACACTCTGGAGGAGAGGAGGGAGAGGGGGTAGATATGATTCAGACCTTTATATACTTAGAGTATTAATGAACAAACACACTTCTTCCAAAGACGAAGAAGCTGTACAACTAGAGGGCATAACATGAAGCTGCAAGGGGGTAAACTGAAAGGCAGCGTCAGGGTGGTGGATGCTTGGAATGCCCTCCTGATGGAAGTGGTGGATGCAAATACAGTGACTGAATTCAGAGTGGCTTCGGACAGACTCAGTTGATCCCTTTATAGCAACAGGATAAAATCATAATAATCATAACTCTCATATATCTCAACAAATAGGGGTGACCTACACTGAGCGGTGGGTACACCCCTAAACAAAGGCATGGGGAAGGGTGACCTGCATGGAGCGTCAGGGGCACCTACTCTTACCGCCTTGCTGGGCAGACTAGATGGACCATACTGGTCTTTATCTGCTGTCATATACTATGTTACTATATGTTACTATGTTGAAAGGAGAAAAAGGGTTTCAGAACCATGTGAGGTAGGATTATGGGCACCCGATAAATTTCATACAGGCGGCAACTCATTCTCAGCACATCAGCGACCCAAAAAAACCTCCTTCCAATTGTATTCAATTACTCTTCCAATTCAATTATTCTCCAGGAACAAGCAGGAAGTCTGTCCTCGCATATGAGCCCTCACGAAAGCATCCCCCCAGCTTTCAAAGAAAGCCTTTGGGAGATGCCACCTTGCATGCGTGGTCCCCTTCCCGCCCAAGGGTGCCATCTTGCTCAGTCTCCTTTTTTCTGCGGAGCTCTTCAGACGTCCGTCTGGCTAGTCCCCGAAAAAAGTTGATTTTTCTGCCTGACTTTTATACTCGCCTCTGGTATTGCACCAGTACTCTTCCCACCACCCGACCTCACTGTAGTTTGTAGTTTTCCTTTTTCTTTTTGCGTCTTTGCGCCTTTTTTCTCAACTGGCAGTCCGGCGGGTCTTCGACCTCGCAGGGGTTCTTTTTTCCCCCCACAGCTACCAGTGGCTTTAAGAAGTGTGATCGGTACACAAACATTATGGTTTTGACCGACACACACGATTGCTGCCTTCGCTGCCTCGGGCCTGACCATGACACTGCAGCATGCGGTCTGTGCGAAAAGATGTCCAGCAAGACCCTTAAGAGCCGCTAGCTGCAGCACGATATGTTTTTTGTGCTGCTGCTGTCCCCAGCACCTCCAAAGGCAAAGGCCTCATCTGAAGCCTGAACGTCTCTGGTGGGCCTCTCCGAGCCTGAGCCCCATTGTGGTTCTTCAGAGAGGGGGTCTCCATCAAGGGGCCCCAGGAAGAAGAAGAAAGCCTCGAAGGTGGAGTCCTTGGATGGATCCAACCGGCCGAGTGTGTCCCGGGCCAAGTCCTGCAGCCCAAGACACTCGCCCAAGGGATCAGAGAGGGAGCGACCTGCAAAGATTCCCCGAAAGTACTCAACCTCAGACCGGCCTCGATTGCCAGAAAACATCCTCGTCGAAAACGCCCCTTCGGGGGAACCGGTGTTGGGCCCGAGTCCCTCGTCGAAAACGCCCCTTCGGGGGAACCGGCGTTGGGCCCGAGTCCCTCGATGCCCACGCTGATGGCTGTGGAGCCTTCTGGCCTGGAGTCCAGAATGGCGGCCCTGGAGCGCAGTTTGTCTTCCTTCATGGACCAGCAGCGGGTACTGTTGTCCGATATGACTGGTTCATCCGCCCCGACCACCGGCCCCTTGATGTTGAAGATGTCCCTGGAGGCCGAGCCGATCCTCAAGGTCCGTTGGCCTCGAGTTGATCCTCAGCTGAGGTCTCGATCCGGTTCCCGTTCGATGGGACTGAGATCATCCCTGGCCAGTGCACTCTGTGCCAGCCGCGGAGCCTCGGAAGGCTGTGGGCAGAGGTTGGCCCCAGGGCCCTTGGATCCTTCCTTCGAGTCCTCGACGGACTACTCCGAGTGAGAGATGGAGGATGAGGAATCATCCGATACCCATCACCACCACGATGTCCCCTCGGACTCTACCACTTCGGAGCCCCAGCGGCAATCCCCACCAGATGATATGGGGTTCCTTGACTTCGTCAAGGACATGTCTAAGGCCCTGGCGTTTCCAGTGGAATTGGAGGAGGACCTTCGGGCGGATGAGTTAGAAATCCTCCAGTACGAGGCCCCTCTGAGGGAATCACTCACGGTGCTTCTCCCTCCTATCCTGGAACGGCTGATGCTCCATATGTGGGAAACACCGACATCTGTGCCAGTAGTGAGCAAGTGGCTCGATTCGATGTATTGAGTCTGCCGGATCCCAGGCTTCCAGATGTCACAGCTGCCACACAACTCCATGGTGGTGGAGTCAGCCTTGCATCAACTGAAAAGTCAGAAGACGCACTCCTCGGTGCTCCCCAGCAGGGAGGCATTCACCTTGGACACCCTTGGCAGAAAGTGCTGCCAGGGCTCAATGCTCATTGGCTGCATCCAGGCTTACCAGCTGTACATGGGCATGTACCTGAGAGACCTGGCGAACTCGCCGGGTTCTCAGCTGGTCTGTCTGAGGAACCACTGCAGTGGTTCAAGAACCTGGCCAAGGCTGTCTGTGAGTGCTCCTAGTTTATGTCTCGGGCATTCTATGATAGTTTCGAGTCAGCGGTTCGAGCAGCAGCAGTGAGCATTGGTGCCCGATGCCTGGCTTGGCTACAGTCATCTGACCTCGAGCAGTGGGTTATGGAAAAATTGGTCGACGTCCCGTGCCAAGGAGAGAACCTCTTTGGCAAACCCATGACCAACAAGGCTGCTGAGCTGGAGACCGAGTTCATGACAAGGACCAGGATTTCTAAAAAGACCACTGCCCCTCCCTGACGGAAGGGCTCTGGTAAAAAGCCCTTCTACCCGAGGAAAGGGCTGCTTACAGAAGCTACCCATCTTTCCAGGCCTCCCCGGCTCCCCAAGCCAAGGGACATGGCAATGGCCCTCGTAAGCAGAAGGCTCCAAAGCCCCAGGCACTGGCCCTGGCCCAGCCTAGGGAGAGTTTTTGACTCCTTGGGCATAGCCTCTCTACCCCAAGGAGGTCTGCAGCCCATAGGGGGATGTCTGACCCACTATGCCCAGAGGTGGCCGACCATCACCACCGATTCCTGAGCACTTCGCTTGGTCAAGGAAGGTTGCCTCCTCCATCAGACTTGGACATCTCCCCCTTATTTTCCAGGAGAGCTCCTCGGGTCTCCCCTTCACCGAGATCTTCTACCGAAGGAGCTGACAGGTCTTCTCGAGGACAAAGCGGTGGAACCAGTGCCCCATCATCTCAAGAGCAAAGGGTTCTACTCCAGATACTTCCTCATGCCAGAAAGGATAGGGGGCCTAAGGCCCTTTGTCGACCTGTACAACTTTAACAAGTTCCTGGTGAGGGAGAATTTCAAGATGCTCTCCCTTGGAACATTGCTGCCTTTACCTCCAGCAGGGAGAGAGGTTATTTATTTATCATTTCTTATATACCGCCTTTCATGATATCAAGGTGGTTTACATTGAACAAACTGAAATTACATTGAACACGGCATTATAACTTGGAGATAACTATTTTACAGGGAACATGGGCAATGGAGGGTTAAGTGGCTTGCCCAAGACCTCAAGGAGCACCTGTGGGACTAGAAACCCCAGTCCTTCCTGCCCAAGGTTGCTGTCCTCTAGTGGGATTTGAACCCCTGACTTTCCGGCCTGAGGTAACTTGCCCTACCACTAGTCCATTCCTCCCTCTTTGGATCTGAAGGATGCCTGTGCCCACATCTTCATTCACCCTAACCACAGACAATACCTGTGGTTCATGGTGGGGGGCAGTAGAACATAAGGAGCAAGAGATGTATGATGGTCACAGGAATCTTTATTAGGTGAACCCCAACGCGTTTCGGCAACGCCTTCCTCAGGGGGCATGCAGTTTGCGATATAAAATAAAATAAAATAAATGATATAACCATTTGTACAATAAAACAATATTTATACTTTCAAAACAGAAAAGATCAATAATTGGTTAAGACATAATAGTTAAAGAATAATAGTTAAAAAATAATAATTAAAAAGTAAGAAATAAAACACAGGACAGTATTTGCCTATACATTTTAATGATCCTATTCAACTGTTTTTTCACAGCAGTGTTTATAATCTTATTTTTAATATATTTGCTGTCCTGCGTTTTATTTCTTACTTTTTAATTATTATTTTTTGGGGTTCACCTAATAAAGATTCCTGTGACCATCATACGTCTCTTGCTCCTTGTGTTCTACTAGCATCTACTGCAAGAGCGGGCGCTCTTCTTTGTGTTGTCATGGTGGGGGCAGACACTATCAGTATAGAGTGCTGCCTTTCAGCTTGGCCTCTGCCCTAAGAGTTTTCACAAAATGCCTGGCGGTCGTGGCTGCCTTCCTCCGTCTCCAGGGGGTCCATGTCATCGGGGCAAGACTGGACACCCTCCAGTCAAAGACCTTCCTACCCAGGGACCGGGCCGACCGTCTCAGGACCCTGGCATGGAACATACAGCACCATCCCTCCGTGCCCAATCGGCTTCTCTTGCACCTCCTCGGATACATGGCCTCCAAGGTCCACATTAGGGCAGCGCAGTGGTGTCTCCGTGATCAGTGGTCTCAGGCCATGGGGCATCTCTGGGACAAAGTCTCCGTGACCCGCCAATTGGCAGACTCTCTGACCTGGTGGCAGACCTCAAAATATCTCAAGGCGGGGATGCCCTTTCAGGCCCTGAGCCCTTTAAGGGTCCTTATCACAGACTCCTCTCTGCTCAGCTGGGGAGCTCACTGCGAGGAACTCTGCACCTAGGACAGCTGGTTGCCGGACTAGGGCACCCAACAGATCAACTTCCTAGAACTGTGGGAAATATACTTGGCCTTTCAAGCTTTTTGCCACCGCCTACATCACCAGCTGGTGCTGGTCCAGACGGACTACCAGGTGGCAGTGTTCTATGTGAACAAACAGAGGGGCATGGGGTCTCGTGCCCTCTGCCAGTAGCTGGTGCTCCTCTACTCCTATGCAGTCCAACAGGGTATCCTCCTGCGGGCAGTATACCTACCAGGCCAGAACAACCTACTGGCCAACAGATTGAGCAGGGTGCTCCAGCTGCAGGAATGGCAACTGGACCCCAGTGTGGCCCACCGGCTCTTCTGGATCTGGGGGAGAACCCGTGATGGACCTGTACGCCAGCCCGGACAACTTCCAGTTGCTCTGCTTCTGCTCCCGGCAGGCCTACCCCTCCAAGGTAGTGGCGGACGCGTTCCTCGTCTCATGGTCGGAGGGCCTCATGTGCGCCTTCTCTCCCACACCGCTGATTGCCAAAACCTTGTTTAGGACCCTCCGCAACAATGCTTGCTCATTCTGATAGCCCCTCGGTGGCCCCGGCAACCGCGGTTCCCGCTACTCCTCTGACTATCGGTGGAAGCCCCCATCCCGTTCGGGAACTCTCCGGGACTCCTGTCTCAGGAAGCGTGGTGCTCTCTTCTGCACCCCAACTTGGGGTCCCTGTCACTGATGGCGTGGCTGCTGAGAGGGTGACTCTAGCCCCTTTCAACCTCCCGGGCGAGGTAGAGGAGATCCTGCTGGCCTCTCATAAGGCTTCTACTAGGAAAGCTTACGCTCTCAAGTAGGCAGGTTCTCAGTTCAGTGTGCTGAGCATGGGACTGACCCGTTCTCTTGCCCAGTGGGGCTGGTGTTACAGTGCCGTCTCCATCTCTCGCAGTCCAGGCTCAAATCTAACTCTATCAGGGTACACCTCCACTCGGTGGATGGAAAACCCCTCTTGGTACAGCCACTGGTTACCCGCTTTCTAAGGGGTCTGCTCTTGTCAAAGCCCCCGGTTTGCCCCCCGGTGACCGAGTGGGACCTTAATGTAATATTGGGGCAGCTCACTCGCCCACCCTTTGAGCCTCTGGCTATTTGCCACCTACGATACCTCTCAAGGAAGGTGGCATTCCTGGTCGTGTTCACTTCGCAGAGTTAGCAAGCTTCAGGCCCTAGTGGCGGAGGCACCTTACACCAGGTTCTACAAGAACAGGGTGGTGCTCCTTCACGCACCCTAAATTCCTTCCCAAAGTGGTATCATCCTTCCATCTCAACCAGGAAGTAGTACTTCCCACATTCTTTCCAAGACCTCACACCAGTAGGGGTGAGACGGTCCTTCACACTCTGGACTGTAAGAGGGCTTTGCAAATCAGTTGTACATGTGTGTACCTAGGAATTAACAAACGTGCAATTGATTTTCACTCTTAAAGTTGTAGCTTGCCTACAGTAGTTGCCCTAAGAATGAATAGGTGAAATAAACATGAAAACATGCATAAAAATTGAGAAAAATATTTTTTAAATGAGGATGAACCAAAACTTTCTTTTTGGCCATGCACAATACTAATCAGTAAATAGGTCCTATTGTATTTAATGGGAACTGCGGTAAATAATGCATGGTAGCATGTGCTGATGGATCATGCACTAATATGCTTTAGTAAAGCTAACAATGTACAGTTGCATGAAAAACCTCTTGAAAGATTAATTGAGGGGATATCAGTCATGTGTTTTAAATACTAACCATGATTCTTTTTTATTTTGCAAGTGCTGCAGTTTTTACAGTGGCACTGTCCAAAGCAGGAATGAAAAATCAATAAGATTGCAGTGCCACTCAAAAAGAGGAATTAATTTGATTGATATAGTAAAAGCTCATCTTTATGAAATGCTGTGCCATTAGTATTTTCAATTGTTTAAGATATAAACGTTCCTCAAAACTACCACCTTAGATTCAATATCATGTCTGATGTAAATTCTTCAACACATTTATTTCATCTTATATTCTTAACTTGGAACCGGGTCTCAGACTGTTTTCAGTACTTGTAATGGGATTCAACCCCGTAGTACTATTTGCATCAATGACCACGGTCCTTTGGTTAGTTCCTTTCCTTTTATCAATCTCTTAACATTATAAATATGAGCATAAAGCTTCTGTTTTCTTATAAGAGTATAGCTGGAGGAATGGAACTTAACTTATAGATGATTTTATAGAAGTGAATTATGCTCTTGATTAGACTTTCCCCGACGCCGTCTGTCGGCACCGCTTCCGCGTTTCACAGAATGTTTCTTCAGGGGTTGAGCTTCATCAATAGCTGGAAAACAACACATTCTAAATATAATTCCAAGGCCTACTAGCATGATTAATAACAAACTGTCCAGTTCCCTCACTCCTACTTTAATGTAATGCCACCTTTTTTTTCCTTTTTATTTTCTCATTTTCAATTTCAAGCGCATAGCCTGCTCCTTTCACAACGAGCTCCCTGGCCCTAGAACGCCGCGCATGCGGGCCAATGTGTCTCGGGGCCATTTAAAACAGTACAAGCATATGACGTAATCAATTAACCATTCACAGGCAGGCACCCCATTCAATATTGTTGTTCAAACCTCCAGGGGATACTGTGCCTAGGCGGTAAATCCATCGCTGCTCTTCAATGATTAACGCTTGTTCTCTAGTTTTACCACTTTTACCTACTAACACTCTATCCAGACAAAAACATCGTAAATCTTCAAAGCAGTGTTGAAATTGCATACAGTGGGCAACCAGAGGAGCCTCTTGTGTTTTGCAGCGTAAACGACTGCGATGTTCATTTACACGTGTTTTAAATGGACGGATCGTTTTTCCGATGTAGAGTAATTGACACGGACACCTTATGCCATATACCACATAATCCGTTGTGCAGGAAGTATGGTGTCATTGAAGAGCCAGGGAGCTCGTTGTGAAAGGAGCAGGCTATGCGCTTGAAATTGAAAATGAGAAAATAAAAAGGAAAAAAAAGGTGGCATTACATTAAAGTAGGAGTGAGGGAACTGGACAGTTTGTTATTAATCATGCTAGTAGGCCTTGGAATTATATTTAGAATGTGTTGTTTTCCAGCTATTGATGAAGCTCAACCCCTGAAGAAACATTCTGTGAAACGCGGAAGCGGTGCCGACAGACGGCGTCGGGGAAAGTCTAATCAAGAGCATAATTCACTTCTATAAAATCATCTATAAGTTAAGTTCCATTCCTCCAGCTATACTCTTATAAGAAACAGAAGCTTTATGCTCATATTTATAATGTTAAGAGATTGATAAAAGGAAAGGAACTAACCAAAGGACCGTGGTCATTGATGCAAATAGTATTACGGGGTTGAATCCCATTACAAGTACTGAAAACAGTCTGAGATCCGGTTCCAAGTTAAGAATATAAGATGAAATAAATGTGTTGAAGAATTTACATCAGACATGATATTGAATCTAAGGTGGTAGTTTTGAGGAACGTTTATATCTTAAACAAGGAATTGTCTCCTCTATAAAAGAAAATAGACCTAAAATATTAGTATTTTCAAGCCATTTTATATTATATTTATGTATTTTGTGATATCACAGTTGCCTGGTTCTTCAATTATTAATTATCAGAGCATTACTGAGATATCTGTTTGGTCAAACACGTGTGCTGTTCAGTGGCATGGAATATAATTGAAATGAGTAGCCTTTACTGTATAATTAGTTGGTATGCACTTTGTATTGTCTCCTTGTCCTTCTGTAGCAGTACTTCTGTCCAGTATTCTGCTACTTTCTCCAGGAACAAGCAGGAGGTCAGTCCTCACATATAGGTGACGTCAGCACTGACGGAGCCCGCGCGGAGCATTTCTTGAGCTTTCAAAGAAAATCTTTCGGAATGCCACCACGCATGAGTGGTCCCCTTCTCTCCCAAGGGTCCATCTTGCTCAGTCTCCCTTTTTCCGCGGAGCCCTTCAGACATGCATCTTGTCCCGAAAAGAGTTTTTGCTTCACTAAGTACATTTTTGTGTTTTCTGGCTAGTACCGGTTCCCCCTCCTGTCACTCGAGCATCTCTGCTTCGGCGGTTGGTCTCGGGAACTGTTTTTCCCTTCTTTTCTACTGTAGCGCTTTCGCGCCCTTTTTAACTGCTGGCTGCATTGAGGTCTTTGACTTCGCAGGAGTCCTTTTTGCCCCATTGGCCTCCGGTTTCAAACATGTGATTGGTGCTCCAAAAACATGTCACTCACAGACACCCATGACTGCTTTCTCCGGTGTCTGGGTGCCGATCACGACCTGGAGCAATGCTCCTTAGGCAAAAAGATGTCCTCTAAGGCCATCCAGAGTCACTGGCAGAAGCTAGACGATATCTTCCATAAGGCAGACTCGACCCCAGTATCCCCAGTGACCTCACACTCCAAGGCCCGGCAATCAAGGAGCTGCCCAAGGTGCCCTCAGGCACTATGACCAAGGGTCCCCCCGAGCATGAGTGGAAGAAGAAGAAGGCCATGCGGATGTTGTCTGGGGGCTCAGACAAGCATGAGAAATCACACGCCCGGTCCCTCAGCCCCCTCCGACAGTCCGAAGAGTCGGAGAGGGAACGGCCGACAAAGGTACCTTGAACCGATGCGGAGGCCTCCGGCAATGGTGCCCAGTCTCCCAAGGGTCGTCCTGGTATTGGACCCCTTTGACACCTGACCCGGTCACCCCGGCATCGGTGTCACAGGGCCCCACTCCCAAGTGGGAGGCCTGAATGCTGGCCTTGGAACACAGCGTTTCTGCATTCCTCTCTGCCCAGCAAGCGCAGATGCCTGGCCCTGCCGGCACGCACCATGAGATTGCAGGGACCTCGGCCTCCAGGACTCCCTGGGCTGCTTCAGTTTATCCCTGAGAGCCAGATGCCTCATGAGGATCCTCGGCGAGGGTCTCGATCTCCTTCCCGTTTCTCGGGTGCAAGATCATCTTGGGCAAGCGCCTCCTGCTCTGGACAGGCTCTGGCCTCAGGAGCTCAGCGTGGGCCATCAACCCACCTTGAACTGCCCGATCTCGAATCTTCCACAGACTCTTCGGAGTGGGAATCCAATGGGGACACTTCACCAGAGACTTGGACTCACTGAGACCTCCCCTCGGACCCATCCCCACTGAACCTGAGGCGGCAGTCCCCTCCTGAGGATACCTCTTTCCTTGAGTTTGTCCAGGATATGACGCAGGCCCTCGCACTTACCACCAAATCAGAGGAGGAGCCTCAAGCGGAGGAATTCGATATCCTCCAATATGAGGCACCACTGAGGGAAACCCTCACAGTTCCGATCCCTTCCATCCTTAACCGGCTCCTTCTCCACATGTGGGAGACCCCAGCTTCTATCCCGCTCATCAGTCGACACCTGGACTCAATGTACAGGGTCCAATGGGGACCAGAGTTTCAGAAGGCACAGCTTCCCCACACCTCCATGGTCATCGTGTCGGCCATGCGCAAGCAGAAGTGCCCGAAGACTCACTCTTCAGTCCCTCCAGGCAGGGAGTCTCACGTTCTTGACGCCCTCAGGCGCAAAGGTTACCAGGGCTCCATGCTAGCATGCCGCATCCAGGTCTACCAACTTCTACATTGGTATGATCTTCCGAGACCTCACCAAGGAACTCAGGGGATTTGCGGCCAGCCTCAATGGGGACCACCTCCAGCATTTTCATGTGCTCTCAAAGTCAGTCTGTGAATGTTCCAAATACCTTTCATGAGCCGCCTGCGACAGCTTTGAGTCCTCTCCATGAGTGGTGCAGCTTACGGCACGTATCCTGGAAGGTGACCTTACCAGTTGCACTCGCCTCTGCCTGTAGAGTCAGCGAGCTCCAGGCCCTGATGGCCGAGGCCCCATTCACCAGGTTGTAGAAGAACAGGGTGGTTCTTTGCACCCACCCTAAGTTCCTCCTGAAGGTTGTCTCGGACTTCCATCTCAACCAGGAAGGGTGGTGTTGCCTATTTTCTTCCCAAGGCCCCATGCCAACCCGGCGTCAGCCATTCTGCATACCATGGACTACAAGAGGGCCGTTGATCTTCTACTTGCAGCGGACTCAAGGTCACCGCAAGGCTGGGCAGCTTTTTCTCTCTTACGATTCCAGTCATCTGGGACAGGCAGTCACCAACGGACCTCTATTTGGGTGGCGGACTGCATCGCCTTCGCCCAGGCCCAGGCTGGGCTGCCACTGCACTGCTAATTGATGGCTATATCGGTCGCAAACCTCCGCTCTGTTCCCCTGGTGGACATTTGCCTCGTCCTCCACTCATACCTTCATAACCCATTACTGCCTAGAGAGGGAGTCCCGTTGGGACAGCACCTTCGGCCAGGCGGTACTTTGTAATTTGTTCGGGGTTTAAGCAACTCCTGCCCTCCAACCTTTCTTGTTCAGACTACCGGAGACATGACTCTCCATGGACTCGGGGTCATCCGATCTGTCTTCAGATTTGCTTGCAACTGCTCGTGGCTCTGCCGTGCCTTGTCCTGTTCTCCAAGGACAACAGGAATCGGTCCTCACAACCCTCCCTCCTCCTCTTGGAGTTACTGTCCATTTTTGTTTGCCATTTTCTTGGTGGGGCTCTAGCTATAGCACCTGACTGACCAAGATGGCACCCTTGGGCGGGAAGGGGACCACGCATGCGTGGTGGCATTCTCAAAAGCTTTCTTTGAAAGCTGGAGAAATTCTCAGCGCGGGCTCTGTTGGTGCCGACGTCACCCATATGTGAGGACTGATTCCTGCTGTCCCTGGAAAACACCTTTTACAGGTGAGTAACTGTAGCAACTCCTGTGGAGTACTGCTTTTGACCTCTGAAATATAAGAACACTCGTGCAGCAGCCTCACTAACTCAAAGTCAGTCATTGGTGCTCTCAGCAGTAAGAGGAAGGATTTCCCATATACTGATTCTCATAGCTGCAATTTAAGCAGGTGGACTGCACAGTGAGTGAGGCCCATGGGTACCAGCTTGGAGACAAATTTTGTAAAATGCAAAATTGTAAGTATAGCCCCAGAAGTCCAGAATTAGGAGGGGTGACACATGCTTCTGTTATTGGATACTAGAACTGTGCCTATTATAATTAAGGTCCTCTATGTATAAAGAAAGAGAAAAATTGTAATAGGCAAATATTATCTCCAGGAACAAGCAGGAATGAGTCTTCACATATGGGTATCGTCGGTACCGATGGAGCATGCGCGGGAACGCTCCCCAGCGTCCAATAAGAAAGCTTTTGGGAGCATCCCACAGCGCCTGCGCGCTGCCTTCCCGCCTTTCCCAACCGCCTCTCTCCAGTTCTTCTTTTCCGCGGAGCCAGCAGGTCGTGTTCCTGTCACCGCAGAAGAAGTTCTTTATTTTTTTCTTTATTTTTCTGTGTCGCGTCTGCCATCTTCGACGTCAGACCGGTAACACCGGTCTTTTCTTTTCTTTCTTCAAAAATAAAAATAAAAAATTCTTTCTTTCTTCAACTGTGCATTTTCAGTTTGGGCCTTAGGCCTGAATACTTTTCTCCTCATGGAGAAGCCCGCTTCCGGGTTCAAAAAGTGCACAAATGTGGCGGTACTATTTCTGTCACCGACACCCATGATTGGTGTCAAAATGTTTGGGTCCTGACCATTCCATCACGGATTGTGTGTCTAAAAGAGGTCGGCAGAACCGAGCAGCCAAGCTCAGTACCCTGTTTCCCTCTGATGCAGCCTCGGTGGCATCGACGTCTTCCAGGGCTGCTTCTTCCTCCCATGGATCTCAGGTAACCAAACATAAATCTAGCCGGTCCTCGAAGGGCAAATCTCCCTCTAAGCATCGAGATGCCTCCGGGCTTGTCCTCGAGGATTCTGCACCGGCAAAATTACCCCGGCGGGAAGTTCCGGCTTCCAAAGCATTGTCTATGGGGTCACAGGTTGACATTGATGGCTCGGCCTCAACCGATCACCTGTTGCCGTGTTCTGGGGTACCGGTGGCCTCCACTAGTACCGACATCCAGACTCTGGTGGCGTCGATGGATCAGAAGATCCTGTCCATGCAGCGCACCCTAACGGCATTTATGCAGGCTTCGACGCCTCCGGTACCGCAAAAATCTCCGTTGCTGGTACCGACTCCAGCACCGTTCCCGGTGCTGGTACCGATTGCATCGACATCGGCTTCGGTGTCGACTGCAACGGTACCCTGTCCTATGATGCCCATTGGTACCGAACCAGTACCGCTTACTCCCGATGTCGATCCCACTCGATACGCATATCGGGCTTTACAGGAGCATCCAGATAGGCGATACTTTGATTCCTCCGAAGACTCTGATGAGTCGGAGGCTTCTGTCGAGGCACCGGTACTTCTTCCTCAGGAGTCTGCTTCTCCAAAACGAAGAATGTCTCCTCCAGAAGACTTGTCTTTTCAAGACTTCATTAGGGAAGTGGCTAGGGGCCTCTCCATTACAGTGGCCCCTGAGTCAGAGCCTAGAGCCAAGCAATTAGATATTTTGCAATATCCTAAGGCTCCTAAAGAAGCAGCTACCTTACCTATTCATGAGATACTCTATGATCTCATGTTGGGCATGTGGGAGACTCCTCTCACCACCTCTCCACATTCTCATAGGTTAGACACCATGTACCATGTCCCTCCTCGTCCTGGTTTTCATAAGACTCAGCTTCCTCACCACTCTATTGTGGTAGAGTCTGCCATGAGGAAAATAAAGAGTGCAAAGAGACACTCATCTAATCCTCCAGGACGTGAATGTAGGACCCTAGATGCTTTTGGCCGAAGGGTTTTCCAAGCTAATATGCTTGCTGCCAGAATCAACTCTTATAGTCTCTATATGGGGATGTTTCTAAAAGAAGTCACAGATCATCTGCAGACTTTAGCTCCTTTTATTTCAGAAGATAAAAGGCAGGAATTTTTCGCTTGGCTCAAACATGCCCAAGATGTTTCCAAATTTTCCAACCGTGCAGCCTTTGACTCTTTTGAGTGTGTAAGCAGAGCCTCGGCTATTGCCATAGGTGCACGCAGAATTGCTTGGTTACAAGCCTCTGTTTTGGAACTCTGGGTCCAAGATGAATTGGGTAATCTTCCTTGTACAGGTGAAAACCTTTTTGGCAAGGATTGGCAAGCAAAGGCCACTCAGATGGATGCTGAGAACTCTGCTTTGGATCGACTTTCAAAGTCTACCTCTGCTCCTGTTAAGAAAAGATTGTTCAAAAAGACATCTTTTTCTAAAAAGGGAAGATATTATCCTGCTTATAGTCAGCAGGCATCTTCTGCAGGTCGTTTTGCTGCAAAGCGTCAGCAACCACCTAAACAGGCCAAGTCAAAGGCTGCCAGGCCTCTCACGGCCCAGCAACCTCAGCCTCCTCAGGGCCTTTGACTTGCAACTAGAGAACTTAGCCTTTCTAGCTCTGGAAGAACCAGAGCCCCTCACCATTCCAGGAAGGTTGGCTTACTTTGCTCCCAGATGGGAGCAAATCACAGCAGACCAATGGACCCTTTCCATCATAAGGGGAGGGTACAAGCTTCATTTCTCAAGCCTTCCTCCTCACACCATGGTGAAACAGTTCAATTCTCCAACATCTCTCCTCAACCTTCTGGGTCAGGAGATTGCTACCCTTCTTGACCAAGGGGCAATAGAAGAAGTACCTCTTCTTCAACAGGGCTCAGGGTTCTACTCCCCTTATTTTCTTATCCCAAAGAAAACAGAGGGCTACAGACCCATACTAGATCTCAGAGAATTGAACAAGTTTCTATTCAAGGAGAAATTCAAGATGATTTCTCTCGGTGCTCTGCTTCCATACCTTCAGAGTCAGGACTGGCTTTGTTCTCTAGATCTCAAGGATGCGTACACCCATGTCCTCATCCATCCTACACACAGAAGGTTCCTTCGGTTCCTTTTTCAAGGAAAGCACTACCAATACAGGGTGCTTCCCTTCGGTCTGGCCTCTGCACCAAGGGTGTTCACGAAATACATGGCAGTAGTAGCTGCATTTCTACGCACTCTAGGAATTTTCGTATTGCCATATCTGGACGACTGGCTCATTCAAGCTCCATCCCAGTCAGAGGCCCAGACTTGTCTAACCTGCACAATGCGTGTCCTTCAGTATTTGGGACTGGTAATAAACATCCCAAAATCCAATCTCACCCCTACTCAGTCTCTGGAGTTTATAGGGGCCTTGCTGGATGCCACAACTGCAAGGGCCTATCTTCCCCAGGCCCGTTGCCTACGCTTGGTGCAGTTAGCCTCCCAGATACAGTTAAAGTCCCATTTAACTGCTCGAGAGATGTTACAACTATTAGGCCACATGGCATCCACCGTGCATGTGGTTCCATATGCTCGCCTTCACATGAGGGCAGCTCAATGGACTTTGTCCACCCAATGGACTCAGGCATCAGGTTGCCTGTCAGACAAAATAGCAAACTCCAGTCGCCTTTTTTGGTCTCTCCAGTGGTGGAAGTCCTCTCCAAATCTGTTGCTAGGGTCCCCTTTTCAGCAGTCGCTACCTCAAGCAACTCTTACAACAGATGCTTCTCCAATGGGTTGGGGAGCTCATCTGCAGGATCTCTCCACCCAGGGCATCTGGTCTCCACAGGAGACTTCTCTGCATATCAATCTCTTGGAACTCAGAGCAATATTCTTAGCTCTCAGAGTGTTCCATTCCCTGCTCAGCTACAGGACAGTCCTCATCCATACGGACAACCAAGTAGCCATGTTCTATGTAAACAAGCCGGGCGGGACTGGCTCTCTGTCGCTTTGCAATGAAGCTTTGCGACTGTGGGCCTTCGCCAGAGAGCATCACATCCATCTTCTGGCAGTATATCTTCCAGGCATTCAAAACTCTTGGGCGGACAGACTCAGTCGAGTTCTGCTTCCACACGAGTGGTCCCTCCACATGGACCAGGTAGCCAGGATTTTTTGAATTTGGGGAACCCCGGACATAGACCTCTTTGCAAGTCCGTGGAATGCCAAACTTTACCGATTCTGTTCCAGAATTCCGTGTCAGGGAGTTCAGGCCAAGGATGCCTTCCTCCTTCACTGGGGTCAAGACTTCCTTTATGCCTTTCCACCCATTCCCCTAATTCCCAAAACTCTTTTCAAGCTTCAGAGAGATCAAGGGACCATGATCCTCATAGCACCACATTGGCCACGCCAAGTGTGGTACCCTCTACTTCTGCATCTCTCTCAAGCTTCTTCCCTGGACTTGGGCTCTGCACCAGACCTTCTATCCCAGGAAGAAGGAACCTTGTGGCACCCAAACCCCCAGTCTCTCCATCTCAGGGCTTGGTTGCTGAGGGCCTAGACCTTCAGGATTTTCATCTCTCTCAGCAAGTCAGAGATGTTATTCATGCCTCTAGAAAGCCTTCTACTAGACGTTCCTATGCTTTCAAATGGAAAAGATTTACCATTTGGTGTTCAGGGAAGGGTCTAAACCCTCTTGCAATACCTCTGAATTCTCTACTAGAGTATTTCCTGCATCTATCCCATGCAGGTCTGAAAACAAATTCAGTAAGAGTCCATTTGAGTGCTATTGCAGCGTCCCTCAAGCCTCTCAATGGACAACCTATTTCCTCTCATCCTCTTATAGCAAGATTCATGAGAGGCCTTCTTTTAACTAAACCTCCCATTAGACCACCTCCAGTGGCATGGGACTTAAACCTGGTTCTTGGCCAGCTTATGAAGCCACCCTTTGAACCTTTAGCCACCACCTCCTTGAAATTTCTTTCTTGGAAAGTTATTTTTCTCATTGCAGTCACCTCAGCACGCCGCATCAGTGAGTTGCAAGCTTTGGTGGCTAATCCACCTTATACAAGGTTCCATCATGATAAGGTAGTCCTCAGGACCAATCCACACTTTATGCCTAAAGTGGTCTCGCCTTTTCATCTGAACCAAGAGGTATATTTACCTGTCTTTTTTCCAGGACCTCATGCATCAAGTGCAGAGAGGAATCTTCATACCTTGGATTGTAAGAGAGCTCTCGCTTTTTACTTAGAAAGAACACAGCAACATAGAAAGTCTTCTCAACTCTTTGTTGCTTTTGATCCTTCCCATTTAGGACTTCCAGTCTCTAAGAGAACACTGTCCAACTGGATTGCTCAGTATATTTCTTTCGCCTACCAGAGTAGGAACATTTCTCTGGAGGGCCATGTCACATCTCACAATGTGAGAGACATGACAGCCTCAATGGCTCATCTAAACTCTGTGTCCATCGACCAAATCTGTCAAGCGGCCACCTAGGCCTCGGTTCATACCTTCACAGCCCATTACTGTTTGGACAAGGACTCCCGCCGGGAAGCCTCGTTCGGTCAGGCTGTTCTCAAACACCTGTTCCATTCCTAATCAACTCCTACCCACCTACCCTGGTTGGATGCCAGAGATCCATGGGGGGAGGTAGAGTCCTTTTCAAGGACACACAACCTGGGGTCTTCCCCTGGCATCTGCAGCTAGGGAGTCCCCATATGTGAAGACTCATTCCTGCTTGTTCCTGGAGATAGCACAGTTACTTACCTGTAACAGGTGATCTCTGGGAACAGCAGGAATAAGTTTTCACAACCCACCCACCTCCCCTAGGTGTTGTATCTCTCTATCTATCTTTCCTTTCCTTTCTCTCTTTGTCTCAGCTTTAAAACTCGAAATGGAGAGAGGCGGTTGGGAAAGGCGGGAAGGCAAGCGCGCAGGCGCTGTGGGATGCTCCCAAAAGCTTTCTTATTGGACGCTGGGGAGTGTTCCCGCGCAGGCTCCGTCGGTACCGACGATACCCATATGTGAAGACTTATTCCTGCTGTTCCCAGAGATCACCTGTTACAGGTAAGTAACTGTGCTTTATTGGCAATAAAGGGGAGAAGGCAACTTGTTTCAAGTAGTTTTTGCACTTGACCAAGCTGTCAGTAGGGTCTGCCACTTGCATCTAAGTCACCCTAATCTATTTTAGTGTCTCTGGGCCTTTCATTTCCAGGGATATAGATGGGAGCAGATTGTAGCTTTTCTGGATTAGTGTAGAAGGAAGGAGGATCAGATGCAACAGGATACAACCCAGAGTTAGAAGCTACTGGTTGCAATTATACCACCTAAGCAGGAGTGACTATAGGCCATGACTGCAATAGAAGTTAATGGGAAAGGAACTGAAAGTAGGGAAGGTTTCTGTTCTGGTCGTTACCTTTGTTGGGTTTGGTTTATTGATGTGCTATATGGATTTGCTGTATTTCTACAAAGGGTCAAATTTATCACATGGTTGTGGTAGGTACACTGAATACTACATAAGTCTTTGATAAATCTGTTTAGAAATGGGTTTTGCACGAGTCAGTTTCCAAAATAGCACCTACTCTCATTTAATTATATTGAGTGCATCAGTTTTTGTTCATATATATATTTTGGCGTTTCCTGGTTTGGAGAATTTCCTAACCGAATTGCATATGTGAAGCAATGCATTCTTTTTCTATGTTGTAGGCTTTGCAGTGAACTGGAATGTTTTTGATTATTTTAACCAAAGCACTCGTTACATTCTCCTTGTTTCAAGATCTGAAATTATTTGAAGCTCCAGACCTTGGTGGGATGGTTAAAATAGGTGATTCACTGTTGCTGCCAACTTCTTTCAACGACAATGAACAGATGTTTCGCCCAAGCCTTGAAGAGGACACAGACGATCTATTCCGGTATTTAGTTAAGATTTGCTATAATGGTTACACTGTACTCAAAGCTTATTCTTGTAGGATGTGCTTTGAAAACTATGAAGGATTTCACTGTAGCCATGTTTTGACATTCAATTTTTTTAAACTATCAATACAGTTTGTGGTAGTTTTATGTGAAGAAGTCAGTTCATGAACGCACATAAATACTTAAGAAAAATATGAAAGGAACTTTTAGAATATCCAACTCTTATTACAAGATTAGTCCAGCACTTTAAAAAACTAACGTTTTTAAGTGGAAAGCCAAGGGCCATCATATTTGTTGATAACATTACTCTCATAACAACAAACAGAAAATAAGATGTACAAAACTCTCATTTAAGAAGAATGTGTTATATCTGAGGTGGCTAAAGTTGTCACTTCCTTATTTCCTGCTAGACCAGTCCAGGCAGGTGGGTTATGCTCCCCAGCCAGCAAATGGAGGCAATCAGAGCAACTTTCAGTGATGTCATCATCTGTACATGTTGGAGCAGCACTGAGAGAAGCCAGAATTATCTGCCTCCAGCAGATGGCAAAGTTTATGGACTGGTGCATCAGTGTCTCCCTTGCCCAGATCATGATCTTGGGGCCTGTGTGTTGAGACTTTTTGGCCCATTTGCTTGGAGCTTGGGTACATCCTTGTTTCCTTGAGCCAATAGCAGCCTTGTGTCCAGCGCTGATACCCACTGGTGGGCCAGAGAGCAGACAGGGGGGGGGGGGCCCATGGAGCACCTGATGGGGTTGGTAAGTCTGGGCCCAGGCCCTCCTTTTCTCCCACTGTCTTCAGGCTTTGCTTCCTTTATTTGGCTTTTTTTAAATTCTCTTTTTAATAGGTTCTCTGTTTTGTTTGAATAAAGAAGCTTAAAAAAACCTTTGGGTTTCTCCTGCCAACCTGTCACCTGCTAGGTTCCTCTTATCAATTCAGGGTTCCTTTTTCGCAGCAGTACTTTCTTTTTTGTTGGTATTTTTTCCTTTGTGGCTTTTTTGTTTTGTTGCTGCAATGCAATGCAGCCTGTGACTCTGGTGGTTTATTTTTGTGGCTAGTTTTTTATCCCTCGAGCATTGGAAAGTTACAGGGTGCATTTTTTGGCATGTTTAGGACCCACCATTGGAGGCCCAGGCCCTGATGCCTATTTTTCTGTCTCTGCGGCATCTCTTCTGTTTTTGCCCAGTAACCAGTATGGCTGCCATTTCAGATGGCCACATGGTCCCTTTAGAAGAGGAGCATGGTGGGGCAGCCACAGTCTCACCTCCACTGGCCCCTGAAGGGCCTCTGGGAAATCAAGAGCCCTTTATCCAATTGGCTTGAGCAGCAGCTACTAAAAGAGCTCACAGGCTGTTTTAAGTCTTCAGCAGCTGCATGCCAGCCCCACACAGAGGTCCAAGACCCCTGACCTCCCAATGGTGGGGGGAGGGGGGATTTCGAGACCCTAAAAGGTATCACCTTCTGGCAGCTGGGGGTTTAGCCCCCCCATCATGTTTAACACTTTTCTGTTCCTCCGAGAACCGGGCCTGGTCTCTTTTGGGAGGGTCCTAGGAAGAGGAGATGTTTTTTCTGTTTTCAACGGGTAGTATGTGGGGGAAGGAAGAGGCTATTTTAGGGGTTGGTCTGTCTCACTGAGAGGACCTCTCTGCCCCTATTCAGACTGTCTGGGCAACTCCGTACTTTGAGGAGCCACCTCTGGTTGCAGTTCCAAATGTGGGTTGGAAACATCCCTCCAATTTCTTCCACTTTCTGGGACCTTGTGAAGCTCATGTCCTCTAAAGAGAGGCACTGGAGCAGGGACTGAGGGGTACTTTGTTCCTGGCTTAGCTGTATTCTCTACCCCAAGGAGAATGGAGCAGTTTGGGAGTCCTTAGGGTGGTTGCCCTGATCATGGCAGTGATGTAACATGCAGCCACTCTTATACATATTTATTATGGGTATCCTGAAAACCAGACTGGTTTAGATGATATACCAGGACTGGCTGCAGAAACGCTGCTGTAGAGCTTGAGGAGCCTCTCCTGGGCTGCATTTTTGGAATCTTCTTTTGGCTCCTTGCCCAAGAGAGCAGTGGTTGAGGAAATTAATTGTCACCTTCTGTCATTGCAGGCTACTGTGCTGTGGGTCCGCACATCAAGGTCAAGGATGGTACTCTTTCCTTTATAATACAAAAAAAAAAAAAAAGAGAAATGGATCCTCCCAACTCTTTTTAGTCCAGACTAAGGGAGCCCCCAGTTCCACTCAGAGACCCTCACGCTGATCTTTGCGTGGGTTCGGTGTGGAGGAAGTCTATCCCCCTTGGATCATTTCAAACATTCTTCCATATTCCTATCTAGGGATATCTTCATCGGTTTCTCTGCTTCCATATCCTGGACCTCCCTTTTTGGTTTTATGCCCTTCTGTTGCCTTGGCCATGCCTCATTGAACTCTTTCAAGAGTCAGTGTAGTCCTGATGGCTGCCTCCGTAGTCTAGGAATCCAGCTTCTCCCATACTTTATCGATTGGTAAGTCAGTCCACTTCCTGAAATAATCCTGGGCAGGCATGTCCCAGGGCTCCAGTCTGTGGAGGCACAGGCATGAGTAATTGACTATCCCAGGGGCAGTCTAGTTCCCTCTTGGAGCGTCTGGGTGCCCATTCAGCACATGCGTGGGCAGTGTGTTGTTTGCCCTCAGTGTTTAGACAGTGGTTGTAACTCTGGAGTCCTTGCATTTGGGCAGCTCCCAGGTTGCTAGGTCTGCCTGCAGCTCCCGAGTTTGACACCTTTAACCCTGGAATAGGTGTTTTGGTCCAGGACATTCATGTGCCCCCTTTGAGATTACCTTCAGACTCATGAGTCCCTGCTCCAAGTTGTTCATTTAGATTCTTTCTCTTCCCCAAGAAATCAAAGAGCAATTGGCCTGATGGCTGGTGACTTACCTTCTGATGAATGTGTTGTTTATGGAGATGCTATCTTGGATGATATTCACTAAAAATGCTGGTCTGCTGTATTGTCTGGGTCAGCTTGTACAGGGCCCTGGTCCTCTCATCAAGTTTCCTGGTTGGTCAGAATGTTAAAGACCAGTGCAATTAGCCTAGCTCTAGTGAGGTTGCAGGCCCTCCTGGATGGCTAAGTGGCAGGGTGTGCTCAATCAGGGCCAGTTCAAGTCTGGTCATGATGGTTCCCAATAAGTTGGAGTTTAGCCCTAGGACGTTCAGTGTACTGTCCATCCATGGGAATACTGAGATAAGGAATGTGTCTAGTCATGGGAAGATCCTGCAGATAGTAGGTTTGATGTCCTCCTCCTAGCGTTATACCCAGTAGTGCTTCTGTATGTCTTCCGTGGTTCTTGTTGAGTTGGCTCCTGCGCAGATTTCAGTGTCTCTCAAGCTTGGTTGGTCTAGTAGTGTTGGATTGGCAGAGCAGACCATGGTACACAGGTTTCCTGAACCTGTAGGTGGAGCCCCCCCCCCCCCCCATTTGCTGCTTCAGGAATGAGAACGTCTGTGACAGGATCCCTTAGTCAGAGGGGTTCCCATTCTCTTCGCGCTTATGATCTGGCCCTGAAGAGATGTAAGCTGTGTCAGATAAGGCACCTTGGAGCGGTTTTGTTACCCTTCTTAGGCCTAGAGGGCCTCTTCTGCCTGGGCCTATGTCAAGGTCTGGAGGGGCTTCAAGGGGTGGTGGTCTTCTCTGGCCTTGGATGTCAAGAAAGCAAACATAGTCACCATTTAGCCCTTCTGTTGGACTGCGCTGAACCAGGATCTAGTTTAGCATGCTCTTGAGGTTCAGTTGGCAGCCCATGTGTGCTATCAAGCTTGAGTTCTAGGCATGTCCTTGGTGGTTCATCCTGTTGTGTCTTTCCTCTTCAGGTGGGCAAAGCAGTTCCGTCCATTCGTGTATCTGGTTGGAGCCACAGAAGTCTCTCTGTGGTGCTGCAGATAATGGAAGACTTCCCCTTGGCTCCTATGGAAGACCTCTCTTGAGGCTTTGTCCCTAAACATGATATTCCTGATGGCTGTCACATCATATTCTGGTTATCTCAGCAGCGTTTGTCTCTCTGAGGATGGTGCCTCCTGAAATTGCAGCCTTCCTTTCACCTTTTTTCGGAATGAATCTCTGCCCTGCTTCATTGAGTACCCTCAATCAGACCACTCGCTGTGCTGGTTGGACGTGAAGAAGGCATGTGGAAGTATATAATTCCTGCCATCAGTTGGGCCTTTGCTGCCTTCTGTGGTCCAAGGACATGACAGGGGGACACAAGGAGGAGCTACCTCCCGCAGAGAGTCCAAACGAACACAAGGAGCAGGAGATGTTTAGAAGAGAAGGGTCTTTATTGTGCACAGGACACCCCAACGCGTTTCGGCAACGCCTTCCTCAGGGGGAGGAACACTAACAAATACAATCAAAGTGTGTACATTAAAAAACAATGAGTACATTAAAAAACAGTTAAGAAAATTTAAAAACATATTCACAAAATGAAAGCACCGGCAGGATATGAAACATAGATTATTATGATAATACAATAAAAAGTATGATAAAAAACACAAAGCACAAAGCAGGGCTGAGGGAACAAAATTATATCTAGAACAGTGTATAAGGAAAGAAGAGTATAACATAAAAATATAAAAATAATGTGGAAGCATGTAAACTGGAACTAATATGCTAATAAAATTGACAAAGAACAATGAGACCAGCGTACATCTCTTATAACAACTGGTGAAGCACAAAATTCGAAGGACCTGAGTGGGCCAAGTCAATTACATGTAATTATAAACAATGAATAAATAAGTAATGGATACTATCCAAATAAAACTTCGTACACAAGGACAAACAAACACCGAAGTGATTAAAACAGTAAGTATGTAATAAACAGTATAAAAAAGAGAAGGCAATAAAAAAAATTAACCATCTAAAAAGAATAAAAATAAATTAAAAATAAGATATTAAAAAGTTAAGTTAAAAATAACAATATAAGAAAAGTATTGTAAAATATAAATAAAAATAAATTGTATAAAGATGATACAATAAGACAATAAAAAGGTGAAGGGTTAAAATTAATAAGAATCGCAGATTTAAGTTGAACTAAGCCACTGAGACTGAGACAATGGACATCAATAAATATGGCATAAATTATGCAAAAAAGTCCACTAGAAACAAATCATATTAAATACATGTTGAGGATAAAAACTGAACTGCAAATTAAAACAAATAAAAGGGAACAAGATGAGTGCTGAACAGATAGCATATATAACAATTAAAATTGGAAGACATGCACCATTCTATGAGCTCACTCAAAATTGCAGCTGTGTACGAGAATATAAACCAGGGGGACCATGGAGTACCATTTCAAACCAAGTATAAAAACATATAATGAAAACTAGGAACCTCTAAAAAATGTGTTAAAAACGAGAATAAATGTGTATGCAATAAATAATAAAACAATAAATAATGCTAAAATACTATACAAATATGAATAAATAATGATATTAAAATTTGAAATTTGTATGTGATAATAATAAATATATTGTAAATCCTGTGGAAAAGTTTTGTGAAAATGGTGATAGTATTTATTCCCCAGGCGACCCATCGCGGTGTGACAAAAGACTTATATGAAAAACCAACTGAGGCAACAAGAGTGGAACGCTATTCGGAAAAATGCCGTTTGAGCAAAACTTGTGTGCAATAGTGGCAAACCTACAGAGGTGAGAAGAACAGGAGAAATTACAAGTGTGTCCCAAAGAGTATCTGCATCGTGTGAGCAAATCGCAGAAGAGAGAGGCGAGAGTGTGTTCGGTGTTTGTTTGTCCTTGTGTACGAAGTTTTATTTGGATAGTATCCATTACTTATTTATTCATTGTTTATAATTACATGTAATTGACTTGGCCCACTCAGGTCCTTCGATTTTTGTGCTTCACCAGTTGTTATAAGAGATGTACGCTGGTCTCATTGTTCTTTGTCAATTTTATTAGCATATTAGTTCCAGTTTACATGCTTCCACATTATTTTTATATTTTTATGTTATACTCTTCTTTCCTTATACACTGTTCTAGATATAATTTTGTTCCCTCAGCCCTGCTTTGTGCTTTGTGTTTTTTATCATACTTTTTATTGTATTATTATCATAATAATCTATGTTTCATATCCTGCCGGTGCTTTCATTTTGTGAATATGTTTTTAAATTTTCTTAACTGTTTTTTAATGTACTCATTGTTTTTTAATGTACACACTTTGATTGTATTTGTTAGTGTTCCTCCCCCTGAGGAAGGCGTTGCCGAAACGCGTTGGGGTGTCCTGTGCACAATAAAGACCCTTCTCTTCTAAACATCTCCTGCTCCTTGTGTTCGTTTGGACTCTCTGCGGGAGGTAGCTCCTCCTTGTGTCCCTGGTCTCCTCGGAGCCATGTTTTCCCCGTGGAAAGAGGTCCTCAGCTTCAAAGAAGATGAATTACGCTCCATGCTTCCAGAGGACCCTTTCTACACGGAAGAAGAGGGTATTCCTGACTTAGAGGATGAGTGGCAAGATTGTGTGTGGCTAACACAGCGTTTAATTAGAGAAGACTTACATGCAGCCTCTCTACTTGAGTACTGTAGGAAGAAGATTATACCTAGAGGCCTACGAGTTCAGAAAGCACCCGGCATGTTCAAGGATGATGAAATTTTTATGTCTAACTGGATTAAGATTTTGAACAAATGTTCTTTAGACTTAATGATTCTTTTAATTAATACATCTAAACGCAGGGCTGAGGTTTTAAAACCTCAAGTAGAACAGAAGATTGAACATCTCAAAAAGAAAGATGTACAATTTGATATTGAGAAAAGGAAATTTGACCAGAATACATTTGATTATAAGAAAAGTGTGAAAGAGAAGAAGATTAAAAAATTAAAGCGGGATGAAGATGATTACAGGTTGAACATGGTGTACTATTGGACCTACAATAAATCCGACCTTAGGGATAGGAAGAGAAATTTTTCCTATAGAAGAAGGGAGTCACCTAGACAGATCTATAGAAACAACCCCAGGGGGAATGTAAGGAATAGATCCAGATCCCCATCCATTACTCCTGAAGTCGAAAGACACACTAAAAGAACAAGACACCACTCACGAGAACAGGTCAACCCTTCTGCTTCTCTATTCTCCACTGAACGACCCCCGCCGAAAGATAACAATTATGGCAAGAAACGGGATTTTATGATGGACAGATTATGGGAAAAAGGAAAAAGAAACCTGTCCCCAAAGTCGCCACACCATCGTCCATACAAGCCCAGGCATTCACCGAACAGACAATACCCACAACGAATGAGAACGCACAGTCAGGGCCTAATGTCCAAGAGGCAACTCGACTGGGACCTCTAGATGCAGTTATTAATCTTTCTAAATATTCACCATCAGAGGCAGAGCTTGAAGTTCTTAATAAGGGCCTTTCCTTTGTACCCACCAAGTCTCATGATAGGTTTGCCACTCATGTTGAGTTATTTAAATTCTTTCGAAAATTAAAAATTATAGATCATTTTTTTGACGTACCTAGCAATGACGCAGCTGATCCTTCGGTTGTTAAAAAACCATCCACATGGATGCCACCGTGCAAACCCAATGTTATGATTGCGGCTTATGAGTCGGTCGTCCTTAGCAGGATTAACCATCTGTATAAGTCACACACCAAGAAACCTTTTTATAATCTGACATGTCCTCAAAAGGCAGCCCTTCAGAGTTTAAAGTCTAACCATGACATTATCATCAAGCCGGCCGACAAGGGTGGGGCCATAGTCATACAAGATAAAGACACATATATAACAGAAGTCCTGCGCCAATTGAATGACACGGAATACTATTTAAAGATTTTTAATGACCCCACTGATCGACTGCAACAGAAGGTTGAAACTTTGCTGTACATTGGCAAAGAAGCGGGGTACCTTACTACAAAAGAAATTTCATATCTCACAGTTTCACACCCCATCACACCCACTATATATATGCTCCCCAAGATACATAAATCCTTACAGAATCCACCGGGACGGCCTATAGTATCGGCGATTGGATCACTTTTTGAGCCCTTATCGAAACTTCTTGATGTACATTTGAGACCCTTTGTTACACAAGCATCCTCTTATGTTAGGGACTCTACACATATCATACAGATTCTACAGTCATTTCAAGGTCCTTTGGAAGATGTGCTTCTGGTCACTTACGACATCCGCTCATTATACACCAACATCCCACAACAGGCTGCCTTGGAGGTATTAGCCAATACTTTAATTAGAAGACCTAAACCCGTACGTACTCCGACCTTCTTCCTCACACAGTTAGCAGAATTGGCCATGACCGAAAATTATTTCTGTTTTAGAGGTATCTTCTATAAGCAGATCAAAGGGGTGGCCATGGGCTCCCCCATGGCGCCCGACATAGCAAATCTGTACGTTACCAATTTTGAGACCACTTTCTTGACATGTCATCCATATCAATCTAACGTGCTTCTTTGGAAGCGCTACATTGATGACGTTTTTATGATATGGTATGGTACGGAGACACTGTTACAGACTTTTCATACGTGGCTCAACACACTAGACTCAAACCTACAATTTGAAGGCAACTACGATAGCAAAGAGATTTCCTATCTTGATATTCTTATCAAAAAGTCCGACTCAGGTTTTTCAACAACACTTTTCCGTAAACCCACGGATCGCAATACATTTCTCAAATATGACAGCAGCCACAATCCATCTTTTAAGAATAACCTTCCGGTTAGCCAGTTTTTAAGGATTAAAAGATTATGTACAGACAACAAGGATTTTGAACATCATGCTGCAGACATGATGAGTAGGTTTGCACAACGTGGGTATCCCGCCCCCTGCATTAAGGCAGCCTATCAGAGAGCATGTACCACCGACCGTTCCTCCCTTCTTGAGAAGACCACACGTACATATTCTGATAAGATTGTTTGTCCCTTATCATTTTCAGGTTGTTCTAAAGACATAGTCAACATCTTAAAACAAGAGTGGCATCTTCTTTCCACCATTCCGGCCTTTGCTACTAAAAAATTAATGATCGCTTATAAGCGTACCTCTAATTTGTCTGATTCACTTGTTCCATCTGCTCTGACTGGGTATAGGCCCTCTCCAACCATCAAGGGTCATTACAGCTGCGGCAACTGCTCGGTGTGCACGCATGCCATCATAGTTAAAGATTTTTTCTTGGACAACAATACTGGCCGTAAATGTTTCTTACATCATTACTCTAACTGTAAGACGGCCAACGTAATCTATTTAATACAATGCCCATGTCAGAAATTATATATTGGAAAAACTGTGAGACAGGTTCGCACCCGCATAATCGAACACCGCAGCAATATCTCTAGGAAACACCCGGATAAACCTTTGGTTTCCCATTGGGTGGATATGAATCATCACATCAGTGACATCAAATTCATGGTGCTTTAAAACCATTATTCCCCACTGGAGGGGAGGTAACATAGAGAAAACTCTGTTAAGATTTGAACAACGGTTCATTTATGAATTTAATACTCTGGAACCATTTGGTTTAAATCAAGAGGTAGATTTATCTGTTTTTTTGGGCTGACCACCCTTCTCTTGTAGCACATCTTTCCTCATTTTTTTCATCACCTTATTCCTGTCACTTTTTGTGTCAATATCTTCCATTGTATTGTTAAGTTTTGAGCAACTGTTCAATTACGAATTCATTATTTTGGAGGTTTAAATCAAGAGGTAGATTCATCAGTTGTTTTGGGCTGACCACCCTTCCCTTGTAGCAGATTTCCTTATTTTTTCATAATCTTATTCCTGTTACTCTTTGAGGATTTGTATATAATCATTATCTTCTCCGTCTTTTTCTCATCATAATGCAGTACGTTTGAGGATCTCCTCTAACACCTGAGTGTTTCATAATTTAAGTAACTCCGCCCCTTTTGCTTTCAATCACTTTTGAAATCCAACATGCTGTAGACTCCTCCCCAAACGTCACGTTGTTTTAAAGTTGGCGCCAACATCGTTATTTAAATAGTACTGCAGTTCAGCCACCTAATCTCTCCAGTTGGTTTGAACGCGCCTTTAGCGCTGCATTCTTCATTTGATACGGCTGACTTTGCAGTTTGAGGTTCTGCCAGATCGTGAGTACATCAGTTGGTGCCTATTTTTTATGAGACTTCTACTTTTATTTGAGTTCTCTTTTGGTTTGACTGCTTATCATTTTCCTTTAGCAACATTGCGATTCATTTTACTCTGGTTGGTGGGATTTCTACCAAAGTGCATACGGGTGAGTTCTCGTACCTCCTTTATATTAATACTATTAATTTCCTTCAGCTATACCTTTACTTTATTGGAGCCGGTGCGGCCTCCCTTCATGCATTAGTATACACTGCGGCGTCAGCCTGCCTTTACCACTGGTTTTACGTCTCCACTTGTCGGTTGTGCCTATGACTTTCCTTGGGATCCTGTGATCTAAGTGGTCGCACTTTCCCCCATGGCTTTTATCTTTCCCGGTTCTCCCTCTTGGACATGTGTTTCTGCTGGAGTACTAAGCCGTTTTTGACTCTCTGTAAGTTCTCTCTGTGGTCACATTCCCGGCTTCCCTATTGTGGTGATGTAATTTAATTGGTGTTTGTGCTTTGCACCTTGCGATATGGCCTCATAAGGTTAAGTTTGCTGTAATTCACTCAACACTTTTCAGTTCGCCGTGCAATCACGGCACTCAATGCCTCTCGCCTCTCTCTTCTGCGATTTGCTCACACGATGCAGATACTCTTTGGGACACACTTGTAATTTCTCCTGTTCTTCTCACCTCTGTAGGTTTGCCACTATTGCACACAAGTTTTGCTCAAACGGCATTTTTCCGAATAGCGTTCCACTCTTGTTGCCTCAGTTGGTTTTTCATATAAGTCTTTTGTCACACCGCGATGGGTCGCCTGGGGAATAAATACTATCACCATTTTCACAAAACTTTTCCACAGGATTTACAATATATTTATTATTATCACATACAAATTTCAAATTTTAATATCATTATTTATTCATATTTGTATAGTATTTTAGCATTATTTATTGTTTTATTATTTATTGCATACACATTTATTCTCGTTTTTAACACATTTTTTAGAGGTTCCTAGTTTTCATTATATGTTTTTATACTTGGTTTGAAATGGTACTCCATGGTCCCCCTGGTTTATATTCTCGTACACAGCTGCAATTTTGAGTGAGCTCATAGAATGGTGCATGTCTTCCAATTTTAATTGTTATATATGCTATCTGTTCAGCACTCATCTTGTTCCCTTTTATTTGTTTTAATTTGCAGTTCAGTTTTTATCCTCAACATGTATTTAATATGATTTGTTTCTAGTGGACTTTTTTGCATAATTTATGCCATATTTATTGATGTCCATTGTCTCAGTCTCAGTGGCTTAGTTCAACTTAAATCTGCGATTCTTATTAATTTTAACCCTTCACCTTTTTATTGTCTTATTGTATCATCTTTATACAATTTATTTTTATTTATATTTTACAATACTTTTCTTATATTGTTATTTTTAACTTAACTTTTTAATATCTTATTTTTAATTTATTTTTATTCTTTTTAGATGGTTAATTTGTTTTATTGCCTTCTCTTTTTATACTGTTTATTACATACTTACTGTTTTAATCACTTCGGTGTTTGTTTGTCCTTGTGTACGAAGTTTTATTTGGATAGTATCCATTACTTATTTATTCATTGTTTATAATTACATGTAATTGACTTGGCCCACTCAGGTCCTTCGATTTTTGTGCTTCACCAGTTGTTATAAGAGATGTACGCTGGTCTCATTGTTCTTTGTCAATTTTATTAGCATATTAGTTCCAGTTTACATGCTTCCACATTATTTTTATATTTTTATGTTATACTCTTCTTTCCTTATACACTGTTCTAGATATAATTTTGTTCCCTCAGCCCTGCTTTGTGCTTTGTGTTTTTTATCATACTTTTTATTGTATTATTATCATAATAATCTATGTTTCATATCCTGCCGGTGCTTTCATTTTGTGAATATGTTTTTAAATTTTCTTAACTGTTTTTTAATGTACTCATTGTTTTTTAATGTACACACTTTGATTGTATTTGTTAGTGTTCCTCCCCCTGAGGAAGGCGTTGCCGAAACGCGTTGGGGTGTCCTGTGCACAATAAAGACCCTTCTCTTCTAAACATCTCCTGCTCCTTGTGTTCGTCCAAGGACATGACAGGTCAGACAGTGGCCATGTTCCCGATTGCCTGCTGGATTGCAGAGGCTATTAGTTCCATCTGCTCTTTGAATGGAAGATGCATACTGAGGGGGTCAAAGCTTATCCCACTAGGGCACAAACCTCTTCCTGGGCTATTTCCACCTTAATGTTTCAGGAAGACATCTACTGGGCAGCTAACTGTTCTTCTCCAGGAACAAGCAGGAATGTAGTCTTCACATATGGGTATCGTCGGTACCGACGGAGCCTGCGCGGGAACGCTCCCCAGCGTCCAAAAGGAAGCTTTTGGGAGTATCCCACAATGCATGCATGCTGCCTTCCTGCCTCACTCCCTCTCTCACTTCAGTTCTTTGTTTTCCACGGAGCCGACAGGACGTCTCTCCTGTCACCGCAGAAAACATTTTCTTTCTTATTTTTTGTGGTCGCATCTGCCTTCATTCGACACCTACCGGTACCACTGGTTCTCTTTTCTTATTTTCTTCTGAAAAAAAATCTCCAGACTTGGAGAAGCCAACTATTGGTTTTAAAAAAATGTTCAAACTGTGGTGGTACTATTTCCATCACCGACACCCACGAATGGTGTCTTAAATGTTTAGGTCCTGAGCATTGTCCAGTGGAGTGTCTCTCCTGTAGAAAGATGACCAAAAGTGGCCTGCAGAACAGAGCTGCAAAGGCCGGTTCTCTTTTCACGGTTGATACGATGTCAGTTGCATCAACGTCCTCCAGGGCTTCATCTTCCTATCATGGATCTCAGGTAACTAAACAAAAGTCTGTAAAGACTAGCTGGTCCTTGAAGGGTAAATCTCCTGCAAAGCATCAAGATGCCACTGGCACTACTCTCGAGGAAAGTACACCAGCAAAATTGCCCCGGCGGGAGTCTTCGGTCTCCAAAGCACATACGGGGTCTCAGAATGTTCCAGAGGCCTCCACCTCTGCAGAACTTGTGTTGCTATGTTCTGGGGTCGTAGCCGCTTCCACCGGTACCGACCAGGCATCGGCATTAGCAGTGGATAAGAGAATCCTTGCTAATGAACGCAGTCTAGCGTCCCTCTTAGCTGCCTCGGTACCGCTATGACCGCTACAGACGGTTCAAATGAGCTTGGTACCGACACCGGTACCGGCTCCAGTGGCATCCACTCAGGTGGGACGGCTTCATCCCATGCCGTGCCTCGAGAGTTTCTCCGGCATCGAAGGATTGGAACTGAAACGCCACGGTACCGATATTCATCGGTACCAGCATCGATCGATGCAAAGCTCCGATGAGGATTCCGATGACTCTACCGATACAAGAGCAGTTCTGTTGAAGGATCCATCTCCTTCTCCTGAGCGCAAAATGTCTCCTCCAGAAGACATGTCTTTTCAGGTTTTTATATGTGATGTAGCTAAGGGGCTTTCAATCACGGTTACTCCTCGGAAGGAACCTAGGGCAGAAGAACTAAGAATTCTGCAATACCCTATGGCTCCCAAAGAGACAACGATGCTGCCCATTCATCAGATCCTTCAAGATCTTATGTTCAGAATGTGGAAAACTCCCTTAATGGTGTCACCGCATTCTCGATACCATGTACCGAGTCCCACCTTCTCCAGGGTTTCAGAAGACTCAGTTACCACACCATTCCATGGTAGTGGAATCAGCCATGCGGAGAATAAAGAGTGCTAAAACGCATTCTTCCAACCCGCCAGGCTGTGAATCGAAGACACTCGATGCCTTTGGGCGTCGATGCTTTCAATCCTCCATGCTAGCAGCTAGGATTAGCTCATATTCCCTTTACATAGGAATATTTCTAGAGGAGGTGACAGCGGATCTGGAACGCATGAGCTCTCTTCTTCCCGAAGATAAACGGGGTCAGTACCTCACTCTGCCCAAGCACGCTCAAAATGTCTCCAAATTTGTGAACCCGTGCAGCTTTTGACTGCTTTGAGGCTATTAGCAGAACCTCTGCTATTGCTATCGGAGCACGGCGCATTGCCTGGCTCCAAGCATCAGATTTAGAGGAGTGGGTGCAAGAGAAGTTAGGAAACATTCCTTGCACAGGTGAAAACTTATTTAGGAAGGATTGGCAGACCAAGGCTAATCAGATTGAATCTGACAAAACCACCTTGAATAGACTATCAAAGTCTACAGCCAACCCATCGAAGAAAAAAACAGGCAAGAAGTTTTTCTTTAACAAAAATAAAAAACTTACCACTCTTATTCCCATCCAATTCACTGTCCAGTTCATGCTCCCCAGAAAGGGCAGCAACCTAGACAATAAAGAAAGCCACAAGCTCAAAGAGCTCAACCGGCTCAGCAAGTACAGCCTCTGCAGGGGCTTTGACTTCTACCTAGAGAACTTAACCATTTTGCCTCTGAAGGGTCCAGAGCCCTTGACCATTCCGGGCAGATTATGCCATTTTGCCAAAAGATGGCAACAAATAACATCAGAAAACTGGACTCTGTCCATTGTAGGACAGGGGTACAAACTTCACTTTCTCAGCTTACCCCTGCCTACAGTCATAAAACAATTCAATTCTCAAGGCCCTGTCACCGATATCCTGTGTCAGGAGGTCTCTTCACTTCTTGCTCAAGGAGCAATAGAAGAGGTACCCATATCCCAATGGGGGAGGGGGTTCTACTCCCCCTATTTTCTTATCCCAAAGAAGACAGGGGGATACAGACCTATCCTGGACCTCAGAGAATTGAACAAATTTCTGTTCTGAGAAAGGTGCACGTAGAATTGCCTGGCTCCAGGCATCTGATTTGGAGCTCTGGGTACAAGACAAACTGGGCAATGTTCCTTGTACTGGTGAGAACCTGTTTGGCAAAGATTGGCAAGAAAAAGCCAATGAGCTGGATGCTGACAACTCCACCTTGGATAGATTAAGGCCACAGCTGATCCTGCAAGAAAGAAATCTTTCAAAAAACCATTCTTTTCCAAAAAGAAGTGGTTTTATCCTGCTTAATCTCCAGGAACAAGCAGGAATGAGTCTTCACATATGGGTATCGTTGGTACCGATGGAGCCTGTGCGGGAACGCTCCCCAGCGTCCAATCAGAACGCTTTTGGGAGCATCCCACAGCGCCTGCGTGCTGCCTTCCCGCCTTTCCCAACTGCCTCTCTCCAGTTTTCCGTTTTCCGCGGAGCCGGCAGGACGTATTGCTGTCAACACAGAAAATTCTTCTTTTTATTTTTACTTTTTTGTGGTCGCATCTGCCTTCCCTCGATGCTACCGGTACTTTTCTTTCTTTTTTCCTTAGAAATTTTTTGCTGTTTAGTGCCTGACAGTTTCTAGGCCACTAGGCCTCTACCCCTCCATTATGGAAAAGCCAACCACTATCCTTAAGAAATGCTCAAAGTGTGGCGGTACAGATATTTTTTCTGACACTCATACTTGGTGTCTAAAATCTTTGGGTCCTGACCATTGCCCTCTGGAGTGTCTCTCCTGCTGGAGCTCAAACAGAAGAAGTCTTCAGAATCGAGCACAACTCGATACCCGGTCCACATCGCTCTTGATGTTACCAGCTAGAATTTCTTCTTCTTCACAGGATCAGGTAACCAAACAAAAGTCTGTAAAGACTAGCCAGTCCTCGAGTGGTAGATCTCCTTCTCAGCATCAAAATGGCTTCGGCCTTGCCCTCGAGGACATCTTGGCAATAAAGCCACGGCGGGAGTCTTCGGGCTCCAAAGCATTAACTGGGCTCCGGGTTGTTCCCAGGGTTCTTACCTCGATGAACATACCTGGGCCATGCTTGGTGGTTGTGGCCGCTTTGAGCGGTACCGACACCCCGGCATCGGCTATGGTGATGGATGAAACACTCCTCACCGATGAACATAGTCTAGCACTCTCGGCTACTTCGGTATCGCTAGAGTTTCTGCAGACCGTTCCTCGAGTATCGGTACCGTCCATGCTTGCTTCAACAGAATCGCTTCCCTCAATGCCGAGCCTGGAATCGATCTCTAGCATGGAGGATTCGGTACCGACCTCGGGCGGTACCTAAGACATCGTTTTAAAGAAAATCCGATGCTTCATCCTTTTCAGTCTTCCGATCCCGATGATTGGGATGAATCCATCGGTACCAAGGCTGATTTTTCTACAAATCTAGCCTTTACCCCTCATTTTAGAGAGTCCTCCTCGGGGGAGATTTCTTTTCAAGCTTTTCTGCTTGATATGGCAAAGTTACTTGCCATTTCTATACCTGGTAAAGAATCCCTACCGGGGCATTCAGAGACACTGCAATTCCCCTGGATTCCAAAGGAGGTCATCATGCTTCCTTTGCATCAGATCTTACAAGATCTACTGTTAAGAATATGGGAAACTCCTTTAACGGTATCCCCACATTCCAAGACACTTGACACTATGTACAAGGTGCCACCTTCTCCAGGTTTTCAAAAGACTCAACTTCCTCATCATTCTATTGTTGTAGAATCAGCAATGAGGCGTATTAAGAGTGCAAAGAAGCACTCTTCTTATCCGCCAGGTCGTGAGTCTAGGACTTTAGATGCCTTTGGACGTCGATGTTTCCAGGCATCCATGCTTTAAGCAAGAATTATCTCATATATTTTCTATATGGGATTATCTCTTGAAGAGGTCACAAAGAACTTAAGGTTTTTGAACCCTTTTCTTCCAGAGCATAAAAGAGCAGACTATTCCTTATTAGTCAATCATGCTCAAAATATCTCTAGGTTCCTTAATTGTGCTTCCCTGGACTGTTTTGAGTCTATTAGCAGAACTTCTGCTATAGCCATAGGAGCACGACGCATAGCCTGGCTCCAAGTTTCTGACTTGGACAGATGGGTTCAGGAAAGGCTGGGAAATACTCCTTGTACTGGTGAAAATCTCTTCAACAAAGAGGCTTTATTTCAAGCTAATCAGTTGAGCACTGATGCTATTACTTTCAGAGGATTGTCCAAACTTTCCTCTATCCCAGCTAATAAAAAATCTCATAAAAAGCTTTATTCCCCCAAAGGGAAAAAGTTTTATCCATCTTCTACCCATTCTGCAGATGTTTCCAAAGATGGGCAACACCACACCAGGCTAAGAAAATCAAAACCTCAACAGGCTCAGCAAACCCAGCAATCGCAGGGTTTCTGATATTTTATTCACTTTTTCTGTGTGAGGTTTAGAACTTGAACCTACTTCTTTTCAACAGAAGCATCTAAAATTCATCTCATCCATGCTGAGATATCAGTCATACATTGACTCAATCCTCGGCTCTGGGCATAAATCTCTTGCTACAAGAGAAATCTATCCTTCTAGCTAAGAGCTATTAAGGACTATCATACCCCAGAGATAACAGGTTCCTCCTTTTAAAACAAAAGGAGAACTAAGAACAGGGTGAACTATATCTTTCAGCTTGTTAGTTTCCTGTACGAGGATATCTCATACTTTTAACTGCAAGGGGACCCTATCCCTTCAAAGATTTACTAAATTGTAAGTCTTCTCAACTCTGCATTAATTTCTATCCCTCTTAGCCCAGACATTCAGTCTCTAAGAGTACTACTAATCAACTGGAGGGCTTATCCTCTAAGCCATAGGATTTTCTTCAATACCTACTCATAACATAACATAAGATATGCCATACTGGGTCAGACCAAGGCCCATCAAGCCCAGTATCCTGTTTCCAACAGTGGCCAATCTAGGTCACAAGTACCTAGCAGTTTCCCCAAAAGACACAGGTTCCACAATGCTTGTACTGGGTCAATCATTGATATCCTGTGTCCCTTCTTAATAATGGTTTATGGACCTTTCCTCCAGGAACTTGTCCAAAGCCTTTTTTAAACCCAGCTACACTAACAGCCTTTACTACATCCTCCGGTAACAAATTCCAGAGTTTGATTACACGTTGAGTGAAAAAATATTTTCTTTTATTAGTCTTAAATAGTTTACCCTGTAGCTTCATTGCATGTCCCCTAGTCTTTCTATATTCTGATAAGGTAAACAATCGATCTACGTTTACCCGTTCCACTCCGTTCATTAATTTATAGACTTCTATCATATCTCCCCTCAGCCATCTCTTTTCCAGGTTAAAGAGCCCTAACCTTTTTAGCCTTTCTTCATAGGAGTATCCTTCCATCCCCTTTACCATTTTGGTGGCTCTTCTCTGAACCTTTTCTAAAATCGCTATATCCTTTTTAAGATACGGCAACCAGAATTGCACACAATATTCAAGGTGCGGTCTCACCATGGAACGATATAGAGGCATTATAATATCTTTTGTTTTATTTTCCATTCCTTTCCTTATCATACCTAGCATTCTATTTGCTCTCTTGGCCGCCACTGCACACTGGGCCGAGGGTTTTAACATGGTATCCACAATGACGCCCAAATCTAGTAACTAGTTTCCATACAGAGTTTTCTCCCCTTTTGCAGTTCATCTCCTTCTCACATATCTTTTTAAGGCAGCTTTTCGGACAGAAATTGGGTATCACTACTCCAAATTATGTCTGTCGGTCCTCTCCAACCTTTGGGACCTAACTTTTATGCTGCCTTAATAACAGATAATTCCAAAGGAGATCCAGAACTCATTTGGACTATTTATTGTTGCAGGCATCAGGCCTGTCTACTATTCTTAGCCACGTTCACTTCTCTTTGGCTCGAACAGAATAGATTAGATTACACACTGGCAATTCAACAGCCAGATCTAAGCAACCTACAACACGCTCTCTGCAATTCTACAACAAAGCTCTGCAACTGTGGGCCTTTGCCAGAGAGCCTAATAGGTAGCTGCCAGATAGTTAATAAGGGCTTCAGCTGGTAGACTCTGCCAGTCATGTTCCTACATGACTGGTTTTTTCCTACTTTTACCATATTCCTTAAAATTTCCTTTTAAGAAAAGGTAACCAGGGTTTAGACCACGTGAAAGTGTAGAAAATTGCACAATTCCCTGGTTGTTCCACATCTCACTGGAACTTCTTCAACAGGGATGCATTTTTTTCACTGCAGTTGGTCCTTATTCACTACTTTCCTTCCAATTTCCTATACTTCATGGTAGCTTATGTTGAACAGGAGAACGCATGATACTCATATTGCCCTCATAAAGAGGCAAACATGGTATCCCCTTATATTGCGTCTTTTTCTCCAGCTACTATTTGAAATTGTAGAAGGATCCAGACTTGCTGTCTTAAGACTAAGGATCTCCTCTGCACTCATTCACGTACGTCTCGAGACCTGGTTATTCAGGGGCTAGATCTTTTCAAGAGGTCTAATCCTATCTCTGTAAGTGAAGAACATATTACCAGTTTCCATGAAACTTTCTCTATAGTTCTTCCATATTAACCAGACAGAGATTCTCCATCAAGATTCTCAAGTAGGTCTTAATCCTTCTTGTTGTTGCGTCAATCTCTATACAACATCTGACTTTGAAAGATTTGTCTACTGTCCATATTAATGCTGCCCCAGCATACCATAAACTCAATGGACAACCAATTTCTATGGTATTTTACCAAATACCTTCTTTTACCGTTACCTTTTAGGTTACGTCACATCTGAAGCTCTACATGTAAAGTCTTCATCATAAGTGACATCACTTACAAAAGACTTTTACTGATCTTCAAAAAATTGGAGGCTCAACGCCTAGTACAAATATCTTTCTCTTTCATTGGAATAAAGGGGGTCTTAAAGACCTATCCCCCTTTTTTCTGCAAAGGGTATTTCTACCTTTTCATCTAAACCAGTCAGATTATCTCCACTCTTCCTAGGACCTTATTCTGCTCCAAAGACAAGAAGTTCAATTTTTTGGACTTTACAGAAGCTTTAGCTATTTCTCAAAAGTCCAACCTCATTGAACTCCCCCAGTACTTCTTCTGGGGTTAGTTCTGGCCATGAGGACTTCTCATCTCTTCCTGTATTGCAAAATTATTGTTTTCCCTCTACTTCACATTGGGGGAATTTATTTGAGGATAATGATCTGGCTCTCAACCACATACCCTTATTACCCTCAACAAATATTTTTGCAATATTTTTGAGTGAGATCCACATTAGAAAATTAAAACTCAACATTTTTCTAATATTTATGATTTACACAAGGACTCCCCTATGGATACCTTATTTAGCTAAGCTGTTCCACAGCATCTCTTTTTCTTTTCTAGTTCAACTCCTACCCTCCATCCCTTGGATGCCTGAGGTTTTGAGGGATAAGCATGGCCCATCTTTAGATTGCAACATGCTGGGCCTCCTCCAGGCATCTTAGCTTGGGAGTCCCCATATGTGAAGACTCATTCCTGCTTGTTCCTGGAGATAGCACAGTTACTTACCTGTAACAGGTGATCTCTGGGAACAGCAGGAATAAGTCTTCACAACCCACCCACCTCCCCTAGGAGTTGTATCTCTCTATCTATCTCTTTCCTTTCCCTCGCTCTCTCTCTCTTTGTCTCAGCTCTAAAACTCAACTGGAGAGAGACAGTTGGGAAAGGCGGGAAGGCAGCACGCAGGCGCTGTGGGATGCTCCCAAAAGCGTTCTGATTGGACGCTGGGGAGCGTTCCCGCGCAGGCTCCGTCGGTACCGACGATACCCATATGTGAAGACTTATTCCTGCTGTTCCCAGAGATCACCTGTTACAGGTAAGTAACTGTGCTTTATTGGCAAAAAAGGGGTCGACAGAACCGAGCTGCTAAGTACCCTGTTTCCCTCTGATGCAGCTTCAGTGGCATCGACGTCTTCCAGGGCTGCTTCTTCTTCCCGTGGATCTCAGGTAACCAAACATAAGTCTAGCTGGTCCTCAAAGGGTAGATCTCCTTCTAAGCATCGAGATGCCTCTGGCGTTACCCTCGAGGATTCTGCACCGGCAAAATTACCCTGGCGGGAGGCTTCGGCTTCCAAAGCACCATCATCGGGGTTCCAGGATGTTCTCGATGGCTCGGCCTCGACAGATCTCCTGGTGCCATGCTGTGGGGTACCGGCAGTTTCCACCGGTACCGATTTCCAGGCATTGGCAGCGTCTATGGACCAGAGAATTCTGTCCATAGAACGCAGTCTAGAGGCTTTCCTTGTGGCATCGATGCCCTTGGTACCGCGACAGACAACTCCACCAGCATCGGTATCGCAACTGGTACCAATAGCATCAACATCGGCATCGATGCCTGCTATGCCGGTACCCTGTCCTTCGATGCCCGCCGGTACTGATTCCCCGGTACCGGTTATTCCCGATACCGATTTTGCTCGGTACGGGTATCGGGCTCTGCAAGAGCATCCAGACAGGCGATACTTTGAGGATTCTGAAAGTTCTGTCGATGCAGCGATGATGCTTCCACAGGAGTCCTCCTCTCCTAAACGCAGGATGTCTCCTCCAGAGGACATGTCTTTCCAAGACTTCATCCGAGAGGTGGCTCGGGGCTTGTCCATCACTGTGACCCCTGAAACAGAGCCAAGGGCCAAGGAGTTGGATATTTTACAATATCCCAAAACTCCTAAGGAGGCAGCTACCCTACCCATTCATGAGATTCTATATGATCTCATGTTGAGGATGTGGGAAACACCACTTACCACCTCTCCTCATTCTCATAGGTTAGATACTATGTATCGTGTCCCTCCTTGTCCTGGTTTCCATAAAACTCAGCTTCCCCACCACTCCATTGTGGTGGAATCTGCTATGAGAAGGATTAGAAGTGCAAAAAGACATGCCTCTAATCCTCCAGGACGTGAATGCAGAACTCTGGATGCTTTTGGACGTAGAGTCTTTCAAGCTTCCATGCTTGCTGCAAGAATCAGTTCCTATAGTCTCTTCATGGGAAGGAAGTTACTGATCATCTACAGACGTTAAGTCCTTTCATCTCTGAGGATAAAAGGCAGGAGCTTCTCACTTGGCTCTAACATGCCCAAGATGTCTCTAAATTCTCCAACCGTGCAGCCTTTGACTGCTTTGAATGTATAAGCAGGGCCTTGGCTATTGCCATCGGTGCACGTAGAATTGCTTGGCTCCAAGCATCTGATTTAGAGCTCTGGGTACAGGATAAATTGGGAAATATCCCTTGTACTGGTGAGAACCTGTTTTGTAAAGATTGGCAAGAAAAAGTCAATGAGATGGATGCTGAAAATTCCACTTTGGATAGACTATCCAAGTCTACTCCTGATCCTGTTAGGAAAAAAGTTGTTAAAGAAAACACCTTTTTCTAAGAAGAAGAGATTTTATCCTGCTTATGGTCAGCAGGCATCTTCTGCAGGTCAGTTTTCAACCAAACGTCAGCAACCACCCAAACAGAAGAAAGCAAAGGCTGCTAGGCCTCAACCGGCTCAGCAGCCTCAGCCTCCTCAGGGCCTTTGTCTTTCTGCTAGAGAACGTAGCCTTTCTGGCTCTGGAAGGACCAGAACCGTCCACCATTCCAGGAAGGTTATGCCATTTTGCTCCCAGATGGGGGCAAATAACAGCAGAGCGTTGGACACTCTCCATCATAAGAGAGGGGTATAAACTTCATTTTTCAAGCATGCCCCCTCCCACAATAGTGAAGCAGTTCAATTCTCTGACCTCTCTCATCGATCTGTTAGGTCAGGAGATTACCATCCTTCTTGCCCAAGGGGCAATAGAAGAAGTGCCTCTTCATCAACAAGGCACAGGGTTCTATTCCCCTTATTTTCTTATCCCAAAGAAAACAGGGGGATACAGATCTATCTTAGATCTCAGAGAATTGAACAAATTCCTAGTCAAGGAGAAATTGAAAATGATTTCTCTCGGAGCTCTGCTTCCATACCTTCAGAGTCAGGATTGGCTTTGTTCTCTAGATCTCAAGGATGCGTACACCCATGTTCTCATCCATCCAACCCACAGAAGGTTCCTTCGGTTCCTGTTTCAAGGAAAACACTACCAATACAGTGTGCTTCCTTTTGGTCTGGCCTCTGCACCAAGGGTGTTCACGAAATGCATGGCTGTGGTAGCAGCACTTCTACGCACTCTGGGAATATTCGTCTTCCCTTACTTGGACGACTGGCTCATTCGAGCTCCAACACAGTCAGAGGCCAGGACTTCTCTATCCTGCACAATGCGTATCCTTCAGTATTTAGGGCTGGTCATAAACATCCCAAAATCCAGTCTAACTCCTACTCAATCTCTAGAGTTCATAGGAGCTCTTGGATACCACAAAGACAAGGGCCTACCTTCCCCAAGCCCGTTGCCTTCGCTTGGTGCAGTTAGCTTCTTAAGCAGCCCTAAAGCCCTTTTTAACTGCTCGAGAAATGTTGCAGTTGCTAGGCCACATGGCATCCACCGTGCATGTGGTACCATATGCTCGCCTTCACATGAGGGCAGCTCAGTGGACTTTATCCACCCAATGGACCCAGGCATCAGGTTGCCTGTCAGACAGAATAGCAAACACAAGTCGTCTGATTTTGTCTCTCCATTGGTGGAAGTCCACTCAAAACCTGTTGCTGGGGTCCCCCTTTCAGCAACCTCTGCCACAAGCAACTCTTACAACAGATGCTTCTCCAATGGGTTGGGGAGCTCATCTGCAAGACCTCTCCAACCAGGGCACTTGGACTCCACAAGAAAGTTGTCTACATATCAATCTCTTGGAGCTCAGAGCAATCTTCCTTGCTCTGCAAGTGTTCCACACTCTGCTCAGCTACAAGACAGTCCTTATCCATACGGACAATCAAGTAGTCATGTTCTATGTGAACAAGCAGGGGGGAACAGGCTCTCTGTCACCTTGCAACGAAGCTCTGCGACTGTGGGCCCTCGCCAGAGAGCATCACATCCATCTTCTGGCAGTGTATCTTCCAGGCGTTCAAAACTCTTGGGCAGACAGACTCAGTCGAGTTCTCCTTCCACACGAGTGGTCTCTCCATGCAGACCAGGTGGCCAAGATTTTTCAGCTTTGAGGAACCCCGGACATAGACCTCTTTGCAAGTCCGTGGAATGCCAAACTTCCCCGGTTCTGTTCCAGAACTCCGGCTCAGGGAGCTCAGGCCAAGGATGTTTTCCTCCTTCACTGGGGTCAAGACTTCATGTATGCCTTTCCACCCATTCCCCTAATTCCCAAAACCCTCTTCAAGCTTCAGAGAGATAGAGGCCACATGATTCTCATAGCACCACATTGGCCACGCCAAGTGTGTTACCCTCTGCTTCTACATCTCTCTCAAGCTCCCTCACTGGAGTTAGGGTCTGCTCCAGATCTCCTATCTCAGGAGAACGGAATGTTATGGCATCCCAATCCCCAGTCCCTGCATCTCAGGGCTTGGTTGCTGAAGGCCTAGATCTCCAATATCTTCATCTTTCTCAGCAAGTGAAAGATGTTCTTTATGCTTCTAGGAAACCTTCCACTAGACGTTCTTATGCTTTCAAGTGGAAAAGGTACACAGTTTGGTGTTCAGAAAAGGGTCTTAACCCCCTTGCTATACCTCTAGAATCTTTACTGGAGTATCTCCTCCATTTGTCTAATGCAGGCCTTAAGACAAATTCAGTTAGAGTCCATTTGAGTGCTATTGCAGCTTCTCTTAAACCTCTAAATGGACAACCTATTTCCTCTCATCCTCTTATAGCAAGATTAATGAGATGCCTCCTTCTAACTAAGCCTCCCATTAGACCACCTCCGGTGGCATGGGACTTGAATCTGGTTCTTGGGCAGCTCATGAAGCCACCTTTCGAACCCTTAGCTACTACCTCCTTGAAATTTCTTTCTTGGAAGGTTATCTTTCTCATTGCAATCACATCAGCACTCCGCATTAGTGAATTGCAAGCACTAGTAGCTAATCCACCTTATACAAAGTTTCATCATGACAAGGTAGTCCTTAGGACTCAGCCACACTTTATGCCTAAGGTGGTCTCGCTTTTTCACCTCAACCAGGAGGTCTACCTACCTGTCTTTTTTCCAGGACCTCATGCATCAAGTCTTCTCAGCTCTTTGTTGCTTTTGACCCTTCTCATTTGGGACTGCCAGTCTCCAAGAGAACACTATCCAGCTGGATTGCTCAGTGTATTTCTTTCGCCTATCAGAGTAAGAACCTTTCTCTGGAGGGCCATGTCACAGCTCACAATGCTGCCTCAATGGCTCATCTGAACTCTGTGTCTATTGACGACATCTGTCGAGCAGCCACTTGGGCCTCGGTTCATACCTTCACAGCCCATTACTGCTTGGACAAGGACTCCCGCCGGGATGCCTTATTTGGTCAGGCTGTTCTCAAACACCTGTTCCATACTTAATCAACTCCTACCCACCATCCCTGATAGGATGCCAGAGATCCATGGGGGGAAGTGGAGCCCTTCTCAGGGACTCACAACTTCTGGGGTTTCTCCCTTGCACCCAAAGCTAGGGAGTCCCAATATGTGATGACTAGATTCCTTCTTGTTCCTGGAGATAGCATAGTTACTCACCTGTAACAGGTGATCTCTGGGAACAGCAGGAATTTAGTCCTCACAACCCACCCACCTCTCCTAGGAGTTGTATCTCTCTATCTCTCTCTTTCCTTTCCCTCTCTCTCTCTTTGTCTCAGCTTTAAAACTCAACTGGAGAGAGGCAGTTGGGAAAGGCGGGAAGGCAGCACGCAGGCGCTGTGGGATGCTCCCCAAAGCTTTCTGATTGGACGCTGGGGAGCGTTCCCGCGCAGGCTCTGTCGGTACCGACGATACCCATATGTGAGGACTAAATTCCTGCTGTTCCCGGAGATCACCTGTTACAGGTGAGTAACTATGCTTTCATCTCTGCAAACGATTTGGGAGTGCCTTTCCACCTGTCTACATCTCTCCATCAAACTTGTCATTCCAGTTCATACTGCTAGACCAGTCCAGACAAGTGGGTTATGCCCCCCCCCTCCCCCCTCCAGCAGATGTTGGAGACAGAGAAAGAAATTCCAGAGCTCTGACTGGCTGGTTTCTGGTTGGTATAGGCATACCCCTAGGGGTCCTATTCAGTATTTTCTCTGTCTCCAGCAGATGAGGGTTACTAAATTGTGTTAGTTTAGATTTAATACTTTTTCTATTTTTTTTTCTTTCCTAGATGTACTCAGAGCACACACAAGGTGTTCCTCTGAGATTTCCCAAAGCCCCAAGTTCTTTCTTAAAGTGGTTCCTTAGAGAACTTTTCCTGAGGTGAGCTCCTGATCTTTTCAATCAGTAGAGCTCCCTCCTCCGGAGGAACCCCAGCCACAGGCCACGAGGGCTTCTGCTGCTGCAGGAGTAGTAAGTTTATTCAATTTGACCTAGTTTGGCTTAGGTTAATTTGCTGAATGCTGTTTCCTTCCTCCGTTGAGCCTTGGTGACTCTGACCTGCATACTGTGAGTGACAGCTTTATTTAACTTTAATTCCTTCGCCGGACGCCGTGGGGATATTTTAAATGGGGTTCTGAGTCTGCCGACAACGCACTTCCTCCAGACTGCCTTCCGACTTGAACCGCCGCTGTCGCGTGTTTTTTACAGTGAAGAGTTCTCTTTTCGGGGCTGTTTTCTGTGACGGCGGCCATTTTGTTTACCGCGCTCTTGTTCTTCGTAGCTGATTTTTGAGCGAGAAGTCTGTCAGCGACATTTTTTGCTCTTTGGCAAGCCCAGACCTTCTCGACTCGTTCTAGAGTGTTGTCAAGGCTAAAAGAAGACTTTTAAGATTACAACTAGAATCGCTGGTTTAAAAAAAAATGCCAGCTTCACTTCACAGGTGCTTGGGCTGCAATAAAAAGCACAGAGGCCTAAACAACCACCTTTGCTCTTCCTGTGAAACACATCCAGGGGAGTCTTCAGCTTCTCTCTTACCGGTGCTGCCGGCTTTAGATCTCGTGGCTCCAGAACCCCCTGCTGCAGAAACCCCACGCATTTCCTCACCCATAGAGGGGTCGCAGACTGCTCCAGTCCTGTTTCCACAGCTTGTCACGCCGCAGCTTGATACGGCGGGGACTGCCGCTGATAACCAATTCCTGACTCTGTTTCGCCAGGCATGGGCCTTGTGGCGTTCGGAATCCTCATCAGCGCTCCCAGTGCCCTTGCCTGAACCACACAACGACGCTCCAGGATCACTACCTCGTAAAATAAATCATGGGATACAAGACCTTAAGGGGGCACGCCCACCCAAGGCAGTTTCATGGTTGCAGGAAGGTCTTGAAGTTCCAGAAGGGGGCAGATCCTCGGCAGAGGCGGGTTTAGCCTCATCTGATCGAGAGGATGGGGAGTATTCTCCTTCAAAATCGTCAGTGACGGCCCAGGAAGACTCCCAAGATGTCCGCCTTTTTCGTAAGGAAGAATTGTCCGTCTTGATAGCGCAGGTGGTTGAAGCACTGCGGCTTACTGATACGCCTGAACCACAGACATCTGCATCTCAGTCCCAGCCAGATCCCATTTTGTAGGGCATACGTAAGCCTTCCAAGGCTTTTCCTTTCCCAGCTGAGCTTCAACAGATGGTATCTCAAGAGTGGGACTCACCAGATGCCTCTTTGCGTATGACACGCCGCCTAGGTCAGTTATACCTTTGGGCTCCATTGGAGCTTGACCGCTGGCTGACATATCTGAAGGGGTGGATGCATTGGTGACTGTGATGGTTGAGGGCGGAGCAGCTCTCCGGGACCAACAAGACCGTAAAGTAGAAAGTCTTCTGAAAATGGCTTTCTTGGCTTCCGCTCTTTCGCTCCAAGTGACTGTCTGCGGGGGGGCTAGCGGCTCGTGCTTCGCTGCACTGGATTCAATGGCTATCGGAGGATCCAGCCCTGGAACGTCTAGAATTCGTCGCGGTGTTTTTGTCTGACGCCTTTTATGATCTCTTACGTCTCTCAGCTCGCTCATTGGCAGCGGTTACGGTAGCTAGGAGATGGCTTTGGCTCCGTCAGTGGGCAGCAGATGTAGCCTCCAAAACACGCCTTTCAAAGCTCCCCTTTAAGGGAAGGCTTCTTTCTGAAGAAGATTTGGATAAGTTGGTAAAAGATCTCGGGGGGGGGTCAAACCTCAACGCTTGCCGGAGGATAAGCCGAGAGTTTCATCACGCCGGCCTTCTCGTTCCCAGGCTTTTCCGCGATTCTCCAGATCTCGAGATTCTCGGAGATACCGTTCCTTTAAACAGGGCTCCTCTGCGGCCTCCAACAGTCGTTTTGGTCAAAAGACGCAGTCCTTTCGAGGAGCCCGCAAGGGTTCAGAATCTTATTCAGGCCCAGGAAAGTTCTCTGGATCCACACGTCCTTCCCGCTGACGGGACGGGCGGCCCACTCGAGACGATACCACCAGTAGGAGGCCGTTTGGCACTTATTTTTCAGCAGTGGGTGCTCATAACCTTAGATTGTTGGGTTCTAGACATTGTTTCCCACGGTTATTCCCTCAAATGTTGCCGGCCGATTCGTGACGCCGCCTTAAGCTCTCCAGGACACTCGCCTCGGAAAAGGATGGCTATTCAAGCTACGATTCAAAGACTCCTTCGTCTCAAACCCATTTGTCCTGTTCCAGACTAGGAAAGAGGTCAAGGCCGTTACTCCATCTATTTCGTGGTGCCCAAGAAGGACAGCTCCTTTCTCGTCCAATTTTGGATCTCAAAGGGGTCAATCGCAGCCTTCGAGTGCCTCATTTCCAGATGGAAACGCTTCGATCCATCATTCAAGCTGTGTGCAAAGGGGAGTTTCTGGCATCTCTCGATCTAGCAGAGGCTTATTTTCACATTCCCATTTGAAACGGACATCAGTGGTTCCTGAGATTTGCGGTTCTCGAACAGCATTTTCATTTTCGGGTGATGCCATTTGGCCTCGCTTCTGCTCCTCGAACTTTCTCCAAAGTGATGGTTGTGGTAGCAGCAGCCTTACACCAGCAGGGTATTCGAGTACATCCCTACTTAGACAATTGGCTCATTCGGGCAGATTCCTATCGGGAGGCCTGCACCACCATTTCAGTAGTGGTTTCCTTCCTAGAAAGCCTGGGATGGGTGATCAATCGTGCCAAGAGCTGCCTGCAACTGTCTCAACAGAATTTCTGGGGGTGCGATTCGACACCTGTCAGGGACGCGTATTCCTCACTCAGGAACGCTTCCTCAAGCTCTTCTCACAAATTTGGTCCTCTGTGCTTTAGGACTCGCCAAGAGCCTGGGACTACCTCCAGATCCTGGGAACCATGGCGGCCACCATCGAACTTGTTCCTTGGGCCAGAGCACACAGGCGTTGCCTGCAAAATGCTCTTCTCTCTTGGTGGTCACTGGTGTCGGAAGACTATCAGCTTCGTCTTCTACTACAACCGACAGTCAGGCTCAGCCTGCGATGGTGGCTCTCTCCGCTCAATCTCTTCAGAGGAATCCCTCTTGAGGATCCACGCTGGCTACTAGTGACAGCGGACACCAGTTTGTCTGGCTGGGGAGCTCACTGTCAAACTCACTCAGCACAGGAAATATGGTCTCTACGCGAGTCTCGTTGGACTATCAACCATCTGGAAGCCAGGGCAGTCCGTCTGGCCTTACTAAGCTTTCAGCATCTCCTGCTAAATCAACCGGTTCGAGTGTTATCCAACAATGCGACGACAGTGGCCTATCTCAACCGTCAAAGGGGCACAAAGTGTCCTGGAGTGTCGAAGGAAATGAACCTTCTTTTCCCTTGGGTAAAAAAGCATCTACGGGCCATCTCAGCACAGCATATTGCAGGGACCAGCAATGTCAAAGCCGACTTTCTAAGCTGGCACACCCTAGATTCTGGGGAATGGGAGCTGGCTCACAAAGCCTTTCAGACGATAGTTCAGCAGTGGGATCGACCCGTGATGGATCTCATGGCTTCAGCAGTAAACGTCAAGGTACCGTTCTTCAGTCACTGGAGGGAGAACAGATCTCAAGGTATAGATGCTCTGGCACAACCATGGCCGAAGCACCACCTCCTTTACGTTTTTCCGCCCTGGGCTCTAATCAGGAAAGTTCTCCATCAAATAAGGGAGCACCAAGGTCTGGTGATCTTAGTGGCCCCAAACTGGCCCAGAAGACCTTGGTTGCCGATCTTGTAAGGTTATCTCGAGTGGCTCCTCTACGGCTAAAGGCCCCGTTGGGACTTCTAAGACAAGGACCAATCTCATTGGACAACCCCGCTCCTTACTCGCTTACCGCTTGGCTCTTGAATGCCGTAAGTTAATCCGTAAGGATTGCTCTTCTAAGGTGTTGGCTACCCTCCTTAATGCACGAAGGTCTTCAACGTCTCTAGCATACGCTCGGGTGTGGCGAACGTTTGAGTCCTGTTGTTCCCGGAACCAGGCTTCTCCATGGCGTTCGGAGGTTCTGGAGGTTCTCGCCTTCCTACAAGACGGACTCGATAAGGGATTGGCCCTTGAGTCCCTTCGAGTGCAGGTATCGGCCTTAACCTGCTACCAGGGGCCGGTTCATGGCCGCTCCCTTGTGTCCCACACAGATGTCTCACGTTTTCTCAAGGGAGTCGGACTTCTGCGTCCACCGGTTCGGCCGGTGATTCCTTCCTGGGACCTCGTTCTGGTCCTCAAAGCTCTTATAAGTTGGCCCTTTGAACCTCTTAAGGAAGTTTCTCTTCGGGAGTTGACGCTTAAGGCAGTATTCTTAGTAGCAATAACCTCGGCTCGTAGGATATCGGAGCTACAGGCCCTGTCTTGTAGGGATCCTTATCTCTCTTTCTCTGCGGAAGGCGTTTCTCTCCGAACTAGCCCTTCCTTCTTACCAAGGTTGTTGCTCCTTTTCACCTCAATAAGCCTCTTCTGTTACCTACATTCTCAAAAGAGCAGTGTTTGGGAAAGCAAAAATATCTTCGAACGCTGGATGTTAAGAGGGTTCTCATCCACTATCTGGACATAATGAATTCCTTTAGAAAGTCAGATCATCTCTTTGTTCTTTTTGCAGGACCGCAGCGAGGTCTCGCGGCTTCCAAGTCCACTGTTGCCAGATGGCTATGTCAGACCATTGAAGCGGCCTATATTGGTAAGGGTAGACCGGTACCGGTAGGTCTTCGAGCTCATTCAACATGAGCCCAGGTGGCCTCTTAGGCCTAACGTTCGCAGGTTGCCCCACTCGATATTTATTGAGCAGCAACTTGGTCGTCTCTGTCCACGTTTGTTCAGCATTATCGCCTGGACATTCACGCATGAGAGGACAGTCGTTTTGGAGTTGGGGTGCTGTCGGTGGCTCTCTCGGCCCACCCTAAGGGTCATTAGCTTGGGCACTTCCCCCTTGTCTGGACTGGTCTAGCAGTATGAACTGGAAAGAGAAATTTCACTTACCGTTAATTTCATTTCCTGGAATACTGCTAGACTAGTCCAGAACCCAGTGCAGTGGAGCCGACCTTCATTAGTAAAGCACTACCAAAACCTATATATCCCTTGGATGACCTACAAAGATCCCTTCTCATTTGTTGTCCAAGGGACGTTCAAAGTCCTCTCCAATTCTTCTAGATAGTTGAATCACTTTTTTCTCACTTGTACATAGTTGACCCTTTTGGTCAGTTAGTGCTAATGTTTATAGCTTATCAGAGGATACTGAATAGGACCCCTAGGGGTATGCCTATACCATCCAGAGCCTAGCCAATCAGAGCTCTGGAATTTTTTCTCTGTCTCCAACATCTGCTGGAAGGGGGGCATAACCCACTTGTCTGGACTGGTCTAGCAGTATTCCAGGAAAGGAAATTAATGGTAAGTGAAATTTCCCCTTTTACGGGACTCCTTAACATGTTCTTTCTTGTATACCACTTGATTCTTCTCTCTGTGACATCTTTGACCTCCTTTCACCTTTTCTTCTTCCTTCTTCTTTCCCAGCCACTTTCATCTCTTATTTCTGCTGTGTTATTGCCTGCATCTCTCTAATGACCTTTTCAGCTTTGCGTTATAAAAAGAACCAAGAGCCTAAGAACCTTCTTTAAAAAAAAAAGTCAATGCATATCACTAGTAAAGGCTGAGGATAGTGCATGGCAGCCACATTACAAAGAAAGACCCATATATGCTACCAATTGAATAAAAATAGTTGGCTAAAAGTATTTGGTTCCAAAAACGCATGTTCTCATATTTGTAACTTTTTTCATTGGAAATAGATATGCTGTGCAATCCTTTTGAAGTGGATAGGATAACTTTTTTTTCTTGAAACCATTTTGTGAGCATTATAAATCCAGAGAATTGTTTTAGTTTTGCTTCTATTCAGTAATCAAAGACCTCTGCAAGCAAACAGAAAATAGTTTGTGCTTAAAGGGCACTTTCTTTAATGAATAAGAAAAAGTGTAGGTTTTCATGTGTTAGGACTTCATCTTTCTGAAATACATTTCTCATTGGGCTACTGTTTGCTTGTGGGCAATGTACATAATTAATACTTCCACATCTGAAATACTGAAATTGGTTTCCTGTCATATGCAAGCATGGAAGACTTGATTCTAAAAAAAGTATCTCTCTTTCTCTCTTGGGGGCAATTACGCCAAATGGGTGTATATCACGACAGTAATGAACCTCACGCCTAAGCCCAGAGTATGTGGAGTATGATCTCAGTCTCTCATATTTACTAATAAAGCTGCCATAATCCTTTAATTGTGCCAAAGAGAGCGGCCAGCTGGCGTTCATAGGATGTAACATGTATGGTCACTTGTCAAGGTGTAATTGAAAATTCCTCTTTATCGCGTCCGTAGTGCCCCATACTATGGAAAATATATCTGACAGATTTTCTTAGTCTCTGACTGCATTACTTGGTACTTGAGGATCTTCTCCCTCACCAGACGATTGACAAAATAACAGACATGTAGTTTCCAAGTGACTATCAGCGGCGTTCTGGTGTTTTTCTCCTTCACTACTATGTTTGGTTTCCTCTCATCCAGCAGTTTATAAATTGGAATGGAGGTGTCCTAGGTCAGGGATCTCCAACTCCAGTCTCAGAGGGTCACAAATCAGTCAGATTTTCAGGCTATCCCTAATGAATATACCTGAGATAAATTTACATACAATGGGGGCAGTGCATGCAAATCTCTCTCATGCATATTCATTAGGGACATCCTGAAAACCTGACTGGTTTGTGGCCCTTCAGGATTGGAGTTAAAGACCCCTGTCCTATGTAATCATAACCTGAGGTTACTAGACGTCCCTGATTTTTGGGGACATCACCGAATTAGTGCAGCAAACCCCACTCAGACCAACTCCATAGAGCAGTTGTTCCCAGTCTGAAACAAAGCATTTTCCACATGTGCATTTCTTCTCTCTTTTGGCACATGTGTTGCAGGCCAGGAACATTCTGGTACATAAAAGCTGCCTCCCTGCTTAAAAGGAAAGAGGGGGAGGGGGACTGACCAAGCATTTTGGTGCTTGCCACCTCTAGCACAGCATTTGAAGTTGCTGCAGCAGCTACCTGACAACACTGAACAGCATGTCCTGACCTGATCCAAAGTGGCTCAGGGTCAAGGAGGAGCCAAGCAAGCTAAAGCCTGACATTATGCTTCCAGCATTGGGCCATATGCAAGACATCACTCCAGCAGGCCGTAGCTGCCTGTGGAGGGCTCTGGCAGTCAGCCAAGTAATGCTGCTGCAGCCTGGAGCCACTGGAGGTACCTGCCACCCATGGCACGTGAAGGAAGAAGCTGAATTTATTTTTAGAGAAATTGTAACTTGAGGTAAGAAGAATGATGGTGACTGCCTTGGGGAGGGGGGGGGGGGCAACTTATTTGTTTTTGTGCTGCCAGTGAAGCAAGGCAAGGAAACATGCTCGACTGAGGCAGAAGTAAGCAGAAGATGGTCAGCTGGGGAGGGGGGTAGGGAAGCAAAGAGGAGGTGTTGGAAGGGAGTGGCAAGAGAAGCAAGGGGGAGATGTTCCCACAGTGCTTGGCAGTCTACTAGCATGCCATTCCTACCATTGTGAATGATGCAGCAATAACAGTTTCAATTGCAAAGGGCAAGCAAGTTCTGCAGGATTCCCTATGGACCTGCCTACCTACCTACCTGCCCTTTTTTGCACATATATGCCAACATAGGCACATAAAGGGCCTCTTATGCAGTTACACCAGGAGTAAAAGTACACACAATGATAAGAAAGTGAATGCTTTTATGCGACCCTCAATGCAGAAAGGTGAATAGTGGATTACCCCAGGAATCTGTGCTACGCCTGCTGCTTTTTAACATATTCATAAATGACCTGGAAATGGGAATAAAGAGTGAGGTGATAACATTTGTGGATGACACAAAATTATTGAAATGTTGTAAAAACTCAAGAGGATTATGAAAAATTGCAAGAGGATCTTGATAATTTAGGAGACTGGATGTCCAAATGACATGGACAAGTGCAAAGTTATGCTCTTAGGGAAGAACAACTCAAACTACAGTTACAGGATGCAAGGTTCCACATTAGGAATCACCACCCAGGAAATAGATCTAGGCGTCATTATGCATTATATGTTGAAACCGTCTGCCCAACATGCAGTGAGGCCACGAAAGCAAATAGAAAGCTAGGAATCATAAGGAAAGAAGTGAAGAATAAAACAAAGGATATTATCATGCCTCTGTATTGCTCCAAGGTGTTACCACACCTTGAATATTCTGTGCAGTTCTGGTTACCATATGTTTAAAAGTATATAGCAGAATTAGAAAAAGTACAGAGAAAAACCACCAAAATGATAAAGGAGGTAGAAAGATTCCTCGACAAGGACAGGCTTAAAAGGTTAGGGCTCCTCAATTTGGAAAAAAGACGGCTGAAAGGAGATATGATAGATGTCTATAAAATAATGAATGGAGTAGAACGAGTAAATGTAGATTGGTTCTTTGTTTCTTCAAAAAGTAGAAAGACTAGGGATACACAGTGAAGTTACAGAAGACATCGCATCTGATCTTCCCAGACCTGCATCCCACCCCCCGGCACCCCTTCACCCATGATCTCTATCCTTGGCCTTATCCCCGGAGTCCCTGGTGTCTGGGTGGAGTAGAAATGATTCCCAGTTGTTTCTGCTCTTAGGACCGTGAATTCGCAAAGGCTACTGAGATCTTTTGCAGAGTTGAGCTGACCCAATAGTGATAGTACCATGAGATTACCACTAGGAGTTAACAGCATAATTTTGGAACACACAGCCATCCATTGCTTATTGCCCACTTATGAGATCTAGGGATTAGGGGTTCATTGCTCTTTAGGTTTAGGTCTTATTTGCAGGATCACTCCTTCAAGGTTGCATTAGATAATTGTCTTTCTCCAGGACCAAGCAGGAAGTCAGTCCTCACGTATGGGTGACGTCGGCGCCGACGGAGCCCTCGCGGAGCAATTTTCCCCAGCTTTCAAAGAAAGCCTTTGGGAATTGCAGCGCGCATGCGCGGTAGTCTTCCCGCCCGAAGGTGCCATCTTAGCCAGTCTTCTTTTTTCCGCGGAGCCCTACAGACGTCCCCGTCTTGTCCCCGCGTAAAAGTTGATTTTCCTCTGTATTTTTCTTTCGGTTCGACGCCGGTCGTTTTCCCGCCCGGACTCGCGACGCCGGTCTCGAGTCCTCTAACGGTTTTTCGGTTTTTCTGACTTAGTCAGCTTTCGTTTTCGTTTTTTCCCTGGCAGCCCGGTCCTTTGACCTCGCAGGGGCCCTTTTTCCCCCGATGGCTGCCAGTGGCTTTAAGCGGTGTGGTCGGTGTGACCGAAATATGTCACTCACCGACTCACACGACCTTTGCCTCCGCTGCCTGGGCCCAGATCACGAGGAACTGATCTGTGGGCCCTGCAGCAAACTGTCCTCGAAGGCGTTGAGAAGTCGGCGGCATCAGCGCGAAAGAATCTTCGCTGACCCCAGCCGTACCCGGACCTCGTCGGAGGCCTCACTGTCGAAAGGCTCCAGTTCGGACCGTCGACGGAGCTCCTCCGACCGGGGTTCTCCCTCCGGGGACCATCGACGGAAGGAAAAACCCGCGAGGGCGGCGTCGGTGGACGCTCCTGGCTCCGCGAGGGCCAGGTCGCATAGCCCCGACAGCCGCCCCGGGTCCTTGGAGAAGGAACACCTCCCGAAGCGACCTCGCCTGGAGTCGGAGATGCCTGCCCGGGTAAGTCCTGTTGTCCTTCTGGACTCGCCTCCGCGTCAGCCGACGTCGGGCCCGACGCCGTCGGGGCCCGAGTCGGGGGCTGCTGGGTCGCCTGAGCTCGGACTCAGGTTGACGGCCTTGGAGAGCAGATTGTCTGCCTTCATGGACCAGCAGCGGGCACTGCTCGCTGGCTTCGCTGGCGTCGCTGCCCCGACCGCCGGGACGTCGACGTCCAAGTCGACCCCGGAGACCGAGCCGATCCTCGAGTCGATGAGAACTCGAGTCGATCCTCGGTCGAGGTCGCCCTCGGCCTCCCGTTCGGGACCGAGGTCGCCGACGCCGACTCCCTCGGCGTCGGGGCGGCTGGCGCCGCACCCTGCCCGAGCCGACCCCACCGAGTCCTCGTCGGAGTCGGTCTGGGAGTCTGAGGAGGAAGAGTCACCTGATTCTTTCCGGACTCGGTGTGTCCCATCGGACTCTCCGGAGTCCGAGCCTCGGAAGCAGTCCCCCCCGGAGGATGCCCGGTTCTCGGATTTCGTTAGGGATATGGCCAAGGCTTTGGCCTTCCCTGCGGACCCCGAGGAGGAGCCTCGAGCCGAAGAGCTCGACGCCCTCCAGTATGACTCTCCCGCGAGGGAGCACTTTACTGTGCCGGTTCCTCCTATGCTGGAACGACTACTCTTCCGCATGTGGGAGAGTCCGGCCTCCTCGCCGGTCCTGAGCAAGCGGGTCGATTCTATCTATCGAGTCCGCAAGAGCCCTGGCTTTCAAAAGGCGCAGTTGCCACACCATTCCATGGTAGTGGAATCGGCCATGCATCGTCTTAAGAGCCAGAAGATGCACTCCTCGGTGCCTCCTGGAAGGGAGGCCCGTAACCTGGATGGCCTTGGCAAAAAGTGCTTCCAGGGCTCTATGCTCGCCTGTCGTGTCCAGACTTACCAGCTCTACATGGGCATGTATCTCAGGGATCTGGCTAAAGAGCTAGCCGGCTTCTCCGCTGGTTTGTCCGAGGAACCCTTGCGGAGGTTCCTAGCCTTGTCCACAGGTATTCGGGAATGCTCAAAGTTCATGTCCCGAGCAGCCTATGATGGCTTTGAAGCCTCGGCTCGAGTAGCCGCAGCCGGCATCGGTGCCCGCCGACAGGCTTGGCTTCAGTCGTCCGACCTTGAGCCCTGGGTACAGGACAAGTTGGTCGATGTCCCCTGCCGAGGCGAAAACCTCTTTGGCAAGCCCATGGCGGAAAAGGCTGCACAAATTGAGACTGAGACTCTCACCAGGACCAGGCTTTCTAGGAAGACCTCCGCCCCTTCCCAGAAAAAGAAGGGCTCGGGAAAAAAGACCTTTTACCCGAGGAAGGCGGCTGCCTACAAACAATACCCCCATTATCAGGCCCCTGCAGCTCCCCAACAGGGCCAGCAGGCCAAGGGACGGGGTAACGGGTCCCGTAGGCAGCAAGCCCCCAAGCCTGCGCCACCAGCCCCTGCTCAGCAGGGTGGGGGTTTTTGACTCGCTCAGCATAGCCTCTCCCCCCCCGCTGGTCCCCCCCAGCACCGGAGGCCGGCTGGTTCACTTCGCCGACAGGTGGTCCAGCATCACCGCAGATGCCTGGGTGCTTCAGGTCGTGCGAGAGGGCTACCTTCTCCACTTCCATCAGGTCCCTCCCTCCTATTTTCCGGGAGAGCCTCCGCGCCCCCCTCTGCACAGGGAGTTGCTCCTTCAGGAGTTAGCAGGTCTTCTGCAGGATCAGGCGGTGGAACCGGTGCCACACCACCTGAGAGGTCAGGGCTTCTATTCAAGGTATTTTCTGATACCAAAGAGAACAGGAGGCCTCCGACCCATCCTGGACTTGCGCAACCTCAACAAGTTCCTTGTGCGGGAGAAGTTCAAAATGCTTACCCTTGGAATCCTTCTGCCCTACCTCCAGCAGGGAGATTGGCTATGCTCCTTGGATCTAAAGGATGCTTACACGCACATCCTCATCCACCCAAGCCACCGCCAATACCTAAGGTTTGTGGTGGCAGGAAATCATTACCAGTACAGAGTACTGCCCTTCGGCCTGTCCTCCGCACCGCGAGTCTTCACAAAATGTCTCGCGGTCGTGGCGGCCCATCTCCGGCTTCACGGCCTCTATGTTTTTCCGTACCTCGACGACTGGCTCATCAGAGCAGCATCCGCTCAGGAGGTCACCACCGCCACGTGCCGCACGGTGACTCTGCTGCAGCACTTGGGCTTTGTCATCAACTTCGCAAAGTCCACTTTGCTCCCCTCACAGGATCTCGAGTTCATCGGCGCAAGGCTGCACACCCCTCAGGCGCGAGCGTACCTACCGCTCGACAGGGCTCAGCGGCTCATGGACCTAGCCGACCGCTTTCGCAGCCAGCCCCTGGTCTCCGCCAGGCGCTTCCTGAGACTGCTCGGCCATATGGCTTCCACCGTCCATGTGACCCCCAATGCCCGCCTGAATATGCGGCCTGCTCAGTGGTGTCTCCGCCAGCAGTGGCGACAGGCCACGGGCGGCCTAGCAGACCTGGTGCGCGTCTCCGAGCCGCTGGTCTCGTCTATCCGGTGGTGGCTCCGGCAGCCGAACCTGGTATTGGGAATGCCTTTCCAGTCACCTCAGCCGACCCGGGTGCTGACCACCGATGCATCCCTCCTGGGCTGGGGAGCCCATTGCCAAGAGGCACGTACTCAGGGCCTCTGGACCAAGTGGGAGTCTGCTCAGCAGATCAACTTCCTGGAGCTCAGGGCGATCCGCCTAGCTCTCAAGGCCTTCTCCCACCTGACCTCCCAACAGTCCGTCCTTGTCCAGACGGACAATCAAGTTGCCATGTTCTACGTGAACAAGCAGGGGGGCACGGGCTCCTTCCTCCTCTGCCGGGAGGCACAGAAGCTCTGCTCTTGGGCCGTCGGTCACGGCATTCTCCTCAAGGCAGTTTATCTCCCGGGCCAAGAAAATTGCCTGGCGGACAAACTCAGCAGGGTCCTCCAGCCGCACGAGTGGCGTCTGGACCCCTTGATCGTTCAGAAGCTCTTCCTCAGGTGGGGCCTCCCCACAGTGGATCTCTTTGCCAGTCCTCACAACCGGCAGCTTCCTCGCTTCTGCTCTCGTCAGCCTCACCCCCTTCGGGTGGCGGCGGACGCCTTTCTGATCTCATGGTCGGGGAGCCTTCTGTACGCTTTCCCTCCCATCCCGTTAGTCTCTCGGACCCTTTTCAAGGTTCTCCGAGACAAAGCTTTCGTGATCCTGGTGGCCCCTCGCTGGCCCAGGCAGCCGTGGTTTCCGCTCTTGCTGCAACTGGCGGTGGAGGATCCAATCCCTCTGGGGGTGCAACCGGATCTCCTCACCCAGGATCAGGGGTCCCTACTGCACCCCAACCTCAGGTCTCTCAACCTCATGGCCTGGCTGCTGAGAGGGTAGTCCTTGCTCCTCTCCTCTTGCCGGCAGAGGTGGAGGAGGTCGTCTTGGCTTCGCGACGGCCTTCTACCCGCAAATGCTACGCCCTTAAATGGCGTCGCTTTGCAGTCTGGTGTACCCAACAGTCTCAGGATCCCTTCTCCTGCCCGGTGTCGGTGATCTTACAGTACTTGCTACACCTCTCTAATCTGGGACTTAAGTCCAACTCCGTCAAAGTTCACCTCAGTGCTCTTTCCGCACATCATGTGCCGGTGGACGGCAGACCTCTCTCCAACGACCCTCTCGTAGCGAGGTTTCTCCGAGGTCTCCTACTACTTAAACCACCTCTGCGCCCGCCAGCGCCTGACTGGGACCTGAATGTGGTTTTACAGCGGATCACCTGTCCGCCTTTTGAACCTATGGCTACCTGCTCTCTCCGTTTTCTGTCTTGGAAAACGCTGTTCTTGATAGCCCTCACTTCCGCTAGGCGCGTAAGTGAATTACAGGCCCTCGTGTCTGATCCCCCCTACACTCGGTTCTACAAGAATAGGGTAGTCCTACGGACTCACCCAAAGTTTCTGCCTAAAGTGGTCTCCCCTTTTCACTTGAATCAGGAGGTGGTACTTCCAACCTTCTTTCCCAGACCACACTCCAGCCGAGCTGAGACGGTCCTCCATACCCTGGACTGTAGCAGGGCGTTGAACTTCTACCTTGACCGTACGCGGGAGCACCGTAAAGCTGCGCAGCTTTTTGTGTCCTTTGACCCCAATAAATTGGGGCTCCCGGTCTCCAAGCGTACTCTGTCCATCTGGGTTGCGGACTGTATCTCTTGGGCTTATGGGGCAGCCGGACTCGCCTTAGAAAGTCGAGTCACGGCTCATTGCGTTCGGGCAAAGGCCACGTCAGTGGCTTACCTCCGCTCTGTTCCGCTGGCAGACATCTGCCGGGCCGCTACTTGGTCTTCGAGCCAGACTTTTGCGGTCCATTACTGTCTCGAGAGGGAGTCCCGTAGGGACAGTGCTTTCGGACAGGCAGTCCTCCGTAATCTCTTTGAGGTCTGAGCAACTCCTACCCTCCATCCCGGATGTGGGCTACCGGTGGGTGATAATTCAGCGAAGATTCTATCCTTCTGTGCTGCTGAGCTAGAGGGAGCTCATTTTTGTGCTTAGGGTCTCCGGTAGCCTTGAGCTTGGGAGTCCCATACGTGAGGACTGACTTCCTGCTTGGTCCTGGAGAAAGCGTAGTTACTCACCTGTAACAGGTGTTCTCCAGGAGCAGCAGGAATCAGTCCTCACTACCCTCCCTCCTCCCCTTGGAGTTGCAATCGTCTGCTTATGTTCTTTTTGCAAATTTTTATGCTGTCTTTTTAGCTATGTCATCTGACTGGCTAAGATGGCACCTTCGGGCGGGAAGACTACCGCGCATGCGCGCTGCAATTCCCAAAGGCTTTCTTTGAAAGCTGGGGAAAATTGCTCCGCGAGGGCTCCGTCGGCGCCGACGTCACCCATACGTGAGGACTGATTCCTGCTGCTCCTGGAGAACACCTGTTACAGGTGAGTAACTACGCTTTCTGTAGACCTAACCTTTGTCAGTGGAGGAGTTCAGAGAAGAGGTGGCGAGGCTGAAGAGCATTTAAGACAGTGAGAAGTACATTGATGAGATGCTTCTTGAAACTTCCAAGCTCTCCAGCAGAGGAGAAAGATGGAAGCCTATAGAATGATGAAGGTTGGATACAAGTCACAAGGTCCTGCAGAAACACCAATCCTGCTCCTTCAGCCCTTGAATTGAAGAACCATTATGCAGCCCTAGAAGTGGAGGAGGTGAAAGTATCCCAGGAAAGGGAAGAACCAGAGCTCGAGCACCCCAAAGTTGCAGAATCAGTGACAACAAGGAAATGAAGGGCAATGATGGTTGGTGACTCTCTTCTGAGGGGTACTGAGGCATCCATCTGCCGACCAGACTTGATGTCCAGAGAGGTATGCTGTCTGCCAGGTGCCAAAATACGAGATGTTACGGAGTTTGCTGAGACTCAAGCCCACTGACTATTACCCGATGTTTCTCATCCATGTCAGCACAAATGATACTGCCAGGTATCCTTCTGAGCATATCAAAAGTGACTTCATGGCTCTGGGACAGAGGGTGAAGCACATTGGTGTGCAGGTGATGTTCTCTTCAATACTCCCTGTTGAGGGTAAAGGCCAAGGCAGAGAAACTCGTATCCTGGAGATAAATTCATGGCTGCATGGATGGTATCATTGAGAGCGTTTTGGTTTCCTGGACCATGGGATGCTATTCCAAGGGTTGCAGAGCAGAGATGACATCCATCTGTCCAAGAAGGGTCGACATGTCTTCAGTAGCAGACTGGCTAACCTACTGAAGAGGGCTTTAAACTAGATTCATTAGGGATGGGTGAAGAAAGCCCCCAGGTAAGTGAAACATTAAATACCTTTATGAAAATGGGTAAAAGGGGCAACATATGGAAAGCAGTGTGTATAAATGACCATAGCAGGGGAAATAAAATCCCCGATGTTGAGGCTTTAAAGGGAATGGCTGACTTGGATTTAGTGGCGGTAACAGAAAAATGCTTCAGGAACAACCATGACTGGTATACAACTATACCAGGCTATACTTTATTCAGAAAGGACAGAATAGGAAGAAGGAAAGGAGGAATGGCAATGTATGTAAAAAATAATATTAAAGCTATGGAAATACAGGGCTTAAAAGGGAGAGAGGAGGCACTGTAGGCTAAATTAGAAAGAGGAAAAGAGAGGACGGTCCCTTGACAGTTAAGGAGCTTAGGGAGAGATTGGGAGGTATGAAGGGAGGTAAGGCGGCGGGGCCTGATGCAATCCCAATTGAGTTTTATCAAGTTTTTGCGGAGGACCTACTGCCTTATCTTTTGTTTTATTACCAGGCTCTCTTGGAGCAGGCTCCAGGGCTGTGGGCTTTTAGTGAAGCGATTATTGTGATCCTAGAAAAGCCAGGGAGAGACCCCCAAAAAGTGGAGAATTATCGTCCGATATCCTTATTAAACGCTGATTATAAACTGTTTTCTGCAGTCCTCGCACACAGAATGGTCCAGGTGGTGCCTCTTCTGATACACCCTGATCAATGTGGGTTCATCCCGGGTCGCTCCACTGTGGATAATGGGCGGCTCTTGTTAAATCTGTTTTCTGCAGTGGAGAGGCTGCAAGAACCTATAGTTGGGCTTTCTGTGGACGCGGAGAAAGCTTTTGATTGGCTGGAGTGGAAGTTTTTGAATCAGGCACTGGAGTGGTTTGGTTTTGGGAAGGGGTTTAGACAAATGATCCAATTACTGTATGCGTCCCCCTTCTGCTAGAATCTTGGTGAACGGGACGTTATCTTCCCTTTCTTGCTAAAGAGGGGGACTAGGCAAGGGTGCCCATTATCCCCACTACTCTTCAACATTGCGCTGGAACCTCTGGCAATCTTGTTAAGACAGGCTAAGGAGATCAAGGGCCTGGAGATGGCAGGGAGGCAGGTAAAGTTGTCTGTGTATGCTGATGACTTGTTGTTCCTTCAGCCACCTGCAATCGGTAAGGTATTAGAAGTCATAGATGCGTATGCCAAATTATCAGGCTACAAAATTAATTGGGCGAAATCCACGGCTTTCCCCATGAATAAGTTGACTTTTTCCTCCTTGGTCGACAATTTTAAGTTTAAATGGGAAGCTTCAATGTTTAAATACCTTGGGGTTCATTACTGTTCGTCAATAGAAGAGACAGTGCAGTTCAACGTGCAGTTTATCAAAGAGATGGTTCAGTCGTTTACTCTGAAATGGTCCCCCTTACATCTATCTTGGTGGGGTAGATTGAATTCCATAAAAATGGTCCTGGTGCCTAAGATCCATTATATACTGGAGATGATCCCCATATTATTTCCGAGGATATTTTACAAGGGGGTGGAGCGCTTGCTAACAAATTTTTTATGGCAAGGCAAGCCTCCCCGGATTGCGATTAGGAAGTTAAAAGTATGCAAGGGGATGGGAGGAGTGCAGTTCCCAGACTTCGAATGGTACCATAATGTGCTTATATTGAAGCAGGGACTAAAATGGATGGATGATGGCCCTACAGAGGGAAAACCGGTTTGGGTTATGGTTGAAAGCAACCTAGTGCCCCATACTCCTATGAAATTGGTGATGGGTATGCAGGTAGCAGATCAAGATAAGGGTCTTGGGGTTATTCAGTCCACTCAGATGGCTTTTAAGTTTCTGGAGAATGCCACGGGGTGTGATCAAGGGATTTCAGCTCAACATCCTATTTGGTCCAACCCAAAGCTTAAGATAGGGCGAAGGTCCTTTGCCTGGAAAGTTTGGCAAGACTCGGGCATCTGGACCATAGGCCAAGTGGCGCTGGGAAATGGGTGGAAGAGTTTCGAGGCTCTTCGGAAAGAGTTTGGGATACCGAAGGTGTGTTATTTCCAGTGGTTGCAGCTAAAGCATTGTCTAAACAGCGTGGTAGGGAAAGTGAAGGGACTAGCTGACCACTGGGGTCTTAAGAAGGTGATGGATGAGTTTGTGGACACAGATGGACGTATGTCAAATATTTATGCAACTATAAGAGACACGAAGTTGGGGGATGGGAGTAGGTATGGGCGAAGCTGGGAGCTGGAGGTAGGGTACGAGATTCCTCCAAGACTGTGGAACATAATCTGGAGCAAAGTTAACAAAGTCTCGAAAGCGGCTTCCCTTACCCAATCCCTATTTTTTTTGCTTCATAGAGCGTACCTAACTCCTGTTAAGTTCTCAAAATGGGATGTGAACATCTCAATTAAATGTTGGTCGTGCTCGTTGGCACCGGGCACCTTCAGACATATGTTGTTTGATTGTCATTATGTTCAGAGCTTTTGGCAACTAGTATGGAGCAAGATCGACCGCATACTTGGGTTGCAAGCCCCTCTGGAATGGGATATTGTTATTTTGCGCTCCTGCGTGAGCAGCTTGAAACTTACAAAAGACAAGCATTTTTTGTTCAACTTTCTGATGGCTATTGCATTGAAGTTGGTTATTTCCAACTGGAAAGATTCGTCTAAGTTGGATGTACATCTTTGGTGGAATCTGGTGTGTACGTATGCCAGCTTTGAAAAGGCGCAGGATTTGAAGGTAACCCAGCGGGGTCAGCGCAGCTTGCGGAAGAAAGGCAGACATGAAGCAACAGCTGCAGCTCCACAGGGCGGAAACAAGTGGCATTTGCTGGATGACTATGTAGCGCAAGCTAAATGTTTTGTAACGTAGGATAAGAAGAGTGAAGACATTTACCGTGTATGTAATGTTTTGCTGTAAGAGTTATCATTTTTTTTCCTTCCCAGGGGGGTGGGAGGGAGTGGGGGGGTGGTAGGGGAGGGAAGGGGGGGTAGGTTAGGATATTCCTTAGATAAAGGATGGCTGTAACTAGGTTGGGGGTTGGAACCTGTTACGTTGACATGTTGTAATGTGTATTGTTTTATAAATGGTTAAAAAAAAAAAAGAGGAAAAGAGAAATCTATTTGCATTGGTGTGATATATAGATCTCCTTTGCAGGGAGAAGAGGTAGATGGAGATTTAATAGAGGACATACTCGGCATTGCCAGAAAAGGGGAAGTGCTACTGATAGGAGAGAGGAGTGGTCTAGTGGTTAGGACACGGTACCTCAGGCCGGAGGGCCGGGAGTTCAAGTCCCACCTGAGGAGAGAAATCTCAGGCCGGAGTGACTTGGTGTTTCTAGTCCTCTGGGCACTCCTTGTGGCCTTGGGCAAGCCACTTAACCCTCCGTTGCCTCAGGTACACATAGATTGTGAGTACCTGTTTGTAGTGATAAACCGCCTTGTTTGAAGGATAAGGCAGTATAGAAAACTGGTTAAATAAATAAAATAGGGAATTTCAATATACCGGATGTTGATTGGAGATCCTGGATTCTCTACAGAGAGAACTATTCAGGCAACTGGTAACAGAACCCATACATGAAGGGGCCATACTGGACTTGGTGCTTACCAGTGGTAAAAGTGTTTTTGATGTTATAGTGGGAGATCATCTCGCATCCAGTGATCACCAGATGGTGTCGTTCAGTATTAGGACTATGTCTAATAAAATCCATTCAAAAGCGAAGGACTTAGACTTTAGGAAAACTAACTTTGCCAAGATGGGCCAGTTCCTTTTTAGGGGGATAAGAACAGCTGGGGGGGGGTGTAGAAAAACAGTGGGCAAAACCAAAAGGGGATATTTTAAGGGCAACCAACCTTTTTGTTAAAATGGTAAATAACGGTAAAAGGAAAAGGAGACCGCTATGTTTTTCAAAAGAAGTAGCTGAAAAGATGAAGAAGAGGGAGGCCTTCATGAAATATAAAAGATCACAGAGAGAGGAAGACAGGCATCTATATTTGGAAAAACACAGAGAAGCTAGCAAAGTAGTCAGGAAAGCAAAGATTCAAAAAGAGGAGGAAACAGCCCATGCAACAAAATGGGGGAATAAGACATTTTTCGGATATGTTATTGAGAAGATGAAGGGCAAAAGTGGTATTGTCAGACTCAAGGATGAAGGGGGGGAATATGTAGAAGCTGATGAGGGTAAAGCAGAATTGCTTAACAAATATTTCTGTTCTGTATTCACAGATGAGGAACCAGGAGCAGGACCTTGGAAAACACCTGCAAACAGGAACAGAAGTGAGGGGCATCTTGAACAATTTTCAGAAGGCTGTATTCATGAGGAACTAGCTAAACTTAAAGTAGACAAAGTGATGAGACCAGATGGGATACACCTAAGAATACTGAGGGAACTTGGGGACATTCTAGCAGCTCCACTGAGTGACCTTTTCAATGCCTCTTTGGAGTCGGGAGTGGTGGCAGAGGACTGAAGAGAGGCACATGTGGTCCATTTACACAAAAGCGGAAGTAAGGATGTGGTTGAAAATTACAGGCCAGTTAGTCTAACCTCTGTGGTGAGTAAATTATTGGAAAGGCTGCTGAAAGAGAAAATAGTGAGGTTTTTGGAGTCCAACAGATTGCTGATTCCGAGCCAGCATGGATTCACCAAAGGCAAGTTTTGTCAGACAAATCTGATTGATTTCTTAGACTGGGTGACCAGGGAGTTGGATCAAGGAAGAGCCTTAGATGTGGTGAATTTAGATTTCAGTAAAACCTTTGACACCGTTCCACACAGGCGACTCATAAACAAACTGATCACCCTAGGGATGGATCCTAACAATACTGCTTGGGTTAGAAATTGGTTGAGTGGGAGGCGGCAAAGGGCACGGGTAAATGGAGCTCACTGAGGAGAAGGAGGTTATCAGTGGTGTGCCTCAGGGATCTGTTCTTGGTCCGATTCTTTTTAACATTTTTGTTAGTGATATTGCAGAAGGGCTGTCGGGTAAGGTTTGCCTCTTTGCGGATGATACCAAAATCTGCAATAGAGTAGACACCCAGGGAGATATAGATAGCATGAGGAGGGATCTAGCTAAGCTTGAAGAATGGTCTAGAATTTGTCAGCTGAGATTTAATGTTAAAAAATGCAAGGTCATGCATTTGTTCTGCAGCAATCCAAGGAAGCAATATAGTTTTAGGGGTGAAGTACTTTTGTCCACTAAAGAAGAGCGGGACCTAGGTGTGATTGCATTTGATGATCTTAAAGTAGCTAAATGGGTAGAAAAGGCAATGGCGAAAGCTAGAAGAATGCTTAAGTGCATAGGGAGAGGAATGGCCAGCAGAAGAAAGGAGGTGATAGTGCCTCTATATAAGTCTTTGTTGTGACCTCATTTAGAGTATTGTGTGCAATTCTGGAGGCCTAACCTTTAAAATGATATAAACAGGTTGGAGTCGGTGCAGAGCATTGCTACTAAAATGGCTAGTGGTCTTCATTATAAAGCATATGAGGACAGACTTAAGGATCTTAAATATGTATATTTTAGAGGAAAGGTGGGATAGAGATGATATGATTGAGAAGTTTAAATAACTCTGTGGCATTTTAAACGTCTTTCGATTGAAAGCAAGCTCTGCTACGAGGGGACATAGGATGAGGGTGAAAGAGGAAAGACTCGGGAGTAATATGCGGAAATATTACTTTACGGAAAGAGTGGTGGATGCATGGAATAGTCTCCCAGTGGAAGTGGTAGAGATGAGGACAGTATTTGAATTCAAAAAAGCATGGGACAAGCACAGAGGATCTCTTAAGGAAGAAAAGGGACTGTTGTAGTGGCTGATATGGAAGGGCAGACTACATAGGCCATGTGGTCTTTTTCTGCCATCATGTTTCTATATTTCTATGTCATGTGGAGTTCCCTAGGGCTCCAAAATGGACCTTACCCTTTTCAGCATCTACCTTGTCTCCCTTGGCAATCGCAATTTGGTATCTTGGTGGCACTGTGGAAATTATCGTACAATCGCTCTGATCCCACATTCCAGCAAGATTCTACTGAAGATTATTCAACAGAGACTACACCATACCTTGGAACAAGAACTACCTGAAGTGCAAGCAGGGTTCAGGAAACGGCGAGGAATGAGAGACGACATCGCGGATGTGAGATGGATCCTTGAAAAGATTAAAGAATACCAAAAGGATATCTGTTTGTGCTTTATCGACTACAGCAAGGCTTTTGACTGTGTAAATCATGAGAAACTCTGGGCCACATTAAGAAGCATGGGTATACCAGAACACCTGATCGTTCTTTTGCACAACTTGTATATTGATCAAGAAGCAACAGTTTGAACAGAACAAGGAGAAACAGAATGGTTTAAAATAAGCAAAGGTGTACAACAAGGCTGCATACTTTGCCCCTACCTGTTTAATTTATATGCAGAACAAATTATCAGAGAAACAGGATTGTATGAAGACAACAGAGGTGTGAAGATTGGTGGAAGACTCATCAACAACCTTCGCTATGCTGATGATACCACATTACTGGCTGAAAGTGAAGATGATCTGAAACATTTGCTTCTCACAATCAAGGAACATAGTCTTAAAATGGGCCTGCACCTTAATGTAAAGAAGACAAAGATCTTAACAACTGGCAAAATCAATAAGTTCATCGTTGAAGGAGAAGAAATTGAAATCGTTGCAACTTTAACCTACTTGATCAACTGTCAATAAAGAAGCAACAAGCAGTCAAGAAATCCGATGATACATTGCTCTTGGCAGAATGGCTATGAAAGATCTAGACAAGATTCTGAAGAGCAGAGATATCTTTCTCCATACAAAGATTTGACTCATTCAAGCCATGGTATTTTCAATAACATCATATGGATGCGAAAGCTGGACAGTGAAAAAGATAGACAGGAAGAAAATTGATGCCTTTGAATTATAGTGCTGGCGATGAATACTAGGTGTACTATGGACTGCCCGAAGAGCAAACTAATCTGTACTAGAGGAGAGATGAAACCTAAGCTTTCTTTAGAAGCTCAGATGACAAGACTTTGCATGATGTGTCCAAAGTATGAAAGTCAAAGAGAGAGATCATTAGAGAAAGACATCATGCTTGGCAAGATAGAAGGTAAATGCAAAAGAGGAAGGCAGCAATGAAATGGATCGATGCAATAACCGCAGCTATGAGTACTAGTCTGTCAACAATGAGCCGCCTGACTGAAGACTGAACATAATTTAGGACAATTATCGAGAAGGTCACCATCAGTCGACACCGACTAACGGCACTTAACAACATCATCATTCAGGTCTTGTATGTTGCTGATCCCTCTGCTTTGAATATTGTACCTATGGATGAATGCATTGCTGCTGTATCTGATTAGCTGTGGCCTTGGGCAAGTCACTTAACCCTCCATTGCTTAAGAAGAAAGCTTAGTAATCTGCTTCTGGTAACACTGCTAACAAAACCCATGAGCTGCTGGGTTTTCATGGAGTCAGCATTGACTCAAAGGCACACATTGCATCGCATTACGATACCTCCAACTTTGAAGCTCTCTGGTTGGGTTATTCCAATGATCTTTCTACACTTGCACCATCCATACAGGGAGTACCGTTGTCACACCATCACAGTATTCATTTATTCCTTGGGCTATATTCTTGACTTTGAATCCCAAATCTCGGCTGATGTCTTTTCTTCCATTATGACTTTCCCTAGAAAGAGCTATAAAGTAGTTTAAATACAGTACTTTAGACCTGAGGATTCTTCCTCACTCTCTAATTATTTTGAAGCTTCATCATTGCAGCTCTCTCTATAATGGTCTTCCACTCTCATCTATTAAACAACTTTTAAATAAGTCCAAAGATGGCTGTGCTAATCATTATGATCATGTCTCTCCACTTCCAGCTACAGAACACTGGTTTCCAGATTCTTACTATATTAAGTTCAAGATTTTACTTATTTATTTGGATTGGATTTAGCTCACTTTTTCTCAGAGTTCAGAGCGAGTTAAATTCAGGTACAGCAGGCATTTTATTACTCACTTATCATGCCTTGCATCTTGATGAGCCCCAGTATTTAGCTAATTGATTGATACTTTATACTCCAATCTGGACTTTTTGATCATCTCAGGCATCATAGGTTACTGTTCCTTCTTTTACTAGAATGAGTTTAGAGATTTCTCAATGTACAGTCTTTTTTTCCCTTGTACTTTCACTGTGGAATGCTATGCGGTTGTGTCTCCACCAAGAGCCTTACCTTCAGATGCTTGAGATAGATGCTTTTTTTCTATCAACAGGCTTTTGAGCAGGTCCTTAATGCTTGGTACTGATGAGAAAGATCTGAGGATATGATTGTTTATGTAGTTGTGCTCCTTTGGAGGTACATCATTACTGCCTGGCAGTGGGCTGTTAGTTCGAGTTTCAGTCAAGCTAATTTGTGGAATGATTAAAAATATAGAAGATGATCACAGTGAAATTACTGTCTCCTTGAAAAGAAATGAAGGAGTTCCTACGTAAATAAGAGTTTACTGCAAGCATGGCGGCTAGCATGGTATGCTCTTCATTCATCTACAGTATTTACCAAGTGTGTTCTAATAACCCAAACTTCAACACCTGCTTCGGACCAGGTATAACTTGCCACCATGCACACTCAGCTAACTACAAACAGGAGACCATGTACAGGAGATGATACTATAACACTTTAATCTGGTAACTGAGATAAATACATTTTTATGAAAATTCACAAGATAATGTCTCCGAGAGAGTGACCTTATTTGGTTACCTTTGGCTCAGAGGTAGAAAAATTTTCTATTTTGAATTTTTTTTTTTAAATCTGTCCCCTTTCATGGCCAGCCTATTAATGTCCTTCCTGATGTGGCTAGGCCTACCCAGCTGCATTTTTACAATTAAAATCTAAGCTACTAGTGATGGAGGCCACCTTCTACCTCTACTTGCCATAAAATTGCATTGTCTCTCATGATGGTAACAGATATATTTTTTTTAAATCAATCTCAATTGGAAAAATTTCTTTTTTAAGGAAAGAAGGGAGTAAATGATGTGGGATTTTTGTTTTTGACCAGTGCTGTGGGGAATTGCAGGGATTATATTTTTCCTTTCTTTTGGATCCTCCTTCTCATGATGTAGACTGTAGCAGTCCATCTGTAAACTTATTTCTTTATTAACGCTTTCCCTATTTTTTTATGTGTTATACAGCTGAATGCTTTTCTTTTGTTATTTTGATGTAGAATATGCTATGGAAATCTCAATTTAAAAAAAAACAAAGAAAGAAAAACAAGAAGAGATAAATACATTTGACATTTCCTTTTGCCAAACAAAAGAATCCTTACATACACATGCTTGCATCATAAATGTGTAATATCTTCCTAAATGAAACAGTTATACATCACAGAGGATCTTCAAGCATTGCTACATATTTCACAATGTACATGTCACAAAGATTTCATAGTCAAAATTATTGCTATTATTGCTGGGGTTGCACTGGCCAAGGAGCGCAGCAGACTTTCAAAGGCTTGACTATGAACAGCATTTTTCTGAGAGACATGGCCCCACCTTCTGTCGAGTCACAAAAGCATGGATCCTCTTTCTGGGGTGGCGTCTCCCAAAGTTAAGTGACTAGACAGTGAGCCCCCCTCTCCATTATCACAAGGGACAGGGGAGAGAGATAGAATGACAAAGAGGAGATGCATTTGAGCATTTCAGAAATAAATCCACTTTTATTTATTTGAGGCAAACGTAAGATCTTTGTCGTCACTGACATTGTTAGTGCAACCAGAGACCTCAACAGGTATTTCAAAGCTTGAGGCCAAACAGCACTTTGAACCTCAGAAGCATCTGTAGTTCATCTGTTGTTTTGGCTTGAGTACGCAGCTATTTCTGTCCGCTCTGATTTAACAGACTTTGTGGTCTAGCCATTTCGATGCCTTTGCTCTAGGGTGCTTGAAGAAGGGTGAATGTTCAGATGCTATTACCTTTTAAGTCAAGGCAGCCACGTTTCTTCCTTTAATCATCCCCTTTCAGGCTTCCTTCTCTTCCTAATCACATCCTCTCACACTGCACTTTGAAGACCATGAGTGATGTGGAAACAGATAATTATGAACATTCACTCATGCCAGTTTTTTGCTCTCATTTAACTCTGTTCATATTTGCTACCTTTCCTGGAGTCTGTCTTATTATTTATCGAGATTTGTAAGTTACCTATTTCCATAAGAATACTCCGGGCATCATATAACAATAAAATTATCTTTCTCACTTCTTCCTTCAGCACTGTAAAGCAGTGTCCGCATGCCTGGCTTGCTTACATACTCTTTGGAAACAAGCAGTAAGAGAATTAAGCATGGTTGGTGCTTTGTGTTATCACACTATTTAGCCAATGCATTCTCAGGTCCCTCTTCATGATTTTGTGCCACACCTTTGGGACATATTTTTCCATGTGCACGCTATCAGGTATGCATGTAAAAATGGTATGTACATGTGTATAGAGGGATGTCATTCAGGGTTTTTTGAGGTTTTTTTTATAAAGGGGTTAATTTGCAAAACTGGTCAGACATGCTGTATAGAAATACACATCTAGAAAAGGAACATATTCTGGGCAGGTTATAGGCATGCACTGGACAGAACATGTAAGTAGGTACATATTACATATTTTATAACTTAAATGCAGACCTATGGCAACATTTATTTAGAAAGGATGAAAGTCTTGAAATGTTACTTACATCTCTTAGACTATATGCTGAAAGGCTTAGAAGAAAGTGATTAGCCTACTTATTTTCATTGATACAACATCTACCTTTGATTTGGTGACTTGTGTAAGTTAACCGTAGTTGGAATAAGGGGCACTGTTCTTTCCTGGTTTACTTCATATTTGACAAATAGAGCACCATGAGTTTATAATGATGGCAACTTCTCCGACTGGTGTACAACAACATGTGGTGTCCTGCAAGGCCCCACATTAACAGTGGCCTTGTTTAATGTTTAGTTAGCTCCGCTCTGTAAATTATTATGAGAAATGAACATCAATTTTCAAATTTATGCAGATGACATTTTATTATTTGTCTCCTTTTAATTTTAAGGATGACATACAATACCTTCCGTTCATTTGATAAATGATTTCTCACATATTTCTAAATGGCTTTCTTTCCACGGTTTATCAATTAATTATAAAAAGATAGAAGACAAAAGCTTATTAACTTGATCCAAAGAAAATTCATCAAGGCCTGGGGTAACCATTTTGACACATGACCCGCCAGGTGGCAGGCAGGTCTGCAGTCAGTGTTTTTTCAATGGCATTATTTTTAAGGACAAAGGTTGGGCTTCCTTCAGATTACGTGACTGGCTTTTGGCCAAAGGAAAAAGGTAAGGCTGGATCCTGAAACTTCATCTCATTGTTGTGCAGTATTTTATACAATCTGGTGCCTTCTATTGTTTCTAAGATCTTGACTAGTTTAAACAGGAGGGAATGTTTGAATACTGTGCGAGATGTATTGTCAGAAAAAAAATGGAAGTGGCAGAAAGCTGTGAATATGGTTTGTGCTACACTGTCTCTTTGTAATCTTTTCTGAGGCACAGGTCCTGAAATGTACGTGAACAAATGTGGGTGTGTACATTTCTCCATGTGTACTTTTGGCAAGTACATGAATTCTTAGGCATATCTCCTACCTGACCTACATAAAATTAGTCCCTATGAGGGTGATTTTAGAAATGCTTTCTATGTGTTAAATCCGGTTGTATGTGTAGAGAGCATTTTATGCAAAATTTGCTGCCATATACATGTGGACAGGTATATGTAGGAAATGATCGCATGTACATTTTTACACATGTATAATAAAGTAAATGTTCCTGGGATAGAACTGTGCATAGTTTGGAATTTGCATGTAAACTTAGTAAAATTAAAAGTATGCATATATATATATATAATCTGGCAGACATATGTGTGTGTTTACCTCTGCTCCAAAGCAGGGGTAAATCTGCATGTGTCTGCTGCCACCGGTTGCACATATTTGTTTGTGATTTCTTGATATACCGCCCAGGCTGAAGGGCATCAGAGCGGTTTACAATCACTATAAGCAGGTACTGGATACATTCCCTCATCCCCAAAGGGCTCACAATCTATGTGTACCTGAGGCAATGGAGAGTTACGTGGCTTGCCCAAGGCCACAAGGAGTGCCTATAGGACTAGAAACTCCAGTCCCTCCGGCCTGAGATTGCTCTCCTCATGTGGGAATTGAACCCCCAGCCCTCTGGCCTGAGGTACCGTGTCCTAACCACTAGGAGCTCAAAAACAAAAGGATATGTGTATTTTCCCTTTCTAAAATCGCCACTTTTTAGATGGTATTCTGGCCATATCTACTTCTGCAGGTAGTTCTAAAATGGCCTCCTAAATATTATGGTATTGCTCATTAGGTGCCATTTTAACATGCATGTTGCATTTTTACCAGTTGGCCTATTACACTTTATAGCATGTTTTTTTCTTTTTATTGCTTAGTACTCTATTGCTGTTACTGTAGTAGTAGAAGAATATTTTAGTGAATTGTTGGATGGAACCTACATTTTCCAATTCTTCTCCTAATATAAATGTTCTAAGTATATCTCTAGATTAGCTTCTGGAGTTGTGTTTTGCATCTCTTAATGACTATAAAAGGCATTTGAGAATGGAAGCACATTTCTGAAAGGTTTCCAGGAGAAAACCGTTCTTCAAATCTAGTGCTGAGGTTTCACAATAACACCCTTAAAAAGAAAAGTAAAAAAAAAAAAGGTTTCTGTAGCTCCTCTATCACCTGGACAGAAAGGACACTTCTGATGGGCCTTAATTACTGTCATGTTTTGGGGTGTTTTTTTTACTTGGCTCAGAGTGAAACCTTGTGGTAGTTCAGCATAGTTCATTAACTTCTCAGGAGATTCACTCCTCTTTTACACCCATGCCAGAGGCTCTGCCGTTATTTAATTTCTTTCTGAAATTCGGCTTGGCTTACAACAGTGATTCAGGCTTGATACTTTTTGTTGAAAAGAAATGAAGTGGTGAAAGGGGGTTGTTTCATTGTTTAAAATTTAGATTTATGAGCCATTATGTAAGATTGCGTGCTAATGGCTTTTTGGAAATAGCTATCAACAACATAGTATAATTTAAAGTATTGCACGCTGTGTTTAAGCCAGACACAAGGAATACCAGACACCAGACTATAGACATGCACAACATACTGTATGTACTGCAGGGGAAAAAAACCTGGCAAATATAGGCACAAGGAAGAATAGAAAATAAACCAGTCCTTGTGTAAGTGTGTCATATAATTTAATAATGAACATCTGACAGCTTTTGTAAGAACAATTGTAACATTAATCTGGGTTCACAACACTGTTTCTAACCTTAGACAATGTCTTTCTATCTGAAGTCCATGATGCACCAGTATTTTCCATATCTGCTAGCATAGAACATGTAAATAGAAGGGCCGGAATCCCCTTTGGTAGAACTGCTTTACTTTTCCCATAGCCCATAGTTGCAAGGGCTCCTTGAATCACACAGGCCCACTCACTTGAAAGGAGCTAACAGCTGAAAAATATGAGGTAGCAATGAAACCCTATCCAGAACTTGACAGGAAGGGTACTGTATTGGGACAGTGCCTCAATGTTCTGCCACAGAATTGTCCTACTTGTAAACCCCTCTTTGAATCCGATATTTACTGCTGCTGATCTGAACATCAGAAAATTATGGAAGTCATTTCAGAAAAGCTTTTCCATGTGAAAAATGGTCTTTTCTAAAATTACATAATTGAATAAACACATTTAAGTATGCTTGTGGCAACGTGAGGAGTGGAGGAGCAGCCTAGTCATTAGAGCACTGGCTTGATAATCAGGGTTTGATTCCCACTAGCACTCCTTGTATGCAACTATGTAATTTTAGAAAAGACCAAAAAATATGTTCTTTTGTAAAATTATGTAGTTGCATGCACACATTTAAGTGTGCATGCTAACACCCTTGGAAGAAAGGCCTGGCAATCTACCTTCAGTTACGCTGCCAAGAAACCCAGGAGCTGCTTGGGTCGCCAGGAGTCGGCATTGATTTGAAGGTACACATTGCATTTTTTGCTGACAACATGAACTTATACACGTTCTGTACATAGGAATTCCTGGGTGCAGAGTTATTTTAATGTATTCTTTATAAAATATTCACTGCAGCAGCATTATTAATAGGCTTATCAGTCTAAAGAAATTTTTGCAGACCATCATAATCTCATTATGCACCATTCTGGTAGTCTGCAAAAAATTCAAAAATTTTCTTTAGACCGGTGAGCTTATTAAAAATACTGTTAGAGCGAATGCTTGTCGGTAGCTCGATGATACTGGATATTTTAAATTGGGCTACTTTATAAAATACACGTGTGCACACACAGGGGGTTTTAGGCTTTTTCGGCTAATGCCAGGCATTAGTGCAAAAAGCACTGTGGTAGCTGCAAAGGTCCTGCGTTATCTGTTGGAGGCATGCCCAGCATTTCGCCAGCAGATAACGCAGGGATCGTGGCGCGACAGCATCGCGGATGCAGCTAACACCCAGGGCTGGCCCAACCACTAGGCAAATAAGGCAGTCGCCTAGGGCAGCAAAAGCAGGGCATTCAAAGCTAAATAATAGATTTTGACAGTGAGAAGGGTGTAAAGCTTGAGGTTCGCCTAGGGCCGCAACTCTAGGGTTGGCCTTGCTAACACCACCCATTGTCAACACCTGTGGAAACTGCATGGTACAGGCTCGCCCACTCTCCACCCACCCCTACTTTTACTACTAACGGCATGCAGGTATCACAAAAAATTGCCTGCGACAGCGTCATTTGGCCCACATTAGCCGTCACCGTGGCTCAAGTTTCCCGCATTAGTGCTATGATGAATGCTAACGCCCCTTGGTAAACATTCACCATATACATGAACACATTTACGCCTGCCTCGGAACAGATGTAAAATTGTACATTTGCATTTGAACACATTCCGAGTGCTTATTTTGCACATTTTTTTGTCACCCTGTTGTGAAAGTCCCACTCTATATATTGGTGTTCTGGCTTAGGTTGTAAGTTCTTTTCATGGAACTCTGTACCCATACAGTTTCTCTTGGTCACCACCACAGTGGAACACATGGTGATTCAGCTTAATAAAGAAATATTCTAATGAAGACTGGAAAGCCATCTGGCATAACAAACATACTTTGAATCAGATCTTTTTGCTAAAATATGCTTAATTCACTCTAAAGATTTCACAGTAGAAATCATATGCAGTGGATTTCAAGTAAACTATCAGTATATTTCATAGGCAGTTATAGTCTGTGAATTCTATCGGTTTTTCGCGAGGCTAGTTGCTCATGATACTGCCTGATCACCAACGCTGGTAGGAGCAGTAAAGCATCCCTGCTTAAACTGGGTATCCAGATGGCAAAGCATGTTCTAAAATTAGATTGTTCTAATCTTTCCAAATACGTCTCAAAAAGCCATGAGAAATAAATACATATAATAGAGTTCTTTTCTCATGGTCTTGTCTTTCTTTCCACTTAGCAGTGACCTCTTCCGTTGTTGTTGCCCACATTTCTGAGTGCCTTCCTGTTTCCTTTATTGGAATAGTTCCTTGTAGAAAAGTATTGTACAGACAGATAGTATTGATTCAGAAGAAGTTGTAGCATAATTTATTTATAGGCATTAACACCATTATTCTTAATAGGGGCTATTTACTAGCTTGAATTAACACAACTTTACTAAATGAGGCCCTTAAGGGGCTAGTTAATGTTAGTGCATCTTAGTGTTGATCCACAGTTAACATGTTTTACTTTAGTGCAGGTCCCATGTTATTCAGTGGGACCTGCTTACTACTGATGCAGGTTAACTAGTTATTAATGTGCATTAACATTAGTGCACCTTAGTAACTGGCTATCTTAGTGTTTTATTGCAGAGATTGTGCTGACATACTAGGCATGACCGGAACCTGGGCATCTGCCTAGAGCAGGGGTGTCCAACCCTGTCCTGGGGGGCCGCAATCCTGGCAGGCTTTTGGGATAGCCCTAATAAATATGCATGAGATATATATGCATTAGAGATATCCTTCCAACCTGACTGGCTTGTGGCCCTCCAGGACTGGATTTGGCGACCCCTGCCTTACACCTCTGTCATTTAATTAGTAATTAGTAATCTATGAACTATCATTAAAATCATCTCTAATACCTGAAGATTGGCGGATCGCCAATGTAACACCAATTTTTAAAAAGGGTTCGAGGGGTGATCCAGGAAACTACAGACCGGTGAGCCTCACGTCAGTACCGGGAAAAATGGTAGAAACCATCATAAAGAATAAAATTACTCAGCATGTAGATAGTCATGGCCTAATGGGAGACAGCCAACATGGCTTTAGGCAAGGAAGATCTTGTCTTACTAATCTGTTATGTTTTTTTGAAAGTGTGAATAAACAGGTGGACAAAGGTGAGTCGGTTGATATAGAGTATCTGAACTTTCAGAAAGTCTTTGACAGGGTCCCTCATCAGAGACTTTTGGCAAAACTAAAGAGTCATGGGATAGGAGGCAGTGTACTACTGTGGATCAAGAACTGGTTAAAAGATAGAAAGCAGAGGGTTGGGCTAAATGGCCAGTTTTCCCAATGGAGAAAGGTGAATAGTGGTGTACCCCAGGGATCTGTGCTGGGTCCGCTGCCTTTTGACATATTCATAAATGACCTGGAAAGTGGAATAACGAGTGAGGTTATCAGATTTGCAGATGAGACAAAACTATTTAAAGTTGTTAAAACCCAAGAGGATTGTGGAAAATTGCAAGAGGATCTTGATAAATTGGAAGACTGGGCATCAAAATGGCAGATGAAATTTAATGTGGACAAGTGCAAAGTTATGCACCTAGGGAAGAACAACCCAAACTATGGTTACACAATGCAAGGTTCCACATTAGGAACCACCACCCAGGAAAAAGATTTAGGTGTCATTGTGGATAACATGTTAAAACCCTTGGCCCAGTGTGCAGCGGCAGCCAAGAGAGCAAATAGAATGCTAGGTATCATAAGGAAAGGAATGGAAAATAAAACAAAAGATATTATAATGCCTCTATACCGTTCCATGGTGAGACCGCACCTTGAATATTGTGTGCAATTCTGGTCGCCGTATCTTAAAAAGGATATAGCGTTATTAGAAAAGGTTCAGAGAAGAGCCACCAAAATGGTAAAGGGGATGGAAGGATACTCCTATGAAGAAAGGCTAAAAAGGTTAGGGCTCTTTAACCTGGAAAAGAGACGGCTGAGGGGAGATATTATAGAAGTTTATAAATTAATGAACGGAGTGGAACGGGTAAATGTAGATCGATTGTTTACGTTATCAGAATATAGAAAGACTAGGAGACATGCAAGGAAGCTACAGGGTAAACTATTTAAGACTAATAAAAGAAAATATTTTTTCATTCAACGTGTAATCAAACTCTGGAATTTGTTACCGGAGGATGTAGTAAAGGCTGTTAGTGTAGCTGGGTTTAAAAAAGGTTTGGACAGGTTCCTGGAGGAAAGGTCCATAAACCATTATTAAGAAGGGACCCAGGATATCAATGCTTGACCTAGTACAAGCATTGCAGAACCTGTGTCTTTTGGGGAAACTGCTAGGTATGTATGACCTAGATTGGCCACTGTTGGAAACAGGATACTGGGCTTGATGGACCTTGGTCTGACCCAGTATGGCATATCTTATGTTCTTATGTTCATTTAAGATTGTGAGTGGGCAAGGTACAGATGTCCTAGACATCAAAAGGGTAGATAGAATGTGTCACATGCCTCCTCGATTCTCACCACCACCAAAATGTTGCCTAATAAATGGGATGGGTGGGCTGCCAAGAGGGAAGAAAAGGGTCGAGCGAGTCCCTTTTTTTACCATCGGGTCGGCTACCTCCTTCCTCTCCGGGGCTGGCTGCTACAGTGAACAGACAGCCGCTTTCGCTTTTGAGCCGTGTCGGCTGTGTTTCTTTGTGTGCTTCTCAGTGTGTAGGAACTTCTGCTGCTGCTGCGGTAATTAGTTAAAAAAAAAAAGTCGTCATCTTTATGCTCCTTTAGGTCGGGGAGCCTCTAGTCATGCCAGCAAGGAGAGGAAGATTCAACGGCTGCTCCTCCCTCGTTAGATCCAGCTCACCTATGGAGGGTTTGCAGGCTGCTGCTCGTCAAACTCCTATGTGACCTCCCCTGATGACTGGAGCTGCTTTAACTGCTGTGGTAAGTGCTAAGCAGCCCCAGGTAATGGCAGTGATATCAGGAGGGTCTGGGGTCAATTTAGCTGTAGCTGAAGGGCATGGGAGAGGCAAGGCGAGGTTGATATGAAAGATTCCTATGGGAAAGGGCAGAGGCAGTGCCAGAGGTGTGCCCTGCCCCAGGGTATCAATCAGGCCAGGCTTGGTGCCTGGAGTAGTGGGCATTGGAGCTGAAGGAGTAGGGGGCAGTGGGGCTGAGAGGGATTTAGAGTTCTTTGGGGTTCCCTCCATTGGGAGTCAGGTGGGATCTCCTGCTTATCCACCTGGCTGGGTGGGTATGCATAGTAGCTGTCTTCCTATGGGGGATCCTACATCAGATTACTGATCCGAGGGGGGGGGGGGTTGGTCCAGAACCATCCAGGTCCTCGTGGCCTGGGACTTTGCCTGTGGCATGGCCGGATGCTGTTCCTCCACCACTTTTTCTTCTCTGGTCTCTTTGCAGGTCCCGCAGATGTCACAACTTCACCCACTAAAAGATGACAGAGGTCAACTGAGGCTAGCGGGAGAAGAGTCTCCTAGCAACATGAGCCGCAGCAGGCAACTGTGGAATGCAGCGCAAGTGGTGGCATCGTTCCATTTCAAGTGCAGGAACTGCCTACTCCTTTTTCAGTGCCGGCTACGGTGCCTGCTGTAACAGGTGAGATATCATCTGGGTCAAGGGTGCAATGTTGGGGAGCCATGCGGCAGGTAAAGCTTCTCAGAAGAGAAAGCACACGTGTCAGCGCAGACGAGGTTCCGATTCTTCCTCCTCCACCTCCCTTTCCAATTCATCTTCATCTTCCTCCAGTTCTGCAGGGGTGTGGGGGCAACCGTTGCTGGCACAGCTCCCATTGTGGGGGTGGGGCAGGGGCACTCAGTAGCTTTCTCTGAACTGTGGGAGGGCATTCTGTGTGCCCTACACCGTAAGATTCAGAAGCAGCGTTACATTGACATTTTCCGCCTCTTGCAGGGGTGAAAACAGTGTGGTGAGAGTAGGAAAAAGAAGAAAGAGGACAAGAAGGCCAGCAGGCTTAAAAAGGTCTCGTGTAATGTCATAAATTTGATCAGGGCGTTCTTGCGTTTAGCCAGCGTATGGGGACATCATGCACTGGACTGGTATGGGCTTTTGTTGGCGTACGTGGACTCTATATTAGAGGCATCACAGACTCCATGAGGGGTGGGCCTGGTTGAATTACGATGAGAAATTTAGGGACAAGATGGAGGAGAATGCCCATCTATCCTGCGGAACTCAGGGCATTAATTTGTGGCTAATGCACATGTCAGCCAGAACAGGCACAGCTAGTGGTGGATTTGTGGAGGGGGGGGGGGGGCTGGCGTCCGCCTCAGTGGCAAGCCGCTCCTTTTGACCCGGGGCTAGTGTGTTGCAACAAAGGGCGTGCAGAGGCGGAGCAGGAGATTTCTGTTGCCCATTCCCTGATTGTAAATTCTGACACGTCTGCTCCTTATGCGGTGGAGGTCACTTGGCAGTTAAGTGTAGTCGAAAAGGGGTCTCAGTGACCCCTCCAGCCACATCCAAAGTAAGTCTGATATCTTTGGCCTGGCTCCTACCCTGGTTCGAGTCGAGGCCATTCTGCCATGGCTCCGGCATTACTCTCAGCGGAGCCACTGTATTGTCCTGGAGTAGGGTTTTCGATTAGGTTTCGTGATACCTGTACAGGGAAGGATGTATTCGACTTTGGCGCATAATGCACCTTCGGTGCGGCATTTTTCATCCATTGTCCAGGATAAGTTGGTGGTGGCGTTTGGCTTGGGCAGGATTACGAGTCCCTTTGCTGAATGGTTCTTCCCATATTTTGTGGTCTCTGCCCTGGGTGTAGTTCCCAAGAAAGAACCAAGGAAATTCTGCTTAATTCATAACCTGTCATTTCCTTTAGGGGCGTCCGTCAATGACCATATTCCCAATGCATCATCTGCAGTTCTCTATGCGGCCTTTGACTATGCAGTCACGTTGGTATGACAATGCGGTTCAGGGGCTTTCCTAACCAAGGTGGATATTGAGTTGGTGTTCTGTTTACTCCCAGTCCATCCCCCTCGCTAAGATGCAGTTCCCCTACCCTTCTGCTCCCCCTCGCTAAGATACAGTTTCCCCACTCTCCTGCCCCTCTCCCTCTTTACCCCCTCTTGTTTACCTTCCCACGTCAACATACATTGTTTGTCCATCTGTCTACTACCCCTTTTATTATTTGTGCTCTTTGCCTTTTTTCTCCACTAATCTTATGCTATTTTCTGTCCCTTTTTACTGATTTTATGGCGTTCCTTTCTTTTCCTTTTTTCGCAGCCTTATTTTAATCTTGTTTGTAAACCGCCCAGATGCTTTTGTTTATGGACGGTATATAAAGATTTAAATAAACATAAACATCAGTCTGCTTTCCATTTACTGGATTTTTGCTTCCAGGGTGCATTTTATTTTGGTAAGTGCATGCCGATGGGTTGCTCTGTTTCATGCGCGTACTTCAAGAAATGCAGTATGTTTCTGCATTGGGTGTTGGTTCAATGAACAGGTATCCCAAATGTCATGCACTATTTGGACGATTTCCTGTTTGTTGGACCTGCTCATTCGGATGCATACAGTGCTCTCTTTCAAGGATTCTTTGCTTTGTCTTGAGAGTTTGGTATCCTTTTGGCAGCAGATAAGACAGAGGGCCCTTCTGCAAAGATCACATTTCTTGGTATTGAACTGGATTCAGTGGAAATGGTTGCATGTCTTCCTTCTGAAAAGGTGTCTAAACTCCAGGCATTGATAGTGGCTGTGGGAGCCACCCACAAGGTAACACTGCAAGAAATGCAGGCTTTGGTGGGATCCTTGAATTTTGCTTGCAGGGTCATTCCAGTGGGTCAGATATTTTCTCGGCGGTTAGCAGCAGCTATGGCAGGGGTTTCTAAACTGCACCACCGCATTAGGGTGTCAGAGTATGCGTGAGGACTTATGGGTTTAGGATACCTTTTTGGTGGATTTCAATGGAACGTCTGTCTTCCAGGATGCCGAGGTGTCCAATGTGGACCTTTGGTTGTTCACAGATGCGACGGGTGGCATGGGCTTTTATATCTATTTTCAAGGTTCCTGGTGTGCTGATCATTGGCCACAGGCATGGCATGTTTCAGGTCTTCCTCGAACCATCATTTTTTTGGAGCTTTTTCCAATTGTTGTGGCACTGGAATTATGGTCGGACAAGTTGAGCAACCATAAGGTGGTATTCTGGTGCGATAATGTTGCAGTGATCGAGGTAATTAATCACTATTCACCTTGCAGTGCGTGAGTTGCAGCCTTGATGCGTACATTCATCTTGTATTGTTTGCGTTTAAATGTCTGCCAGGGCTCAGCACATTCCTGGCTGTGTTAACAAAATTGCCAATTCTCTTTCCCGTTTCAAGTTCCGGACTTTGGCGCCAGAAGTGGTTGCAGATGAATCCTTAGTTCTGGAGCACCTTCGGCAGATTGGCCTGTTGGGATGCTGAGTCTTCTGAAGAGGTTAGTGGTGCTGGCTACATGGTCCGCTTATTACAGAGGCTATGACATAATGGCTTCTTTCTTGTCGACCCAAGGCTGGCTGCAAGACAAGGTATCTGAGCGGCTTCTTGGCCAGTGCATAGCTTTTGCCAAGGACAAGGAGTTCTCCAAGTCTGCCATGTGCTCTCATTTAGCTGACTTTGCCTTTTTCTCCAGAGCAGCTGGCTGGGGTGGTTCATTGGGGGGATTCTTGGTCTGCAGGCTGCTGAAAGGTTGGGAATGATCCATGCCTACTCTTCGTGACTCCAGGTATCGGATTACTCATGACCTGCTCTTACATCTGTGTAATGTGCTGCTAGAGGTAGCGAAGTCTGCATATGAGGCTGCCCTATTCTGGGCAGTTTTCTGCTTGGCCACCTTTGGGGTGTTCCGGGCCAGCAGACTGGTAGTGAACTCCTCTCATATGCCAGTTAGGGTTGGCATGTTGCGGTAGCACGTTCATGTGGAAATTGGGTAGCTGCACATTCTGTTGGCCAAATCTAAAACGGACCAGTTGGAAAAGACCTGTGGGTGGTTCTGAACGCGATTGAAGGTGTTATTACTTGCCCTGTAGCTAATATGCAATATTATTTGGCCTTGTGGCCAGAAGGCGTGTGATTTTTGTTCATGCAGAGGGACTCCTGCCCATTAATCTGATTTCAGTTTACAGCTGTCTTATAACTGTCATTGCGGCACTTGGGTGAAGAACCTCATTTCTCTGCCTCACATTCTTTTCACATAGGTGCCGCTACCAGTGCAGCTGCTACTGGATTGTCGGACCACATTATACAGGGAAATAGCAGATGGAATTCCCAGGCTTTCGTGGGCTCTGTTCACTTATGCGTCCGGGAGCGGGGGTTGACTGCATTGGTTTAGTCCCTAACTCTGTTCTCTTTTTCAGATACGTGGCGGTGGCGGTCATTCATTTGTTTATTGGGCTGGTTGGTCATTCGTTTGTTCATTGGGCTGGTCAGCGAGCTGCAGTGTGACCGATGGGGCTTAATTTGGGCATCGCTCCAGCTAAAGTGTCTGTATTGTGACTTGGCATGTGTGGCCTACATTGGAGCCAGCTCCTGCCCTTGCTGCATCATCATGATTGGGTCCAAAGTTGCCCGGCTGCGATTCTTCTTTATTTAGGGGGCAGTGATCTTTGTTCAGATTATTAGGGCGGGGGTTGTATTGTTATGGTCCGACGACATTCCAAGGCCTTCCTGTATGGACCAGCGGCTCTGGTCGAGAGGGTTAGCTAAGATTAGTAGCCAGATTGGTTGTTGGGTGTGTGAACAAGGGGGCTATCAGATAATGCACCTGTGGGTGGAGGCTGAGTGTACAGGGCCTTTTCAGTGTTCACCTGTCCGCAGTCAGTCAGGATTTATTTCTCAACAATTGACAGGAGACCTTGGAATTGGTTGTTCGATGGGATGCCTGCTGGTTGCAGCTTTAGGGGGGGACGGTGCAGAGGCTTTAACTTTCGCCCTATGACTGTGGCAGGTCCCGGTTGAGCACTACTGGTGGGCCGCAATCAGATGATCACGACCCAGATAATTGCAGGGGGGGGTGACCCAGGAAGGGTGCACCCGAAAGACTGCCTATCTTTGCTAGTTATATGGCGAGGTCGGCTTTCGGGGGGGGGGGGTGTAGGCTTGCCGCTGGTGAGACCGCAGCAGAGGGCAGAGAAGGTATCACCTTGCTAGTAACATGGCTGGTGAGTTACCGGATCCAACGGGGATTATTACTGTTGGATATTATATTGACTGTATTATAAAAGTTCTTGTTGAGTTCAAATAAAGCTGCGACCAATTATTGCCAAACGCGTGTTATGTGTTTTTGTGGGCATGATTGGAGGGTTCCTATTGGGAAAGGGGGTCTTTATTAAGGCATTCACTCAAATGGTGGTATCAAGGGGGGATGCACCGAGTTCTTGCTATCCCAGGTACAGAGAAACAGACATAAGATAAGTTATTTTATAACTCCCCCCCCCTCCCGAAAATGATAGCTCAGTAGGTGAACATTTCTCAAAGGAGGATTACTCTCAAAAACCTCACAATAAAGGTATGGACAGAAAACATTTTGAAATTAGAATAAACACTTTGAAACTGACACAAAAGAACTCAATAAAGACATTGGCTTTCTCTTGCACTTATATAGATTTTCTGAACTGTAAAGTGTCACTGTCTCATCACCTCTGTATATCTCCCTACCCCCTTTCACTGAGCTGTAATAATATATGCAGGCTGTACTATTTAAACCCAGAGGAACTACATTGCTTCTTCATTGACCTAATGAAGAGCGCTAACTCATGGAAGCTTGTCAAAGATGCATTAAGCTAGTCCAATAAAAAGGAATCACCTACAACTTCTTTGATGCTGAGATAACCTTGAAATGATAAGGAACTGACCGAAAGCACATTTTTCTATTGCATTTATTTATTTATTCAAAACATAGCCCTCCAAGCCTAATATTTTGAACTCAGTGAATGACAAAGTTGTGTCTGTATAATAAATCCAAACAGTCACATACACAATTCTTCAGCAATCGGGAACCTTCTCTAGTTCCTAGTACTCCTTTCAGGGTAGTTCTAGGGATTATCAGACTTGAAACTTCCCTTTTTCATACCTGAATCCTCTGAATACCCACAGTAGTTTGCTTTCAACCTAGCTTCCTTCCACTGTTGTTTCTCTTCTAGCCCTTCTTCTGGCTAAAACCACTTCTGTAGATGGAAGGCACAGTGGGAGTCCGTTTTTCCTCCTGGTTTTGTTATCGCTCCTTCAAACACTCATGCAAGAGCCAGAAGCATGAAGAACGCTTCCCTCTTAAAAAGGAATCCTATAAGGATTCCCACTTGACTCCCCTCTCTTGTTAGCTGCAGGAACTCTGACCTTGAGTCTGGAACAACTTCAGAAGAGAGAGCCCAGAACTTTCTTCATTCTTCACTTCTCTTCTATCCATGAAATCATCAGCTGTAATCATCGCAAGGGCTCTTTCCTTTCTCTGCACATCAATATGTCATCCCCTTCCCGTTGTGTGTCTCTACCCCATGGGGCAGTTTTTAATGGGATTTCCTCAGATAAGCAGATGTTTACCCACAGAAAAAAACGCTTTGAAATTTGAAACCCTCAGTCTGCGGGATAGTATACCAGACACATTTTAAATTGTGAGACAAAGGAACAATGCTGAGAGTGAGGATTGGGCAAGGCCGGTGAACTACATGAAGCTATTGCATATTGAAATTCTTGCACCTGATTGATCTCACTTATTTTGCACCTGCAAAGTACATGAAATAAAGACTCCTCATGGCATGGGCGCACCACCAGATTTTTGAAAAGGAAATGAGATAGCAGCCACTCTCTCATCCCTCTTGTAGATCCCCGGTAAAGTTTCCAATATGCGGGTGTCTCTGACAGCTCAGCTCCATGACATCCCGATACTTTTCTTTTTCCACCACCTCCTTTTAACAGTAGACCTCACGTTATTAACTGCTGCTGTCCTGTCACTCTATAACTTTGCTGATGGGCCAAGAATCAGACTATGGGCTTGATGTGGCCCTGTTGGGACTTTTGCTATAAAATTTATTAATTTCCATATTCAGCTGGGTAACTATATAGTGCAGTATTAGCAAAGAATAAAGTACTTTAGACAATGATACATCATGTGATTGCCTGCGCGCAGAAGAAGATGTTATTTGTGTGTTTCATCATGTGATTGGCCTTATCTAATTACTGAATGTCAGATTTACTAGCATATACCTCATCTCTGAATATTGCTTTGTTTTTTGGTGGGGGACATGCAGAGTTGAAGAAAATTTGGAGGCGGTCTTGAACTTGAGATCAAAGCCAACAATTAAACCAAAACCAGTGGTGCCAACCAAACCAGCATTGCCTAAGAAGCCAAAGTTTGCAACTACAGAGCACAACATTTCAGCTCCACAAGTGAAGCAAACCGAACATGATGTACAAGCCATGAATGAGATGGACATCCTCCAGTATATTCAGGAAAATGAAACTGCAAGTGAGGACTCAGCCAGTCTCTTCTGATAAACCATTCTTCTGCCATTAATGTGATGCAAATAAAATAGATTAACACTCTGAGTGTTAAAATGCACTTCTGGATGGCATGACGTCATTTGAGTTGTCATAATTATTTGGCTTACCAGCTTTTGTATACACATGTCAGTACGATATAGTGAAGGCTTTTTATGAAGACTCAGCTATAAATTCCTGTTCTTTATAAACATGCTATGATTTCACAAATGTGATATTTGCTCATATACACAGTAAAATTTGGATTTGTCTTCAGATTACATCTATTCAGTGAAAATATGGAGCAAGCTGGAGTATTTGTAGCCCGTGTACTTGAAAAATATGAAGTCTGAGGTATCTGGCTGATTAATATGATTTCATTGGTCAACACATTTTTACAAAAGTCATGTTACTGAAATAAAAATAGTCATTTCTTATCAATTTTTATATGCTGAACACGAATATGACAGTGAAATTGCAAAGTTGGCACTAGTTTTTTTTGTAATCTACAAGAATTAATGTTTACATCACAAAATGCATGTCAATAGTAAATATATAATAGGCCTTCGGTTAATACCTGTAGAAAACCAAGTCATAGACGACTTATTAGATTTTTTTGCCTGTCTCTTGTACAGCTGTTCGGGAGCTTCTCTGGGGAGTGTCCAGCAGTAGTCAGCCAGCATTGTAGTGGACCATTTTCCCTGGTATCTTTGCTCCATCGTTGCGATATCCTGGTGAAAACGTTCACCCTGTTCATCACTAACCACACCACAGTTGTCAGAAATCGAGATGGGAATCAAGGAAATGGATCTTTAGAGACATATTGCAGCCAAGTTTCTGATACTGCATCAGCATGTCTTCTACTAGTTCCTTGTAGTTTTCTGCCCTAACATTCCTGAGAAAGTTTGACACGAGGTGAAAAGCATTCCATGCTTGTTTTGCATCACCCTGCAGCAAGCTATTGAACCGGTCATCTTTGAAGAGCTCGAGAATGTGAGGACCCATAAAAACTCCCTCTTTAATCTTTGCTTCGCTGAGCCGAAGGAATTTTTCATGCAGGTATCAGAAAGCTGGCGAAGTGCGGTCCATGGCTTTCACAAAGTTTTTCATCAAACCTAGTTTGATGTGAAGGGGTGGTAGCAGGATTTTGTGAGCCTCAACCAGAGCTGGGTGCTGGATATTCTTCTCTCCAACTGTTACATTTTGCGATTCCATTCCTTCCGCAAGTAGTGCCAATCCCTTGCTCGGCTATCCCACTCACATAAGAAACGCATGTATTTTATATATCCCTGCTGCAGTCCCATTAAAAGGGAAACTACCTTCAAGTCACCACAGAGGTGCCAGCTGTACTTGTTATAGTTAATGGAAGTCAGTAGATGCTTTAATTTATCGTATGTCTCTTTCATGTGGACGGCATGCGCTACTGGAATAGATGGAAGACGGTTTCCATTGTTCAAAAGCACAGCCTTCAGACTCAGTTTAGAAGAGTCTATAAATATTCTCCAGTCTTGTGGGTCATGAGTGATTTTTAAGGCATTCATGAGGCTTTCAATATCGGAACAGAATACCAGATTACTTTCCTTTCCGACTGCGTATAGTACACTGCTGATGTCAGATGGCTTCAGCAGCCATCTGGCAGTAGTATTGCATTGCATCAAAAAATGATGCAATCAACTCTGGATGATGTGTGCATGCTGGTATTATGCAATGTGATGCAATATTACATCATTCAAGGCTTATTTGGGGATGTTGTTGATGTCCTACTGGATAAATTTACACGGTGAAACGTCAAAAATGAACTACATGCAATATCTTCAAAACGAGAGCCAATAAATTTTTTTTAATGTTATATTCGTGTTCAGCTCACCAAGATACTACAGATTAGGGCCTTTTAAAGTCAGTAACAATTTCAATGTTGACCAGTGATAGAAAGAGCTTATTCCACTTTCTGTGGTCTTAACAAGTATATTTAAACATCAAGTTATTTTGCTTTTCAAGGATATTCTTTTATTCAAGAGTAGCATCTTAACTATTTATGAAGAAAAGTTTTTTAATTGACAATTGTTGTAAACAGCTAAAACTGTTATTTTGGTATAATAAAGAGTCTTCAAATATAGATGTGTTTTGTTGAAGACAAAAGTATGAAAAGAAATAAAAGTTCAGACAAATTTTATAGTTCCAGAAATAAAGCCTGTTTATGCCTTAATATCAGGTGTATTATGTTAGTATGACAACTTTCATATCTGCCCAGTGCAAAAAAGGTAAGTTTGGTAAGCCATAAATTGCCTACCTATAGACAATGACATTAATGTTTCCAATTTTTGATCTTGAAAAGGCAACAAAGATCCAGAAATCACCTGACAAGGGCAAGATTTACAGACATAGGAAAATCATTCTGAAATACTATGGGTCAGCTGGGCTACACATTGCTACTTTTTGGTGGTTTTTGATCAAACCACCAGCACTGGGGTAAGTGCAAAGAATTAGAAATTGTACATTGATTATTTTTTAAATTGTCCTTTCTGAAAACTTTTTGGACCCTTATCCGCCTTTCCTTTTAAAGGCAAAAAGAGGGGTCATGTGAGAAAGTGGAAGAAGTACTTTAAAACTAAGGGGTCGAGTTATTAAGGTGTGTTAACATTAACATGCATTCATTCACCATAAATGCATATCATTAGTAACTAGCTCCCTTTGAATAACATGAGATCTGTGTTAAAATAATGTGTACTAATGGTGAATTAATGCACATTAATATAGTACATCTTAGTACTGTTACTAGGCTAGCTAAATGTTTATTTTTCAAGTTTTTTAATATAGGAAAATTGTGTATGGAAATCAAAACTTGCATAATATATAAAATATTGTAATTAATATACAGCAATGTGTTTATATATCTATAGTGTGGATAACTTGCAATAAAATAAAATAAAAATAAATTTTGAGGCATTATTAAAAGCTATCATTCAAAATATTTATATATGTAAACTTATCTCAGCCTATTTTCCACCTTTTAATTATATTAAATAAAGTTTTTGTTAATGTGTGTTTCTACATTTTTGTGAGGGGAATATATTGTCATTTCCATTCTTTTCTATACACCTGTGTTTCTTGGATTATTCAATATAAGATCAGTTTATTCCAGCTTGGGACCTAGAAATCTTTCCATCAAAAATGAATTCTCCCTCACAGTACAAAAAATCTTAACCTGCCATCTGTGTCCTGCCCCTCTTTTCCTGCAACATTTCTTTATAGTCTCATTATTTATTTTTATTTAGACAGGTACTTGCACATCTTAGAGGAAAGGGGCTGCTCTCAGGTGCAGCTCGTTATCCACATCAGTCACACACGGAGGACCTGAGATTAATTAATTAATTAATCTTTAGGTACACATGGTGTATTAGGGGTATTAGATACACTTTTATTGGTATAAGCATCTACACCAATCCTTATTATATACAGAATTTAAAAGATCTAAACACAAGCTTTAAACTAAGATGCAGACAGAAGTCCAGCAACGAGATGGGGGTTCTCTGGTCTTTTGCATTGAGTGTCACATGTATGATTTTCTCCCAGCTGATGAGAGGTCTTACGTATGCACTAAGTGCAAAGAACTCTTTGCTCTCAGGGAACGAGTCCGTTCTCTAGAGGCTAGAGTAGCAGACCTGGAAGACATAAGAAAGACAGAGAAGTACATGGACGTGACCTACAGGGATATAGTCCTGAAGTCCCACCTCCAGTCTGGCAGCATCCCTGTTGCCAGGGAGGAGAGAGGTCACGTGACAGGAGAGCATCACCCTGGTGTGGCAGGAAGTGATCCTGTAACTAGGACCTGTCCTCCAGGTGATGTAAAACCCTCTCGCACCGAGGGCGTTTCTCCAGGGCCATGTGCCCATGAGGGGAGGGTCAGGACAGCTGTTATAGTCGGTGATTCAATCATCAGGAATGTAGATAGCTGGGTGGCTGGTGGACGTGAGGATCGCCTGGTAACATGCCTGCCTGGTGCGAAGGTAGCGGACCTCACGCACCGCCTAGATAGGATCGTAGATAGTGCTGGGGAGGAGTCTGCTGTCTTGCTACATGTTGGTACCAATGACATAGGAAAATGTGGTAGGGAAGTTCTGGAGGCTAAATTTAAGCTTTTAGGTAGGAAGTTGAAATCCAGAACTTCCAGGATAGCGTTCTCCGAAATGCTTCCTGTTCCACGTGCAGGACCCAAAAGACAGGCAGAGCTCCAGAGTCTCAATGCGTGGATGAGACAATGGTGTAAGGATGAGGGTTTTGGATTTGTTAGGAACTGGGGAACATTTTGGGGAAAGGGGGGGCTCTTCCGAAGGGATGGGCTTCACCTTAATCAGGATGGGACCAGACTGCTAGCATTAACCTTTAAAAAAGAGATAGAGAAGCTTTTAAACTAGAAAATAGGGGAAAGCCGACAGTCACCCAGGAGCGCATGGTTCGGACAAAGGTATCCTTGAAGGATACTACCAAAAGCAGTGAGGTTCCAAAAGGGAGTATAGTAGCCCAAATGCCCTTGAGTAAGGAGCAGACAGAGCATAAAGATTCCAAATTACCCCTGCCTACCAATAGCCAGATTAATATGAATAAAATACAGTCTCTAAAATGCTTGTATGCCAATGCTAGAAGTCCAAACAATAAGATGGGAGAGTTAGAATATATAGCACTAAATGAGAGGTTAGATATGATTGCACTCTCAGAGACATGGTGGAAGGAGGATAACCAGTGGGACACTGTGATACCTGGATACAAACTATATCGTAATGATAGAGCTGACCAAATTGGTGGAGGGGTTGCGCTCTATGTTAGAGAGGGCATTGAGTCAGAAAGGATTAAAGTTTTGCAGGGAACAAAATTTGCTGTAGAATCTCTATGGATTGAAATTCCATTTATGAAGGGGAAGGTGATGGCAGTGGGAGTATACTATCGACCGCCTGGCCAGAATGAACAAATGGATGATGAAATGCTCAAAGAAATCAAGGAAGCTAACAAAAGTCACAACAGAGTAGTAATAATGGGTGATTTCAATTACCCCGGTATCGACTGGGTCACTGTCACGGCAGGACAAGCTAAAGAGATAAAGTTTCTAGATGGAATAAATGACTGCTTCTTGGAGCAGCTGGTTCATGAACCGACCAGAGGGGAAGCCATACTGGACCTAATCCTTAGTGGAACGCCAGATCTGGTGCAAGAAATAAGGGTGTTGGGACCACTTGGCAATAGTGATCATAGTATGATCATGTTTGATTTAATTAGTGGAGGACAGATAGTAAAGGAATCCATAGTATTACCTTTTAACTTTCAAAAGGGAGACTATGATAGAATGAGGAATATAGTTAGGAAAAAACTAAAAGGAGCGGTTCCAAAGGTTAAAGACTTACAGCAAGCTTGGGTGTTATTTAAAAATACTATCCTCGAAGCCCAGACCAGCTGTATTCCACGCATTAAGAAGAGTGGAAGAAAGTCCAAAAAACTGCCAGCATGGTTTAAAGGTGAGGTCAGAGAGGCTGTTGCTGCCAAAAAAGCAACCTTCAGGAAATGGAAAAAAGAGCCAAATGATGAAAACTGGAAACAGCACAAGCACTGGCAAGTTAAATGCAAAGCATTGATAAGGCAGGCAAAGCGGGAATTTGAGAAGAAACTTGCTACGGAAGCAAAAACACGAAATAAAGACTTTTTCAAGTACATTCGTAGCAAAAGGCCTGTGAGAGAGTCAATTGGACCATTAGATGATAGAGGGGTAAAAGGGGCAGTAAGAGGAGACAAGGCTATAGCGGAGAGACTGAATGAATTCTTTGCTTCGGTCTTTACTGAGGAAGATGTAGGGATGTTACCCAAGACTGAAGTGGTATTTAAAGGTGATACTGCAGAGGAATTGAGAGAAATATCGCTACACCGGGAAGATATATTACAACTATTTGATAAACTGAATAGTAGCAAATCACCTGGACCGGATGGTATACATCCCAGAGTGTTGAAAGAACTGAAATATGAGATTGCAGACCTGCTATTGGTAATCTGTGAACTTTCATTAAAGTCATCTGTAATACCTGAAGATTGGAGGGTCGCCAACGTAACACCAATTTTTAAAAAGGGTTCCAGGGGTGACCCAGGAAATTACAGACCGGTGAGCCTGACGTCAGTACCAGGGAAAATGGTAGAAACCATCATAAAGAACAAAATTACACAGCATGTAGATAGTCAAGGCCTAATGGGAGACAGCCAACATGGCTTTAGACAAGGAAGATCTTGTCTTACTAATCTGATATGTTTCTTTGAAGGTGTGCATAAACAGGTAGACAAAGGTGAGTCGGTTGATATAGTGTATCTGGACTTCCAGAAAGCTTTTGACAAGGTCCCCCATCAGAGACTTTTGGCAAAGCTAAAAAGTCATGGGATAGGAGGCAGTGTACTATTGTGGATCGGGAACTGGTTAAAAGATAGAAAGCAGAGGGTAGGGCTAAATGGCCAATATTCCCAATGGAAAAAAGTGAATAGTGGAGTACCCCAGGGATCTGTACTGGGTCCGCTACTTTTTGACATATTCATAAATGACCTGGAAAAGGAAATAACTAGTGAGGTTATCAAATTTGCAGATGACACAAAACTGTTTAAAGTTGTTAAAACCCAAGAGGATTGTGGAATCCTGCAGGAGGATCTGGATAAATTGGAAGACTGGGCATCCAAATGGCAGATGAAATTTAATGTGGACAAATGCAAAGTTATGCACCTAGGAAAGAACAACCCACACTATTGTTACACGATGCAAGGCTCCACATTAGAAACCACCACCCAGGAAAAGGATTTAGGAGTCATCGTGGATAACATGTTAAAACCCTCCGCCCAGTGTGCAGCGGCGGCCAAGAAAGCAAATAGAATGCTAGGTATCATAAGGAAAGGGATGGAGAATAAAACAAAGGATATTATAATGCCTCTGTATCGCTCCATGGTACGACCGCACCTTGAATATTGTGTGCAATTCTGGTCACCGTATCTTAAAAAGGACATAGCATTATTAGAAAAAGTACAGAGAAGAGCCACCAAATTGGTGAAGGGGATGGAAGGCTACTCCTATGAAGAGAGGCTAAAAAGGTTAGGGCTCTTTAGCCTGGAAAAGAGACGGCTGAGGGGAGATATGATAGAGGTCTATAAATTAATGAATGGAGTGGAACGGATAAACGTGGATCAATTGTTTACGCTATCAGAATACAGAAAGACTAGGGGACATGTAATGAAGCTACAGGGTAAACTATTTAAGACAAATAAGAGAAAATATTTTTTCACTCAACGTGTAATCAAACTCTGGAATCTGTTACCGGAGGATGTAGTAAGGGCTGTTAGTATAGCTGGGTTTAAAAAAGGTTTGGACAAGTTCCTGGAAGAAAGGTCCATAAACCACTATTAAAAAGGGACCCAGGATATCAATGCTTGACCCAGTACAAGCATTGTGGAACCTGTGTCTTTTGGGGATATTGCTAGGTACGTATGACCTAGATTGGCCACTGTTGGAAACAGGATACTGGGCTTGATGGACCTCGGTCTGACCCAGTATGGCATGTCTTATGTTCTTACAGTTTTGTATACCGCCTTATCCTTCAATCAAAGCGGTCACAACACAATTGGGGGATACATTTAACACGCAGGGATATGAGACACATACACTAATACTTACAGGGAACATGGGCAATGGAGGTCAAGTGGCTTGCCCAAGACCACAAGGAGCATCTGTGGGACTAGAAACCCCAGTCCTTCCGGCCCAAGGTTGCTGTCCTCTAGTGGGATTTGAACCCCCGGCCTGAAGTACCTTGCCCCAACCACTAGGCTACTCCTCCCTTACAAATGCATGAGGGTCATTTATTTCTTTTTATATATGCACAGTTGTTCTGACATCAGCAACAGCTGGAATGGGGCGAAGTGTGCTTATAGAGCATGTACATGACATGATATGACAGCATAATCTAAGGACAAGAAGCCAAAAATCCATGCCCACAGTTCAGTTGACTCACTGCCTCATTTAGAAATCTTTTCAAATGTGTCTCAATTCCATAGGGAAGAAAACCAGTAGCAAAAGCGCAAATAAGAAACTGCTTATTAGAGTTAAAAAATGACAACAATTTACAAAGGTATAAAGCATATCTAGTTCTCTTCAGTCATCTTAGCATGTGTCCATGTCTGTATTCTGATAGCATCAGAAAAAAATATTTTGGAGTTCAACTCATCTGTTTGAGATGAGGATGAAAAAACATGTTTATCTCTATATTATTATTAGGCGCATATTCAGAGTAATATGATTGGTCTTTCACTCTCTCCAAAAAGATACATTTATTCCTTTTTCTCCAGGAACAAGCAGGAAGTCCATCCTCATGGGTGACACCGACGGAGCTCTGTACGGAAGCTTCTTACCAGCTTTCAAAGAAAGCCTTTGAGAGATGCACCACACATGCATGGTCCCCTTCCCGCCCAAGGGTGACATTTTGCCTCAGTCTCCTTTTTTCCATAGAGCCCATCGGACATGTGTCTGTTTTCCACAGAAAAAGAGTTAGTTTTCATTTGGAAATTTTCTTTCCCCTAGTCACATACCGGTTCCCTTTCCCACCCCTAAGTTCACGTGCCTCAGCATCGCATCTCGTGTTCATTTTTTCTTTTCTTGTCTTTTTTTGACCGGCACAGTTTGCACCCTTTTCACTGGCAGAGCCCAGGGTCTTCAACCTCACTGGGGCTCCTTTTCCTCCCATGGCCTCTGTAAGCGGCTTCAAGAAGTGTGTCCGATGGTCGCAGACCATGTCCCTCACCAACACACATAGCTACTGCCTCCATTGCCTCGGTCCGGACCATGACCCCCTGGATTGTGACCTCTGTAGGAGGATGTCCTTCAAGGTCATTAAGAGTCGTTAGCAGCAGCATGAGATCTTCCAAAAGTCAGACACTGTCCCAGAGTCTTCACTGATGCTGCTCTTCAAGGCCCCATCCAGGACCCCAGACCCCCAAGGTGAATCTGCCACCTCTGACCGAGGCTGTGGAACTTCCGAGCGGAGCACCCCAGAGATGGAACATAAGAAGAAATCCTCGAGGGCAGCATCCATGGATTTGTCAGGGAAGATGGGTAAGTCCCCCACCCGGTCCCGCAGTCCATGCTGTGAGTCCGAGGGGTAAGAATGGGAATGGCCAACCAAGGTCGTCCGCAAGGAATCATTGGCTTCCAGTAATCGGTCTCGGACCCCAGAGGTCACCCTGATTGAGGACTTCCCCTCATTGGAGCTGGTGCTGGGCTCAAGATCCTCTGTGCCTATGCTGAAGGCTGCAGAGCCATTTGGACAGACCAGAATGGCGGCCTTGGAGCACAGCTTGTTTGCCTTCATGGCCCAGCAGCGGGCCATGGTGCCCGGCTCCACCGGGTCATCTGGCCAGACCATCAGTGCCTTGACCTTGAGGACACACCGGACGTCAAGCTGATCCTCGAAATCCTTGACACCAGTCTCGATCCCAGTCCCGATCATCAGGATTGAGATCTTCCCTGATGAGTGGCCGTGGATCCACTCTCAGAGCCTCCGAGGGGCACATACCATCGTGCTGAGGGCCTGACCTCGCAACCTGACCCACCCTTGACTCCTCCACCAACTACAAGTCAGACTGGGAGACCAAGGACGAGGAATCTCTGGACACCCGTCAACACCACGATGTGCCCTCGGACCCGTCCCCCTCCAAGACCCGGCATTGGTCCCTGCCCGAGGATAAGGCCTTTCTTGACTTTGTGCGGGACATGTTAAAAACATTGGCGTTTTACACCGAATTTGAGGAGGACCCTCGCACAGAGGAGCTCAAAATCCTCCAGTACGAGGTCCTTCCAGAGGCACTTACAGTGCCTGTTCCCCCGATACTGGAAAGGCTGCTCCTTCACGTGTGGGAAACACCAGTATTGGTGTCTATCATAAGCCGATGGCTGGACTCCATGTATCTGGGTCTGCTGGAGCCTGGGCTTCCCGAAAGCACAACTGCCATACAAGTCCATGGTGTTGGTGGTGGAATCAGCCATGCGTTTGCTTACAAGCCAGAAGATGCACTCCTCGGTGCCCCCAGGTAGGGAGGCCCGCACCTTGTTTGCCCTTGCTACCAGGGCTCAATGCTTATCCGTTGGATTCAGGCATACCAGCTGTACATGAGCATGTACTTGAGAGACCTGGTGAAGGAGCCTGCCGGGTTATCGGCTGGTCTCTCCAAGGAACCCCTCCAGCAGTTCTGGAACCTGTTCTCTGCCATCAGAGAGTGTTCTAATTTCATGACTCGAGCAGCCTATGACAGCTTCGAGTTGGCGGCTAGAGTAGGCGCGGTGGGCATTAGTGCCTGATGCCAGGCTTAGCTACAGTCTTCTGACCTAGAGCAATGGTTTTAGCCCAAATTGGTCGATGTCCCCTGCCAGAGAGAGAACCTCTTTGGCAACCCCATGACTGATAAGGCTGCAAAGTTGGAGTCAAAGTTCCTGACAAGGACTAGGCTCTCCAAGAAGACAGTTACCCTTCCCTGAAGGAAGGCCCCAAGGAAAAAGCCCCCTTATTGAGGAAGGGGAGGCCTTATGGAAATTCCCTCACTATCAAGCCTCCCCAACTCCCCAGCAGGGTCATAGAAACATAGAAATAGGACGATAGAAAAAGACCACATGGCCTGTCCAGTCTGTCCTTCCATATCAACAACTACAGCAGTCCCCTTTTTTCCTTTAGAGATCCTCTGTGTTTGTTCCTTGCTTTTTTGAATTCAGATAATGTCCTCATCTCTACCACCTCCACTTGAAGACTATTCCGCGGATCCACCACGCTTTCCATAAAAAAATATTTCCACATATCACTCCTGAATCTATCCCCCTTCTCCCTCATCCCATGTCCCCTCATAGCAGAACTTGCTTTCAATTGAAAAAGGCTCTCCCCCTGTACATTTATGCCATTGAGGTATTTAAACATCTCAATCATATCACCTCTATCCCTCCTTTCTTCTAAGGTGTACATATTAAGATCCTTAAGTCTGTCCTCATATGCTTTATAATGAAGACCACTAACCATTTTAGTAGCCACCCTCTGTACTGACTCCATCCTGTTTATATCCTTTTGAAGGTGCGGTCTCCAGAATTGCACCCTATACTCCAAATGATGTTGCACCAAAGACTTATACAGAGGCACTATCACCTCCTTTTTTCTGCTAGCCATTCCTCTCCGTATGCAACCAAGCATCCTTCTAGCTTTTACCATCGCCTTTTCTACTTGTTTAGCTACTTTAAGATCATCAGACACAACCACGCCTAGGTACCGCTCTTCTTTAGTGGACAAAAGTACTTCATCCCCTATACTATATTGCTCCCTTGGATTGCTGCAGCCCAAATGCAAGACCTTACATTTTTTTAACAATAAATCCCAGCTGCCAAATTCTTCAAGCTTAGCTAGATCAGCAAGCCAAGGGACAAGGGCATGTCCCTCGTAAACCCAAGCCTCCCAAAACTCAGGCACCAGCTTTAGCACAGCCTGGCTCCTGGTTAGAGTTTTTGATTCCTCTCCATCCCCAGGAGGCCTACCCCAGCAGCCCACAGGGGGACGTCTGGTTCTGTTTTCCCACCAGTGGCTAACCATCCCATTGACACCTGGGTACTCCAGGTGGTCAATGAGACTCCCCATCCATTCTTTCCAGGAGAGCCCACCAGGACTCCTCTCTACCAGACTTTGCTATTGCAGGAGCTTGCAGGCCTTCTCGAGGACAAGGCAGTGGAACCCATATCCCCACACCTCTGGGGCAGAGTGTTTTACTTCCGGTACTTCCTCATACCAAAAAGAACAGGGGACCTAAGACCCATCCTAGACCTGTAGGACCTGAACAGGTTCCTGGTGAGGGAGAAGTTCAAGATACTTTCTTTTGGGATTCTGCTGCCACACTTCCAGCAGGGAGACTGTCTATGCTCCTTGGACTTAAAGGATACATACACTTATATCCTCATTCATCCCAGCCACAGGCAGTACCTCAGATTCATGGTGGGGGGCGGCCACTACCAATTTAGGATCCTACCCTTTGGCCTGGCCTCCACCCTAAGGGTCTTCACCAAGTGCCTAGTGGTGGTGGCGGCCCACCTCTGCCTACAAGGGGCCTCCGTCTTCCCTTACCTGGATGACTGGCTCATCAGAGGAGGTTCAACCGCCGAGGTGCAGCAGGCCACAGCCCGCACCATCAGCGCCCTACAATATCTGGGGTTTGTCATAAACTACCCCAAATCTCACCTCCTCCTGACACAGTGTCTGAAGTTCATAGGCACCCGACTAGACACCCTTCAGGCCAGAGCGTACCTACCCTGAGACATAGCCGACCACCTCAGGGCACTAGCCACAGATGTACAATGCAGACATACCTTCTACTACGTCTGCTGGGCCACATGGCATCCATGGTCCACATCACCCCAGATGCATGCCTCCAAATGAGGCAGCCCAATGGTGCCTCTGCTCCCAGTGGACCCAGGCCACCGAATGGTTGCAGGACATAGTGACGGTGACCCACCAACTTTCAGGTTCCGCAGCACCTCCAAGCCAGGATGCCCTTTCAGGCCCCCAATCCCCAGAGGGTCCTCACTATGGATACCTCCCTGCTGGGTTGGGGTGCTCAGCGAAGATCTCCGCACCCAGGGCAGCTGGTTGCAGTCAGAGCCAACTGCAGATCAGCCTGCTGGAGCTCCAGGCCATATTCCAGGCTCTCAGAGCCTTTTGCTATTGCCTGTAGCACCAATCAGTGCTGGTCCACATGGCTAATCAGGTGGTGAAGTTCTATGTGAACAAGCAGGGGGGCACAGGGTCCTATCCCCTCTGCCAGGATGCAATGGCTCTCTACTCCTTTGTGCTCCGCAATGGGATGCTCCTGTGGGCAGTGTATCTGCCGGGCCAGGACAATGTCCTGGTGGACAGGCTGAGCAGGGTACTCCAGCCTCACGAGTGGCAGATGGACCCCAGAGTGGCCTCTCGGCTCTTCCAGCTCTGGATATTCCGCTCTTTGCGAGTCTGACCAACACTCAACTGCCCCGCTTCTGCTCCCGCCATCCACACCCCTCACAGGCGGCAGTGGATGAATTCCTCATCCCATGGATGGAGGGCCTTCTCTATGCCTTCCCGCCCATGCTGCTGATCACAAAGACCCTTTTCAAGGCTCAGCACGATGGGGTGTCGCTGATACTGCCCCCCAGTGGCTCAGGCAACCATGTTTTCTGCTGTTCCTCCACTTGTCCTTGGTGCCCCCAGTCCCTCTGTAGAGTGCCCCAGAGTTACTGTCACAGGAAGAGGGTTCCCTCCTACATACCACCCTGTGGTTCCTATTACTAACTGCTTGGCTGCTGAAAGGGTAGCCTTGGCCCCATTCAGCAACCCAGGATAGGTAGAGGAGGTCCTCCTGGCCTCCTGTAGGGTCTCTATGAGATTGGTTTATGCCTTTAAATGGTACAGATTCTCAGTGTGCTGCACGGAACGACAAGTTAACCTGTTCTCATGCTTGGTGCAGCTTGTGCTGCAATATTTGTTCCACTCGGCACAGACAGGATTGAAATCCAACTAGGCCAGGGTGCACCTGAGTGCTCTTGCGGCGCACCACCACCTTATGAAGGGCAAGCCCCTCTCTGCCTAGTCCCTTTTGATCCGCTTCCTGTGGGGTCTCTTATTATCGAAGCCCCCCGTCCACCCTCCAGCGGTGGAGTGGGACCTATCTAAGCTCACTGGGCCATCGTTCGAGCCCCTGGCCACCTGTCTGCTGCGGTACCTCTTATGGAAGGTCATCTTTCTAGTACTGCTCATGTCCGCTTGTAGAGTCAGCGACTCCAGGCTTTGGTGGCGAATCTGCCGTTCACAAGGTTCTTTAAGAAAGGCGTGGTGCTCCGCACACCCCCCAAGTTTCTTCCTAAAGTGGTGTCTCCCTTCCACCTCAGTCAGGAGGTGGTGCTCCCCACCTTCTTTCCATGGCCTCATGCAAGCCAGGCGGAGACCATACTGCATATTCTTGACTGTAGGAGGGGTCTGTCCTTCTACTTTCAATGTACCCAGGGCCACTGCAAAGCCTCCCAGCTTTTCATCTCCTATGACCCCAGTTGGCTGGGGGAGGTGGTGACCAAGCAAACTCTGTCCACCTTGGTTGTTGACTGCATCGCCCTTGCCTATGAGCAGACTGGGCCCTAGCTGGAGAATTGGGTTAGGGCGCACAGCATCAGTGGCAGATGTGCATTCTCTCCCTCTGCTGGACATCTGTCAGGCTGCCACTTGGTCTTCATTCCACACTTTTGCAGCTCATTACTGCCTGAAGAGAATGAGAGTCCCAAAGGTACAGTGCCTTCAGTCAGGCCATACTCTGTTATTGTTTGGGATGTAGGCAGCTCCTGCCCTCTGATTCTTCTGTGTTCAGGCTACCAGAGTGCTGGTTCTCATTGGACACTTGGGTCTCTTAAGACTCAACTGCTGCTGCTGACGGCTCTCCCATGGCATTTCTACAGGTTTTCAGTAGCCTGTAGCTAGGGAGTCCCATATGTGAGGACTGTGTTCCTGCTTGTTTCTGGAGAAAGCGTAGTTATCTGTAACAGGTGTTCTCCGGGGACAGCAGGAGTCAGTCCTCACAACCCTCCTTCCTCCCCGTGGTGTTACTTTTTTCTCATTTCTGTCATCTTTAGCTATGTCATTTGACTGAGGCAAGATGGCACCCTTGGGTGGGAAGGGGACCATGTATGCGTGGTGCATTTCCCAAAGGTTTTCTTTGAAAGCTGGGGAGAAGCTTCTGCGCAGGGCTCCATCAGCATCAACGTCACCCATATGTAAGGACTGATTTCTGCTGTCCCTCGAGAGCACCTGTTACAGGTGAGTAACTACGCTTTTTCAGGTGCATTTTCTCCAGATGGGTTAATTTTGCACATACCATGATAGTAATGGACCTCAGTCTTAAGCACAAATGTAACTGCATCCTGTGAAGAGGGTGATGATTCTCAAATGCTAGGAGTATGTGGAGTATGATCTTAGTCTTTTAAATTTAAATGCTAATGCTTGCCCCAATACTTGCATCGTGCCCAAAAGAGCCGCCTCCTGGAGTTCATAAGATGTCACATGTATAGGCAATTTATTAAGGTGTACTTGAAAATTCCTCTTTAACCTGTAGGACCCAACACGATGGGAAATATTTCAGTATCTTTCTTCCACATTTTCTTGGTCTCTGCATTTTCCTGGCCATTGAGAATCTTCCCCCTCTCCTCAGGATGCAGTTATATTTGTGCCTTAGGTTGACAACCAAGGAGAGCCCATGTAATCAAAGTAGCAAATCTGATCCAAGACCATACTATCATGCCATTTAATGCTTGCGCTATCATCTCCTCTCCTTCTCTGAGAGGCATCATACAGGCCTACAGGATCCTTGTCCCATTATACAAGCTGTACAGCGTTAACTTTTCCCTAGAGCTTTCATTTTATGCTTCAACTGCTGCTTGTGCACATGATTTCTCTGCAGGAGAACCTTGCAGACGTTTGGCCAGGGCAGCGGCTACTTTGTAACTCCTACATCTGCTACATGTTTCTTATTTGTTTTTCTATTTTACTAGTAAGGTATGGGATGGATGGAATATATAGAGGCTTGGCCACAGGGACCTGTCATGATCAACCATTGTGGGGGAGGTAAATCGTGAAAAGGCAAAAGTCATTATGACCAGCTCTACAGAACAGAGATAAAACCAAGTAGTGTGAATGTTAATAGCAGCAGCAATGCCAAAGGGCAATGGAGAAGGCAAAAGGAAAACTCTCAGGAAGTTTGCTAGCTATACCAAATATTCAGGTTATGAAGAAAGAGGAGCATCATTCTAGGGCTTTTTCAATACAGATTCCATTTATCTGGATTTTCTTGCCTCATGATGTGAGGAATGTTGTGGAATTGAATGAATTTCAAGGGGGTTTAGAAATTTGCCCTTTTAGAAAAGCATTTGACGGGGAGGTTAATTTTGGAGTGTTAGAGGGTTCCAAGTTGTAGTATTCATTCTTGCCAGAGCTGGGGTTGAGTTGGTTGTGTGTTTTATACAGTATTTTTGTAGCATTTTGCTTACTATGCATACTGCTCAGATTGTACTATTACAGTGGTTTATAAATAAAATATCACTTCATGAAATATTAAATTGTAAATAGTTATACTATATCAGAATCATGTAAATTTTTTTTTATTTATGTTCTAGTCCATGTCCACTGTTAAAATGTTTGATGTATCTGTTGTTTTGATTGTAAACCGCTATGATTACCTGGAATGGCGGTATGCAAACTCACAAATAAATAAATATGTATGTATTGAAGAGAGGCAGTTCATACATAGCATGATAATAAACCATAAGAGCACAATTAAGTAAATAAAGAAAAGAGGAAGAAATGTTTGAGAAGAAGAAATGAGTTATGATAGTACTGATGAGTGACAAATGTTAGCATAAAAGTAGGAAATATATTACAACAAAAATGTCCAGCTCCAAATAGTAAATGAGATGATAGGAGAAAGAAAAATATTAAATTGATAAAAAGTAACAATGTATGAACTAATTAGGTTTGCATATAAAATGAAAAGTATTACTATCACAAACTAGGGTCCATACATTGCCAATCAGTGATGGATTGAGAGTGGTGATCTAATTGCAAGGTTAATTTGGATTTCCAGATTAACCTGGCAACTGCTAGACCAATTCAGACAAGTGGGTTGTGTTTCCCTACCAGCAGATTGGTGGAGACAAATAACCAATGAAAAGCCCAGGTTTCAATGACATCATTCCCATGCCTCTATTCACATCAGCCACCAGAGGTCTCTTCAGTATTTCTTTGACTCCAGCAGATGGCTGGATTTTCTCCTTTCTGAAGAAAATCCGAAGAATTGAGAGGAAAAGATTGATTTAAATGCTAGTGAACGACCACCTTGAGGGTGACTCATTTGAACGTGATGTGGGAGGTTCCATTAGACTGTGGTCTTTTGGTAGCCATAGAAGGAGGGAAAATTTGTTCAAGTCCATGCACTTATTATTATTATTATTATTATTTAACAATTTTTATATACCGTCTTTCTACAAGTCAAGACGGTTTACATGGAACAATTTTGGCAGTATATTTCAACTGTTTACATGGAACAAGATAACAATGGATATATATGGTAACAAGACAACAATGAATACATATGTAACAAGATGAACTAATTATAAAGATCAATGATCAACTATTTACATAAGAGTTTACAATGAGTCATTAGGTTGTATAGTAGGATTTGAGTGAAGCAGAAGGAGAAGGGAGGAGGTGGAAGGGTTATGATCTAAGGTGGAAGGGAGAAATGTTCAAGAAAAAGATGGGTTTTTAACTTCTTTCGGAACTCAGTGTAGTTTGAACAGTTCCGAAGTTCATGAAGAAGGGCATTCCATAAGGATGGAGCATAGAGGGAGAAAGCCCTGTTACTTGTGATTTGTTTGCAGTGTCTCTTATTTATAGGGATGGTTAGTAAGTTTTTGGTTATAGAACGGTGTGTTCTTGTGTTATTGGAGGGGAGGAGAGGCATGGGACAGACTCATTGGACATGATTTTATGTGTAAGAGTGAGGACCTTGAATTTAACTCTATATTGGATGGGGAGCCAGTGGAGATCATAGAGGACAGGAGTGATATGGGAACGTCTAGGGTTGTTAGTTATGAGCCGCGCTATCGTGTTCTGGGCTATTTGAAGTGGTTGGATAGTGTTCTTGGGAAGGCCATGATAGATAAGATTGCAGTAATCAAGGGAAGGGATTGTGAGGGCCTGGCAGACAGTACGGAAGGAATTTGGGCTTAAAAGGGGTTTGAGGTTCCTGAGGGTACGGATCTTTGCGTATATTATATTAGTATATTATATTATATTGCGTATATTATACTTATCATAATAAGAGCCTGTTGAGCAGCCAGAAATTGGAAGGATCTGGAGTGCAGAAGCCTCAAACAATCTTGACACTCTCTCCCTCCTCCTCTGTTCCCCTGCTCTTTCTCGAAGATTGCAGAAGATTTTCAGAGAGGATCTGCCTGGCAGCCACCTTAAACACAGTACTGCAAAGCCACTGAAAACGTTTTAGTGGAATAGAGCTGAGCCCAGCATGGATTCTCTGCTTGGGGTTCTCAGAGGGTCAGAACCAAGGCTTGACCATGTCATTGTCCTTGTTGAGGATCCCGATTCTGACTGCCTGGAATGCAATTCGGGGTGGACTGCTAATGACCACTGGCACAGAATGAGGATTTTCTGCATGCATTAGTAGCATTTTTACCTATTGTGTACCTGGTGGTTACGTGGCCCTAGTGCTCATTCTGCCCAAGTATCTCCAATGTTTGTTCCTATCCTAGCACCTATAATGTGCACCTTTTGGGCTGCCTCAGCCTTAGCATGCACTGTTGTGATACTTGCCTTAACTCTCTATGTCTTCTTCCAGGAAGCGTTTGGCCTGTGCAAAGCAAGGTGCCTCATCTCCAGATTCTGGATTCTCCTCTTCTTGCATGGCAGCATCTGAGTTGTCCCTGGAGGGCCTGCTCCCCCCCTCTCAGCCAGGGGATGCAGTTAGGTCTGGCCTTGCCTGCCTCAGGGCAGAAAGTGGCGGATAACGCTATGGGTAAGGATATCCATCTGGCCGGAGGGTCCGGCAACTGTGCTGTGAGCTGCTCCTCATCCTCTAGGGGGTCTGCGGCGGCTATACGTCTTGGTTTTGGGGTGTCATTGCCAAGAGGAGAGCTTCCAGACTCTGAATTATCCTCCCCGGAATTATTTTGTTTTTTGCAGCAGGCTTGGTCCTTCTGGCATGGAAATTCAGACCCTGCAGCCTCTGGGTGCCCCGGCACAATCTCATGAGGGGCAGACTGAGAGTGGAAGCCATGTTCGATTGTCTTTGGCTAAGCATCTCCGGCGAGGGGCACCCCCTGGAGATGAGGAACAGCTGAGTGCTGTCCAAGATTTTGACTGTGACTTGGATTCAGATGGCTCGGTACTGGACTCTGACATGTATGAAGAAGTACTCTCGCCTTTAGAGGATTGTGAAGACACTGGTGTGATCCACCTATTCCAGAAGGAGGAAATGGCAGCATTGATTGCCAGGGTCTCATCCGCCTTGAATTTGACAGATGCTGCCGGTATGGAGCAGGAGCCGAAGGTGCTCCCACTCCTTCAAGGAGTGCAGAAATCCACCACTGTTTTCCCATTCCTGGATGTAATCAAGGATATAATCCGGTCGGAGTGGGATTCTCCCGACTCCCTGCCTAAGGAATTAAGGGTGTGTAGGAAGAACTGCATTCTCCCGGAGAAGGATTGCATTGGGTGGTTTGATTTTCCCAAGGTGGAAGTGCAGGTTACGCTGGTTCCCAGACGGACCACCATTCCTATGGAAGGCAGATCGGCCTTAAAGGACTTTCTGGACTGTATGGTGGATTTGTTGCTGGAGAACCAGTATGCTGTGGTGGCTACTATTCTTCATTTGGTGGTATGTGCCAGCCTGATGTCTCAATACCTGCTCCAATGGATTCGATCTCTTGTGGAAGATGACACTACTCCTCTTTTGAAGTCAGCTACAGCCTTCCTTTCTAATGCCACATATGACCTGGTATGTTTGGCGAGCAGGGATAGTGCCCTGAAGATGGTGTCACGTTGTTGGATTGGGCTCCTGCACTGGGCAGCGGACACATCTTTCAAAACCTGGTTTGGCCAAACTGACTTAAGGGGAAGCTTTTTTTGAGCCGATTTGGAGAACTGGTGAAGGACTTAAGAACATAAGATATGCCATACTGGGTCAGACCAAGGTCCATCAAGCCCAGTATCCTGTTTCCAACAGTGGTCAATCTAGGTCATATGTACCTAGCAGTTTCCCCAAAAGACACAGGTTCCACAATGCTTGTACTGGGTCAAGCATTGATATCCTGGGTCCCTTCTTAATAATAGTTTATGGACCTTTCCTCCAGGAACTTATCCAAACCTTTTTTAAACCCAGCTACACTAACAGCCTTTACTACATCCTCCGGTAACAAATTCCAGAGTTTGATTACACGTTGAGTGAAAAAATATTTTCTTTTATTAGTCTTAAATAGTTTACCCTATAGCTTCATTGCATGTCCCCTAGTCTTTCTATATTCTGATAAGGTAAACAATCGATCTACGTTTACCCGTTCCACTCCATTCATTAATTTATAGACTTCTATCATATCTCCCCTCAGCCGTCTCTTTTCCAGGTTGGGCAAGACATGATCTTACCGCCTTCCAGAACACAGGTCCAGGGAGCCTGTGAAGTGGGCTGGTGTCCCTTTCATGTCAGCCTCCACCCATCCACCAAGGACACTCTGGCTGGATCCTCAAGGGTCTCAGGATGATGATCATTACTGACCTGGAAAACCTTTCTTCCTCTCTGCTTCCGGGCTTTGAACTCATTCTCAGTCCTTTTGTGGAGCATGTGGGCCCAGAGACTTGGTCTCCTCAAGAGGAGGACACTCCTGGGCTGTGCAATGAAGGTTTAGGGGCCCATTCCCTGGTTCCTCTGGTCAGAGGCAGGCTTTGCTTTTTCTTTCAGGAATGGAACTGCATTACCTAGGATCACTGGGTGCTAGATACCATTCAGTTCAGCTATGTCCTGGAATGCAAAGAGATGATTCTAGATGCCTTCATCATATCCACTTGTTGGTCTGTGATCAAAAGTGCTGCTATGCGGACCACCTTGGACAAGTTTGTTTATTTTATTTATTTATTTAACATTTTTTATATACCACCTTTCATGATATCAAGGCGGTTTACATTGAACAAACTGAAATTACATTGAACAGGGCATTATAACTTGGAGATAACTATTTTACAGGGAACATGGGCTATGGAGGGTTAAGTGGCTTGCCCAAGACCACAAGGAGCACCTGTGGGACTAGAAACCCCAGTCCTTCCGGCCCAAGGTTGCTGTCCTCTAGTGGGATTTGAACCTCGACCTTCCGGCCTGAAGTACCTTGCCCCAACCACTAGCCACTCCTCCACTCCAGTTGCTGCATAAGGCAGATGAGTGGGGCAAGGGCAGATGCTCCATTTATTTCATGGTGCCAAAAAAAGGGATGGTTCCTTCCAGCCCATTCTGGACCTCAAGGGTGTTAATGAGCACTTGTGTATCCTGCGCTTCTGGATAGAAACCTTGTGCTCTGTGATTCAGACAGTGTGCCGAGGGGAGTACTTGGCTTCTTTTGATCTAGTTGAGGCGTATTTTCATATCCCAATTCAGGCACAAAAGCAAAACTATCTTTGGTTTACCATGCCTGGCTCTCACTATCAATTTGCTGCCCTCCCTTTCGGGCTATCCACCGACAAGTGGACTTCTCCAAGATGGTGGTGGCTGCGGTGCTGTGGCGCCGAGGTATCTTTGTCCATCCATATCTGGATGACTGGCTCACCCAGGGTCATTCCCGTTCAGAAGCATCTCAGATAGAGTCCTGAGTGCCATCCTTTTTAGAAAGCATTGGCTGGGTGATCAACAGGGAAAGAGCCAGCTGTTGCCTTCCCAGTCCCTGGAGTTCCTGGGAGTATGTTTTGACACTCGGGTGGGCAGTTTTCCTGCCAAAGGAGAAAGTCTCTAGACTGTTGGATCACCTGGTACTGTTCTGTGTGCAGCAGGCTCCCAGAGTCTGGGATTATCTTCAGCTCCTCAGATTGATGGCAACAACCATAAAAATGGTGCTGTGGGCACATGCTGACATACGATCACTACAGCAGGCCTTGTTGACTCAGTGGCCCCAAGTTCTCAGGAGTTCGAGCACAGGCTCCTGTTGATGCTGAGAACCAGCCTGCAGTGATGGCAGCAGCCCTGTCATCTGAGGAAGGGTGTGCTGGATGATTTCTCCTGGATCCTTCTGACAACAGATGTCAGTCTCTCAGGCTGTGGATATGGCCCAGGGCTTTTTGGAACCACAGGGAAGCAGTATGGTCCATCAATCTCTTTGAGGCAAGGGCCATCAGGTTGACCCTTTTGCCTTTCTGGCCTTTGGTCAAGGGATGGGTGGTTAGAGTGTTTTCAGTCGGCAAAGTGGCATGAGGAGTGCCGGGGTAGCTCTGGAGATGACTCTTCTGTTTGCCTGGGTGGAGAAGAACCTCCTAGCTCAGCACATTGCTGGGGTGGACAGTATGGAAGTGGACTTCCTCAGCCTATGCTTTCTGGATCCTGGAGAGTGGGGATTGAATCAGGAGGCATTTGAGTTGATTCTGCGCCTCTGGGTCACCCCAAAATGGATCTGATGATGACCCACTCCAAAGCTAAAGTTTGCTGATTCTTCAGTTGCTGCATGAAGATGGGGTCCAAGGGTGTCGACGTCCTGACCCAGCCTTGGCCAAGTCAGCACCTGCTGTATGTGTTTCCTCTGTGGCACCTCATGGGGCTTGTGATAAGGTTTATAGAACACCACCCTGGCAAGATTGTTCTGGTGGTGCTGGATTGACTGAAGAGGCCGTGATTCAGAGACCTGATACAGCTCCTGCAGGTGCCTCCTCTTTGTTTGCCTCTGTCTCTGGGCCTATTGCAGCAGGGACCGATCATCCTGAAGGACCCAGTTCCCATCTTGTTTATGGCTTAGCTCTTGAAAGGAGTTGGCTAGAGTGTAAGGGTTACTCACTGGTGGTGGTCTCCACTCTGCTTGGAACCTGGAGGTGGTTTACCAAGCTAACCTATGTGCAGGTCTGGTGCCTCTTTGAATGATGGTATGGTGCATGGCAAAGTGCCAAAGAGGTGGTCAAAGTGCCATCTCTGTTGACTTTTCTATAGGATGGCCTGGAGAAGGGCCTTTCCCTTAGCTCTTTGAAAGTTCAGGTGCAGCTTTGATCTGTTTCTGAGGTCCACTGACTGGTAAGTCTCTAGCCTTGCACTCGGATGTCTCGCGCTTTCTCCGAGGGGTTTGGCATCTGCGTTCTTCCCTCCATTTTGTGGTCCCTTGCTGGGATCTGTGTCTGGGGCTCAGGGTTCTGATGTTGGCACTCTTGGAGCCATTGAAGAGTGCTTCTCTGAAGGATTTAACCCTCAAAATGATCTTCTTGGTTGCGACTTGTTCTGCAAGGTGGATTTCTGAGCTGCAGGCTCTGTCTTGCTGAGATCCTTATTTGTCTTTTTCAAAGGAGGCCATTTCCATTCGGCTGGTGCCTTCCTTCTTGCCTAAGGTGATTTCTCCCTTTCATGTAAACCAGGTGGTCTGCCTGCCCTCCTTCTCTAAGGAGGGGTATCAGAGAAAGGATAAGGATTTTTTCCTTGTGGATGTCCGGAGGGTGCTTCTCTGGTACTTGGAGGTCATGAATTCTTTTCGTAAGTCTGACTATCTTTTTGTGCTGTTTGCTGGCCCTTGCAAAGGTGACGCAGTGGCTAAGTTGACTTTGGGGTGCTAGATTAAGGAGGCCATTACCTCTGGCATATCTGTTGCAGAACCAGCTGGTTCCAGAGAGTTTGCATACCTATTCTATCTGAGCACAAGTGTCCACATGGATGGAGCAGAGCTCGGTAACCCATGCAGAGATTTGTCAAGAGCAACATGGGCATCACTTTCCAATTTTGTCAAGCATTACTGCTTGTAAGTCCATGCGCAAGTGGACATGGCCTTTGGCTCTATGGTTTTGCAAGCTGCTGTGTCTTTTTCCTGCCCAGTGGAATCATAGTTTTGGTACGTCCCACTTGTCTGGATTGGTCTAGCAGGATGAAATGCATGGTATTTTACTTACCAGTTAATGTCCTTTGATTTAGTCCTGCTAGAGAAGTCAAAGATCCGCCCCTGAAGCTGTATTTGCTCTGCTCCTTTGCTACTGTACCCTTGTGTCCACTATGATTTTTTTTTCTACTTGGCTCTGCAGATTCATTTTCTACTAACAGACTTCTATTTATGCTTTACTGTACATAGTTCTGTACAGTTGATTTCTCTTTGTTGCCCACGATTGAGTTTTTTTGAGGCTATGCTTTGAGATGAATACTGAAGAGACCTCTGGTGGCTGAGGCAAATAGAAGCATGGAAGTGAGGTTATTGAAACCTGGGCGTTTCATTGGTTCTTTGTCTCCACCAACCTGCTGGTAGGGGAACACAACCCACTTGTCTGGAATGGTCTAGCAGAACTGAAGGAAAGGACATTATCTGGTAAGTGAAATGTCACCTTGGATCTCTCGGCTGATTTTGAAACCACTGATGTCAACAATTATTGATGTGTTTTCAGGCCAGTGGGTCACAGGCAGAGTATACCCATCCAGCTGGTATGAAGGGATGTATGCCAAAGCTTGCCTTTATTCATGAACTCTATCTCTAATGCTCTCCATCTTCTTGCTCTAACTGAGACCTGGCCTCTCCCCGAAGACTCTGCATCAATTGTTGACCTCTGTCATAGCGCCTACCAGTTCTCCAACACACTTCGTCCCACTGGTCGTGGTGGTGGTGTTGTGTTTCTACTCTCTCATTCCTGCCAATTTCAACCCCTTCTGTTTCAGTTCCCCTCCTTTCCCTCCTTTGAAGTCCATTTCATCTGCCTTTTTATTCCACTACCTCTCCGGAGGCCACTGCCTTGACCTTGTCTTTGACTGACTCCCCTCGTTTCTTCTCCACTCATATACAACAGATAGCCAAAACCGGTTGCTTTTTCCTCTACAACATTAACAAAATCTGCCCCTTTCTCTCTGAACACACTGCTAAAACTCTTATCCATTATTTAGTCATCTCACATTTGGACTGTTGTAACCTCCTCCTTGCTGGTCTCCCTCAGTATTATATTTCTCCTCTTCTGTCCATTCAGTACTCAGCTGCACGGCTAATTTGTCCACCAACCCCAATGCGCTCATATTACTCCTCTTTCAAAATCTCTTCAGTGGCTCCTCTTCCACTATGTTATCAGGGTCTGTTGATGAGGCAGTAGCCTCCTATAACACTGTGCTCTCATCTGTTCTGTATGCTCTTGCTACACCAATTCCACATCCAGTGAGGTGTACTGTACCTCAGTCCTGACTGTCTTCGACTACCTGCTATCTACTTTCCTGTGCCCGCTCAGCTGAGCGCACTTGGCTCAAATTCCACACTCTTGTAGACTTTCTACACTTCATACATGACTCATTGCAGTCAGCAATAGTACTTGCCAAACAAGACTATTATGTCCATCTGACTAACCCTCTTGCCTCTGACCCTCGCCATCTTTTTACAACCCTCAACTCTCTCCTCAAGGTGCCTCCACCTCCGACCCCTCCTTCCCTCTCTGCTCAAATTTTGGTCAACTATATCAATGACAAAGTCCACAAGATTACACTCCAGCTCATCGAGGTCAACTCCATCCCCTCTTCCCCTTCTTCACTCCCAACTCTGCCCCCCTTTCTTCCTTTTCTAAAATCTCTGAGGAAGAAATTACACATCTTCTTTCCTCCTCCAAACGTAATACCTGCACATCATTTTCTATTCCCTCCCGTCTCCCAAGCTCCATCTCCTCCACTGTCATCCCTTCCATCTCTCATATTCTCAACCTCCTGCTCTCCACTGCAACTGTTCCTGCAGCCTTCAAGCACACACCTGTCCTCAAGAAACCCTCACTTGATCCTACCTGTCCTTCTAATTATCGACCCAATTCCTTCCTCCCCTTCATTTCTAAGCTACGTGAACATGCAGATCGCCACTGTTGCCTTGACTTTCTCTCATTTCAGGCCCTAAATCCATTGCAGTTTGCCTTTCATCTTTCACATTCTACTGAAACTGCTCTTACCAAAGTCTCCAGCAACCTGTTCCTGGCAAAATCCAAGGGCCTTTACTTGATCCTCATTCTTCTTGACCTCCCTGCTGCTTTCTGACACTGTTGATCACTACTTTCTCCTCGATACTTTGCCCTCACTTGGTTTCAAGGGCTCTGTGCTATCCTGGTTCTCTTCTTATCTCTCTCATCTCACTTTTATTTATTTATTTATTTAACAGTATTTCTATACCGCCTTCTCCTTCAATCAAGGCGGTTTCCACAGCAAACAATCAAGGGGTGTTCAAGTGTATTCATGCAGTGGTGTGTGTTGTGTGTTGTGCTGGTGGATCATTCTTCACCGCTATCCCATTCTCAGTTGGTGTACCCCAAGAGTGTGTCTTGGGCCCACTCCTTTTTTCCTTCTATACCCAGTCTCTTCATGTACTCATCTCCTCCCCCCATGGTTTTCAGTACCTTCTTTATGCTGATGAATCTCAGATCTACCTCTCTACATCTGAAATCTCCCTGGCAATCCAGACCCGGATCTTTGCCTGCCTGACATTGTCACATGGATGTCTCACCGATGTCTGAAATTGAACATGGCCAAAACTGACCACCTTATTTTTCTCCATAAACCCATCTTCCCCTTTCTTCCTTTCTCAATCTCTGTGGATAATGTTCTATTCCTCCCTATTTCCTCGGTTCGCAACCTTAGGGTTGTCTTGGACTCCTCCCTCTCCTCCACACACATCCAACTGATAGTTAAAGCCAGTCACTTTTTTCTCTTTAACATAAGCAAAATTGACCCCTTGTAGGATGTCTGCTTCAGCGCATTGAGACCCACAGAGGTCTAGTGATCTCAGTGGCTCTGGATTGGCCACCTAGTGAGACTAGTAGTGGATGGTCTATGGCAGCTGCCGGTGAGTCTGACCTGTTGTCAAAGGGTCCCATCCTGATGTCTCAGGTAGATCTATTCTTGCTTACAGCTTGGGAGGGCATCCTTGAGGTGTTGGGGTTATTCATCGTTGGTGATAGCCACCTTGATTAAGGTGAGGAGACTTCTACTTTCTTAGCTTATGTGCATGTGTGGAAAATCTTCAAGGCCTGCTGTGAAGAGAGACAACGATGCCCCTTTGGGGCGTCTATCCCAGATGTGCTAGCCTTTCTGGAAGATGGCTTTGACAAGGGGCTGGCCTTGAACTCCCTGTGGGTGCACATTGCAGCCCT